>JBBPSI010000002.1:0-669857 GCA_038093515.1 Butyriboletus loyo | reverse complement strand
GCGCGATGACGATGGTGTACCCATCAAATTCCATCGATGGCATGGAAAGAAATACCCAGACTCGTTCACGGGATTCGATTTCGTCTCCTGGCTTGTCCGGGAATTCAGGGACGTGTCCTCGAGAGAACAGGGGGTGGAGTGGGGGACGAAACTGGTCGATCAAGGTCTCTTTATCCATTGCACGGGTCGCCACGGATTCTTGGACGGGTGAGTGGCGTTGCCCTTGGGGTTCGAGCTTGAGAACCAATGCGTTCAGCCATTACTTTTATCAACTCAGTGGGGAGTACGTGACAGCGAGCACGCCTTCCAGAGGGTGGTTCAAAGCCAGTCGCCACACCCAGTACGAAGACAGCCAGATTGGGCGAAACCACCAGCCATCTGGCCAGGGGAAGCCAAGTGGGGTCAGCCCGAAGCGGACGAGGAAACGTATGATCCTTACGCAGAGCATGATTATCGATGTTGACGTTGGAAAAGTGGAGTTTGACTCCTTTGAGCTTTCCTACTCGGTGCTGACATGGACGCTCCACAGAAAAGTGACCAGGCAGAGTCTGTTATCTTGCACCATGACATCATACAGAACCCGGGGACGGTTTTCCATTTCGAGCTTCAATGGATTGGCTCCACCGCTCGATGTATCGAGGACATACTTCGACAATGGAGCAGGGCGATTGAGAGACATGGACTCAAGCTCGTGGAGGCATATGTTACCGAGATCAGCGACGTCCGGGATCGTAACGCGTTCCAGTCGTGCTTCCCGTTACGCCTGGCCATTTCCCCTCCGGTCGTCCCTGATCTGGAAAGGAGAATCCCGGAATACGCACAATCAACGCACTATTTTGAGTATGCACTTTTGAGGCGATTTGGGTTCATCATCGATGTCGAAGCGATGAATATGTACCCCAAGGATGTGGACGTGGTTTACTCCTACAGTCGAGCTCCGTTCAAATACTCCCAGTTCGTTCACAGATCGGGGGTTGCGTTTGTGCAGGTGTTGGGGGGCACACATGGGTTCCTCTTCTTGACGAACCGCCTCATGGGTGCTGGCCGCATGGGAACGGCGATGAAGAGCAGAGATCGACCTGCGGCTGCTGCGGACGAAATTCGGGCCAAGCTCCACGAATTTTGTTCCGACGAAGCTGCTCTGACGAAATTTTATAACGAGGAACTTGCTGCTCTTGGTCCTGATGATGATCCACCTCCGTTGAGTATATAGGTATCGGAATGCATTCTGGTCGATCGAAGCAAGGTGTGACAAGAGTATGGATTGATTCAGGACAGCGTACACATCAAAGACGAGAGATCATGATACGGAGCTTGCGTTAACAATCACCTCGCGGCCATTGGCTCGCACCGAACGTCTCAACGGGTCTCTCGAAAGGGGCTTACGCATGTCTGCAAAAGTTGAGCAACTGGCCAGACTGGCGCCGCAAGTCTGGACTCACCGAATGCATCCTCCTCATCCTTTCCACCTTTGCTGACACCAAGCGTGCCATAATACTCTCTTACTCTACGATACACGCTGTACCCGAACCCTTCGTACATGTTTATTGCGAGCGCGTTGTTACAGCGGACGTAAAGATCAACGAAGAATCCCTTGTAATGTTCGTCAGAAACGAGTTCTAGATGATTGACCATGCTGCGCGCGAGGGAGAGACGACGGTACTCGGGGGCGACGGTGACCGCGGTGATGTGGCCATGCCATTCAGTTGACGAGCCCTCGGCCTTTCCAAGTACTGTACGAAGACGGCGTTGTGGGATCGATGAGACATCCGGGGATGAAGCTCGTACTGTAGCCCATCATACGTCCGCTGGGTGCCTCTTGGACGCAGCACAAATCAGGCCATCGTGAAAGATAGGACAAGTAGAAGCTGATGCCGTACTAAAAGCGACCTGTGAGTGACGTGGATAGAACACACGAGATGCCACGCACGGTCTCGGTCCAGACGTCCAAGTTACTGGATGTGGTTTAGGCGTGTGTTCTGAAGGGAATATGATCCGAACTTACATGTTGTTGAACTTGAACATGTCAGTCGCCATGAACGGTCTTAGGACGCTCATTTTTATTCTTATTGAATGTCGAGCAGTGAGTGAATGATGGAGTTGTTATCTGTTCAGCCTTGGATTCTAACAAGAACAAACACGTCCTTGGAGTGCACGGAGTCCTGGCCCTCTCACGACCACGGACAGCGCCGAGACCCCTGGAAGTTTATTCACCGTCTGCCTATTTTCCAATCTTCTTCACTGCATCAATGTATCAGCAGTTTTCTGCGACTGCACCCCCTGACTATGGACATAACCCGTTGATGGGGTCCCTCTCTGCTGGCCCAAGCACAGTCGCTCCCCATGCCACGACGACGGCCCCAAAGCCGCCCCCGCTCGTCGCGACAGGCGACTGGGCACATGAGCTCGTCCAACTCGCGAAAACCGCCGAGCTCAAGTACGTTTACCGGGTTATCTCGCCCATCACCCCACGAGGGTCCTCCTTCTCGATTTAGCAGCCATCCCATCATGACTAGACTGATCGCATTTACCTCTCAGGAAGCACTCCCTGACCCTGCAACTCCATACAGCGCACATCGTATCCGCACATGCGAGTCTGGAACAAAAGGACAAAGCCATCCAGGATCTGAGAGAACAGAAAAACAAGTACGTCTGATACGAATGACCGGGTCATCGCATCGCATTCAATGACTGGCTCATCACGCATATGTCCTGATCCATCTATCGTATGATGCAGACTTGACAGCGAACGAACGCGATTACTGAACGCTCTCTCAGAGGTTTGCGATCCTTTGTTTGCAGGGAGTGTCCCTACTGATTGGCTATCGATCATTAGGTAAACTCGGACCGCGACAAGGTGGATGCTCAGATGACATGGGACAAACAAGGTCTTACAATCATCTAGGCGGACCTGCTAGAAGCGTCTATCTCGCGAGAGTATGCATGCATTCCCTAGCCGGTTATCATCGGATACTGAAAGCCGTACCGAAGATGTGTGGAGCTTCGTCAGCAGATCGCTGCCCTACAAGATGGGGAATATGCGGTAGCGAAAACGGAAGTGGACCGGTTGCGTCAAGAGCTTGGGCAGCCCCCTTTACCGCCATTACAGGCTACTTTGGATGAGAAGACATCTCAGTGAGTACATATTCATATTTCCACGTTCGTGACGACGGTGTCTTTGTGGACCGGACTTCCGGTTCCATCTATCGGCATACGAATCGCTGGGTATCATAAATCATACATCAGAGATGGATGCGCTGCTGGCCAAAGGCCCGAAGCAGATTCCCGAACCGAATTTCCCTTCTTTAATGGAACATGTGCTCATATCGTACTATTTCGGCAACGTATTCTTCTAGGTATCTGCGCGATCGCCGGGTAAACGGTGAGAAACGGAGTGGGAGTGACGTGAGTCCAGAAGCACCCTCGGGCACGACGAAACGGCCGAGGGGGCGGCCAAAGGGGAGCAAGAACCGGGCAAGCAGGACGGGTGGAAATGCGTCGGGGACTGGTGCGGGGACGGCGGGAGTAGCGTGAAGAACGTTGGTCATGATTGTACATACCCCACGGAGTAGTCTCATCCGAGTTGTTGGCTGATTTGTAATTTCTACTGTGATGGTCTGCCGAGATGATTATTGACAGTCAGCAAAACACCGGAGCGATGCCGTCGCTTAGTCAGGCACAGTCAGAGAGAGTCATCCAAAGCGCACAAGGTGGATCACAGCCGACTGCCGAGATGCCGTAACGACCCAGCCAGATTTAGTGATGAGTCAGCTGACAATTATTCCCCCTGCTCGGCTCTGACTCGGACTCAAAATTCCATTGCTAATCCTCGTCCTTCCCTTTTCGTCATCTTCCGATTCGGCCCTTGAGCTCTCCCGTGTTCCCCTTTATAACACCCCCTCCTCAGGCTTGTCATGTCCGCCTCCTCCTCTCCACCACAATGGCACGCTCCCCGCTCCACCACGCCAGCCTCGTAGACCCTGCCCTCCACTCCCCTGCTCTCATCGAGCTCCTCGACATCAAGCTCTCCAGACCCGTCGTCGGTACGTCCCCTCCATCTCTCACACTCATACCTGCTCATACCCCTTTCAGAACACGTCATCGACTGTGTCGTGGATACCGTCGACTACGCCATGGGCCGCCCCTCCTCTTCCCGTCGCGGTCGCGGTCTCTCGCGCCGCCCCGAGCACGCCCCATTCGCTACCTTTGTCTCCGATGTCATCACCCGTGCCGAAGTCTCCATCCCAACCATCCTCGTTTCGCTCGTCTACATCGATAGAGCCAAGCCCCACCTTCAAATCGCGCTCGAGCAATGGGCATGTGAACGCGTTTTCCTCGGCGCCGTAATGACTGCGAGCAAGGTACATTGCCCCTTTCCCCCCTTTCCATGACATCGTTCCTCATGACTGTCTCACTCTCAGTATCTCAACGATTCCACTCTCAAAAACATGCATTGGGCACTCTGTACCGGCGTGTTCGGCAAGCGGGATGTTGGCCGCATTGAGCGCGAGTTCCTGGACGTCCTTGACTTTGAGCTGTCTGTCACCGAAGATGACGTTCTCAGTCATCATGACCCCCTCTCTGCGGTCGCTTTGCGTTCTCACAACCATCGCCGCCACGCTGATCCCCACACCCGTGCCCATTATCACTCGGCACACCACGCCATTTGCCCAGACTTGGATCCCTCTAGTCCCAAATCGTCTTCGTCTGGGAGTTCCCCTGCACCACTCACACCACCTGAAACCAATGTGGATCCTCCTTTTGGTGTACATCCCAAAGTGGGCCATGAGAACACAGAGGACACCACAACACACGCGGTAAAAATTCCGACAAAACGATCCCAGCCCTTGCCATCCACCATGGACCTAATTCGGGCATTTCCGCTTCCCGTGTCACATTCGTCTTCACCACCTTATGCGCCCTCGCACAAACCACACCATTGTTCTTCGCATCGGTCCTATTACCCAATGACACAAGTCATTGCATAGCCATCTTTTGTCTCCTCCGATTTAATAAACTGGTTGTGTCACTATTTTTTTCACATATACCACATTATATCGCATCTAGTAAAGTGCATCATGTCTCTGCTCAATAAAACGCTGTTACCCCGGGCTTCACATTGCTTGAGTGCGTTCCTGTTTGTGCCTTTTCTTTGGAGAACGGCTTCCCCTGGGTATCGGAAATTTACCCATCACCGCACAATCTTCGCCGTGGGTCTTCACCGCCCAGGTCGGGCTGGCAGGCTGAGTCTCACGGTTGGACCGGACTTCCAGTGCTTCAGCCTTCCACGAACATGCCAATGTCATTCACACGATCATAGATCGCGGCGAGTAGTACAATCTTATCAGGGTTCGCGGTCTACCGAATGTCGCTGGCGTGGCGCCATCCAAGCCTGGCGAGTCCTTTGCTCGGCGCGAAATCACTGCCGACTCCCTCGCTGCGGTCGTCAACGAACGAACCACCCGACGTATCGCGCGGCCCCCAGTGATCTCGGTCGTTGCCTTCCGCTTCCGCCTAGTGACTCATAGCCACGATGATCAGGCTGCCTCCTTGGACCCAACGGGGTTTCCGCGCGCCTTCGTAGTCACGCTATGATATTTCCACCCTCCACCACGTTGCAACCGCAGCCAACGCACCTGTACTGCTGCGGGAGCTCCAATCCCAGTGACTCACTCTCATGTACGGTCGACAGGAATCGAGAAAGTCGGACGGTGCTGCTCGACCAGTACCAACTCGTTATAGCCAAGTCCACTCTGATTCGGAACGGCCGGCGTTCCTTCGGTCAACGTGAAGTCCCGACCCGACTCGCAACTAAAGCTAGTACTCGCTTGTACATGAATTGGTCACGACGGATAAAAAAATCCGGGGCGTGATCGTTCCTGTGTGAGTGTAACCGAACAAGGCTATGACATATGGTATTATTTGGGCGCCCCACTTTTTGAAAATACCACACGAACGAGCTTGTAAGACCGCTCTTCTGACGAAACTTGCTCAGCCGTACACAGATCTGAGACTCGGCGAGTACCTTGGCACCGCGACGTAAGTTGCGCACCGATCGTGGATTTCCGTTTGGCTTAGAACCCGTTTGGACGCGTGTTCTAGTCTTGTCCGTCGGGTGAATTTATTCAAGACATTCCTTCATGTTTTATCCTTGGAGTCACGTCCTAATTTAGGGTCACACGCTCGTTTGGTCCTAATAATATGTATTGTCGTTCATAAATTTCCGGCGCTGGGGTGTGAATACATTGGAGTGAGACATGACATCGTCGGGGTATTGTGTCCTAGCGAAAAATACAGTGTACAGCGTGAAGTTTACGGAATTGTGGGCCTATGCACTAGGGAATATATATCTTGGAGTATCCTTCCACACTAGCAATGCCGTTAGACAAGGCGACCAAGACTAATCGAATCCGTCGCTTACGTTGTTCGACAACAGGGACACGTGTGCTTGGAGACAGATGAGCGAGACGCCAAGTTTTCTCGACAGTCATCGCAAAGTGCAAGACATCTGCCAAGGTCAATCGAACTTCAACGGCGCAATCCCCAAGCGTGCTCACCGACACGGCCAACAAATAATCCGACGCGGCTCCGCTGTGCAGATAACACAGTTCCTTCGCGCTTCATCAAGCGCATCTTCGGATCGCGAAGTGACACCACTTGGTCTTCGCGCATGTATCACGTCTCTCCACCCATCCTTGGCATCTTGGCACAGCGGGCTGGAGGAGGAACCGGACACCAATTGGTTGAAACGTCGTCGCGTCAGGGGAGTCGACGAATGATCAGCGAGGTGAGCCAATAAATGGGAGGCTGATGTCGATGTCATGACAGTGGAGGAAAGGTCTGAATATAGACCAACAGCTTCGAGTTGATTATCATACACGGTGTTCTCTCCATTGTCGGAAATAGAGGACACAGATTCGACAGAGTTTGAACGGGACCGCGAGGTCGGTTCGTATTCGTCGTATTCATCGTCGCTGAGTTGTTCTCCGCGAATAAACCTACCATACACATCTTGGCCGTCTACACGCTCGCCTTGTGAATAGTCATCCGGAGGAACGGTGTCCTCCATATCTGAAGAGGATAGGGAGCGCATGCGAGGGGATTTCAAGAAATCACGGGAGAAGATATACAGTCGTTTGAGAAAGTGGGCCACCCCGACAGTAAACTTGACAAATTCGCGATACCAAGCGAGGTCCAACCAAAGATCGCCGTCGTTGGAAGTTGCCTTGACATTCTTGATCTCGTTCGCAAGCCCTTTCTTCGTTCGGCGGTTCTTGCCGTAACCTTCGTGTGCGTGAGAGACGGAGGAGACGCCAAAGCGGGTCAGGGCGACCGTCCCGACCTCTATCTGGTCGGGAGGGGGTGGCATGAGAGTGACACCACTGACCTCGTTTCCGAGGCCAGCTACGCTGGAAGTTTCGAGACTCGCAGTTCCCATACGGAGGAGAGCGATGGAAAAGTCTTCGTCGAGCCTTGGCAACAGAGCGGCATGATGGCCGAATAGGGGGCGGGAGACGGAACCTTCTGCGACGATCTGTGTGAGACCGTTGAGAAAGATTGCGAGAAAGGTGACAGAGAGGAGGGCAGATTCGAAGAGACAGGGCATGTAGTTGAGGAGGGGATAAGTAGAGTCGGAGAACCAGAGAACCCAATGGAAATGGATGAGGGCGATGATGGATGCAAATGCAGAAGGGATGAGGCGGTGGTTTGACCACGTCTGTTTTATTCCGAGACAGTGTACAATTGTGAGCTAGGATGGGGATTGAGTTTCTCGGCAGAGGGAAAGAGAGTTGGGGACAAACTTGTAAGAGAGGGAGAATGATGGTGAACACGACATGTTTATCGGGGCGGGGCGGAAGACCTTGCGATTTTGAGCCGTGTGTCATCGGGGATGAGTAAATATGCAATAGAAAGGCATAACCGAACTGAGGGGGTGTGGTGATAAATGAGTAACACGGGTTATCTAAGAGAGACATGCAGCAGGATGACATACGAGATTGAACGGGGAAGCATTGCTGTGTGTCCCCTCCAAACCACGGATAAGAGCTTCGACACAGAGGGCACCACAGACGGAACAAAACGTGAACCAGCAGAGCGTTGGGGTGTCGTGCTGTGCAGCCCATGGAGCGAGGGAGCGAAACCAGGGCGAATTGTAGGACGGGAATTTGTGTGCCGTCTGAGCAAGGGTTATGGACCAGAGCAGGAGTGACTTTGATAAGAAGTAGAGGGAGGGAAAACGGAGAGCGAGACGAACGAAAGAGGAGGAGAGATCGAGAGGAAATATGGCACGATATGCGACGTGGAAGAACCATCTGTGGCGCGATGGCGGAGGGAAGCGAAGTGCTCTGTGGCGGGGTGGGACGACGATGTTCTGTATGCGATGCATGAGGACGGCCTGGGATGGGTGAGAATAGATGCGGGGGAGATAGGGATTGGGAATACCATGACGACGAGACCGACTATGTAACCCGAGGTGAGAAAGCCCCAAGGCCCGGGGAGAGGAGAGAGGGCGGGGGGCGGTGTGCGGGCAATGAGGACGGGGTCGTGCACACGGGCGGTGCTGAATGGATGAGCGTGGTCGAGCCAGTCGTTGAGCTTGCGGATGCGTGCGATGAAGCGAGAGGGGAACGAGAGAGCGCTGGGTCCGCTCGCGTTGGTGGCCATCGTGTTATGGACGGTGATGACAGTGCGCTCTTGTCCACCCCATATACTCGCTTAGTCATCATGTCTCTCCTCAACTTGCTTGCTGCCACTCAGCCCGCCATTCCGCTCCCCGCCACCGCCGTCCGCGTCCTCGACGCCCCACCCGCGTTCTACTCGTCCCTCATCGTGCGTGCATTCACCCCATCTCTGCACCGTCGCTCACACCCACCAGGACATCATCCGTCGCGCCAAACGTCGCATCTTTCTCTCCTCCCTCTACATCGGCCCGTCCGAGCACCACCTGGTCCGTGTTCTCCCATCACGCCTTCGCGTCCTCTCACCCGTGCCAGCTAGCATCCCTCGACACAGCCCTACGCCAGAACAACCGTCTCCACCTCCACCTCACCCTCGACTACAACCGTTCCACTCGACCCGGCCCGCATTCCCCTGTTCTCGCCCTCCTCCCCCTTTTGCGCGCCCACCCCTCCAGGGTCCATCTCTCTCTCTTTCGTAGCCCAAAACTCAGCGGCCCTATCTCCACAGTCGTCCCTCCCCGCTTCAACGAGGGCTGGGGAACTTGGCACGCTAAAGTATACGGCGCCGACGACGACGTCATCATCAGCGGGCGAGTCTTTCCAATCCTTGCTCCTGGTCGAGCTGACTGGCACCGCAGTGCCAACCTCAATAGATCCTACTTTACCAATCGGCAAGACCGCTACATCCATTTCACAGCTCAACCAACGCTTGCTGATTACTGCTTCTCCTTTCTACAACTCATATCTTCCTTTTCGTATCATATTTCTTCCTCACCCGGCGCAGACGCCCCCGTAGTACAATGGCCTGACCCATCCATCCAGCCTTGGAAGATCCAGTCCAAGGTCCACGACGCACTGGTCCAATTCCAGGCTTCCCGTCTGACATCCGTGCCTTCTACCCACGACACGGTCCTATTTCCCGTCATACAAGGTGGCCAGTTCAAGATCCGCGAAGAAGAACGCACCTTGTCAATCCTCTTCGATCACCTGGCATCTCAGCGCTCCAACCACGGACCCACCCCTGCCATGGCTTGGACCAGTGGCTATTTCGGCCTTTACAAACCCTATCAAGATATGCTTCTTGAATCTCCCGCTGCATGTGAGGTCATCGCTGCAAGCCCAAAGGTGCTGGCATGTGCCCTCCCATTTCCCATGTCTTGCTAATTTATTGCAGGCAAACGGCTTCTATGGTTCCCGCGGATTGTCTGGTCTCATCCCCGAGGGTTATACTTTATTAGAGCAGAGGTTTATGCGTGCAGTTCGTGCGGCTGGCCGGCTATCCCATCAACGCGACGATGCTGTCACCCTTTCAGAGTGGGAACGACAAGCCTGGACATACCACGCCAAAGGTAGTTTCCGTCACTCTCGAACTGTCGCGGGTATGCTCATGCTGTCCAGGTATCTGGCTATCTCCTTCCAAAGACAGCCCGCCCATGTTGACAATGTTTGGCTCGACAAATCTGAACTCACGGTCCGCAAACCTCGACACCGAACTTTCCTTTGTGATGGTCACGTCCTCACAAGCGTTACGGCAAACCCTGGGTGAGGAGGTACGCAACTTGCGACGATGGGCAGGGCCCTGGAGAGGGGCCGATAGAAAGGTTCGTTGGAGAACGAAAGCGATCGTCGGTCTAGTCGGTGGGATGCTGTGACTCGATTTTATTCCTTCACTCCCATCTCACCAAATACCCTTCTTGCTGCCTGGGCATGAGTATGTCTTTTGCGACCTGACGGCGGTATACGTAGCGCGCTCGTTCGGGGTACGGCACGAATGCAATCTCATTTAAACCAGACTCCCAGGGATTGACCGTGTCAAAGCAAAACTGTCGCCACTCACGACTCTCCGCCAGAAGCTGGGATGGGTCGCGTTGGTTCTGCAGGTCTAGGCAAATCACTTTTTACTTTCTTCTTTTCCTTCTCGCCGCCATCATTAGGAGGCGTGACGTACTCAAATTTTCTGGTATCGAGGGTGAACGTGACGGGGCCCTATTGCGAGATGCATACAAAGTCAGTCCAAGTGCGATACGCTGGCCCACTGCAATCGTACTTCGTTTGTCAAACTCACATCCATCCTGGCACCAAACTGACCGTCTATACATACCTTGTGAGTCATCGCATCGTGTAGAATCTCCAAAGCATACCTTTGATGCGATCCGGGATATACAACTGCTTCATCTTGTCCAAAAATACGCCATACAGCTGACGCGACGATCCCGTGGACTGCCCAAACACGTTTGCAAAGGTGATACGATGAGGAACAGCTCTGACCGGACGTACCATCGCCCTATGAAAATCCGGCTTGTTCCCCTTGGTCGTATTTGCCAAGAGCGTGAATTGAGACACGCAGAGGATCTCGCCCGCAATGTCCTTGACGCTCGTCTTCCACATCGCACCATTCGCGTCCGAAAAGACGCGCAAGGAGAGTCTGTTGTTGCACGATCAGCTTAAGGCGATCGATCTCGGATCCCGTTCGAAAGTCACATTTTCTTGGACAAGATGTCAACGTCCGTAGGGGTGTCGTCTATCTTACGGAAAGGGATGTTTTGTTTTAGTGGTGTCTTTTTTTGGTGGGAGGTGTACGTGTACCAGTTCCGATACCGACGAGGACCATCAGTCCTCTTGAGATACCTGAGACCACGTTGCCATCGACTGGGAAAACGTGAAGCGGTTGCCCTGCGAGTCTGTTTGGATTGCGTACCGGTGACAGATGCGGACGTGACGCGCTGTACGACTGCTCTCATGACGGTGTGGAAAGAATTAATGTAGTCTGCTCCGCGATTATCAATTGGTTACATGTATATAATCAAGTCCGAACGCCCTCATCAATGACACCACAACCCAAACACCAGTCTTCAGAGTAAATGGTTGCAACCTGACCGGGGGAGATGCCCTTTTGAGGTGTACGAAACATGATATGTATTAATCCTTGGGTATCTCTGCGAGGGATCAATGGCCGAGTTGAACAAGGACTTGCATGACCCACCGATGAACAGAACACGGCACATCGGACATGCAATGTCGATACTTTACGCGCGCTTCCAGGCCAGAAGGCTGTGATACTTCTCGAGGCTCATCATCCGCCCATATCCAACGAAAGTCGCGAACGCGGATACTCTCGACGTACAACGCTGGGTGGTCCCTGTCAAACATTAAGTGAAGCGGCAGGTAAACGAATAGCACGACTTACGCCCCAGGCACAATGAAGATGGTGTTTGTCTCTGGATCTTTCTTGGCCACAAACATTCTTTGCGGCATGCCACTGATTTTAGCCCCTTGACCAATCGTATAACTCCATAGTCCCTGATGAACGCCTGCTTGCTTTCCGGTGGTCATATCCACAATTGGCCCAGCCTTGGGAACGATGTATTGTGCTGAAAAGATTCGAGCTCATGACAATGAGCAAGACACAAAAGGAATTTACATATAAATTCGCTAAATCTCCTTCGTTCTCCAATAAAACAGAGACCCATGCTCTCATCTCTGGTTGCTGTCGGTAGCTTCCACTCGGTAGCAAGATTCCGCACCTGGGCCTTTGTCAATTGAGAAAGAGGGAACAGGGCACGCGAGAGGCTGTTTTCGGGGATAGAGGATAAGTAGTATGTTTGATCTTTGGTCGAGTCCAAGGGTTTCCTGAGCATGGGACGTGGCTTGGCGAGATGATCACTTGTATCCCAAGTCTTGCGGGCATAGTGTCCTGTCATGGCGATGGTAAGGAATGCCGAGTAGCGTGGTTCGGAGAGGACAGGTACCAGTTGCAAGCCATGCATTTGAGAAGGCAGTGTCCTTCGTAAGACTGTCTAAAAGGGCACCAAATTTGACTTCCCTGTGTCAATCAGGGTGGGCAAGAAGAAAGCTGGATAGGACAAGCAGCTCTTACTTGTTGCACCAAACATCGGGATTCGGTGAAAGTCCCGAAGCCCAATCTCTGAGGGATGGCTCAAACACTCGGAGCCAGTATTCCCGACTAAGATCAATCTGCTCTCTAGTGAGGCAACTTCTGTTCGACGTGAGGAGCATGAACGCACCATCTTGACGGGTATATCGAGCATCTGACAGACTCTCTGCACGTCCTCCCAGTCCTGCTTCCACTCGCATCCGTCGTCTGACCCGGATTCGTCGCGCGTGTCCCAATTCCGCATGAAGACTGCAGAGAGGTCGTGTCCCTGAGCAACATAATTAACGGTAATGTAATGAGAGATGAGTGGACTAACGTTCGAGGGATCAGCTAAGATTTTTGCGGTCACAGAGGAGTCGACTCCTCCAGACATTGCCACAATAACTGTATGAACATCAGAAAACCTCGGAGAGGATACTTGGCTAATTGACATGCCTTTGTCTCCTTTTGATGGAGTGGTTGAGCCCGCATGATAGTTTCGTACGTATGAATGTCTCCAATCTGCAGGACACCGTCGGACACAAACGTTGAGCCTGAGCATGTCAATGAACCCTCCGCGGCGTGACTCAAACGGAACGGAATGAGTGTGACAGACTTCGCATCTCATTCCGGAGCAACTCCAACACAGACCAGAGATGGTCGTCGGGACCAAAGCTGACGGTAAATCTCTACGCACACCCTCCCTAACCTCGATTAACCCGCTCGGAAGGGCCGTCGCAGGCCGAAATCCTGCTACGAGTCACCTCGGCGATCGCTGCAGAGTTGATCAGATCGCACGACGCTAGCGCAATTGTCTCTCTAAACGAGCTTCGCGCCAAGATGTCGAAAAAGTTCGGCTTTGGAGGTGTCCCCAGACTCGTCGACATTATCAGTGCGATTCCGGACGGCTACAAGCAGGCGCTCCTCCCGAAGCTCCGTGCGAGACCGATACGGACTGCGAGTGGGGTGCGTTTGTTCTCGTCTATCCGACACTGCGCTTATTCGTTTCTTGTTAGATTGCGGTGGTCGCGGTCATGTGCAAGCCCCATCGATGTCCGCACATTGCCATGACAGGGAATATTTGTGTGTGAGTGCGTTTGATGTTAGAAGTGACCTATCCCTTGATTGCTGGCGCCCAATACAGATATTGTCCGGGTGGACCTGACTCCGACTTCGACTATAGCACCCAAAGCTACACTGGATATGAGCCTACGAGCATGCGTGCCATCCGAGCCCGTTATGACCCATATGAACAAACGCGTAACCGCGTTGAACAATTGAAAGCCCTTGGTCACAGTGTTGACAAGGTCCGTGCGTTACTCTTCTAGGCTGTGGATGTCCATACAAACTACGCCACCCAGGTCGAATTTATCGTTATGGGCGGCACGTTCATGAGCATGCCAGAGGACTACCGCACTAAATTTATTGCTCAGCTACACAATGCCCTCTCAGGATTTACTGGTCTAGACGTCGACGAAGCAGTTCGTTACTCGGAGCAGAGCAAATCAAAAGCCATTGGTATCACCATTGAAACCCGACCAGACTACTGCCTCCGACCTCATCTCAGGCAAGCCTCATTACTGACCTTGACCGAAGACGATGTCTAACCATTTGCGATTACAGTCAGATGCTCCGCTATGGATGCACTCGTCTAGAGATTGGAGTACAGTCCGTTTACGAGGATGTCGCGAGGGACACCAACCGAGGGCACACAGTCCGAGCAGTATCTGAGTCTTTCCATCTCGCAAAAGATGCAGGCTTTAAGGTTGTCGCACATATGATGCCCGACCTCCCAAACGTTGGACTCGAGAGAGATCTTGAACAATTCAAGGAGTATTTCGAAAACCCTGCCTTTAGAAGCGATGGTCTTAAAATATATCCGACACTTGTAATTCGTGGAACCGGTCTGTACGAGCTTTGGCGTACTGGGCGATACAAGAATTACACACCCAACATTTTGGTCGATATCGTTCTCCGAATAGAATGTTACTGATCTATTTACAGAGATATACCACTCCCTCTTGTAACGAGTGGTTGTGAAAACTCGGGGAACTTGCGGGAACTCGCTCTAAATCGCATGAAAGATTTTGGTGCGGAATGTCGAGATGTACGCTTCCGTGAAGTCGGTGTAAGCCCTTCTATATTATCACACGAGCCTGTACGAACTCATGCTATCTGTAGATCCACGAAATCCACCACAAGGTTCGCCCAGAATCGGTGGAGCTTCTCCGTCGGGACTATACGGCCAACGGTGGATGGGAAACATTTCTGTCTTATGAAGACCCTGAACGCGACATTCTCGTCGGGCTCTTGCGTCTCCGTAAATGCTCAGATGAAGGCACATTCAGACCGGAGCTAGCTCGCAAGGAGGGCGCGGAGGGCGGGTCGAGTATAGTGAGAGAACTACACGTCTATGGGACAGCAGTACCGGTGCACGGTCGTGATCCGACCAAGTTCCAGCATCAGGGCTTTGGCACGTTGTTGATGGAGGAGGCAGAACGGATAGCAAGGGAGGAGCATGGGAGTGTAAAACTGGCTGTTATTTCGGGTAAGCCGTTACTCATTCAACGGATGATTTATTGACAAGGTACATGTAGGCGTTGGTACACGAGACTATTATCGAAAGCTTGGCTACAAGCTCGATGGCCCATACATGAACAAATCACTTGTATGACAAGTACGCGCTGTACACCTGTGTTGTATTTCTACCTATACGATTCTACGCGTTGCCCTATGGTGGCTAGTCGCCCATGATGAGGGTATGAAAGTTTGGGAACACCAACTCTTCCTCGACAGTTTTCCGTATGACATCCTGAATGAATCGCTCGACCCGCGTCACATTCTTCAACACATGTTTGTCTGCCTGGCCGATCTCGCTTTCGATCAATATGGATGGCAACAAACGCTGGCCGACTGGCAGAGGCTTTCCCTCTCGTCTCCCCCCTGTATCATCATCAACATCCGGTGGTGTACTTGACTGGCTCCGTTCTCGTCGACAAGCAGGCCCATATGGGTCCAGTTCGTCCAGGATGCATATATGAACACGACCACGACTGCCCTCATACGCGAGTGCGACTTCACCATTGAACACGAGACCCGTCACGGAGAGTTTGATCGGCAACGACATGAAAGACGGAGAGGGATAATTGATGAGCAACGAAGTCGTGAGCGTCAAGCGAAGATTCGAGTGCCAATTTAGATGGAGGTGTAACTGGAGATCTGGTCGTGCCTGCTGCTGATCTGGTGATGGTGGTGATGGTGGTAGGTCCGGCGATGCATGCAGCGTCGTCGTCGGATGGCACGCGGCTACGGACGACGTTGATTCGTGGAGCGAACCCGCTTCCTTGGGGGACGACGTGAGCGGGCCAATGTGAAACACGGCAGACGATGGTCTAGGTGCGAAAGCAGGTCTGAAATCGCCCAAGCTCGGCATGCTCCTGTTCATAGGCATCGCGCCAGCACTCCACACATCCCGCGATGAGCCTGAACCAAGGCCCGGACCTGGACCTGGATACAACGCAGGCGTCGACGCAAAGAGGTCCATGGCTGGACCTCGCCCATACCGAACGTGTGGCGGGAGATGGTGATAGGCAAGCGTATCCTCCGCCAGTCCACGTCGCGCAGCTCTTCTTGACACCCACTCGAACCCATCCTCGTCTTCGTCCTCCCCCTCCGCACCCTCTGTCACCTTGACGTTGTCCTGCTCAGACTCGGCGTCCGAATCGTCTTCGAGGAAATCGCGATGTATGTCGCGGAGGTCCACGAGTTCGACGTCGGGCGGGTTCGTGCCAAAGTCGAGTCCTGTGATTTCGATGGGTCCGATGAAGGACGGCCGTTGGGTGTGAGCGAGTTGTTTGTTGAGGATGTCGACCAACGTCTTTGCGAGAGACGAGTCGAGTTTGTGCCATTCCAGGTCGATCGACATTTAATCTTTTGTTGGTGGACGTACAAGTCGCGATTTCCTGAGGGACAGAGCGTGCTTTATCGCGGGACAACATTTTGCTCGCTACTCTCCGTTCGCTGTGATATGGCCATTGGATCATGCTCGTCCGCGCCGTTCGAGTGAATCATTGATAACTACTTCAAGTACAAGCTTACCCGTCCTCTACGTGGTGAGCGAGTAACGATGGCAGAGACAGCATTTGCGATAGGATACAGCGAGCGTACGATACAAGGGGGCCGAGTCAACGCAACTAACTGGCGACCAGTGCGCGCAGAGTCCTATCAAGCTCACCATCGTTCTCAGAGAGTGCCTTCTCCGCCTGTGCTTGGGAGATGTCAAATTCCTTCACCTGAGGCGCCGTCAGAGATGGCGGCTGCGTCGGTATATCGAATACACGTACGATAAGATCCACGTCGTCTTTCTTCACTGGCACTTGGGCTTTGAGTGATTTGACCGACTTGTGGTCTTGTGCCAACTCGCGAAGACTCGCGTCTAGTTTTGTTTTGGAATACGAATAGCCGTCACTGAACTATGGTGACCTCAGGAAAACGATGCGAGGTAGGAGGTAAGAGCAGATACTTGGGCTATTACTTCTGCTTCCCGGCCGTTGTACAGATCGTTGGTTTGCATAGTGGTGTATAGGTGGCAGTGCTCATCAAACAGAGAATATGATCACGCGGCACCACTCCGTTGGGTTTATTTTTTGGTCCAAGGCTAAAGAAGATTACAGCTAACACCGGACTAGAATGCCAGCGAACGTCGTACTCTAGAAAGATGTCATCAGACGCCTACGGGTACTCGTGCGTCAATATAGCGGGCATAATTATCTGTCCCGTGCATCAACCAAGGGCAATGGTGAATGTTGAAGGGGAAATAAAACCAAGAAAGAACGTAGAGCATGCACCCGAATGGGAAGAAAGGACGCACGAGGATACCCCGCAGGTATGACGACAACGAGAAAGGGATTCGATGCAAAGCGATAGGAAACCGTGGAGGGCGTTAACAACGTTATATAAGTGAAATAAATTTCGTTTGCTTGGGGTTGGATCGATACTACGCAACGCAGGGGGGAGTTGCCGAGCGATAGTTGTAGATAGGCTTGCAAACGTCTAATAGAACGGGGGTATCTGGTCATCACGTTAGAAGTCGTATGGTAAAAGAGTTCAATTGTCCGGCGTGTCCGTGTCGGATCACAGTCGCTCTTCTGGTCGGGGAGTGGGGGTGCGCGATGGGAAGGGCGAGCCGTAAGGTGCATTGAGGTACCGAGACGTAGATTCCATCTCCGAAAAGTACTCGTTCTCTACCAGAGGCCCTGACTTATCCCCAAGTCCAAGGGCAGACGCAATCGCTCGAGGACTTCCAAATGGCGACGGCTTCTTGGTAGGAAACTCCCCAAGGATGGGGTCCCTTTTGCCAAGGGGCAGATCTGGAAAAGGTATTTTACTCCCCGAGGAAATGACGATGTGAGGCTCTTTGGATGCTGGTTGGTTGTACATTGCAGTAGCCGCAAGCACGGTAGAAGCTCCAATGACAAACGAGAGTGTGACATGAAAGTCGAAAAGCACCACCGACGCAAGAAAGGAAAGAATGATGGAGATGGACGTCGCAAAGCCCTTGAGAATATTGTCCGAATGCTTGATGACAACTGCTGTGATCAGGCCACCAAAGACCTGGATAACCACGGTAGCCCACGCCCAGCCACCAAAGTTGCGGAAGATGTAGTTAATGAGGCCGTCGTATGTGTGGAATTGAGGGGCGTACAAGATGGGTAGGAAAGCCGGGAGGAGGGAAAACAGAGACAGCTGGACATTTCGTACCCATAGATCGGCCTTCGAATTCTTAAGGACCATCTCAAAGTACACTCCGGCTAAACCAGATGTGAAGCAAGCGGCTGTAACGGCACCAAATCCTTTGAGTGGGCTCATGATATGGATGTGCAACGGTGCTGCGTCGTGAGCGCTGCCCACATGAACTTCGCTGGGTCCGGTGTTCGAAGTGGAAGTTTGGACTTGAACAATACCAACTCCAATAGCCAAGAAGAATAATGAGAGCCACTTCGTCGACGAGAGTTTCTTCCGGAGAAGTACAACGGAGAATGCGGCAGTGGTCAAAATCTTCATCTGGTATGCGACTTGGAATGAGGCGACAGGCAAATTCCCAATGGCAACGAATTGGAGGGAGTTCTGCACGACGTAAAGTAGGGCAGGAATTGAGAGCTTCCAACAATCGGCGCTGAAAATCTCGCTGCATACTTGACGGAAGGAAGCGGACCAGGGAGCAAGCGAATAGATGGTACCCCAGAAAGACCTGCGGGAAGATAAAGGTAGATCCGCATCCTTGGCCCTAATCAATGCAATCAAAAAGGATATTGAACCCTTTAAAATCTCCCCCAAAAGGACGGCTGAAGCTGGGGAGTATGACAGATGGGCCGGGGTGGAAACCCGCGAGTAGTGCATCACTATGGATAATGACGCATTCTGCACAGCAAGGGTGACAAGCCTTGAAGGCAACAAGTTTTTTTAGCTGGTGAAGTTACCACAGGCACGGATGGCACTCACGCTACATATTTCAAGGGCATCCCGCAGAATGTCGGGTCTTTGGACGCCGCACGGATCTCAGGTGATACATCGACAGAGGATTGGTTGAGTAGGAGGCCTGACGATTTGCTTGACAAATTATCAAGAGCGGCGGGTGGGAGGAGTGGTGCTAGACGCGGACTGTGCGAGGGCATGGCGGAAATATTAGAGGACGAAGGCACGGAGCGAACTGATGGGTAGGTGCGGTGGTACATTTCATTTGAAGGAGAAAGCACTGTAGGATCTGAACTCAATATGAGCTACACGCTGGAGAGAAGAGATGGTTCACTTTCAGTTGGTAAGGAAGACTGGAGCAGTAACGGTCAGTTTGGCTGGTGTAGAGAGCACAGCAGACGCCTACCCTCCAAAGACGCGATCCAGCGGGCTGTTGACAGAGGAAAGCAGTGAAATCCGCAGGAACTGGGATGATGAGAATGCTTGGATACGGAAAGACCAGAAATAATCGACCCGTTCAGTTCGGCGGCCAAATAAAAACGAAAAAAAGAGCGCGAGAGCAGAACCGGGCTCGGACACGAACGACGATGGACTGAACGAAGCCGTAGACGCGTGTTGGTTTTTGGAGGAGGGGCGCAGAGGTATGCGCGCGAAAAAGAAGGGAAGAAACGACTACCCGCCACTCGGCTGAGCAGTGGGATTCCAGCATCAAGCGCAAATCCATTTCATTCACACTAGTTCAAGTTTGTATTGTATGTACAGGATACATTCAAGGCTAAGTCTACTGAGGGTCGCTAGGAAACAAAGTCGTCAGTCCAAAGGCAAGGCTGTGAGGGAAGACAACAGATGATTGCGGAACACCTCAGCCTCGCCTTTAACTCCCCATCCACCTCCAACTGCCGCTGGCTCCATAGGAACCTCGAACGACACCCCCGGTCAGAGAGGGACCCTCGCGGGCGGGATGTGTTCTTTTACCAGGACGTTCATCCTCGGTGTTTGACCAGAAATTTGCTTGAACGCAAAAGAGATAGAACACTCACATCAAGTTCACGTTGAAAACCGTCTTGGAGAGAGGAAGACTACTAGGAGACCCTGAGATGGTTGACTACAAGCACTCTAGAACAGAAACTCACTATTAGCACTGTACTGCTACATATCGTACTGCAAGGGGAAGAAACGAATGTGGACATCTCCAGGTGATCCTGCGTCCTGGTCCCTCGACCAATGGGAGGAACATCAGCAAGGATTGTTTTCGAGACGACCCCAAAATATTCGTTTCCGACGTTTGTCTGGACCATCCATCCTTGACGTTTGCATGTGCAGGAGGATAAACAGTAATTTGGACGTCGTTGGGTTTGTGTTTTCGTGGGCTTGTTTATATACCCTCCCGGAAGATGCCGGTGTTCACGCAAAAAATCAGCCTCAGGTTAATGAGTACTTGCACAGATGCCTTCCTCAGCGTTGACTCGTTCGACCTTTGGGACGCTCCTCAAGCACTCCAAGTTCTCCTCTTTCGACCTTCGCATCAGCCAGGTCTACACCACACATGGCGGTGATGCCCACCGTGGTCATTGGGGCTTCAAACGCCCCCTCCCTCTCCGACGTCGCGCTGCCTCCATCACCGTAAAGAACGTCGATACCCCAGAGTACCAGACAGAATGGAACTCTGCAGAACCACAGGCGTCGTGGATCAAGAACTGGGACGAGCTCAAAATATCTCCCCAGAAGGCGTGGTTCGGAGAGGAGTCAGCGGAGGAGCACATTGTTGATTCCGACTATATTCCCAACATTCAGAGCCCAGAACATCGGCGGCAGCCATACATTCCCAACCTCGAAGTTATGACGCGCAAGGAGTTTGCAGAGTATCTCGAGAAAATACGTGCTTCCCGGGATGCTTTCCTCAGGCAGCGAGCAGCCCGTGAACAAGTCGGCGACGTGACCTCCTACCAGCTCAGCAACATGAACAAATCATCTACCCCATGGCACGACCTCATCGCTACTCAGTTCTCACAACAGCGCCGATCCAAGCCCCGCAGTAAGGAGATCGAACACTTGCCACATACCTCCGGTGGCTTGAGCTACGCACAATATTCCCCACTGCAGACCTTTTTGATGACCAAGGAACGCAAAGGTCGCTTGGCGGATGATTGGAAAGGCAGGGACAAAAACACAATGAGCTATTTGGCATCATTCGCAGGGACGGTCGGTCGTGTGCAGAAGAAGCACGCCGGGTTGGCCTGGCCCATGGTCTGGGAGGACCCCAGCCGCACCGGAGAGGTCATGATCAGGCCGCAGAAGGTGGACGTCAAGGCCTGGCCCGTCGTCGTAGGGGAGAGGCAGGGGTTGAAGGCGGCGAGAGTGGAAATGTACTTGAGGGTTTGGGATGAGCAGTCGCACTTCCGGAGCAACCCACATCCGCCTGGGTCTCGCGAGTACATTACAGCAGAGCCGCCGCGTAGTGTTCAGGAGCTGACGACCCAGGCGGCGATGGGCGGGGCGGGGGCGAGGAGGAAGAAGACGATGCGCTATGGGACGACGCTTTCTCTACTTAAATCAGCCATGGCGAGGTCCGCTGCTCCTTAGCTATTACAGTGACAATATAATTACGCGTGACATAACGTGACTGATTACCGCGTCGCGCCTTGTTTGCTTTCCCCACAGCAATCCCGAGCTCGCTGCCACCGACGACGGCGACAACAACAGCCAGCAATGCCGCGAGAGTCCGCTGACCGCAGAAAGTCCTCGCTCGGGACACGAAGAGGTCCCCCGAGACAACACATCCCCTTCCGCGCCGACGATCTTGCTCGCGGCAAGAAAACAGGGATGGCAGTCGCCTATGTCGACCGAAACTCGGACGAGTTCGAGCCCTTCGAGCAGGTCATAAAGCAAGCCGACAACCGAACACCTCCACGTATAAAGTCTAAGAAAAAGCGTATATCTATTGTCCCTCCTGTCGCAGAAGTAGACGAATATGGCGAGATGTCCATGGAATTGGCTGAGAGTGAGCACCAGCAGCAGCCAACTAGTGTGAGTGTACCCAGCTCATGTTTGCTATCTCATAGGCAACCAAGGAAGTCCCCTGGCTTACTTTACGAACGCAAATCTTGCGTATGCTCCCGATAGCTCAGGACGACCTATTATTACCCGCTCCCTTATGCGAGTGTCCGAAGTAGATTATGATCAAATTCCTTCGCCAAAGTTGCATCCATCTATGCGACCATCGACGACCAACGGGCGACGTTCATCAGCTCTCTCAAAGTCATTTGCTGCCCGTGTACCAACACCGGACCCCGATTTCGATTATGCAAACCCCGGAACGTTTGACGACTTTGAGCCTCCACAACTCAACGATAGCCCACCGAGGTCACGGACCCCTGAAACCAGTCCCGAGGATGCAGGAGAGGATGAAGAAGCTGCAGAAGTGGAGCAAGCGGTCATTGCACAGTCTAAGAAGGTTGACAAGGGCAAGCGGAGAGCAGATCCGGTGGAAGAAGATGAACAAATAAATCCTGAACCATACGATGCAAACGGGTTAGAAGATGATATTGCTCATGGTCTCGAAGAGGCTCAGAACGCGCAGGATGATGAAGATGATACTCCACCAACAAAGAAGTCGAGGAAAGAACAAGCCAAGCCCAAGAAAACACGACCAGAGAAACGTCTTATCAGAACCCCTGTTGAGCGTGCGTATTGCGAGGCCGGTGCATGTCCCCGACTCAGACAATTGCAGGTTCCCCTACCCCAGAAGGGGTGCGACGTGGGCGACGCCACCGTTACAAGCCTTTGGAGTGGTGGCGGCAAGAGAGAGTTGTCTACGGACGCCGTGATTCCGAACTGATTCTCGTTCCCCAGATCAAGGAAATCGTCCGCGTCCCTCAGGAGCCAGCTAAGCCTCTTGGCAAAGCGGGCAAGCGTAAACGTGGAGCAGGAGCCCGGGGCAAGAGTAAAGGAGAGGAAACGCCATTCGACCCAGAGGATGGATGGGACGAAACCACGCCTACCAATGCCACTGTTATCGACTATGACACGCAAGAGGAAGTTTCACGACGTGAGGACTACATCAAAGTTAAATACAACACGATTGAAAGGCTGACTTGAATGACCCGCTCAGGTGTCGCCTTCTTGGCCAGAATGATCGAACCCAAACCAGCCGCAAACAGCAATTGGTTTTTCCAAAAGATCTTTGGGGAGGGCGAGTTCATTGCGGCTGGTCAAATGCATATACCTCCAAAGTCCCAGAAACCAAGCAAGTCTACCAAAGATAATACATACGTGCGTGGAACGCTTTTTCCTCTCTTCAGCTATCGTGAAGCTCCAATTTCTTCGTAGGTGTTTTATGTGATTCAAGGTGCTGTGTCGGTTTTCATACACGAAACTAGCTTCATCATGACCACTGGTGGGATGTTCCTCGTTCCCCGAGGTTCGTATATCACCCAGTCGTTCAATGGTTCCCGATACTAAAGCTAATGTTAGGAAACACGTATTACATCGAAAACATTGCGGAAAGGGATGCAAAGCTGTTCTTCACACAAGCTCGTATGTTGCCGGCAGAGGATGCCATGGTACAACATACGGCTCAGTCAGCACCTCCTTCGTCGCACCGGAGAGCCATTTCCGAGGATACCTCCGCTGGCCCCAGGAGGGGCACACGCAAAGGATGACGACAATCAAGTATTTGTAAGGTGACAGACAGCGCGTTCCTCAGAGGGTTTGAATACGCCCATCTTGTATCCATGTCTACTGCGGTTCTTCATCTGTGTTCATGGCAGCAACGCAACGGTTTAGTCAACGACATGACCTCGTATTCATCATAAGTAGTCACATGTAGTTGGAGCATAATGTGCATGACAACAATGCCCGGCTGGAAAAGACAAGTTATTTCCACGAGAATTTGTCAACGAGTGAGCTATTTTGCTGTCGGGACAGCAGACAGCACAGGAGGACGGACGGGCGATGAGAGTACCAGGAACGCGATTACTTGCGATAAAAAAGTTGACTGATACGATGGGCCACGAAATGCACCCTCACAAGGAAGTGTATGTCGACGTTCGGTCAGTTGCGAGAACGGGCCCGGAAGTTGCGAGAACACATTGGGCCACACCGGATCAAGTGGCCGTCGGCACCGTGATGATACTAGAACACAGTAACACCGGGGGTTCCAGTATATTGGCTCTTCATGTCGTCCGCATCCGTCGTGCCGTCCTGGCTCTTGTAGTCATAACCACTCATGCTTCCCATGTCGGTTCCGGCTGCCGAAGAGAACGAACCACGTCTGCGAAGGCGGTCTGACTGGGAGTAGGACAGCGGTCCACCCAAACTGCCGCCGCCGATACTGGCACTACTAGGCGGGCCGGCATCCTGAGAAATAATGGAACTGGCGTAGCTCCCATAAGCACTGCGTTTCCCCGCAGCGCCCGGCCCACGAGGCACACCAGGAGGGAAACCTCCAGTAGCAGCGAACATAGGGAGACCGGACGAGTAGGTCGCCTGTGAACGCAAGGACTGTACGTCGGAAGGAATGTATGCGAGGGCGTCATGGGTACGATAGAAATTGGCGTCAAAACGGCTCGGAGTGCCGGACCGCCCGGTACCGCTGCTGGGCAAGTACTCGCGCGCGTTGGTCTCGTGTCTACGGAACGAATCCATCTTGAGAGCGCGACGGGGTTTGCTGAACTGGATCATGCTCGGTTGAAGGTTGTTAAGTGGACCCTCAACCAAACAACTCTTCTCCTTGTAATGGGTAAGCAGGTAGTGCCACAGGGGATGCTGTGGACGGACTTTGAGCAATCTAGGCATGCAAGAGGTATCCAGTGTAGCTTACCTTACTCAAGACTTTTGGATTCCCAAGAATGACAATGCCATATTTAGCGCGAGTGAGAGCGACGTTTAATCGCCGAGGATCGTTCAGAAAACCAATCCCTTGGTGTTCGTTGCTCCTAACACAGCTGAGGATGATATAGTCCTTTTCCCTGCCTTGAAATGCATCCACACTAGCAACTTCGATCTCCTTGTATAGGTCCTTCTTAAGCGAACCATTGAATTGCATGTAGTTGACGATGTAGGAGCGCTGTCCTTCGTATGGCGTAACGACACCAATCTGCGCAGGAACAACACCGGACTTGAAGAATTTCGTGACAATCTTCTCCACATTTGAAGCTTCTGTCCTGTGAACAATGTGTGAGTGCATCTCGGGAATAATTCAATGCCACGTACCTGTTGAGGAAAGAAGTCCCACTAGACGATATCTCTTCCTGTCCCAGATTTTGATAGAAAAACATTGGAGTATCAGGAACAGGCCACGGGAAGTCAACGTTCTTGCGGAGACGTTCAGGAGCAGTAACACCATTCTGCAATGTGCCTTCATAGAACATATTGGACGGGAACTCCGAACAACACGGGTGCATACGATACTGAACTTGGAGTCGAATTGGGCGGTTGCCAAGGACAACGAGACGTTCAAAAAGGGACTGAGTAAGGCCCGCGCGGGCAGCTTTCTTGTTCATAATGACTGGTCCGAGTTGTTGATGGTCGCCAACCAAGACAACCTGCTTGCAACCAAGTACGAGAGGGATCATACACTCTGCGCATCAAGGTTCAAGTAATTGATCACGGAGCAGCTGCGCAAGACATACCTGGTTCAGCAGCTTGGGTCGCTTCATCGATAAGGACGGTTCTGAACTTAAACTTGCTCAACCTCGGATCACCAGCACCAACACACGTGCAACAAATCACGTCTGCCACACTCAGGATCTCCTTCTCGCATTGCCGGATGAGTGTCTTGTATTTACGCTCATCGTTTGAGCTCAGCTCTCCTTGTTCATTCTTCAATTGAATGAGCTTTTGAAGCTCAACATGAGTGGTACTGTTTGCGACTTGCTGATGCAATGTCAAGAATGAAACACTAGAATCCAGTGCTTCGCGGGATTTGGCTGTAAGGCGAACAACCTTCAAGCCCGTGGCGTGTATCTTCTCCGTTAATTGGTCGACGGCAACGTTGGAGGGTGCACAAACAAGTACTTGACCAGGGTTCATCTTTGCCAGGTGGTGGACGATCGACGCGGAGGTGACCGTCTTGCCGGTTCCAGGAGGGCCTTGGATAAGGCTAAGTGGTTTCTGGAGGACGCTCTTAACCGCGTACATCTGCGAATGGTTCAACTCTGGGAGCCCTGGCGCTGAGAAGCGTTTAGGCATCTGGGTTCGAAGAACCTGGGGCTCCACTTCATGACCCAAGAGTTTATGATACTAGTTCTACTCGTTAGCGCTATCCGATGCATAATACACTCTCAATCCATGCTTACGATATAACCGTTCACACTCTTCTCGTCTACTGCAAATGTCTTCATAGCTAGTTGCATTCGATCGAAGCTGGTTGACTTCCAAACGAAGTCGGCCGAGAAACCATGGGTTATCTCAGTGGGAACTCCCTCTGTTCTTCGAAGCTCCAATCCAATTTCATCAGACACGTCTGCGAATAGAATTAGTTAGTGAGGAATAAAACTTTGAGGGGCTGGCCTACTGTTCGGTATTTTGATGACATGGCCGACTCCATCCCAAGCCTTGTGCAAATCACCCTGGTACCTCAACCTCAACTCGTCACCCACCGCAAGCCTTACTTCACCACTCTCAAGTTTCGGCAAGTAAAACCATGCCACCCTCTTCTGGTTCAAACCGAGGTCCCAACGCACAGTGATATCTGTTTGCGTCTGGCTCTCCTTGAGTCGTTTGTCGTAATCCGCTTCTATCTTGACCAAGGGACCAAAGATATTCTGGTATTGGTAAGCATCCTCATATCGCATCAGAATCGATTGCGGCTCGTCATCGACACCAGGCTTCTCTAGATCTTCAAGGGTAGCATTGGCGTTTTCGCGCCAAAGGTCTTCTAACCGGTTGATTTGATTAAATGAAATCTGGCGGGAGCGAAGTTGCTCGGTCTCGCTAGGAGGTTTCACCAACCAGGAAAGGAAAGAACGGTCGTCAATCAACGGAGCCCAGAGTGTGGCATTCCATGACATGTCTTTCGTAGTTGCTGCACAAGGTTGACTGAAACCGTGGGTATGAGTAGGTGGAGTTAGTCAAAGTGAAAAATCGTACCGGCATAATAAAACGACGACGGTATCACTCTTTGCAGGTATAAAACCCAGCATGAAAACATTTTTGCTACCACAATTGTAGCATTCTGGAGTTGTTTCGCCGAGTGGACTCTCGGCATGCAAGATCACTTCCTTGTGTTTGGCCCTGACTAAATGGTTGACGATGTGTGACGCAGATGTATTTCCACGAGAGTTGCAGAACCATTTCGAGCAAATAAGACACTTGACGACCGAAGCTGGGGAATGGATGCCGCAGTAACTAGATAGCAAGTATTAGCTGTGGACAGCTGAAGTGAGATGTTTGCACACCTGCAGGCGTGTGGTGGTAAATCAACGGAGCCTTCGTCCTTCAGGTCGTCAAGGACAGCATCGAAATCCTCATCTATCGTGGAACGTGAGGTGTGGTGATGGTGACCATTGCGGCCTGTGGAGGACACGAGAGAACGATCGTCGGCGATAGAAAGGCTGCCGAGATCGACTGGGGTGTTGGTAGTTGCGGTGTAGACGGAAGAGTTGTCGTCGACGACGCTGTGGGCGCCGCCGTAAGAAGAGGCGGAATCGTACTGGAAATTGTCAAAGGAGTCCATCGATGTCGTTCGAGTTCGAGTTTGAGCCTCGCTGCGGGGTGACCATAAATTATTATCTATTTCCCACGGCTACTTTGTAATCCGAACATGTTAATGTCAATGTAAGTGCCTCGTACAACCGTCCAACATAAAAACCATCCCTAACGAATGAGTCGGGAGAGTACCCCCATGGAGGAGCCAACGAACGACTTCCTAATGCAAGAATGTCGCAAAAACGTCCAAAACCAGCTGTAACGAAAAATAAGCTGATGCACAACCGTGTTCAGACGACGTCCACGATCGGCCAAAGTACTACCGTCTACCGCCATTTCTTGCGGCTGGCCGTATCCTTGGGCGTGTCGGCGTCTCGTTCGTCGGTAAACGTGCAGGTATACCGTTCAGAGGGAGAGGATTACTCCGCCTCAGTGAATTCTCTCCTGCTAACGCCCTGCCACGGCGAGAAACCGTCGGACGGGAGGACGTGCTTCTCGCCCACTTTGAGCTCCCAACCCCATCACCTCGCTCCATCGATTCGTCCTCTGTATCAGATGGAATACGTGAGGAGTCGTTGTCATCAACAATATCGCGAAGCGGTCCTCCTTGCTCCGTTGACTGTTCTGATGGGTCAACCTCGAGATCCTGGTCCATTGCATCGGCATCTGCCTGCCCCTCTACTTCACTTTCCTCCGTGTCGTCATCGTATATCCCACCAGGCGGTTCTCCAATCCAGTCATCATCGCCTTCGGTTCCAAAGTCCCAGACGTCGAGCATAGTTGTCGTGTTGCGGTTGCTCGCTGCCACGCAGCATCTACCCTCGAAGACAACTTGCCATACGCCGTTGATTCCAGTGAGCAGGTCTCGCACGACCGTTCCATCACGAATATTCCACATTTTTAACGTTCCGTCGGACCCACTAAGAACTTTGAACTCATCGTGTTGGAAGCATGTGATGGCACCTGCATGGGCGGCAAGCGTATGGCGCAATTCACCAGTGTCTGGGTCCCAAATACGCAGTGTGGAGTCGGCCGCGGCAGAGACGAGGAAAGACGATGAAAGGCCTAGCAAACCGACCAGAGAAGTGTGCCCAGTTAATGTATGCTGACACTGTCCGTTGCGCAAATTCCAGATGCGAACAGTCCCGTCCATTGATCCCGAACATGCGATATTACGGTTGAGGTCCAACACGACACTGTACACTAGAGGCACCATAAATACGAAAGAGCTGAAAGTGTAAGACACGGAACAGCTTACCCTTTTGAGTATGGCCAACCAAGATCAATTTACACTCGCCCGTAACAATGTCCCATATCCGCACGGTGCAGTCGTAGCTACCAGATACAAGAGTACGACCACGAGCGGCTAAGGCACGAACCGCGTGATCATGACCTTCGAGATGCAGTTTATGATATGGGTTTTCATCGATGTCCTCCTAAAAAAAAGGAATCAGATGAGACAATGACCAACGCAGCAACAGCAGCCTACCTCAGACAACTCGACATCCGCATCATCCGCACCCACCCATCGATATTCAGGGTCACCCGGACGAGGTAATGACCATACTCGTAAAGAGTGATCACGGCTCCCAGTCACAATCACAGATCGCTTGGGCCATCTCTCCCTAGAAACAACACCACCTTCACCTTCAATCTCGACCCATTCAGGCTTGACGATAGCAAGGCAACGAACGGTGCTTGTATGCCCAGCAAATACATGAGTGCATCGTCCAGTGGCCAGGTTCCAGATCCGGACGGTGCGATCAGTGGAACCGCTGACTAGTGTGTCCTTGGTAGCCGCTAAAGCCCAAACGCCTCCGTCATGACCGTCCAAGGATTGTAAAAGATCGCCCGTCGCTGGTGAATAAACATGTATTGAGTGATCATCTGATGCCGATATGATACGCCCATGCGAAAGCAATAGACAGGTCACGACAGAAGTTCCATGAGCAGGGAATGTATGATGTTTTGGCATCTCGTTTGTTACCCAACGCTTCCGAGTAAGATATCGCGATTTGAAGAGTAATTTGTATGGATGAGGGAGGGGTAGAGTAGAAGGTGTCTTACGGGCTTCGACCAGACGACGTGCGTAGATTGAGCGTGCGAAAGCTCGTTCACTATTACCTCCGAACCAGATTTTTGTGCTCTTGAGAAGGTCTCTCCAGAGCATTGGATCTGAATCAATGATAGCATGCCAGGATTTCGAGACTCGCGAAGCTCGTGCAAGCGTTGAGTATGGGAGATAACTGAGGATGTGTGATACAAGCTCTGGGGGGAGGAGTGTCAGGAAATCCCGCGCCAAAGTTGGGGTTAAAACAGAGTGGAGCGTCCGCAGAACCGGTAACGGAGAATGCCGTAAAAGAGTGAGCAGAAAATGCGACTGTAACTGCTGCGGCAGATTCGTGAAATGTGTTAATAGTGATGGGAGCGTCAGAAGCGTTGTAAGAGCGAGATCGGGTTGAAGTGGGGGCTGCGGGTGCGGTGAAGAGGCACCGCTTGGAGGGGCAGAAGGCCAGATTGTCTGCGGTGATGGTGAGCCATGGGGTGATGGGAGAGGTGAAGGTGGCGCCGCGGCATTCATTGTAGTGATTGGAGGTATATGTGTAGGTCTCGCTTTCTTTCTTGGAGGAGTATGCGCCTCTCGCTCCATCGTTGGTTCTACTCCTTCCATCATGTTGTCAACTCCGTGTGACCGCTTTCTACCAAAGCGCTCGACCGCCTCAAGAAGACCAACTACCTTGCCCTGCTCGACAGTTTCCTCGGGATTAAGCATCCTCCAACCAACCCCGTTTGCGACCGGTTCTTCTTCTCGCATCTCCTCCCCGCCATCTTCGCCATCTCGGAAAGTAGCGTGAGTGCCTCCGGGAAAGACGAGAGAGAATCTCCGAAGAGATGCAGGTAAGTTGGCGTGTAACAAAGGATAGTCCTTCGGATTCTTGGGCTCTGAAGGCGGAGGTAGGGGTGGCAATTGGACAGGGGCATACGTCGTCGTCGTTGTTGTTGTAGTCACCACGCTGGCCCACAGACCGACGCGTCAGTACGTGAAAATGAACTTGGAGGCTGTGAAAAGCATACGTAGTAGTATTTACTGATGGTGCCAGCACCAACGAGGGACGTGCTTGATGGCTCATGGCCGCCTTAGAGAAGTGGTGGAGGAAGAGGAGAGTATCTGTGAACGCACATCAAAGCCACTCTGCCTGCACAACCCAAGCAAAGTTGCTTTCAGATACCGCTTCAATCTCCGAGAGAACATGGGCCTGTCGCACCTCCTGCCGGGCTGCCGAGCATGGTTTCATTCTCCTTCAGACTGCTGAGAATTGGCTGAGAACAGCCATGAACTTGACGTTGTTGCGGTATTTCCTTACTTCAACGTTTTCCCTGAATCAGTATACCCCAGTCTCGCACCGACGTTATGGATTCATTTTGGATATTGGACTTCCGTGACCCGTCGTGCCACCACCTCCCCCCAGGTCCATCACCGCATGTGGCATGTCGATTTCACAACGAGGTGGGCGGTGGTCGCTTTCCCCGCACAGATCTAAGCTCCTACTCAATGGACATTGAGATATCGGCAGAAATTGCATATGCCGCTTTCCAAAATGAAAACGCTTCGGTACCGCTACCGTTTGAACATGGATGCATTCATTTACGGCGTGTCGAGGAGCTTGTATCAGTTCAGGTCAGTTAGCAAATGGCTAACCCGTTCGAATTGTTCCAGATGCCGATCGGGGTTGTGAGCCCGCCATTTGTCTAGTACGTCTATTCAAGTGATTTGAACGTGTGTTCGAAGACGGTGCTTTCGACTCTTTTTCGATAACAATTCGAATGCGTATATGTTGAAGGTCACTTCAGACTTGTACACATACATACTGATGAACGATTCCGTGGAGTATTTTGAACTGTATAGTGTCCCCACTACCTCGAAGCCAAAAGAACCGAAGAATTCAGGCAGAATAATATATTTGCACCGGTAACAAGATACCTCACGGAATAATCATTTGGCATCGCCACGGGCCAGTGTTTTCTACCAACGTTGATGTGTATCACAACAAAGTGTCTGAAATTCTGATGTACGTGAGCGGTTTGTCTACCATAGTGTCCAATCCTTGACAATTGAAGATTAAAGGGTTGATCTTCACCATCTGCTATTGCGGCTTTGTCTCGTCCCAGAATCAGTGGTTCGCGCAATCACTCAATATTTTTTGAGAATAGATGCAGCTACTAATTCGGTACCGGAGATCCAAGTTTTCGTCCGAGTCGAGATTGTTGAGAGTCATGAACGTAGGTCGTCATGTGATGTATGATTGCCTGATCACTCAACGCCGACGCAAACAGCTCCCACAACTTTCATAAAACCATTTTTTTTCTGCAAGGAAGCAAAGACCAGCGTGCTACAAAAGTCACACAGAGTGTATTGTAGAGCTCAAGCACACGGGGCGAAGCAACAATTCTTCAACTTTGCTGCCGGATGCCACACAATGCTTTTAGTGACCATCCATCCTATGATGCTAGGGCGGAGGTGGAACAATGACAATGATCCCGTATCCTCTGCAATATTGAAGGAGTTCCACTTTCCGTACTGTATGCCGGTGGGTCTGGTTCGATTCGCCCATGTCTGAGGTGTCAGTGGATGATTTGTTGGCACTGTGACATTTGAACTTCAAGTGAGTAGAACCCATCACAGGACTCGATTATGAATTCTGAATAAATTTAACTTATTGCATGTCAGGCATACACGAGTCGCGTGAACAAGACCTACAGGTCTGACTTTTTAGACGCGAGTTCGAACTTGAGGAAGTGCCTGAAATAATTCATCACTTGTTGCGACGAGGTCTTGGAAGTGGTCGAGTCGGGCCCCGATGGTTGTAAATACTGAGTGTACTTTGCAGGTAAGAGCGGACTTGCTTTATCATGCAACCACGAACCAGTCACATGTAATAGGGAACTCCCTCTGACATCACAGCTGCACTGACGTTGAACATTGGACCGCGGACTATCGGTATTCATATGTGTCATTAGGGCCAGCTGCTAGACGGATATTTCCTGGACATGCAGGTTGCGCGATGGATACTTGTACTGCGATAGCATCGTAACACGGTGCTGAGATTCGACTTGTCAACTTTGCGAGCTGTTTGATCCATAATCGTAGAATTAGGTCTCTAGAACTGTTGATCAGATGAAACACACAAGTGGACACTTTCTGTTGCGTTCACATTACTTGTACTGGTCAAGGAGGCCGTTTACTCAACCGTGGCGCATTTTTCGTTTTTACTCAGACCATTGAGATGCTGCTGACAATTAGGCAGAGGGGTTGCCTCCGATTAAGCTTCTATGTATGTTATCCAACCTTCCAACATCGTCGAGTCGGGACGAAAATTCGCGTCAGAAGGACCCGGAGGCGGCTCAACAATCGGTCTTGACTTCGATTTGAAGATATAGCCAAGTGCTGGAAAAATGATCTCCAGAAAAGTGGACAGGGCTCGTTGGGGTATGGAGTCCTCACAAGATGTGGAGATCTATCCGAGCTCAGCAACTCCAACTCGGTGGCCGATGGGTGGTGTCGTGATTTCCGGGCCTCCAGTTGCGCTTTCTTTAGAAATCATCGCGAGCAATATTGTCCGATGCAGACTACTTGGGTACGTCGTCGAGCAATTTAAAGGTCTGATTTCCCAGGTATATACAAACCCCTATCCAAACAACGTGTTCCGTTGAATACAATTCTTGATAGCCCATGTTCTTCACATAAAATAGGTCTTCGGTACGTGCCCACCTTGCTACCATCAAGGAACAATGTCAGAGCTCTGTTGCTGTCTCGAGTCAAAGTTTGTTTCATGAGCAAGATCAGTGATCAGCTATGTAAACCTCATGGCGGCGCACGACACTTGATTCTGTAATACGAACATCATTGTGGAGTCTAAACTATGGGAACTGATGCTTTACAGTAGCCTGTGCTCAGCATCCACTTTGCAAAAGCATCAACTTATCAAGAAGGTTTCAGAGACATAGTCAACAACTCTGGAGTGAAACGGAGATATGGAATTATACGGCCATGGTTTAACCACCGCTCATCAGCTGACTTTCAGAAGAAGGTCAAGGATGTTCCACGATTGACATATGGAGCAAAGATAAGAAAAACGTCCACAGCCGCACATACATATCAAGCGGACTCAGCACAGTTATATGACTCCTGCGCAATCTGAAACTATACTCATGTTGAGAGCGAGGAGAGACTGGAGATGAGAGGGTATTGTTAGCACACCAAAGGAGATAAGATACGTTCATGGAAAGTATAGTTTCAACACAAACGGGAGTTGTTAGTTGGCTGCCTCGATTTGGACTGCTGCATGTCAATGGTGCAGAGAAGGGTAATAGGGAGGTCATGAGAACTCCGCGACGTCCCAAAGAGAGTGTCCCTGCCTATCAAACATGGACTTGGACTCAGGGCAAGGTCTTTTGCGGCTGCGTACGCAAACGACTTGCTGATAATACAGCCCTAGATGGTCGCGCCGATGTTGACGGGATTGGCTGGCGTGGCCCGGACGACAAAGTGACAGACGATGGTCTCAGGGCTAGATGGCTAGATCAGTGTGTTAGGAACAAAGCGACAGTGAGTCGATAGGGTTGTCTTTTGCTTGGAGAAATTAAATTGTCCCACACCATCTGGAGATGGTTTAGATGGCCTCGGGAAGGATTCAACATCTCGACATTTATTCTTATCTGTTGTCGATGGGGAGGGAGCACGCGCTTGCATGCCACGTTGCAAGCTGTGTTGGCACCGTGGTAAGCGGCAATGGGACTGGGAGGACGGGAAGCGATGTAAGAATTTACGAAAAGACAAAGAGGACGTATCGTAACGCGACTGAGGAGGGCCGGATGGAGACGGGCCGACGATCTGAATGGGTCGGGTATATCTATACGATGAGTGTTGTGGAAGGCCTGTGAAGCGCTGAGAGAAGACTCCCAGGTCTGTCAGGAGTACAGGGGTGGCTGAAGCGAAAATACGTACAAGAGCTCTCGTGCTGGAGTGCGCCAAGTTGGCGGTGATTGGGTGCTTTGTCGAGCGCTGTCGGTCTCGTCCTCGCCACCCCCGCCGCAGCTTCGTTCTCATACCCTCTCCAACTCGCACGTGCCGGCGACATCCCTGCCTTTCCTCCTCCCCCGCCTTATATCAACCAGCGATTCGTCCGTAAGTCGACGCCGTTTATTCCTCCAAAATGATCCTCATGCCCTTGTCACCCACCCCCTGTTATCCGCAGTACTACCTCGACCAATCCCGCAAGTTCAACTTCATCCTGTCCATGCATCACCAAGACCACGGCATTCCACAGCCTACCATGCTCCCGCCGCGTTCCCCACAGATCGACCCTGCTCTTTCCTTGTACTCCTCCTACTACCCGTATCAGCACCAGCACCAGCACCAGCAACAGGCCATGTCTCATCATCTCCCCCTCCCTCAGAACCTCTCCTCCCCCTCCTCTCAGGGATCCGACACCATCGGCACACCTCCAACCGAAAACATGTCCTTTTCGCCGCCCAATACCAACGGAAAGCGCCCATCCCCCCTCGTCGGCGGGCTTGGCGACCCCATCGGAAAGAAGGCCCGTACTGACGACTCCATGGATGGTCCTAGTCCTGCAGCCGAAAAAGACGAACCCAAGCCAAAGTCGACCAGAGGTGCCCGGTAAGATCATCCTATTCCGCAATCACTCCTCCCTTCATTTTCTTCCGCTAGCGCGTGTACCGTCTGTCGTCGCCTTAAAATGAAATGTGTCGGCGCCGAGCAGGGACCACCCTGCAAGCGTTGCTTCGCTGGTAACCACGAATGCATTTTCGAAGAGTCTAACCGTGGAAAACGGTCATCCAAGTGAGTCCATCAACCAACCGTTTATTGTGAAATATTCACCACTCATACTCAAGCCCAAGAAAACACGAGCTCCTGACAAGGTCCATTCGAAAAATGGAACGGACTCTGGACACAGTCCTTAGGTCCATCGGAAATCCGAGTATGACCTCCGGCACGATTTCCCGCTCACCATCTCCAGCGGCTCAAACGGTTCAAACTCATGCACTTTTGCAATCACCATCACCACCCCCACAGCCGAATTACCCTTCTCAGAGTGCTACTCTTTCTTCCTCTCCTAAATTACACTCCCTTCCCGACAATGCATTGAACCCCTTGGGATTACTTGCAGAAGCGAGTTTGGCGAATCGGAGAGCAAACGGGATTACAACATCATTCACCGCGCGTCAATCTGATGCTGATTCGGATCGTCGGCTCGGCGTCGCGAGTGACAATTACTTTAGACCAGGTTTCATGACCTATTTCTGCAAACTTATGCAACGCCACTCATCCCTTCTCAGGACCAATATCAATCTTGCCGCTCAGACGGCTATACATTGAGAGACAAATACAACCCGAGATGCTAAGCTTTGTGAGCTCTGAAGAGGTGGTTGCGTTGTTCAATATGTTAGTACCCTCTTTCGTATTCGTTTCTCCAAACTCAACTTTAAACCACTATCAGTTACTTTGACCATATGAATGTTAGTCTTGGTGTTACACTGTTACTGATATGCGGCTGATATTTTGATAGATGCATTGTCATCTCTTGGATCAACAATTCCATACACCAGCCCTTGTTTGTTCGAGATCACCGTTTTTGCTTACGTCAAGTATGTTGCCTTCCTCCTACTTACTGTGGATCAGGTTTCACTCCGTTTCGTAGTCTGTGCCATCGCCTCCAAATTCTATACGCACCGTCCAGATCTTCACTCAAAACTCACGGAGCTTGCGCAAAAGCTTGCTTTCAGCGTACCTGCTCGAGGTTACAAATCTCTTGAAATTGTGCAAGCCTATCTCTTGCTCACGCTATGGGGATGTGGTGCTGTTGAGCGGTACGAGTATGACAAAACATGGTTACTGCTGGGGATGGCTATCCGGTTGGTGCATCGTGCGACGTTATATACCTTTCCTGACACTGCAATCCGAAGGATGGCTACCGATTTGAGTCTGCACCGCAAGACGACAGTGACGAGCCAAGATACCCCGGAATGTCGTGCGCGTGACAAGGAAGTACACAATCGCGAACGTACGTGGCTCCTGTGTTTCGCGCTCGACAGGACTGCGAGTGCTCAGATGGGCAAACCCCATTCGATACGGGAAGAGTGGGCATTTCTGTCTAAATATGTGATTGGCCCGACTGAACGAGTTCCGTTGGTAGTTTCATCATACGCAATGTCCTTCATTGGACCAATTCCCCTGCAAGTACACTTGGTGACCGAGCGCTTGCGAGCTATGTTGTGAGTTTTTTTCTCTTCGTTTTCTCGCTTAGTCAGCGTATCAAAGTCGCTTCTCAGGAATTGCAACGTATCGTGTCTCGTAGTTTGGATCTGTTGTACTCTGGTCTCGGTACTCCGTCCGGCCTTCAAACAGACTGCGACTATCCGTTGGTCATCAAGGCTTTCGAACAACAAATAGTAGCCTGGCTGCATGAATGGACGAATACTCGTTCTGTAACAACAAGTGAGTGTTTTCTATATGCCGTATTGCCCAGCTCATTTTTATTGCGACCATAGGTAATGAGGTTCTCAAGGACTATGCCTCCGCAATGATGATGTTTTATTTTCATTACCATTCACTGGTCATACATTCCTTCGGACTTCAGAACGCCATCGAACGCTCGAGTGTTGATATCCCCTATTTCTTTTCGAAGTGCCACACATCAGCCACAGCTGTTGCTGTCATTGCGCGCGACGAACTTGCACCACGAGGCTTTCTCAGATATTCGCCCGACTCGCACTTTGTATTTTTGTCGTATGCCGTCCTAAGTTTGCTCAAGGTAAGCGGCTGCATCGAGGAGTCAACTACTACTATCTGAATCATCTTTCCAGCTCATACGACCGGAATTCCAACAATATATCCAGAATGAGCAGAAGATCATTGACCTTGTGAAAGACATTGCGACAGTTCTCGGTGATATTGCTGTCAATTCCCATCATACTCCCGCTCTGTACAGCACATTCCTCCGCGCACTCATCTCCGCACGGACCGATGTTCCACAGCAGCAGCAGCAACCACTACAGCAACCACAACAGCAACCACAATCTCAGCTTCACGCCGAAGTCGTGGTCGGGGACGAGGCGGCTGGACAAAATGATATGGGCCTTTTTGGATCGACGATGTCTACGAGTGGCATGAACGACTTCTATTTTACAAGCGAGATGGGGCCTGTGGCAGATATGTCCACATTCCCGCCGACCATGGCCACCCTACCAACATGCGACGAAGGGATGGGGATGCTGTCTATGGATAACATTTTCAACTCTAGTTTTTGGGACAATGTCCTCGTTCCTGGTGCGTTGATGTCAAGGATTAGCCTCCCATGTAGTTGACAAAAGCTATGACAACAGGCTATTCGGACACCATGGAAGGGTTGAGTGGCGGTTTCGTATTTGGGGCGGGTGGCAGCGGCCTTATTACACCTGGGCTGCCATCACCACTTCCGTCCGGACACAATACTCCTCGTGATCTTGGTACCATGGATTATACTCAACACAACCTAGGATCGGCCTTGATGCAACGTAAGGGCTGAGTACTGTATTCTATTCTTTGTCTTGCCCCCACCCTTGCTCTCACTGTACTTCAAAGCTTCAACTTTGCTCCAGACTCGCGCGCTCTGATCATTGCACCTAAATCCTTGTTTGTTTTGATCGTATTTTCGATACCTGTTGTCATGTGTATGCGTACATGTCCCTCTGGCGTCTTGCTCTTATAGACAGAAAAATGTACTTTGAACCGCAGTGTGTCACTGGGGAGAAGAACGTGATGATTGGCTCGTCGATCCGCTGCGAGCAAGTTCGTATACGTTCCCTTACAGTAGTATCCACGTTGGCAGGAGCTCGTCGTTTACCTCAATATCCAGCTACAAGCATCAAGGACCTTGTGCCACAGACATACTATCAAGTCACCCGGGTCCTCAAGGCCGCAGATGTCCAATCCACCCCATGTTGTTTCATCAGGTTTCCCCCGCTCGGCATACGAGTTCCTCCGTTCGTTGCTCCTGGACAAGCGCTATTTCTGGGGTTTGAGCGGTGTTGTGATCCTCGGGGATGCACTCCTTACACAGCTCATTATACGCTTTATTCCATGTCAGTCCGGCTCCATATTTTTCTGCTACATCCATGCGACCATATGACAAACAGATACGGAGATCGACTGGGAGACGTATATGGTCCACGTTGACCTGTACTTGAAGGGAGAACGGAACTACTCTGCGATAGTTGGCCCTACTGGTCCGCTAGTGTGAGTCTGAGTTTCAGTCATTGCTACTTCGTTGAAATTCACAGCTGGCAACAAGGTACCCCGCCGGGCATGTTCACATTCATCACTTGCTACATCGTATCACTGGCGCCGGTCGAAACATCGGATTAGCGCAACAAATCTATGGAACAGTGTATATTGCCTCTCTTATCCTCGTTTCCTGCGTTTACAGACAAGGTGGTGCACCAAATTGGACCGTCTTGCTCTTACCCCTCAGCAAGAGACTACATTCCATATTTGTTTTACGACTATTCAACGACTGCTGGTCAGCAGTTCTCCTCCCGGCCGCTATATTAGCATTTCAAAAAGCCTCGGACGACTTGGGCATTTTGATTTTTAGGTCGGTTCAATATTGAGCGAACTACATCTGCATGGAGCTGACGAACAAACTAGTCTGGCACTATCTGTGAAGATGTCCGCGTTGTTGTACCTCCCTGGTCTCCTCGTCATTCTCTTCAAGCGCCACGGTTTAGTGGTCACTGTGCGCCATCTACTGGTCCTGACTTTTACCCAGATCGTGCTCGCACGTTCGTTTTTAGCAGAAGACGCCTGGGCATATTTACAGAATGCCTTTGATCTGTCGCGCGTGTTCATGTACAAATGGACGGTCAACTGGCGATTCTTGGACGAACAAACCTTTCTCAGCCGCTCGTGGGCGCGAGGATTACTCGTCGGCCATGTAACAGTACTGGTTGCGTTTGGCCTATTCAGGTGGTGTCGCTCTGACGGCGGTGTTGCTGTAATACTCCGCAAGGGCTTCCGCCGCCCGATGCTTCCTTCCACATCCTCACCGGTGTCAGCTGACTGTGAAGTTATCTCCTTGCTCGCCAAGTGTTACTTGCTCATCGGCGCTGTAGACGTTGCCACGGTGCTTATGACTTCCAATCTGATTGGCATGCTCTTTGCTCGGTCGTTGCATTATCAGTTTTATTCTTGGTACTTTCAGCAACTCCCATTCCTGGCACAGCGGACAAAATACCCACTTCTCCTGCAGTGAGTACTCGCTTGACGCCGCCTTATGGTCTTTCTCATCTATTTGGTGATAGACTGGCGATTATAGCCGGAATTGAATATGCGTGGAACGTATTCCCATCAACCTCTTTGTCGTCTGGCATCCTGCTTGTGTCAAATTGCGCACTAGTTCTCGGCATATGGTCTGGGCATGCAGAGGGAAAATCCGCAATTTGAATGTCCAATAATTAATCGGCAGTGTCCGACACTTTAACAAGTAGTCATAATCTTTTTCGTATTATCCGTCCTGTGATCCCATGCCAATCACGAACGTACTTCTCCCACCTCTCGGTAGTACTAAGATTGTTTCTGCGCCATGAACTTGGTGTGTGTCGGTATCGGGTAATGTCATGTCATCGCCTGCAAGCGGTAATGGTTTGACATCGACTTTTGGAAGGGTCAATTCTCCGTGATGGAGTGCTATTAAAGTCAAAGGGACGCTGAAAGTCTCGGCATCCTGTGTACATGGATGATGCATGTGGCGTTATTAAAACGGACACGTTCATTATGCTTACCTGAGCCACAAATTCACCTCGCTTCCGACCGCAAACAAGCCAATCTTTGATGTGTTCCTCGATATCGTAGCGCATCATATATTTCCGCCGTTTGCGTTCTGGGTCAGCCCAATACAGCGATATTCTGATGGACAGGGTGCCGGAGATAGGCTGTCCAGCGTAGATAGGACCGGATTTTTCCGGAGAAACATCCCTTCCAAATGGGCTAGTGTGAATTCTGATACGTGCGGCAGCGATAATCTGGAATAGAACGTCTCGAGTTAACTCGTTCGCAATTAGAAAACCTATCAGACCAACGTTCATCCGTGGAATATCCACTGGGATCCTGATTTCCCTCCACGGGGATGGTGACTCCACGGGCGGTCTACTGTGCGCCAGCCTCTGGAAAATACAACAAAAATAAAATGAATAGGTGCGCGTCGTATCGCGGCAACGTAAAGGACCTGCTGTAAGGAGGTGAACAGCCCTCTAAGTCCCTCCCGGGTCTCCACTGTGCTGGGTATCAGAAGCTCGCCGGTGGCGCAATATAGCTCGACCCATGAGGTATCACCATCCAGGTACTGGGCGATATTTGCTGCCAGCTCTCGACCCTGTGAAATATTGTGCAAAGTCTGGGCAAGGACATCATCGATGATTTGCTGTACCAGTGCCGCCACCTCTGCCCGTATCACTGATTAATCAATCACCAACTGTTAGATTTATGGAGATACCTTCGTGGAGCATGCGGTATACGACAACCAGGTTAAGGGGCTCTAAAACTGAATCGCGCTCAGCTGGAAACAAAACAAAAAAATTGTCACGCACCTGGCCCATGCTCAGATTTGATAGAGAACAAATAATTGATAGGTCGTTCCGGGGCAACTGTCTGCCGAAGGGTCGGTACTGCCGTGGACACCGCTCAAAGACCTGACTCACCATCGTAACATGACTTGATTGATACTTGGCAATATTGACCCCCTTGAGGCCATGAGATGGTCCTTGGAGATCCGCCGAGGATATCCGAACGTATTGACGGGTCGCGGCAGATATGGTAAATTTCGAAAACAACCTGTGAAAGAGGTTACTAAGATAAAGTGGATCTGGACCCATGGACGATGAAATATACCTTTCCCCACGGAAGAAGTCTTCGACGTTGACTGCAATAGGCAGCGAAACGTTAACGACAATTGAGTTTCTTAATGACCGTGTAACTGTCGGCTGGAGAACTGTGTTATAGGTTACTTTAACGTTAATTTTCTTAGGGGTATTTATCAAGGGTAAGCCACATAGGAAAGATTCCTGACACACCATCGCGGGAAACCTCGAAGCATCCGTGTGCGGGACCAAAATGACCAAATTGGTGTCTTTCGGGACATCAGCGATTTTGATACAACTTTCGGAAGGGTCGAATTCCCCTGCTGTTATCAGACCAGATATGTACCAGTAACAGACACCAAGCGAGACTGAATCACTGCTGACCTGGATTCTGTACCTGAGCATTGGCGTAGTCAAAGTTAACCCTTCCAGATGCCGACAACTTTATAGTCGCCATGGAGATATCATTGCGCCCAGTGGACAGCACCAACGACATTCGGGAGATTGCCCCAAGATCAACTGTTGCAATGTGGCCTCATGAACATCGATGAGTACGGAACTACATGAGAACCTACCCTCATGTGACTGACGTAGCTGAATATCCAACGCTCGGGAATCATGTGGGAGTCGCACTAATGAGACCGTTGTTCCCTTCAGGGGAATGGCACCTGCTGAAGCCTTGTGACTCCATTGGAGCCGAAGTCGAGACATCTGGATCTCGCTACTGTCAAGGGCATACATACCGCAACATGTCGTCTATCAGGTTCTGCTCAACAATCTCGAAGCAAACGTCTGGAGGGTGACCCACCGCACAGTACAAGGTCAGACAATTATCTCCAGGGGAGAGCTTGTCGACTTGTGCCACAAACTTCAAACGATTGCTATCTTGGCCTGCGAGCGTTATGCTGACCTCGTCGACGATGACGTCCTGGGAAAAAATATCAACAATCGAGATGCAAGCTCGGAGACACCCGTACGCATGGTAGTCTGTTTTTAACGGTAACTTCCAGGAAAAGGCTGTCTTCATCCGCGCTAGAGCTGGCATCGCCCGCGACGCTTATTGATATCACGGGATGATCAGGGTGGACGAGATCTGGAAATTTTCCCGATCAGTGATACCATCCACATGCGATATGGGTAAACCAATGACCCGAATCAAGTTTCTCGGCCGCCTCTCGAAGAGCGCTTACAAGTCCAGCAGTGTATTTCATGATATCCTCATCAGACATGACTAGCTCCGTACCCTTGTCATTCACATACGTCTTGAGGAACGCCAGAAAGATGTGGATCCACTCGCGGTCGCGCGGTTTCTTTAATGCGGTGTGGGTGTCGATCGCACGCGAGAGCATCAATGACTCCAAGGATGTCCATTTGTGAGGAGCATAATGTGCCGGAAGAGACGAGAATATGGTGAGTGCGTTGGAAAGCCTTCCGCGGTAGCTGCAATATACAAGCGCTCAACTTCCGAAGCGATTAAACAAGGTTGCAAGCCTACACATCAAGAGCAGCGAGGCTACCGTGTATTTTGAGGGCGAATTTTCTTCTCCCGGCTTTCGCGTACATGTCAATGGCGCGATTGGAAGTGGTTGTGTACAAATCATAGAAGACGTCCTTATCCCCGATAGCGGAAATAATCTCGCGCTTACTGATGAAATAGTCCGAAGATTTGTTATCAAAGATAGGCAAATCCGAAACGACCGCTGGTGCTGGCGTCGCCAACGAGAATGGTGGTTTTGAAGGTAAATACCTTTCTCTAATACCAAGTATATCAAGCTAGTGTTTGGCTCAACATTGTGAGACTTTTTTCCGCCAGCACAAGTACGCACCTGGCTTTTTGCGAGTTCGATCAATTCTCCCTTCCTTGCGTTGTAGCGTGCAAGGGGCAGAGTATCCATCTCTGGCCATGAAGAAGCCCACGAATCGCATTGATCCAGAACACTGAGAGCAGAAGAAAACGTCCAAGATTCAATGAAGTATTGAGGGAGTGAAGGCTGCAAAAGTATGAGCATTTTGGTACCAAATACATCGGTATACTCCCTAACCTCGACCTCCCTCAAGCGTCTTCCAAATGTACTCAGAAATGTGAACGCTTTCCAACAAATCTCCGACGGTTGGCACAACTTGCTCAGTAGTGCAGACTGCCTTGAAAGGAGATATGACCGCAAGTCAAAGACGGAGATTGTGTTAGCGAGGATGAGGTCACGATAAGGTTTCTTGGACGTGGATAGCAATGGCACAGAATCGTCATTGGGCGCTGGATGGATGAGACTTCCGAACCACGACATATTCTTCTCCCTCAGGACCTGCATAAAAGCGGCCTCGAGTTCGTCGTACTGCTGTAGCGCATCCTCGAAGAGATTTATTCCCTCATATGAGGTTGCCAGGCTTTCCTGAGACGACCTCCTTTCCTGAGACATCGCGGATGAAATACTTGTAGGCTTACCTTCAATATAAAATATGTGCAAAAGTTCCACCCGGGCATGTGACGCTGACCCTCGGACCGCTTTAGTTCTTCCTCCCTGGACGATACAGCATTATCAAGGGCAGAAAGTAGACAATCCTTGATCTTGCTGATGAGGTCGGCCCAAATAGCAGGGCTCTGCTCGCCGGCAGACCAGGCGAGCTGCACGCACCTATGATGTACTGTGTACAACCACGCACAACCAAAGTAACGCATGGCATTACCTGTCCCGCTTGTCAACGTTGAAATCTGCTTTTATTTTGTCCAACACAGAGCCTTTCATGTTGAAGAACTTTCGGTCCACTGTTTTGGTGTCTGGACGCACGACATGTACGATGAGCCATTCCTGGTTCTTCCTTGGCAGGACGGATATCTGCCAGTCTTTAATCTGCTTCTTCGCTGTTGTTCTGTAGGCTTCATTATCCTGTACAGGGGTGTAGATAATAAAGCCAAGTCGGAACACAATTTCACTCACTTCACACGTAACTACATATAGATTCAAGAGAGGTTTTTCGAGGACGGTAAGGGGAACTTGAGAGGTAAGCTCGTCCCGAAGGGAATCAAGAGCAACCAAGGTCACCTCGAGCTCTTGGATAGTGCGTATACTGGGTCGGGAAGCACCCCTCCAGTGAATGCTGCGCAAGGGTAACTGTGAACGTAAAGCCGCAATCACTTGCTTGCAGGTGTCGGAGGACTGGAAGGAAGGGGGTGTAGCAAACGTCACAAGAACATGCTGGTTTGACATTGGTCGCGTCGATGCTTGATACAAGTACGCGCACCAAGTCTGAGTTGTCCTGTCGACTAGTACTAAGGCTCGTGGCAAAAACGTAAGCTCGCCGCCAAATATCTTCAAGTCCTAAATGCCAACACCAGACGAAGCCAGCACATCCACTACAAAGACTTTCAGAGACCTTGGCCTGATCGAACCTCTCCTCCAGGCACTCGACCAGATCAGCTTCAAGACACCGACCGAAATCCAACAACAAGTCCTTCCCTATGCTCTCGAAGGCCGTGACATCATTGGCGTCGCAGAAACGGGATCAGGCAAAACCGCCGCATTCGCTCTGCCCATCCTACAAAAGCTATGGGAGGAACCAAAAGGACTCTTTGCTTGCGTGCTCGCACCCACACGTGAGCTCGCCTACCAGATATCACAACAATTCGAGTCTCTCGGAGCAGCCATGGGAGTCCGCTGCTTAGTTTTAATCGGAGGAGTGGATAAAATGCCCCAGGCTATCGCCCTCGCGAAGCGACCGCACATCGTTGTTGCAACGCCCGGTCGTCTGAATGACCATCTTCAGAGCACCAAAGGGTTCAGTCTAAGAAACTTGAAATTTTTGGTGGGCACCATCGTCTCTTGAGTGTGCGCGCAGGCTTATTGTTGCACGACGAAGGTCATGGACGAGGCCGATCGCCTCTTGGACATGGACTTTGGCGCCGATATCGACCAAATCCTCAAGGTGATACCAAAGGAGCGGACTACTTACCTCTTTTCTGCGACAATGACTACGAAGATCGCGAAACTACAAAGAGCTAGTTTGTCAAATCCTGTACGAGTCGAGGTCTCGTCAAAGTGAGTAAACCGTTCCTGTCCCTCCGCTGCATAATTAATGTACGGCTCTAGGTATCAAACTGTATCAACCCTGCTACAATACTATCTTTTTGTTCCGTTGATACAGAAAGATGTTCACTTGGTCTATCTGGCAAATGAGCTGGCTTCGAATTCAATTATTGTTTTTACCAGGACAGTACATGATGCACAAAGGTATGCATACAGCATCGAATTTTTACATATCGTTTATGCCTATCCGTCCTGCAGGTTATCTATCGTACTTCGTACGCTTGGGTTCCCAGCCGTTCCCCTTCATGGAAAACTCAGCCAGAGTCAGCGCTTAGGTGCACTCAATAAATTTAAAACAGGAGGCCGAAAGATTCTAGTGGCGACTGATGTTGCCAGTCGGTATGTACAGCATAATATGACACGTCCTCCAACGAGCTGACCATTGGAAATAGTGGTCTTGACATACCATCTGTGGACGTGGTGATCAACTTTGACATTCCTACGCATTCAAAAGATTACATTCACCGTGTCGGACGAACAGCCCGTGCAGGACGCGCTGGAAAATCAATCACGATAGTCACCCAATACGATGTTGAACTACTTCAACGCATAGAAAAGGTCATCGGGAAGACACTGGAACTTTTTCCTACCAGCAAGGAAGAGGTGATACTCCTCAAAGAGCGTGTAGATGAAGCTGGCCGGTTGGCTGTGAACGAGCTGAAAGAGGAGGCGAGATCAAATGGGGGGAAAAAGCGGAGACGGGATGGGGATGTGGGGCGAGATGACAAGGATCGAGACGATGATGTTGTTGAGGCAGGGATGCCCAGGACAAAAAAAGTGAAAGGTCGCCGGTAGTTGTCTAGGTGCTTTGAGGCAAAACGATGCGTAAAACATCCAGAACTTGGTATTTACAGCCAATCTCGTGGTGAGGTCTATATTATTTCGGGAGAAGCGCCAAAGTATGTGCCCTGTGGCTGAGTTGGTTACAGCGTCCGACTGTTACGTCTTGGCATCGGAAGGTCGTGAGTTCGAGCCTCACCGGGGCAGTCACTTTTGCTATTCCTTTTTTGTCTACCCAATGAACGTTGACTGTGGAGTTCAACTTGAAGTTATTCAAGTAACTTGGTGTTACCGTCATATCATCTTGGGCCCTACTGTTTCTTTCAACCTTTGAGCCCATCTGCTCCACTCGTTCATCGATCTTTCACCAGTCACGAATTGAAATATCATCATTCACCCATTAAACCAGACTCCAAGCCAAAAAGTGGCCTGCCCCAGTGAGGCTCGAACTCACGACCTTCCGATGTAGGTGGTTTAACAGTCGGACGCTGTAACCAACTCAGCCATGGGGCACGCGTTATCCATTCGGAGCAGACTTTTAGGAACAATTCTAGCCCAATACGACTTAGGCTTGTATGACGCTACTGCTAGCAGGTACGAGTGCTTCCAAAATTGTATAATTCCAAGTCGTCGTTTCATCCAACTACTTCAGTTTTATCCATACCTCTGGAAATACGCCGTGGTGCTACATTGTAACAAAGTCTCGATTGTGAGGAGTTGCATCGTCAAATGTGTACCGTCGCCCGATGATCATGGCAATCTAAAGTCTCGGATAGGGCTTGATCCACGTCGTACACTGCGCCAACGTCGTCGATGTAAAAAAGCGTCACCTGAGCGATTCGAACACTCGCGGGCAAAGCCCAACCGCTGTGCTGATAGCAGGCGATCCCGTTAACCACTCCGGCAAAGTGACTTATATTATCGCCTGGCCAAAACAATATATATATCAATTCAATGACTCGTCGCCAGCTTCACCAAAAGTAGAGTTGATGGACAACATTTGTTAGGCTGGCGTTGAAGCCTTGCCCCACATGCCAGCATCTTATACGAATTCATTCATGTACTGAATTAGTCTATCCACATGATCTTCCGTCAGTGCGTTGTAGAGTGAAATGCGGACGCCTCCAACGGACCTAAAGAGTGTTTTTTCTTTTGTTATTTTTGGCATTCAACAAATCGATGTAGGGAATTGCTTACCGATGGCCTTTGATCCCTTTCATTCCCCTCTGCTCTGCGCCGGACACAAACTCTTTCAGCCTATCCTCTCCGCCAACTATGTCAAACACGACATTCATCTTGCTGCCCGAGCCCTCCAGCACCTTGCCTTTGAAAACCCCCCGGGCTTCCCCTTCCTTCAGGGAAGCATATAATTTCGAGGCTTTCCTGGCAGTGCATTCCCTATAATACTCGAGTGTTTTCTCCCTAGCCCGTCCGTTCCGTTCCCCCAGCTCCAACATCCGCTGAAGGACAAGACCTGTGATATATATCGACAGGACTGGAGGGGTGTTGTACAAGCTGCGACTGTCCACCAGATTCTTGTATGATAAACACAATGGAATGGTGCTGTCCAATACGTTTGCCCACTCGTCTCTGACGATGATGATTGTCAAACCCGCAGGTCCAATGTTCTTTTGCGCGCCGGCGTAAATAACTGCATGTTTTTCGATGCGTGGGATGGGACATGACATGAAAGAGGAAGAATAATCCGCAACGAGCGGGGCGCCATCGGGGAGGCTGTCGAATGGGAATGAAGTAGGGCTTTCCAGATCATAATCGAATTCGACGCCGTCGATGGTTTCGTTGGCGCAATAGTAGATAAGAGCTGGATCTTCCGAGAATTTATCTCTGTAGCTGTCACGATCGGGGATGTGGTTAAAAGTCTTCTTTCCGTCCTCGGAAATTGTCTGCGCGTCGACGACCACGTTGACGTCCCCTACCCCAAGCCTTTTCGCTTCTTTCATCGCCTTTTCACTCCAGGAGCCGGTGATAACATAGTCCATTGCGGGCTTCTGAGCCGCGCCGCCGCGACTTCGATATCTTGCCAACATGTTCAATACCACCGCAGAAAATTGCGCGGTTCCACCTCCTTGGGAAAAGAGAACCTTGTAGTCCTGAGGGAGCTGGAGCATTGTTCTTATGTTCTCCTCGACCTCCCGGATGAATCTGTCGAAATTTGGTGAACGATGCGATATCTCTGCGATACCAATACCAGTGTTTTGGAAGTTGAGTAGTCCTTTGCAGGCTTCTGCGAGGACTTCCTCTGGTAGGGCTGAAGGCCCTGCACCAAAGTTAACCACTCGATCGGACATGAGGAGGGGGTTGGGTTGAGGTTGAGGAGTGTTACTTTACCGCTTTAAGGTGTCGGGTGGCAAGTCCGAGAAGTTTTGGGCGCCAAAGTCGAGGGGATCCGAAGGACCGATAAGCTGGTTGGTCGATGTAAACCTACTGAGCGATGTCGATGTCAAACAATATGCATTACCCGAGTGTCCATACGAGTCCAAGTCGTGCGGGTAGCAAGAACCATAAAACAAGTTATCTAAGTTTTGTAAAAGGATCCCTCGGAAAACCCGAGAAACGAAAACCTAAACCTCAACTGTGTGTTACTGGGAACGAACTCGCGTCCATGGCTCAAGAAATTGGTGCATGGCTCGATTGACCCTCGTCTTCTCTCCATATGTCCTTCAGTTGGCCAGGGTCGGGCCTAGCTACACCACCGTCATTGAGCTCTACCTGTTCGCCATCCTCACTGTCGGGGAAACGCTGGGAATCCTGCGTCGTTGTAGGCAGAACAGACTCGTCGCGTGGAATACGAGGGGAATAAGGACGATGTGACGTGGGGGAAGCGAGTGAAGGGAAATATTGTCGGTAGGCGAAGTATGCGATAACAAACCCTAAGATGGCACCGGCGAGAACATCTTCCCAGTGATCTAATATACACTGATGTTAATCACGACGTATCAGGAGTCCGGAAGAAACATACGCCTATAGTCCATCGTACGTGAAATAGCTACAAGGGTTGCACCAGCCAACGGGGTTACAGATATCCAAGCCTTGTGCTGGTAAATTGTTTTAGAGGGCTAGTTTCGCCAGGATTTTGATCACGCTTACCGCATGACCCCTAGTATCGAATAGGTGCATTTTGCCCGCGAGATAGCAAGAAAGGAATCCCAGACCCGCAAAAGATACTACATCGATCATGCTCAGCATTTATGAGGGAATGCATATCTGATAGGCCTACGGCTTGAGTGGCCACTTGGGAAGCTGCGCCACCCATCGCGCATAATCGACTGATCCGTCTGTGTACAGATGGCATCGGTTGACAACCCGTAGGTTGGATCCCGAGATCCGGATGCTGGGATACAACGAGAAATGAGGTCTAGAAACCGTATGCAATCCTAATTGTTAATACTGGGAGACAGGCAATGTGGTTAAACCAAACCTGGACGGGGACGACCGACTGTAATCTTGGAGAATTGTGTGACAGCACCGGTGATAGCCAAACCAAGAATCACTGGAACAATCCGTCAATTGATAGGGTTAATCGTAAAGAAAATAAATTAACGAACAGCCAAGTACACTGTTATGATAGTCCCAAAAAGATCGAATGGTAATCAAGTTGACGGCAAGCTGTATGACCAAAGGAGCCACGAAGGCGACGAAATATAGAGCAACATCCTGGGCATAATCGACATCTTTGAGAAAAAACGTGTGGTCAATATATAGATAGCACGCACTGGTACACGTTCCTGGACAGCATAACTGTTTGTCGAATGTCAGCTTCGAGATGGGGGTTATGAACCAAGCTTACGGGAAACGGATCCTAGGGGGAAGTGGTTAATAATACTGCTAGGTTCCGCAGTTCGACGGCAACCTACGTTTCGTCATTGACAGAAAAATCTCTTCTGAACCCATGGACAGAGTTCAAAGCAAAGAACACGACTCTGCATCAAACTTGGATATGAGGAGCCTGGTGGGCCCCGACGAAAAGGACTTACGCCAAAAGTAGCGTTATAATCCTAAAAAAACAGATCAATATCATGATGGCATGCTTCTGTCAAACTCATGCACCAGTCTGGGGCATATGACTTGAGAAGTTTGAGGCGCCTCTTGGCGTCGGTCCTCTTCGTCCTGACGTTGCTATGCATTTCCAAGTTGAAATTGTCCAAGGGCGACATCATGAACTCATCTGTTCGAGGTGGATTCATTCAGAAGACATTTAAATGGGTCGTGTGCACAGTTGCACGCCAACTAGAAACACAAGCATCCTGATTATCCCAGATCTTCGCACAGCCTAAAGCAGTCGGCCGTCCACAGCCATCGCTGTTGGGCTCAATATTGAGGTAATCGTTTCATCAACATTACAACCAGAGAGCAGTCTACGATTTGTAGACCTCGAGGAACCTCAGCTCCGAAGAGTGAACAGTGCAAGTATAATTGGGCCAGTGCAAGCTTTGTTAATCCATCGTCACGTAAGTATACATTAGGACGCGCCAAGCTCGTCGTCAAAGGCCTATCATGACATCCACAACCGGATCCCCATACGACCTATCGAGAAGCTTTGCATGGCGTCCAGGTATAGCACAGTATGTCCTGCTGCGCGCTAGACTCATAGATAGCGAGCAGAGTATCAGTTGGTCCTGGAGCATATTGCGTCTACCGACACTCTCGAACCGAAGTGAGCCCCCATAATGTGCCGAGAGTCCACTCTGACGACCCGGTAGCACAGAATGGCAACTTCTCCGGGAGATGATCAAGTACAAGATAGGCCAGGTGCGCTACGACAGATTCTTGCTTCCGGATATTTAGTTCTTGCACAGAATATCGCATTATTCCTTGCCGACAATGCTCAGCCCGTAGAGCCTTCGAAACCTGCCACGGGGGTGGTAGACAACTCAGGGAATTTGAGGTTGCCTCCGTTCCCCCTTCGCCAGCCCAACGAAATGAACCTTCACGAAACACCCAAAGCTCGTATGAATCAAGACGAAGCGAACGAGATGAAGAACTCTATCTTTCGGCAACTCCACGAATTCGAAGAGTGCGTCAGACGGCGTTACTCCGACCGTTCACTGACAATGGTGATCTAGCAATCCCCCGTTTACCATCCAGCGGGTGTGCGAGCTTTGTGTAAATCCAAAGCAACACTACACGTTCATCGGCAAATATCTCCGTGCAGCAGAGAAATCACTCCTTGTCACATCGACTTGGGATGCATTCCCAGTAGAACTAACACAAAATGGGTTCTCGATAGGTACATTCCCAGCCGGTCCATCACAATCCACACCCACAACCCCGATGTTTTCGCCTATTCCGTTCTTGCACAATGATGCAAGACGTTCTAAATCACAAAGCCCTCCGCCATCACCACTGGCACTCCCTACAATGGAAATGGGTGGGGGCACGGAATCTCTTGACGAACCAGTATCGCAACGAGTGATAGGACTCGTAGACGAACTTGACGATCCGAGTCCAGGACATATGAGTGATCATCCAACTCCAATCACCTCCGTAACAACCGTCGGGTCACGTCCATTCTTGGAAACATTGGAGACCAGATTCGTGAGAGGAAGCGGGGATCAGTCCGGAGGAAATGAGGAGCAAAAGATGACGATAGATGAGGCAGATGGTAAAGAGAACAAAGTATGAGGTGTTATGTTTCGAAAAGTCATCTACACAGACAAAAGATCACTAATCCGTCGAGACATGATTTTTCCGGCAAACGAAAAGACCCACAGAATGGTGATCACTATGAGAGGTCGCGCTTGATCTTCTCAAGTAAGACGTTCATGCGTAACTTCATGTTTGGCTGGCCCGTTGTAGCAATCCCACCACGGTCGTTGTGAGAGCGTCCAGGATTTGGACAGGAAGGATCAACTTTTTGAGTGCGGGGGGGCATGGAAGCATGAGCAATTCTCCCGAGGTCACGCAAGGACTGTTTATTGTGAGATGGTGTGGGTGGCTTGTCCGGACGATTCGGAGATGCATCCGACTCGGAATTGACGTTGGCTTCGTCGCGGCGATGGTTGGAGGCGTCCCCGACTGGTGGACTGGTCTGATTCGTTAGGCCTTCCCTTTTTTTCTGTGCCCTCCATTTGCTTCGTATCTTGTGATCTTGGACCCAGGATTTCTTCAGTCGTTTTGCTGGGACCAATTCAGCGTCGTCATGAAGAATACGGCAACATACTCACCACGACTCTTTGGCAGATAATGGAACGTTGGTGGTTTCTTGTTCTTTCCTTCGGTGACTGCCATCTAGTACAAGCTGTCCAGATAGCTTACTAATCTTTACGATGGCATTAAATTCGGCTCGAGGCCATTAAAACTCTTCTTCAACTCTCATCGTGCCTTCAAACACCACATCCTCCTCAAATCTATCTATTCTCCATCATCGCATGAACGTGCAGAATCTGACCTCTTTCGGTGAGTTTATCAGCATTTTGTCACCCTCGACATACTGCCTCACACGGCGCTTCTTAAAGATCCTTTTGCTGATGAGGGCGATCCTCTCGGGGGCAACCAGGACGTGGGCTCCACACAGAACTACCTTCACATCCGCATTCAGCAGAGGAACGGAAGAAAGACTTTGACCACGTTGCAAGGTCTCCCCAAGGGTGAGTTGGCGGTTGGATCCGTGGCGATGCGGTTTCTCATCCTCTCACAGAGTACGATCCCAAGAAACTTCTCAAAGCCTTCAAAAAGGTCCGCTATTCAGTTCGATCTTTGGATGTTGGCTTATCAGACCGCCGCAGGAGTTCGCTTGCAACGGCAACCTCGTTGACGATGAGGAGATGGGTCAAGTCATCCAGCTTCAAGGCGATCAAAGGGTCAAGATTGCAAACTTCCTTGTCGAAGAGGGCATCCCTCGGAACACTATCAAGCTGCATGGGTTCTAAATATGACATCAGAGGATTCGGCGGGACAACATGGTCTTGCTCCCCATCGTTATCCGCACAGTTTTTGCTTTTTATCCTTGATGTAGTTATGTTTTGTCTGAGTTATGAGTGTACCTTTCGTCCATACATGCAATGTATTCACACCAGTACCTTAGTTGTTGATACGAACGTTCCAGATAGAAATTTGGTTTCAAATCACTCAATGGTTCCCACTTGAAACGACACACTCAACCATTATAGGCATCACACGAGCGGATGTTATACTATTGTACGCAAAAACCGTATACAAAGATAAAGGGCATGGCGTATCTTGGACCATGATTTCACGGCAAAAGGCTACTTGATCTTGTCCAATGGCCTGCACCGATCGCATGAGCTTGCAAAAGATACAACGACAGCAAGCGCAAGTACCTGTTGAATCCACCACGTCTGTCATCAAGGTAAGTCAGATACAGCGAGCTGATATTGGAATGTGGGTCGCACCGATTCATGTATTGACGCCAGGTTCGCATTTTCTTGACATCGACCACACCTTCTTGATTTCCCTCGACACGCTTACCCTGTGTGTGCAAGTATCGGCAGGTGAGAGGGATTAAGGAGAGATAGGGGATGTTCATACTTTCGTGGAACCAAAGCCTGTGAGACCCATCATGGCCATCATGGATTCATCTTCAGCAGTGGTGACATCCATCTCCTCGCCCTCCTCTACTGGGGTATCTGGATCCAGGATTGGCTTAGAGGAAGTTGGCGCAGGAACATCGTCTGGTACCAAGAATTGGACGTCCATCACTGGAGAGCAAGAAATGACTCACGTTTCTGAGGCTGTGTCCGAACCGCGAGCTGGACATCAGAACGTGCATCTTGTGGGCGTTGAGGTTCACCGTGCGGCCGCGAAGGTTCCTTGCCACGGATGTCCTTATCCCTGGAGGTAGTTCGTTCTGGGGTGTAATGGTCACGCCTTTCATCCTTCCTCTCGGATTTCCTTTCACTCTTTCTATCATCTTTTCTGTCGGGTCTGCGACCATCACGATCCCGATCGTAATCATGCCTGTCGTCTCTCCGTGGATTCTTGTAGTCTCTATCCCTGTCGTGGTCGCGCCTGTCTATTCAAAAATGATATGCGTTTGATTTAGGACAGTCGGTCCAGAGCTGACCCACCTCTCTGGGGACTTCGTGAACGACTATCGCGTCTGCGTCCGACATCACGATGTCCCCCTGTCCTTGTAATTCTTGAGTAACGTTCTTTTTCCTTGTCCCTATCCCTATCGCGGTCCTTGTCCCTGTCTTCTCGTTCCCAGTTCCGTTCTCGTCTTCGGTGGTCGGCCCTCGAGGACATCGTGGTGGGAGACAACGGTACAGAACGTGACGGTCACATGACTACACGACTCTGCTTCCAACCGTCGAGGATGTTCACAGCAAGTGCAACATATCGTACAGCTAAATTAGCAGGAGAAACGCTCGGTAGTAAGTCCTTTCATCAGTCATGTAGAGCAATGAAGAATGCACGTGACAGCCGAGACCAGACAACACATCCGGTTGGAGAACCTACCTCGAACAACCCTTCCCGCCGACATTGAGAGAGCTCTGCGATGCGAACGACTCGTTGGTGTCGAGGACGGTGAGATTCTCGGTCCTGCTATGCATGTTCTTACGCCAGTCCAGTTCAATTACAGCTCTTCCGTTTCTTACCAACGCGCCGGGCCTACATTACACTGTCTCATTCCGACTTTCTGCGGATGAACATTGCTAAGCTCGGAAAAGTGACCATAGGGGGGCATACCGTCCCGGCTATCCCATGCCTCGAGCCTCCGAAAATGAAGAACCTGAGAGGTGTTAAAGGACGCAAGGCAGCTTTCGAGCGAGGGTCCTTGCCCAGCCTCACTTCTTCCGGTGCCATGAGTAATGGCAGGCAGGTTTGCGCATGGGGATTTCCTCCGAAAGCCTCAGTGGAATGCATAAAGGACTTCCTTGGACACAACAAAATTGATACGTTGGGGGACAAACCTGAGATTTATAAAGTCAACCTGTAAGTGATTCTATCATGATCTTTAGGATGATGCTTAGCATCCGGAAGACAAGCAGCCGAATTCTCCCTTTACTCGAGATACCTGATTCGGACCCCTTCCATATCAGATTCATATCATATAACCCGGCGCATCCACCACACACTCTTCCAGCCTGACAAGTTTGGTACAAAATTCCAGGTGCGAGCTTGTGTAGTTCGATGACCGCGTGCATCACGGGCTACCCTTGAGTGTCAATGTTATGCATAGCCAATACGACCCATAATAACTCCATACTGGACAGTACAATGCATAAACTAGAGCATAGAATACCGGTTTACATTCTCTCAGCTTCAGGATCTTCGATTCGTGAACGGTGAGCCTGAAATGACCGGTCAGCACAAGAAGGGACGAAAGCCATGCACGGACTAATCTCGTGTTGTCGCCTTCATCTTCTGGAGAACGAGCACGCTTGAGAGTTTGCCTGACTTCGATCTCTTTCCACTCTCCGCCGCCACCAGCAACGGCACCTGGACCATCTTGTACGTCGGTGTAGCGTTCTTCGACCTCTCTTCTTCTCTCCAGCTGTACCTGTGCACCCCAACCTCCACGGCCCGGGTCGTAATCTTGCCTGTGCTCGTCTCGAACCTGACCGCCACTCTTTCCCCGGCCGAATTGACGTCCCTCCTTGTAACCTAGGTCGAGGTCGCAGCGGATGATACGTTCATCAAGTTTTGTGCCGCTGACATGCTTCATACTCGAGAGAGCTTCAGCATGGGTGTAATATTCTACAAAGCAGAATCCACAAGGCGTCCTTCACGAATGGAAAGGCATGAGCAGATGAGGAACTTGTCGGTGGAGTATAACCGCACCGAGTATTGCGGTCGAGCCCCATGATAATGCGCTTGATCCCACCACCATCTTCTGGACTAGCACACTTACTGAATAACTCATATATCTGTTCTTCTGTCGTGTAAAAACTCAAATTACCGATCTGAGTGAGCGCGTATTGGCGCATCGAATGTATGCTGGAACGTATGGCACGCACGTATAGGGTCGTCGACTTGGAGAGAACATCATGTTGCTTGAATCTCTCCAGTCTACTTTGTGAATCCTTGTAGTTTGAGGGCTGGTCAAGAGGGGAGACGACGTGCGCCATGGTCGTTCTCGCTGTCGAGTTCTAGCCCAACATCAGTCTGAGTATTTGACGACTCAGAATAGCAGGTGTTTCCCACCACCTAGATGAACGCCTCATACGCGCGTATAACTCTCAGCCAAGATCACCACCATGGAGGACATTGGAAAGGAAATTCAAAAGGAAGTAAGTCCGATTCAATGCTTTTCTCGCCCGTTCGGAGTACGACATTTCGTCTAGGAACCAACTTTCGAGTCGGTCGTGACCGAAAAGTCTGCCCTTTACAAAGAGCTCCAGGAAGAGGACCTCTACACCAAGTACAAGAAACTTTCACGTCACCTCGAGCTCCTGGACATCCAGGAAAGCTATATTAAGGACGAACAGGCGAACCTCAAGCGTGAGCTTATTCGTGCGCAGGAGGAAGTCAAGCGCATCAAGTCTGTACCTCTTGTCATCGGCCAATTCCTAGAGGCCATCGATCAACAGACCGGCATCGTGGGCTCAACAACCGGCTCAAATTATGTTGTGAGGATCTTGTCAACACTGGACAGGGAATTGTTGAAACCTTCGTCTTCTGTCGCTCTCCACCGTCACTCCAATGCCCTTGTCGATATCTTACCGCCAGAGGCGGACTCGTCAATTGCTATGCTCACGAAAGAGGAGAAACCGGATGTCATGTATGCAGACGTTGGTGGAATGGACTCACAGAAGCAGGAAATCAGAGAAGCGGTTGAGCTGCCTCTGACTCACTTCGACCTCTACAAGAAGATCGGTATTGACCCCCCTCGTGGTGTGTTGTTGTATGGCCCACCAGGTGAGTGTCTCACATGTACCGTCAGTTGCTTGATGCTTATCTTCATCACAGGTACTGGAAAGACCATGCTTGTGAAAGCTGTTGCCCACCACACTACTGCTTCATTCATCCGTGTAGTGGGTAGTGAATTCGTACAAAAGTACCTCGGTGAGGGTCCGCGTATGGTCCGTGACGTCTTCCGACTCGCGCGTGAAAATGCGCCAGCCATCATCTTCATTGATGAGATCGATGCTATTGCCACCAAACGGTTTGATGCTCAAACTGGTGCAGACCGAGAGGTTCAGCGCATTCTCCTCGAGCTACTGAACCAGATGGATGGTTTTGACCAAGGCAGCAATGTCAAGGCATGTCGTTTATTTTTAACATGCTCGATTTGTCCCGTTGATTCTTCATGCACTGAAGGTCATCATGGCCACAAATCGTGCGGATACTCTTGATCCTGCTCTACTCCGTCCTGGCCGTCTCGACCGCAAGATCGAGTTCCCACTCCCATCCCGACGTGAGAAACGGCTGATTTTCCAAACTGTTACCAGCAAGATGAACCTTGGACCCGATGTCGACCTCGAGGACTGTCAGTCTTCACTGAACTCGAGGTTCCTTTTATTCATAGATGGTATTTTAGATGTGTCAAGACCGGACCGATTATCGTCAGCAGAGATTGCTTCCATTGCCCAAGCCGCTGGTCTACAAGGTACGCATTTCATGTTCGCATACAACGTCTTGGTCTGAATTTTTATGCAGCTGTGCGCAAGAACCGTTATGTCATCCTCCCAGTCGACTTTGAAGAGGCGTGGAAAGTGTGTTGTTTGTCCTTTGTTTGGTCATCACGCACGTCGCCTAATTTCGCACTTTCTTTTTCTTTTTCTCCAACCAGCAAACGGTCAAACGAGCAGACGACACTCACGAATTCTGTACGTACCACCAAGCTATTCTGTGTTCGTCGTTCGCTCACACACTTGCACCATCCCTATAGATCGGTGATCCACTGTTTGTGTAAGCCTGTTCCATAATCATCCCGGGTCACATACTGACGCACACGAAAGGTTGGCATTGTATATTACCCTCTGCAATCTTATTATTACCTTCTGTTTGCCGTGTGACTGGCAAAAGATGCTCTCTCACTTTGGCGCCTCACCGCATCATCACACGGAGTGGCGCTCATTATTCTGAGCAATATCAAGAGTGGTCAATATTTTGACTATCCCTGTTATTATTTTTGCCCCGCTTGCTTTCTGCTGTCGGATAGCCATGCTCCCTCAAAGCAGCGAGGTTCACACGCAGGAGACATCTCTTCTGAAAACTCTCTTTTAACTCGCCCATCAATCGTCATTGTACAATAGGTAAGTGCACCTCGGGTCTACCTCGTATGCCTTGGCTCAGATCTGATGTGCAGATCACTGTACTAGCACGATGGATCTAAATACATTATACTTTCTTATCATGTTTTTTTCACTGTCCGTCGCTCTCCAACACTCTGGGCGGCGTTGTACAACCCACACGACCGCCCTCATTTTACGGGAGCAAGAGAACCAATCGCGATGTTGCATCGTCGTCGTTACCCACGACATATGTCGGACCTTATAGCATGTACTACGCAGGTTCGAAAGCAAGATGGGATACATGCTGCAGTCCTGGTCATCAGAATATATTTATTTTTACATTCGAGAAATCGATCTCCCAAAGATCAAGTGTGGCAGCTATTTTATTATTGGCTGGCCAAGTTCGCTGGCGCGTTCCGTCGCAATCTGAATTGCTCGAGCGATTGTAGACCGAACTTTTCCGTCTTCCATTGCTAGAAGCCCTGCGATGGTACATCCTCCCGGAGCTACAAGAAATGTTAACCGCGGCGCTGAGCCTGCTGAATTTGGGCACTTGCTTGTCACGGAATCTTTGATCTGAGCGGGATGCGCACCAGCTTGGAGAGCCATGCGTGCTGCCCCTTGTAAAGCTATCGAGCATGTAAAAATTTCTCCGTTCTGCCACGAGTAGTAACTCACTCTGGGCAGCTAACTCCAGCGCTTCGGCTCTTGGCAAGCCCATCATGACACCACCATCTGCCATAGCTTCGAGGAAGATACATGCAAAAGCAGGGCCCGACCCAGAGAGAGCTGTGCAGGCATCAAAATGTTTTTCCTCGAGGAACCGACAGCGACCGATGGATGAGAATATCTTGAGGATGATGGAGCGGTCAAGCTCCGTTTCTCCACTATTCGAGAGGGTGGGGAGGGGGCTAACGACTGTCATGCCCTCTCGAATCTACGAATTTCGTTAGGTCAAAGGATGGTGGGCAAGGCGTTGCGCACCCGACAGGGTGTATTGGGCATGGCCCTGACGACTTTTGTGGTCGGAGGGACCCACGCAGTCAGCTGGGAAATGGTGACACCCGCAAGGATACTGATCAGCAGCTTTCCATCGAGCGCTTCCCACATTCCATCCTGGCCAAGGATGATTTGTGCTTGCTGGGGTTTACAACTAGCCGGGGATGCCTCAGTCGAGATCGCGACGGAGGGCATAAGCAACGCACCATAAGATGACGACGTCAGATTTTTGAACAGCCACGAGATTTTCACCGACAAGGACTTGGACAGACGAGCCGAGTCCCCCGAGGAGGCCGAACGCATGCTGGAGCTTTTTTGCGCTCTCCTGCCTCGTGACTGTGACAATGAAAAACGAAGGCAGCGCAGGATCGGGGGAATCTGCGGTTGGGGTAGATGTGCCAGGTGTGTGGGACTCCCACTTGGGGAAGACATGAGTACCGTCCCTGGACTGGAGACTGGCGATGACGCCGGATATGATAGCGACGCCCATCGTTCCGCATCCTGAAAGATGGGGTCAGTGTCGGCGGATTTCTCGGTTGGGAAAGATATACCTAGCACGCAAAGGGTGTACCCCATGATGATCTGCCGTGGGTGGGAAGTGGCTAATGAGTCCTGGGTATTGATATGTTAGGTCTTCGAGTCATGACGGACGAGCCCCAGATGCTTGTCTTCGTCACAGTCGGTTCCACCAAGTTTGATGCACTCGCACAAGCTACGATCTCCGAACCAGTGCTCGCGGCGCTGCACACAAGAGGATTCGTGCGGGTAGTGCTACAACGAGGGAACTCTGACCTCGACTTCGACTACGGTGCGTCCACTCAAGAATCGCTGACGATCACAAAGGCGGGAGTAGACATCGAGACCTGGAAGTTCAAGCCGTCCATCCAAGACGACATTGAACGCGCAGACCTGGTCATCAGTCATGGAGGTAAGAACACTTTTGGATGAGAACTTGTATTACAGCCCTGACGTCGGTCAAGGATCAGGCACTATTCTTGATGTGCTGAGGTCTGGAAAACCCCTGATTGTAGTTCCAAACCCGACCTTGATGGACAACCACCAAGAGGAACTTGCCTTGCAATTGGATAGTCTTGGCCACCTCAGAGCTACATCCGTGGAGTGAGTGAGTCCGAGTGGGTCACACTACACTGTCCTCATCATTTGGTTTAGTGACCTTCCGACGACCATCGCGTCCTTTGATCTGAATGCATTAGTGCCATTTCCTGCATTTGATGGGAGCAAATTTCGTAGATTGGTGGATGAGATGATGGGGTTCACTGACATGTGACTGGCTTGGTACACGATTTATGTCGTTCGCTCAAGAGTCTCACTCGAGTCTGATGTCTGATGATCAAGACTTCAAGTGGTGACCTCCGTTATCTGTGAATAATTCCGGTTTAGCGAGGGTTCTCAATGAAGAGCGTTACGCCAGCCTCCGTCTCTGGTGACCTCCAAGCATACGAAGATCAGCACGTCCATGCCGTCTATGATCATATAGCCACTCATTTCTCATCCACTCGGTACAAGGTGGGACATCTGTCCTGTAGTCCGCAGGGAGGATCTTAACCAATCCTGTCTACCAGCCATGGCCCATCATTGCCAAATTCATTTCCGATTTGCCTTCAGGATGGATCGGCCTTGACTCTGGGACAGGCAATGGAAAATACCTCCCTCTGCCCGTCGATCGGCCGGGAAATGTCTTGACTGTTGGCCTTGATCGCAGCAGGAGTCTTTTACTGATTGCCAGAAATGCCAGTAGCGAACTTACTGCACCGGTCGTCCGTGAAGTTGTTTGGGGAGATGTATTGGACAATGGATGGAGAGCTGGAGCATTTGTGAGTGATAGTGCAGGCTACGCGAGCGTGCTAAGGCAACAATGACAATGACAGGACTATACTATCTCGATAGCTACAATCCATCACCTGGCCTCGTACGAGAGGCGCAAACTAGCTGTGCAGGTGCGCCGACTAATACGTGTCTTGCATGTACTGATTACAGGCTATGCAGCGGCTTCTCCAGTGCGTTTCGCCTGCCCACGGACGTATCTTGATCTATGTGTGGGCCATAGAGCAAGACGAATTGTCGAAGCTGGTCATACCAGCAGACGACAACACCGAGGACTCACCTTCACCCTCGGGAACAGATGTCTTTGTGCCTTGGGTGATGTCCCCACAGGGCCCTGCACGGAGTCAAGCTACAAAACAGCCACTGAGAAACTCTGGAACAAATGTCGAAGTTCCCATATATCACCGATATTATCACATGTTCGCGAAAGGCGAGCTCACAAGACTCACCTGCGAGGTCGCGCAGGGAATGGGTTTGATTGTTGGGCCGCCAGAGGAAGGGCGACGGGGTATTGAAATAATCCAGGATGGATGGGAGCGATCGAATTACTATGTAGAACTTAGGTGTTGGAAAGCATGATGTTGGCCCCAATTGCGGGCTCGGATTCACTCAGAGGCAAAGTCAGCGATAGAAAAGTCAACCTGAAGCAAGTGTGTGGATTGCGCGCGATAGTGATACAGAAAGTATAAAAAACAGAATCACTCGCTTGCGGCCATGACTAGAATGCATGGTCAGATATGCCGACAGCGTCACACGAGGGAGGACTCACTAGCATTAATCAAATCGCCTCCGCTCTCCTTTAGTACTCGTACTGCTTTTGCTCGCGAACAGTTGACCTGAGCCATTACAAGTTCAATGTCTTTGGGATCAACGCCAGTCTCGTCCACTTGGCCATCTTCCTCCGGTGCCTCGAGCTCAGGGATATCGTCCTCATCATCACCCTCCGCAGTGACACCCGAGGACTCCAAGTTGGTGAGGCCAGCGCCTGCACCACCACTGGAAGCAAGTTGCTGTGCGGCAGACAGCTGAGCTTGTGCGTTCATATCCTCGATCTACGTTGTGTTAGTTGGTCGGGTGGTTTCTATTTAGGGCACAGGGTAGAGCACCTTTGCTTCACCGAAGACAATGTAGCAATCGCTATTAGGTGACTTGTACACGTCGGGCGAGGAGAGGACGAAGAGGACGTTCTTTGGTCTGCGGAGAGTAACACGCGTGATACTTGGAACTTTCTTCAGACCAAGGCCAAGGAGAGCCTTGCGGGCTTTCCGCTCTGAGCGGGACTGAATCTTATCGAGGGCAGCCTGGGAGGTTGGATCTTCCTCGTGCTCGTGGCCAGAGTGGTCGGAATGGACCTCCTCAATGGTAGCGGACATCTGAGATACGCGTCAGCGACGTGTCCGACATCGGAGACACACATCGTGAATCCGTCACGAAGAGCCCGTAAAAACAACACCAGGCTGCTGGAATGCGAACAGCAGCAAGAGAGGACAGTAATTTACCTTGTTTTTTCGTGGAATTCGACGGAGGCGAGGGTCTTTGCTCGTTGTCTGCGACGGCGAGCACCAAGTTCGAACAGCGCGATCGGGAGTTGCCGAGAGGGCGCTTACGTGTTGGTAATCTGCCAGTCGAACTGAGCGTGTACCGTACTGTTAGCGTCCTGGGTTTGCACGTTTGGCTCACTAGATTTACGCACAGGTCTACGGTAGATGCTCCTACCGGCCCAAGTGCGTCAGACTCTCAATAGGAGGGTATGACACCAGTAGGACGTCATGTTTCATTCTGGCTCACCCTGTCTGTGGGTTTCTCTCCTATCATTCTTTCACCATCGCCATGAACCCAGAGACTAAGCCTCGCGAAGCCTCCGCGTACGAAACTGCTGCCAAGGCCATTGCATCGTTGGCTCCGATTGGCAACATTCACCAGCATCTTTGTAGCTTCCATGTCTACGCGTATGCCATACAGTACCGCGGGATCGCTTTTGTTGACGGGATTTTAGCCAAGACCACACTCGCTATGTGGAGGCTCACCACTTCTGCAATCACAGGAGCCCCGACTTTTATCAGGTAGTTCTAAATGCTACTGTACCGAATCCGTTCATACACTCCATTCAGTGCGCCATCTATGACTCAGAAGCCAAGGATGCTAGGTTGATTGGCATTGAATATGTCGTTGGCGGGAATGCAAGGTTCTCGTTCTCTTTATGTGCATGATTGTTGACAATGTGTAGGTATTCGAGTCGCTCCCTGAAGCAGAGAAAAAGTACTGGCATTCTCACAAGTACGAAGTTGAAAGTGGCTTGCTGTATCTCGAGGTCTGTATCGCCGGTTCTCCCACAACATTCGACCATGCTGACTTCACCTAGACGAAGGGATTTATACCCAGTAGGATTTCCCGAATGACACGAGTGTGACACAACTCACAGATTCTAGACGTCGTGAACGATGCGGTCGAGCAGTCCGCTATGCATGATCTTCAGAAGACCTATGGCAAGACTGTGCATACTTGGGCTATTGATAAATATCCCGACCTGCCTCTTGGTCCGCCCCAGCTCATGATGAGTGTCACTGGGGACGGTCAGTTGAATGATGATATCGTCCGAGAGCGCGACAAGAGGTTGGGCATCTCTACCAGGAACAAGAAGGAGCACCGCGCAAAATATTTGCACGAGTACGCAAAGGACGAAATGGCAGATCAGTGGGAGAAGTCGGAAACTGGGATTGCCTTTGAGCCCAAGGAAGTCGGTATTCAAATCGCGCACTAAAAGTAGAGCGGTCTTCGTACAGGTTGTTGCATTTCGAAAAGAGCTGTCAGTCTAGTTGATTACTCTACTCGTGTGCTCTGTGTTATCTAGTGTTTGCTAATTTGGTCCGACGTCCGCCATCCTCATGTCCATCGCTGCGCTTTCAAATCAATTGCGACTTGTGCTCGAAGACCCAGCGGACCAATCGTCTCGTGAACAAGTGCTCAGCGCCGTCGATGAATTTGTTGTTGGATGCACGTCCTCTGAAGAACCCGAAGTTCAGCTTTTCCGGGTGGAAGAAGAGCTCCAGATCGTTTACGACGATGTCGTGGACCATACCTCGCTTTGGCACACAGAGGTCTTTCTTGGTGTCCTCCACCACCTCCGTCCGCTTCTCCCATCGACCTCCATCATTTCAACTTGGTTTGATCTGGTGCTGCGTCCCGCTCTCAGAGAACCAAGGTTACCAACCATCTCCGTGACGCATGCCAAAGAGCTTATTATCTTCGCTGCCGAGAACGAGGATCGAAGGCACCCGGAGAAAGTGTATGAATTCCGCAGACAGTTGATAGATCACCTTTTGGACGCTTATAACGAAGGTTCCGGGCATGATATCTTAGAATGGGCAAAGCTTGATCAGAAGCAGCGGGATAAGAGGTGTCTGTGGAAGAGCAATCTTGAGGATGTACTCGTAAAGTTTGGTTTGAAATGCCCTGTGGTACGTGCTTGTGATGGAACTAACATTTGACCTGCCTAATGCCATCCAGGCTTTTATGACACAAGTCGAACCTGCCTTCGCAGCCCCCGCGTCTCGTCTCCAACTCTTGATCCTGCTTGACTGTTTCACCTCGGATCCTGAATTTCAATTGCATGCAGCAGATTTTGCGAGACACTCACTCATGAACAGCCTTTTAAATTCCCTCATGCTGGACAACTCTTCGACTATATGTACGATTGGCCTCACTATGCTCGTCAAGCTACTCCCAATATTCGCAGTCAAAGCGTGTGAGGAACTCAAGATCATGCTCCCCCGGTTATTTGCGATCCTAGCGAGGATCGTATGCTGGGAGGAGCTCTCTAGCTCAGTCATACCGGCCCCTGTCTTGGTGGACGACGATGACGAGCCTTTGGGTGCTGGAAAACAACCCGAAGTGTATGGAGGACTCGCTGCACTTGAGTTACACCCCGAGCTCGGCTGGGAGAGATTGGAGCACTCTCTCTCCGCGTCGCCCGCCCCTCCGTCGGACGCGTACTTCTCATCCCTTTACTATCTCTTTCCATGCAACCTTCTCCGCTTTGTTCGTGCTCCTGCTGCATACCTGCGGGACAGGGGTCACGAAAGTCCGTATATTGTTAGCTGGGAAGATGCGCTCGATGAAGATAACATGCGAAGCAAATCGGAGGTATGCGTACTTGCGTTTTTTTTTGTCTTTTCATCCGTCTTTCGCGTGTAGTTGGTACTTATCCGCACATTTTAGCCCCTTCTTCGCAGCCGTGTGGTCAATCCACGTCTCATATGGCGGGACTGGCTCAAGGAACTTACCGAACCCGATTCATGGGCCAACTATAGCATTTCTCAGATAGTTAGTGAATGCGTCATGCTCAACGTGCGCAGTATCGCTCTTGGGTCTCGGTTCTCTTCTATGAGAGGGACCGACACGACTCCTGGCTCGCAGACAACGGCCCTCCCCTCGATTGTCATGACCCCAGAAGACATTTCTGGCGTGCCAACACCTCATCCAGGTCACATTAGCCTTCCGTCTGTGAAAACTCGTGTTTCGCTCCAGGATGTGATTGCTACATCCGTTGCGTTGAAGTCGAATATCGACATCGACATCGAGAATCCGAGCATGCCATGGTCAGCACTGTTGTTCCAACCGGGGAGTAGCTCGCCAACGAAAGCGAGTATTAAACTACCACCTGAGTCAGCGGGGGGAGATGAAGGTGCGCAGCTGCCATCGCATGTGGCAGAGGCAATTTCGAGCTTGCAACGTGAGGTACTCTTGCTAAGGAGCGAGCTCAACTTCGAGCTTTGGCAGTCAAGAGAAAACGTGTGTCACATTGGGAGGCTTCACCAAGATCACGTCCTCTCAAAGAATGCAGAGGCTGACCGTCAAGCACTTGTAAGAGTTCATGACTTGCCTTTGTCATGGATAAAGTATTGATCTTGTATAGCATAACAAGCTGCGTCAATATAAGGCCCAAGTTCAGAGTCTTGAGCAGGAGCTGAGAGAACACAAAGAACAGTCTTCTTCCGCGAAGAATAAATATGCGGATTGGAACACAGAACTCCAGAAGAAGCTCAGAGAATTTCGAGAGGAGAAGAAGGCTTGGGTCTCAGAAGCGGCAGCCTTGCGTACCGCAGAGAAGGAAGCGAGGGTAAGGCATGATTTCAGCTTGGAGAGGGGTTATTGTTGAAAGCCAAATAGGCATTTTTTGCGGCTCAAGGGAAGCTACTAGCGGACGCAGAAAGGGCGGTATTCGAGCTGCAGACTCAGCAGAAGGAGAATCAGCACAAGATCGACCGACTTCACGATTACGAAGGACAGATCGAGCAACACGTTCGCATGCAAAAGCTTTGGTAGGGCTACTCGCTATAGTGATAGTAAGAGAGGCATTGACACGGAGCAGGGACGCAGACTTCTGGAAGTTCAATGCCAGAGGCGAAGAAATTGAGCTTATCAAGAGCAAATACAAGCAGATGGAGCTGCTTCTGGAGAGTCACGAAAAGACACGTGACAAATTAGAGGACGAAGCACGGTGGGATTGTTGCATTTGTCGTCGGCTTAGTCGAGCTCACGACCACATACAGAGCGTACCGTCGCCAAAACCAAGCTCTGGAGGCCAAGCTTGCGCTGGTACAGAAAAAGTGTGAAGCGTCGCGTCGTATACCAGAAGCAGAGATTGCCGCGATCGTCACGGAAAAATCAGAGCTCGCGGCTGCGAATGCGAGGTTGCGGGAAGAGAACGCGGAGTTGATGGACGAGATGGACGAGATGCGGGCAGCGTTGGAAGGACTGAAGGCTCAGTTGAGTGGGCAACGGGGACTGATCTACGAGACACGACAACGGACGGGCACTACGGTACCAAGTTCTGTACTACTCTGAGTTGACGATCCTGAATAGGCAAGTGTGATGGAATGTTCTGGAAGGGACTTTTGAAGCCCAAGACTAATCGTCGAATCTTCTCGAACGAACAGAGGGAACTGGGACTACTTAAAAGACGAACGATCGGACGCGTCTGTACACCTCCCTCCCTTTCTCTCCCTCACATATCTTTGTTCTCTGCTCAATTCACCTGAACGGTGAGCAGCACATCCATTCGGTACCCTTCTTCCATATCTAACCCCTTATTCAGTTCAAAATGGCAACTGAGCGCTTTGGTTTCCAGGCCGAGATCAGTCAACTCCTCGACTTGATCATCAGTGAGCACCGTCTCCAACGACCAATCATCGTCATCTAACCCGATCCCAGACACGTTCTACTCCAACAAGGAGATCTTCCTCCGGGAGCTGATTTCCAATGGCTCCGACGCCCTCGACAAAATCCGTTATACATCCCTGACCGATCCTTCCGCTCTTGACACCAGCAAGGAGCTCTGCATCCGCATCACGCCCGACAAGGAGAATAAGCTCCTCTCCATCCGTGATACCGGTGTCGGTATGACCAAAGCAGACCTCGTCAACAACCTGGGTACCATCGCCAAGTCCGGTACCAAGGTAGATCATTTTCGCCCATTCTTACTCCTGTTCTGACCGTGTTTGGAATAGGGTTTCATGGAGGCACTCAGCTCCGGTGCTGATATTTCCATGATTGGTCAATTTGGTGTCGGTTTCTACTCTGCGTACCTCGTCGCAGAGCGCGTTCAGGTCATCTCCAAACACAATGACGACGAGCAATACATCTGGGAGTCCGCTGCCGGTGGTACATTCACCATCACCCCTGATACCGTCAACCCTCCTCTTGGTCGTGGTACTGAGCTCCGTCTTTACTTGAAGGATGACCAGACCGAGTACCTCGAGGAAAAGAAAATCAAAGACATTGTCAAGAAGCACTCCGAGTTCATCTCATACCCCATTCAGCTCGCCGTGACCAAGGAGGTTGAGAAGGTTCGTCTTGATTACGCTTTCCTCGTTTGATTCTAAACGTTTTCTACAGGAAGTTGAAGATGAAGAGGAGGAAGTGAAAGAGGAGACCGAAGAGTCGAAAATCGAGGAGGTCGAGGACGAGGAAGACAAGCCCAAGGAGAAGAAGACAAAGAAGGTCAAGGAGATGCAAGTCGTCAACGAGGAGCTCAACAAGACGAAGCCCATTTGGACGCGCAACCCTCAGGATATCACCACCGAAGAATACGCTTCCTTCTACAAGTCGCTTACAAACGACTGGGAGGACCACCTCGCCGTAAAGCATTTCTCCGTTGAGGGTCAGCTCGAATTCAAGGCCATCCTTTTTCTTCCCAAGCGGTAAGAGATTGGTTTGTGACGCACTTGCGCAGCTCATGCCCTTTGCAGTGCTCCCTTCGATCTCTTCGAGTCCAAGAAGAAGCGTAACAACATCAAACTCTATGTCCGCCGTGTCTTTATCATGGACGATTGCGAGGACCTCATCCCTGAATACCTCAATTTCATCAAGGGTATTGTCGACTCCGAGGATCTCCCCCTCAACATTTCCCGTGAGACTCTCCAACAGAACAAGATCCTCAAGGTCATCCGTAAGAACATCGTCAAGAAGTGTTTGGACCTTTTCAACGAGATTGCGGAGGACAAGGACAACTTTAACAAGTTCTATGAAGCCTTTGGCAAGAACTTGAAACTTGGTATTCACGAGGACGCTCAAAACCGTAGCAAGCTCGCTGAGTTCTTGCGCTTCTACTCCACCAAGTCTATTGAGGAGCAGACTTCGCTCAAAGGTGTGTGTTTGTCTATCCCTGTCGCAAAAATCGATGCTCAATCACGACTGTAGACTACATTACTCGTATGCCTGAGATCCAAAAGTCAATCTACTACCTCACGGGAGAATCTATCGGGGCCGTCAAGGAGTCGCCGTTCCTCGAAGTCCTCAAGAAGAAGGGCTTCGAAGTTCTGCTCTTGGTTGACCCCATCGACGAATACGCTGTCACTCAACTCAAGGAGTTTGAGGGTAAGAAGCTTATCTGCGTGTCGAAAGAGGGCCTCGAGCTCGAGGAGACTGAGGAAGAGAAGAAGGCACGTGAAGAGGAAGCTGCCCAGTTCAATGACTTGTGCACGACAATCAAGGAGGCTCTCGGCGACAAGGTTGAGAAGGTCGTTGTTTCCAACCGAATCACTGACTCGCCTTGTGTCCTCGTCACTGGTCAATTTGGCTGGTCATCGAACATGGTGCGTGTTTGGATAAATCTTGGTCAGAGTACAGCTGAACGATGATGTGCAGGAGCGTATCATGAAAGCTCAGGCTTTGCGTGACTCGTCGATGTCATCGTATATGGCGTCAAAGAAGACGCTAGAGCTCAACTCTCACAACGCGATTATCAAGGAATTGAAGCGCAAGGTCACGGAGGACAAGGCTGACAAGTCTGTCCGAGATCTGACGTACCTATTATTCGAGACGGCGCTCCTCACGTCTGGCTTCTCGTTGGACGATCCTACTTCCTTCGCTAAGCGCATCCACCGTATGATCAGCTTGGGTCTTGATGTGGATGAGGACGAGCCTATGACCGAGACCACGGAGGAGGCACCGGCAGCTGAGGCTTCCTCTACTTCGGCGATGGAGGAGATTGACTAGGCGTGTCGATGAGTGGACCAAGTATCTGTATTATCACCTTAGTTGCATCAGCATCGTCGCACTTTTTTTTTTTGTTTTCATCTGCTTTGGTCAGCCAAAATCTACATTATGAATACAAGTGCAGGTACGAATGATTGCTTGACGGAAATGACACGACGGAGTCACTCTGGTTACATATCCACAATGGACACGGCCGTGGCACGAATTTGTATTGACGCTCCGCATTGTTCGCCCATGATGGGTTGGGCAGCGATGGAGTTGGTAGTAATGGCACAAGCTGGCGTTGCACTATTGGCCAGGTCCAAATGCGGTAATGCTGGGGGTGGTAACCTCGCGGCATCCGCCATGCAAGGCCTCTCGCGCTCTGCATTGTCGTGACCCCTTTCAGCATGCTCAGTCTCTCTCTTTAGCTCTCAAAAACCTACTCTGTATCATTATTCACTCCAATGCCTGCCATCCTTGCCCCCTCTCCGCGTCACCCCCCTCAGTTCTCCCACTTTTTCGCTCAAGACTCCCAGCCCTCCAATCCGGTGCGTCCATCCAACGGCCTCTCCTCTCCTCTCCTCATACGATCCACAGCGCACCACCCACTCACGAACATTCTTCCCTCCCCCTCGCCTCTTGTCTCCCATCAGACTCCACGACCCACCCTACGTCGCGCTCGTATGTCCTCCCCCGCTTCGCTTACACCCCGCTTCACCTGTCATCTCACAGAGCTCTAAATCACCCACCCCATGTGGTCCACCCCACAAGAGGCGTGCCCAGTCTCGTCTCCTTGGTCGCTCTACCAGGCGTCGTCGTCATCCACAACGCGTTGACTGTCCTTTCGATGCCTTTGGACGTCCATCCATATTCGATCAACTCCCCTGGATTTCTGCCCTCGAGGCGACAAGTCCCATCAGCTGCGATATAGCAGATCTCTCTCAGCTGCCCTTCAATGATGATCCTGTCACTTTCTCAGACACTATCCCTGCTTCTGGACCCGTGCGTCGCAGAAAAACATCCCTGCGCTCGAATCCGCTCGGGAGTGGCCACGAGTCTTCCCCCAGCGAGCCACACCTTGTGCAACACCCCTCGATTCACCGCCCCCCCAATTCCCTCCCAGATTGTCCAAGGACACCGCCCCCTCGGGTTCCGTTCGATCCAAGCAATGTCACATTTCACAATCTCATGCCTGTCTTCCCACGCGGCGTCAATCCCAGCACCCCGTTCTGAGCCTTCACTTCGCACTTCGACCCTCGTGTCTATCATCCACTCTCGTCGCTTCCATCTTATCGACATATAATCGAAATGCTTACTTCCATCTGACGCAGTTAATTGCGAGCGTCTGCCCGCTATCTACGAAGTCAACTAACGTCATCTCAACTTCACCATGTAGTCCTACCGAGATCTGCTTTCATCCACTCGCGTCGCAAAGACCACGCTTTACTTACTGCTTCATCACGGACCATGCCTGCGACTTGGATGAGTGATGTCTGTTTGCCCTTTGCCAGGGCCCTCTGCATTTGTTCTCGTACTTATATGCCTGCATTCTTGTTCTCCCTTTACGCATTTGCACCATTCCACATGATGATTCGCATTCACCAATATGATGCCTGTATATTCTCATTCGAACCTGTCTCACCACGCCGCATTCTTTGCCTTTTCGTTGCCCAGATTCTCTTTGTGTCGTTACGACCGTACTCGCATTTCCGAGGTAGTTAGCCTGTTCTATTGCTGAGCAACCCAGTCGTCCACACCTCATACAGACACAGGATAAGAACGGCCGATTACAGGAATGGGCCTTGGTCTAAATTGCCTGACTACGGCGTAAACACGTGTAATCAGAGATCTGGGTCTGTACAGTTCTGACTTAATATGTTCCCACGCATCCATTGTGGCCAGCTGCGTTGCTCATTCATCGTAATTTCACGACCTCGCAATGGAAAACGACCAGGTATGTGCATTCTGCCATGGGTCCATTCACTTTCAATAATTTACGCGCCCTATGCAGGGTGTTCTCGTTGATCTCTACGTCCCTCGCAAGTGCGCGGCCACTAGTAAGTGTCTCGATAGTGATGAGCGCTCAGTGACGATCCTACCTGCGTGCATTACAGACCGCCTGATTACCTCCAAGGACCACGCATCGGTCCAGATAAATGTCGTTGATGTCGATGCCAATGGCCGTGCGTTGAACACCTACACCTCGTTCGCACTCTGTGGACAGGTCCGCTCACAAGGCGAGAGTGATGATTCACTCAATCGGCTAGCCACCAAAGCTGGATGTAGGTATTTCTCCTCGAGGTCGAACGGTGTGCTGATGAGTTTACGATCGTTCGTATGTGTGGGTCATGCAGTGCTCCGGAATGTGTGGTCGTACCAAAAGTAACGGCGTGTGCTTGAACGTTTGTTTTATTGTAATTCACTTTGCTCCTGCGCTGTACAACGACCGAGTCAGCCCGCTGCAGTGGACGGTACATTGAGTGCTCTGGAAGAACGTAAGATCGCACCGTGAGCAGCACTGCCACAAATGGATGGCTGCGCTCGTCTCCCGCAGTCCCGTCTCCAACCACAGCGAGAGTGACTCGTCCCATGCGTGGCGGAGATTCTCACTGTCCTTCTCTCTCCGAAAGCTCCCTCTCTGTCGTATCTGTATGCACAGCGTTTCTGGACGTATGTCCAGGTGAGCTAAACCCATCTCTTACAGTCGGGTTCCATGGTCGAAATAAGGCGTGTGTCCGATGACGACAACAACACCTCGTCTGCACCTGCCGACGAGGAGAGCAAGTACAGACTCCTCTACAGCAAGTCCAAGGTCTATGTCAATCCCACCGCATACGCAAGAGACAACATCCCTGGTTTCGTAGCGCTCGTCAAACGTGTACGTCTCCTATCGCCTTCACCAAAGATACCTCATCATGGCTCGTAGGACGCGGTGAATCCGACATATCTCCTCGCGTGGATACCAGAGACTCTCTTGAACGAAAAAGGGACAGAAGAGTGGGACAAGTTCGTCAAGATCGAGGAAAGGGCTATCTCGGACGAAGAAGACGAAGGTTGGCAGTGATTCTATCCTCTCTCCCGTCTCACCGTCTGCCTCACAGATGCAGTCCTTATCGACTTACCAACTCAACGACCGGAGTCGTATGCGTTCTCTGTCCCTCTGACGTCTATATATTCCCTCTTGGTTCATCCACCGACTCTCTCGTCGTGGTGTGAGTGACTTGCGACGCTTTTCGCTGTTTCTGTGTGCTCACCCCTGTTCAATATCCCAAGATGGTACTGTAGGCATCAATCTCATCAACGGGTCTACGCTGCCGACTCTGCACTTTCATGACGACGAATCGCTGTCGATGACCCTTCCACCACGTACATACAACAGACGGAACTCTTCAAATGCATACCCCCCGCTTGTCCCTTTGAGCATGTCAGGATCCGTTACGCGTCCACCTGTATCGTGGGGGGGAGAAGATCTCATATCACGTTTACGATGTTATGCCCATCTTTTGCGTTCATCTGTTCAGCCGACCCTGTTCATAGTCGATCCCTCAAGAGCGGACATAGAGGCGCATTCCACTCAATTATTTGACGATGATGCGGTAGACGACATCCTTGCGCAATCATCATATGCAAACTCCCACTCACCCGTCCCAGCTCACCGTCGTCCCAGGCCAATTTCTACTCCGCTCTTCAGCACGACCAATCCCTATTCGAACCGTACGTCAATATTGCATCGCTCTCTCTACCCGCCTTCTGTCTCGACAACGCAAAATACATCCCAAGCACGGCTTGCACTTCTACAATCCTTTTCCAACATCACACGTGCCACGCGCCATGCCGCACAAAACATCCTGTCTCACCCTCTTGCAAAGCCCATTGTTCCACACCTCCCCGATCCTGTCAAGTCTCTTGTGAGCGCCAACGGTGAATGGGAGTGGGGTAGTTGGGTTGAGAAGGGTGGCGTCGGGGAGTTTGAGAGCGCCCGCGTTTACCTCGCTCGATGGGCGCGGATCGTGGCAGAGGAGGGTGACAGGGCGAGGAGGAGAGAGGCGCAGGCGCTGCCTGCTTCATCCCCAGATATGGCTGAGGAGACATCTTCACTGGGGGTGTTTGAGCTACTACACTCCACGGTCAATTTACCGACACCAAAGACATCAAGGGATCCCCGCAATCCCATTGATGAGAAGACGTGGCAAAGGTGGTTTGCGGCTGATGGGAGGCCCAAAGTGAGGATCGAGGAGATGAAACGGGAAGTATTTAGGAGGGGAATAACGCCTGCGGGAACGTTGAGGAAGAAGATCTGGCCCTTCCTCCTCGGAGTTCATGCATGGAATGTTGACGCCGAGGAGCGTAAGAGGAGTTGGGAAGAAAAGAGGTTTGTACGCCTCCTCGGGTATATGCGTGATGTTCATGGATCTGCGCAGGAAACGCTATCAAGAAATAAAGAATGAATGGCGCGGCGTACCAGAGGTTTTTGATCGACAGGATATTCTGGAGGAACGACATCGCATAGATGTGGACTGCCGTCGTACGGATCGTACTCACCCACTCTTCTCCTATAGCTACGAGGACTCGTTCAGTGATCCCGAGGCAGGGCGTGCCCACCGAGGGCATTCTACGATCTCACCTCAGCTCACGGACATCGGAGCGCAGTCTCCCAGTAATGAACATATTGACCGCATGGGTGGTATTCTTCTGACGTATAACTTTTATGATAAAGGTCTCGGTGAGTTTCGCAGAGAATGTATCATTTCATCCGATCATGCCTAGTGCTGACACGTGGGGATGAAGGATATGTTCAGGGAATGTCCGACCTGTGTGCGCCACTGTACGTTGTGATGGATGCGGAGGAAGAGTTGACATTCTGGTGCTTCGTCGAGGTCATGAATCGTATGGTGCGTTTCCATGTAGCTGAGTGATTTGATGTCTTTTATACCTGTTCAGGGTCAGAATTTCCTCCGCGACCAGAGCGGTATGAAGAAGCAGTTGTCTACCCTGCAAGAATTGATCAGCGTGATAGACCCTGAGCTGTATCGACATTTTGGTTTGTAACTCTCTTGTGCCATGATCCTCGTCTTATCATTCTTTGACAGAGAAAACCGAGGGTCTCAATTTGTTTTTCTGTTTCCGGTGAGCGTTGAGCGTCTGTCAAATGGTTTGTCTGACATATCTTGTAGTTGGGTACTGATCGCATTCAAACGCGAGTTCCCCTTCGATGATGTATTGCGGCTCTGGGAAGTGTTTTGGACGGACTATTACAGCAACGACTTTGCCCTCTTCGTAGCACTTGCCATCCTCGAGTCGCATCGCGACATGATCTTACGTTACCTTGTCGAGGTTCGTTCATGCGGTTCTATCAATCCACCAGACCAATCTCACTTGTGCATCTTGTTCAGTTTGATGAGATCTTGAAGGTGAGCACTGATGGTTCAGGCACCTGCTCTGAACAAACAAGCGTCGCATCTTCATACAGTACTGCAACGAGCTCAGCATGACCATCGAGCTTGACTCTACCCTCGCCCAAGCAGAGGTGCTCTTTCTCTCGTACTCCCAGTTCGTGGCGGACATCGACCGACGACGTGCGGAAGAAAGCAGTCAATCTTCCTCTACGAGTGTTTTGATCCATCGCCGGAGTACAGCGGGAAGTGATGCGGTGGGTGGAAAGAAGGTGAATGTCACACTTCCGGCGCTCAGCGAGAACATGAGGGAGCTACTGAAGGCGGGGAGGTGAGGTGTGAGCTCTTTCGCTTTCTATTTAGTACGTATCATACGAGTGCCCCGGTGTACCCAGTTGTATTATACCATAACCATGGATGTTTGCTTTCAGTGCCAGCGTGTCCTGTCCTGTCCGCCACACTGCCACTGCCACTGAAGCTCAATGTCGAACTTGACTGTCTTGCGAGGGTATGCGCAAAAGGCGACACCAGAGACATTGCCGCCCTCGGTCCTGTTCGAGTATACGAACAAATGCTTGACAGTCTTTGACGCGTTCCCCAAGTCGATCTTCCACTTTTTAGTCCTACCACGCGTCAGACCACCGCTGGGCGCGTCTGAGCTCACCAACCTTCGTTCCTTGCTCGAGGGCGACAAAGCACGCGCGAAACAAGTGCTGATGGACCTGAACGATGCGGCCCACGTTGTCAAGAAGATGATTCGGGAGGAGATGCAGAACCGGTACGGGTTTCAATGGGATATCTGGACAGGATTTCACGCCGCCCCGAGCATGGAGTGAGTCCGTGTTAGTTTATCACCGTCTTTCCTCTCACTGTCCCGATCCGCACTGTACTTGGAGACATTTGCACCTGCACGTTCTGTCGAACGATTTGTGTTCGGAAAAGATGAAGCACAAGAAGCATTACAACTCGTTTCACCCCAAGCTCGGCTTCTTCTTACACCTACACGAAGTCGTTTCGTGGTTCGACGAGGAACCTTCTTATTTTGAGCGAGTATGTCAATGTCGTTGATGCCATCCGTTCACTCTATTCCCCTATTCACATGAATTCAAATAGATGTCTCAACTGAAGAAGGGCGATTACGAGGATCTTCTCAAGGAAGGCCTCTGTTGCTGGAAATGTGAACGAGACATGAAAAACATGCCCATGCTGAAAGCCCACCTGCAAGAAGAATGGGACGAAGAAGCGCGCAAGGAAAAGGCGAGGCTCGCGAGAAAACGCAAGCGCGACGATGTGCCGTGTGTTACGCCTGACGAACCGGTCGACAAGGAACCAGAGCCCAAGAGACCCTGTCCGGGTGTTGCTTGACACTGATGACCCGAGATCAAGATACGGCTCTCGACATTCTGCATTTCTCACTTTGAATATCAATATCATCCACCCGTCGTCTCGGATCTTTACCTTCCGCGGGGGTATCATCTCCATGGGTTGGATTTCAGAGCGTTGTCTTCGCTATTACGCCTATTACACGACCCCTATGCCCACTCGGGATCACATTAGCACGTGTGCGCTATATAACCCTTCACAATCGCAAAGGGCCGCTTAAAGTCTCGCCCTTGGATGTCTTTAAGGCGAAGAAGCATCCCAAGGGAGAAACCCTAACTCCGCAGAGCTTCGTTCACTGATCGTGGTTGTGAAGGAGATCATTGTCTTCTTCATAATCGAGCACGTTTCCAGGCTCCGACGAAGAAGGTGCAAAAAAAAAAAAAAGGCATCGATTCTTGGGTTTACCTATCGTCGTTCCATGCCGATTTCTCGGTACCGCCAGTGCGTGTTGTTGACCTGAACGCAGAACGTTTCGTCCGGCTCCGAACCTACGCTCGGAGGAGGGACCGACCGCCTGCTTATTCAGTCACGTCTACGTCTCGGCTCAACATGACAGCGGTCCCTGTGTTCATACTGCGAAGTGTGGGCTCGTAAGACGTAATCGAATCAACGCTGGTGCGGGTGCGTGGTGTCCTGTTCATTCGCGGCGGTGATCCTCACGGGCCTGGTGCGCCCGTTCTGCTTGGGGTTCATTAAAGCGTAAAGAAACGTAAGGATCGTCTCGTCTGTGGGTCGTGTGTCAGCGAAGAATCGAACGTGGGGGGATCCCTGGTCATTTACCCATAGCCTGGGTGTCAACACGTACAGGTTTGAATAGGAAGCGGGCGCGAGGTATCCGGTGATGGGGCTACGATAAGAGTATATTGGATATGGAGGTCTTCGACGAGGTACGATTCATCGAAAATCGTGGTTTCATTACGCCCATGAGCGCGGTGCTAAGGAGGCTTGACTGGTGCAGGGCGTCGCCTTCTTAAACTAGATGGCCAATTATCTAAGCGCCGATCATGCAGTTTCGCAAGAGTTCTATACATCCCGTGCTGACTGTATCTAAGGTATTGATTGGATTTTCGCTTACTCCTCAGAAATCGCTTCCTCGATCCTGGTCGCGGTAGCCTTGGAAGCACCCAGTCTCCGGGCACGCGAGCGCTCGCTGGATTCACGGATCGCCCAAGTGAGCTCGTAAGTCCTGCAAGCATCTACAATTCCATCAGTCGACAGCACTCCCCTAGACTAGGAGCGCGTACCTTCGAAAGAGCTGAGAATCTGACCAGCATCAGAATCCTCTTCGATGTCCTCAATAATATCAATCCAGTTAGAAACCTGTCATCAGAGGAGTCGGCACAAATTGTGACAAGCGGAACGGGATGACTGCATGCCTCGGAGAAGAACGGGTCATCATCAGGGAAGTTGAAGACTTGTTCGTGATCGTCCCCGGGCTTGCGAACGTAAAGGATGGGCTGGACATACGGATTGACAAGCCTGGGGGAAATAACATGAGCGATTCAGCATCATTTTCGCACATCCTTACTAACTTGAGGCTGTATCCGTCAGCATGGACCTCCAGCTCGCAACTGTAATTGCGACCCTGGAGGGTAACGACATGGGTAAAGGAGCCCACTGCGCCCGAATCGTATTTCCTGTGTTGTCAATGAGGCGGGTAGGGTACGATTGACCTCATGGGTCCGGAGATTGGAAGAACCATACCAGGTAGCAGACGTGACACGCGGGATCCTGTTCTCCGGGGCAATCTTGTTCTCATCAATGGCCATCTTGGACAGCTGGCCGGCGTTCTCATCCCATTCAAGCGAATGAGCGACTACGGAAGAGATGTCGACCTCACCACCAAAGTAGCGAGAGAGATCACAAAAGTGGGTGCCTTGCTCGACGATAGGGCCGGCGCTATATAATTGTCAGACACGAGAGTATGCGCCATTCCGCGTGGCGCGCCCACCTCTTCGACTTGTCCCACCAATCAGGCTTAGAAATTGCTTCGTAAGCGCAAGCATAGCGTGCGATCGTAGCCATCACAACGAGGTTGTTTTCCTCGATGATTTGTTTCATCTTTTGAGTAGCCTTCAAGTACCTCAGCATGTACCTGCACACAAGTTGGCCCGACGCTCCACAAACAATTTAAGGTGATTGCCTCACCCAACAGAGACAATAGCGCCACCATCGGAGATGAATTTAGCGACTTTGAAAGCTTCCTCGATCTCGCTCTTAGGACCTGTTGCGACGGGCTTCTCAATGAACATGGCAACGCCAGGGAAGTGCTTCTGGATCTGCATCTCGATGTCACGGCCTGGGTGGAGGGTGCCTCGGAACATGGGAGGCGAACCGATGACGAAGGCGCGGGGGCGTTCCTTTGGAGACATGTTCTTGACGAAATCATCAAGCGTTTTGTAAACGCGGGTATCCCGATAGGCAGAGACGACGAATGAGTCGCACTTTTTCTGGAGGACGGCAGCGGCACGCTCGGTCGCGGGGTCGATCAGGGCGACAACCTTGAGGCGCAGGCCGAGCTTGCTAAACGGGAATGAGCATCGGGGCGGAGGGGAGCAGGAGAGAGCTCACTGTTCGAAGCGGAAGGAGTGGTTCCATGGACCCTCGTCCGAACCTGAGCGAATAGGGTGAACAGGATGTAGACAAGGACTTGGAGTGAGGCAGCTGACCGAACATGATGTTCCCGGCGCCAACGAAGACGACATTGAAATTGTCTGTTCCGCCGACGTGGGTAGTTCTGGGCATGATCAGGCGAGGAGCACAACAGGAATGGAGAGACCGAACTTGTCCATCGGGATCAGCCTGGAAGGATCGATGGATGGCCTTCGAGAGGAGAAACCGGAAGAATAGCCGGAGCCTCGTCTGTCGGGCAGACGACGCTCGGAGCCCCTGCGAGAAGGGGGCTGTTTGGTGGAGGTCATCTCGAGGCTGGAGGAGAGCTTGCGTGTGTTTGAGAGGGCAGACATGGTGGCGGATGGAGAGAAGGAGAGTGTGGGGAAGGACAGCATTTAATGTCGATAGGTTAAGGTTTACCTTGTCAGTAGATAGATGCTAAGATAGGGACTCCGTGAGTTGTCTGGTCCGCTGTCACGGCAATGCGGGATGATCAGGCAAGGACTCTCAACATGTTCGCGTATCAGAAGTACCGTACGACAGGTGAGGTAGCGTAGCAAGGAAAGCGATGAACAAGAGCAAGACGGAATGAACGTGATGGGGTATCGAGTGTAAGGATGTGTATGAAAAATGAAAGGATGGTAATAGACGGATATCAAGACCTGCCCTGAGATCGAGCTGGGTGGGAGTCGGCGACAAAAGACGGCTGCTGTTGGGTCTGCTGCAGCTGGCGGTTCGCAATTTCCTGGCGGCGCCGTTCTATGGCCTCGAGTCGCGCACTCATCGCCTTCAACTCCTCCGCCAATTTCTCGTTCTCCTGCGTCAGTTTTAACACGTTACTCGCCCGCTTCTGCACTCGCTCGACAGTACTGCATGGGACGGTGACTGATCGTGCCTGTGCGAAGACACAGCGGAAGCGAGCAGGACTTACTGCGGCTCTGCTGATGAGCTTTGGCCCATGATGGAGTCGAACGAGCGCGTGAGATCGAGGACCGATGCAGGGATCTCGGGCAGGGACGGAGATGGCGTGCGGGAGGCAGGGCGAGTGGAAGATGGAGCCAGGCCGTCGTGAAGCCTGTAACGTGCTGGCTGTGAGCGAGACGCATCGGAGACATCGACGGACAGATCGCACATTGAGCTCCTCAGCTCTGATCGCTCGTCCATGTCGTCGTTGACGGCGAGCACGAGGCTCCGTCGAGCGTCCCCAACACACCAAAATCCATTTCAGGTATATTCTTCCCACAATTAAGTAACTGCGATCGGCCCTTATTATGACAGCGTTCATTCGCCAATTCCACCCGTCCTCTCCCCATCCCCCTCCCTCCTCTTCATCCGCGTCGTCCTAGACGACATGCCCACCACTCCCCTCGCTTTCCTCGGCGTCGTCGACGTCCTTGACGACAACTCTGCCATTCTCCCCGCCATCCTCACCGATCCCCCCACCCATGACCAGGACCCGCACGACATCTGCATTCATGCCCCTACCTTTCACACCACCGTCCCCGACACCGTCCCTGTATTATCCATTCATGACCACCCTATGTATTATAGCTCCTTTCCTGACTGTAGCCACTTCCCCCCCTCACTCCCTCCATTTCCCTACCCTCCCCAAGACACTCACATCCCGCATCCCGACTTGCACTTTGTTCTTCACAATGACTCCAACGTTGCCTTTGTCCACGACAGTCCACACATATCTCCGAAACATTTGCATCACACTCAGGACCTTGCTCTCCGTGGCGCTTCCTTACTTCATGACTCTCGCTTTCATTCGACACAATCCTTGCCCTCTCTACATACGGCGTATCTCCCTCCTCTACACGACCTTCCCTGCTCCGCGGATCACTCAACACCCCACTTTATTATATCCTCCTCCCCTCCCAACCCACCGGGACTTGCGCATACCCTGCTGCCCCCCATCGTACAGTCCAATCCCGCCGACCTCGGTAGGGCTGACGTTGAGGCAAGTCTCTCGAATTTTCTCTCGCTTTTAGAACTCATCTTCGTTCTAGAACCGCTCAGCGATTAAACGCACGGTCGCCAGCTCCACCTCCCAAGTGGACCCTTATGCGGCTGCATTTCTTCGCGATCAACTTGGCGAGGCAAAATGGAACACCTTCTCTGCTCGACTGTTTGAACGACGGTTAGGCCCGATCAAGTCAAAAATTCGCGTCAGAAGCAAAAACCCCGGTGATGACCCCAGCCCTCCGCCGGGAGCCACTGCAATTGATTTTCTCGTAAAGGTCGAAGTCGTCAAAGAAGTTCTGCGAACTTATGTCCCGTACGTTTATCACCCTTCTTCTGTGCCCACCAGCGTGTTCGCGCAAGGCCGGAGAGCGCTTACCATATAATTACGCAGCCATCCGTACAATCCCCTCAAGTCGTTGACCCATCCGTATCCACACTCACCATCGGGTTCTGTCGTCCTTACACGCTCTACCATCCTCGTGCTTTCTGGTTGGTCAAACACCCAATTTTCTTACTGGGCACGCCGCGCCGAGGGCATCTCCGTTCTTACTGCGCATGATGAGCGTCTCCGCGCAGTTGCGGTCGCTTTACAGAAGCGCATCAACGCCGGGGGAGTCCTTTTGGATGGCGCTGACGAAACTGAGATCTACTCCACTGAAGGTTGCCCAAGCGTTACCGGCAAGGGTCTGGATATCATCATCGAGGAAGTCAAGAAACGTACAGGACTCAGCCCCTTTCTTCGTGGCAAACACTCCAGTCTAGATCCATTTGGCTCTACTAACAGCGATAAGGAGGCGGGCCCTGGTCCACCCCAGGGCGTTCGTGCAGCGCCCATTTACATGCCGACCTTCCAAGCAATGGAATACTCTCATGCCCCTGCAATCACCGCCTCCACTGAATCGCCGATCGGTCGTCCCAAGAAAAAGAGGAGAATAAGTGTTGCAGATTCCGTTTCATCATATGGTAGTTCCAGTGCTCTGAAGGTTGATCCTTCTGACGAGCCGACAAACCATCATAGTTTGCTCCTTGTTGATCATCCTCGGTTGACACCAGACCGGGAGAGCATATCGTCCTCGGACATGCAGCCAATTTCCCCGCCGTCGACGATAATGCTCCCGCAGCTTCTCGACCCGTCGTATGTTGACGAAAACGGGCTCAGTCCGTATGAGCTGTGCTCTCACAGGATGCACAGCACGGATGACGGTCGCCCTGAATATTTTCCCGTCTCTAATTCACGGTCAGATCTCGAAAATTCAGACTCGGAATTTTTTCCACGGAAGCGGCATTGTGGATTAACGGAGAGGAACTTTGAAAAATGCACCAAGCTGAGTGCCTGAGTTTTGTGCGGTTTCTTTCGGCTCGACGATTTTTTTTGTGCTACGTTTGACACTACGCTTTCTTTCATGTCTCATGGATGATGACCCGTCAATATCTGTACCATGCATTCCAACACACCGTATGCCCACCTGTCTAATTTTTGTAACACCACTCGCACAGAATACATCTAGTTTTCGGTTGGTAAACCTTGTGTCATAAGCACTGTAGTATTAGCTGAATAAAGATGTGATGCACGGAGAGCCTTGTATGGGGGCGACGATCAATGCAAGGCAGGCCGAGCACGTTGTGTCCGGGATTACGACCTCTGCACTTGGACACGCTCCTCCAACCATCCAAACACATGCCGTCCCTCGATGCAGCCAACCTCACCATCGCTCTTACCTCGCTCTTCTTCCTGGTGGCATCCTATGCCGTCCTCTTTAGCGCGTTCCTCCCACTCGCTGCCATCCCTGTACGTCCGCGCGACATCACCCACGGCCCGCTCTCGCCTGACGTATGAACACCACCAGCTGCTTGACGTCCTGGCCGAGGACACGCACTACAAGTACTTTGTGCTGTTAATCATACCCACAAGCTCGTACTTTGTCATCGCGAATTGGGTCGGCTGGCAATACTACCAAAACTCGTGACGCACTGCAACACGAGTCTTGTGCCCACAGCAGATAGCATATACGTCCTCGCCAGTGTCAATGCATCCCATTCAGTGTGCCTCGTGTGTCTTGTTGTTTCACGCATGGCGATCAGATCGTTCAACCAGGTCGATCATCCAAGGAGACGTGCCTACACGCTTCCTGCAATGATCCATGTGCCATCGTCACAACGCACAAGTCTCTTCGTTCGCCACGTGTCGCTGTCCCATCATACAAATTTCGTACAGCAAAACTTTGCAAGCGTGTCCAAGAAGCCGCATGCTTGATCCTCTCCGGCTTTTAATACTACATGCTACCAACACCGTGGCAGGTTCAGGGGGTTTTATTCTCGCAGCATCCTATCATCCACTTATCTTTCTACCATCAATTCAGCCGCATGCCATGTCACTAACCAAATTGACATGTATGTCGTAAATTCAGGGTGGTGGCTCAGGTGATCGTGACTTGTCAGTGGGTGGCCGAGACCGCATCCGTACTTGTCTTAGCTCTTGCCACAGCCGACTCCGTTCGGGTTCGCTCTGTGTTGGGGCAACAGACCTCGCCGGACTTGGGTCACGGTAGGATACCCTCGAACGCGCCGGACTCGGGTTGCGTCGTACGCTGAAACGTGGTCGAGGGGATGGTGGCGGCTCGTCGGTCGCCGGCGCAGATGTTCTAGAACGAGCAGGGCTCAGTTCCCGTCCTCGGGTGGACAACTTGGGACGAGAGCGAGCGACTGGCTCTACACGCGGTCGGCTAGATAGAAGGCTTACGATGCCAGGTTTCGGAGTCAGCCCATTGGAACGGCTAGGAAGCCTGCTTGGGCCTGCGTCGGAATCCTCAGTTTCGGTTTCAATACCCGTATTTCGGCGAGGGAATGCATTCCTCGTAGCCTTTAGTGCCAATGCACCGGTAGGCTTCGGTGTGGCCACGAGTGGGCCGTTGGTCATAGTTGGCAAACGTAAGTACCGCGCACGACTGACAATGGTTAATGATCGTCCTGGCTTGGCAATCCTTCAACAAGGTCACTCACGCTATCTCCTTAAGGTGACGCTTCGTTTTGTAGGCTTGGCTCCACTTCTCAAATGCTCGTGCTACCCAAATTCATTAGCGGACTAGGACTTAAATGAGTCTCATACGTACAAAGAACGGCTGTGGTGTGGATTTCACGTGCTTTCTTGGCCTCGAGGGCTTGAGGCATAGCAGCTCGCCAATTTTCCCAAACCTTCGTCTTTAGTCGAGACGCATGGAACCGTATCGCTGGTAGAGACTTGACGAAGCGATGTCAGTGAAAGGGTGGGTTTCGAACCGCGATCACTCACTCTTGTCTTTGAGTGCCAGATCCCAAAGGCGCGGAAAAGGAGGTTCTTTTGGCTCTGTTGCGCTACCTGGTGGACCTTCAGTCCAAAAGTCAGCCGTCGGATTACTGTCGGACAAGTGTGTGCCAGGAACTTACTATGGGGTGTAATTTTTCCTCCATGTACTTTTCTCTCCATCTATCCCACGCAACTTGCCTGGAGGTCCGATCAAACTCGGCCTGTTTCTCTCGCAAGAGAATCCGCTTATGTCGCCGAGCGCGAGCTGCACTCAACCATTTATGGAACATGCGCCGCATATTTTCTAAAAAAAATCGGCGTAGTCAGTAAAATTGGCGCTACGTCTTGAAGACAAGGACCTGCCTGCCCGCTTAATGTCAAGATGACTTTCCATAAGACTCAAGTCTTCGACGTGTCTCAAGCATATGTTTTTCCATTTATTAAAGGCGAATCTACGAGAGAAAAAGGTCAGGCACGGGCCGTATCAATAGGAATCCATCTTTTACTTCAGCACGACTTGAGAATGCTTCTGGCGAACTTCAAACTCTCGAAGTTTAATTTCGATGACACGATTTGTCCAGCGGCTCAAGGCATCGGCCAACATTCGCTGTGGACAGGGTCAGAATCTCGTGGCTTTCTAACCCATGTAATACCTACCATATTGACTCGAGTAACGATTTGCTCTTCAGCCGTGCGAAGCCAAAGCCTCCGATTTGCCTTTGTCTGCCACACTATACGAAGTCATTCAGAATAGCCGATGAGACGCAGCCCTGTCAGGTGACTTACTTTTCATGCATTCCCCAAGTCTGCGTGTTTCCAGAGCCTTGAGTTTATTTTTCCGCTTCTTTTCTGCGAGCTTGAATTTCCATACGTTTAATGTCCGCCGTTGCATAATAAATTTTTCTACGATTTTTGCATGTTTGAGTAGCCTCAGTCTCGCACGCAGCTGGACCCTCCACTTCAGGAGTGCATCATACTGTATCCGAGCAAGGTGACGTTGGATCGCAAAGGTCCGGCGGTTCTGATAGATGATATAAACTTGACGCCAAGTTTCCAGGGTGGACGACAGTGTGGATGAATTGGATCGCATGTTGAAGGCAAGTGCACGGTCTAGACACAATCAGCCAATCAGCACCACGCAAATCATAACTATGTATTTTTACTTCACCTCCCAGCTCGCGATGCTGGCGCATCCGTTCTCTCCAGACCGACCAAGTACCCTTGATGATGCGCAACGCTCTGACCCTCTCAAGGAGTTTGCCACGCTCATGGGCCTTCCACACGCGAGCGACAGCTCGGATAAGTACATCATCCTGTCTAGCAAGATGTTTATCCGCTCTCTTTTCCATCCTCTGCAAGAATGATAAGTCAAAGTGTTCCTAAATAAAACTTAGGGACCTACACGTATCCGATCTTGTGCAGTTTTCCATGATCTGATTGCCTGCTTCATCACACGAACGTCATAGAAACCAGTGGCTGTTTGACGGTCATAGCTGCGCAGGCGTGTTGGTTTCCAGACCCTGGAATAATTTTTGGGAATGCACGCACGCATGTTTCTTCCACACCTGCATCACTTCACGGCTGACTCGGAGACTGATCTTGACCGTCAGCGCCTTTTCAGCATCGCTCACTGCGAGAGCTCGTTTCCAACGTTTCCATGTTTGCACTATTGCACTACATGTTGATCTGCGGGAGAATCGATCTGCGACCGTTTCTAAGCGATCGAGTTTAGTCAAACTTGACTTCCAACGCAGGAAAAAACGCAGGACGACGCGTTCATTATACTGTAATTCAGATAGGTGTGAGCGGAAAGATTGTCGCCACTTTGCCCAAGCATCCTTCTGGATCTTCAAGTCACGCTTCTCGCGAACAGTCTTCATTTTTGCCCGCATGTCGTTTCGCCAGGCAATCTGCCTCTTCTGCTTTAGTTTTGCCTTCCATAACGTCAGTGCCGCACGTGAACAACGGGTGTTGGCAAGGGCAACGGCATGTTTCTCTTTCTCCATAAGTGAGGCCGTGGCATATTGCCATCGTCGGACGGCTGACCCAAGGATGACATTGTCTCGAGCCTCAGCGATCTGTTGATTTGTCGTCTGGAAAATACCTGTGGTATTACTTGATTTGAAGCAATAGAATAGGGGAAGGTCCGCACAATCAACCACTGGTAACCGAGTGCCCATATTTCCCAGCAGCGTTCCAGAAGTTTGTCGTTGCGGAACTTATCCGCATCTTCTTCATCTCGCGCCATTTTGATTTTCTTCCACGCATCTTCTTCATTAATCACGCTACCCTTGCGTTCACGAGATTGGGGTAGTGTTGGTTGAACGTGAGGTTCGGACTTGGGAAATTTGATTGGCGAAGGAGCACGAGGGACAGGATGATTTCGATATTCAACTGCCGCTGACTTGGAAGTGGGTCCTGTGCGGACTGCCGCTCGATAAGAAGGCGGGGTGTTCGAGGGGGGGAGCATCACGTCATCCGTGGTGTCCGAGGTATCCTCCCAGGTAGGGACACATCCAATTGGTTCTTGATGGGTATGCTGGGGTTGAGGGGTTGCTGGACGGGTGAGACTTGAAGGCAAAATGGGGTTGGCTACACGGGAAGCTGGTGGATTTGACGGTCTTGCTAGTGACATACCCGGAGGTTGGCGGGGCTTAGCGATGCTATAGCACGCGGGTTCATCGTCACGCTCTGTGTTGGATGAGCATTCCTCCTGATCCTCTTCTGTCTGCTCCGTATCCTGGCTTTTCTCACTCTCGTCGCGGTCTTGATGGGAATGGAGAGTGAAAACATCGTCATCGTCATCACGTACAGGGGCAATGAGATATGCTGGCGAGCGTGTTGGTCTCGGAAATGAGGTTTGTCGAGGTGCAGTACGCGGAGCCACAATCCCATAACGGTACTGTTTCTTCACCCCATCCCACTTGACTTGCCAACTCGGACCCCTCAGCTTGCAGATCTCCAGCAGCCTCCCGTAGTGAACCGTTTCGGTCTGGCTATCGAGACCCCGTTCGTGCAATTCGTCGTTGTAGGCCTTCAAACCGGAAAGAAAAGAGGTCGCGTTCGGGGAAATCCTCCTGATTACTGCATCGAGAAAGTCGACCTCTGTGGGAGAGAGGGTCTGTAGTTCCGACTTGGATAGTGCAGAAGCTCGTGAGGCATCGGAGGTCGTGAGAGATGAAGGGGCGGTTGGCAACAAGGACTTGGCGGGAGATGAGGTATGTGCAGGTCTGAAGCCAAACATGGACACTGGACATACACCACGAAGCGCGTTGTGCATTTTTTACGCGACGCGATAGCACGTGATCCATACAGCTTATCTAATCACCCATTCCACCCGCTCACCGTTGCAAAGCTTCCTTCAATCTCGAGACTTCAGCAACAAGCCTGTCCCTTTCGGCAACTAACTCTCCAATGCGCATCTTCTGAATTCGGTCCCTGTACTCATATTGAATTTTCTGTCGCTCGACTGTTTGCAACAGTTTCACCGCTTGAGTGATGTCGAACGAATCCATATATTCTGAGAGCGCCTTCACTCTTGCCTTCATTCCATCGGTATAATCGAGCACGTTCTCGGCGGTGGTCGGTGACGCACTAGCGGTTGTTGATATGTCTTCCGCAAGTGCGAAAAGTGGTAGAGAATCCTCCTCTGGTTCCCCATCGCCCGCTACCTCGGGTGGGCCACATTGAGCATAACCATTCTACGTAAGAGGTGCCAATCAGATTTCCAGGGCTAGGCACGTACAACAATGTTACATGGGTAATGGAAGGGACGAGCACAAACCTGATTCTGGGTCTGCACGGGTGGCCCGCCCTCACGTTCTTTCCCCTTCCTGCTGTGCAAGATGGACTTGGCCTCATCAGACCGTGTGACCCGTCGTGTGGTTTGAGGTGGTGTAAGTAGCAACCCACCACCAGAAGATGCTGCAACAGCAGCTGGCTGTATCACAGCACCTTCTGTAGGAGGGGTTGAGGGTTGACCGTCATCTTTAATGGTAGATATAATCGGCTCAGGGCTATAATGTAACCCAAGAAAACTGTAGGTTTTTTGTGGTTGTGCCTCATCTTCGCAATCGACCTCGGTGGGTACTGGCGAAGGTGGCTGAGGGATCGCTTGAGCACTTGGGGATGATGTAGAAGGTACGGCTTCCCTCAATGAACCAGCTTGGCGAGTAGGACTGAGATCTTGTTCACGTTGCTTCAGGCCAGCTTCAATGTCCTCTAGGCGCCTCCTGCTTCGTGGGGTCACTGATGGTGAAAAGTATTCTTGCAGCGGGTGCAATATGCGAGGTGTAGAAGCTGGGCGTGCCCTGGTGCCTGCTCCTTCCCTGGAGGGCTGAGGTGCAGGTAGAGCTGCGGATGAGCTTGAAGCATGGACTATATTATCGTCATCCGCCCAGCCTAGCATGAGGATATCTCAGAGCATGAGTGGTATGCACAGACGAGGGCAAGGTGATCTTACACCAGAAATCACACCTAGTTGGGTCCACTCGAGCTCTCTTGCAACAGTAAAATTCGCTATTTCAACAAGCATCGCATGTCAGGGATCTGCATGTACAGTGGAACCATAACAGCCCGAGCATCGTGAATCGCACCGATTTAGATGCTTGGAAGTGTGTGATGTTCGTTTTGCTGCTTCCTCCATATGTTTGCAATAGATTTTTCCATCAGGACCAATCGCACTGGAGGACATGATGCAGAGTCAGAAGGCTGGGACGACGCTCAATGTGTTGCAAGCTTATCTAACTAGGAACGGACAATCAATATAATGGCTATCAAATCAGGACAGCTTATATCGTATCTCGTACAAAGCCCAGTGTACCAAGGGATGAAGCAAGAAGCTCCAAGATGCGCTCGCTCTCCTTTTCTTGTGTTTCTAATAGCTTCTCCAGTTCCGACAGCAGTTCTTCGTTGTCTAAGAGCATGTCTCCATGCATTCGAAGGAAGACACTTTGCAATGTCTGGACGGCTTCGAAATCTTTATGGGACTTTGACCGTCGCTCAAGTGCATGTATGAATTGCCGCAGGTGGTCCAAAGTAACCAGCGACCGTAGCTCGATATCAATTGCAGCGGGCGACAAACTTTTGATGTAGTCGAAAAGTTCATCATCAGCTACGACGAAAATATATCAATATTGGACAGGACGAAGATGTAGCAGGCGTTCTCACAGTTGCCCTTCTCCTCAAGTTTGGCCAGCTTTGCTTGGAGAGTGCTCTTCGATTTGGCCATAGTCTTGTCCAAGCGCGTCTTCTTCTCAGTCTTTTCTTCCTTCTTTTCTTCGATAGCAAATCGGTGCTCCACACCAGGCAATGTAGGGAGGAAGAAGGGGGCTTGTTCAGGCTTTTTGGGTGGCTCTGTCGGTTGATTTCGTTGCTATGTGTCCCATCTAGTTAACTTGCGTGCACAGTCAAGGTGTTTTCACACGTACTTGTATTACGTCGAGGTTCAGCAGAGTTTGCCATCGTGATCGGGGTAGCAGAGTCAGAGTGACGAGATCCCCATCTAGTTGAGGAGGCGTGGAGAAGACGTCCACAGGTTTATCCTCCATTGTTAGTCCGATCAACGCTTCCAGGGCTGAGGGAGGACAAATCCATGAGCTAAGGCGCGACGAAGCCAACCGATTGACATATACCATCATCTTCAACATCTCCTTGCATTGATGGCATCGAAACCTCTGTAATATCCTTCTCAGATACTGTTCGAAGAGTGACTTCTGCAAATTGTGTTTTGTTTGCCCACAGGAACACCCCAACGCTGTCCACATGGGCAGTTGCCAAAAAGTCATTTGTGGGCGAGAACGCAATACTCGTAGCGATACTTGGTGTACGGAATGCATCGATCAAGCCGCCAGTTGGAATATCGAATGTGCGTATTATTGAATCGAGGGATGTCGATACTATCCAGCGAGAGTCAGGTGAGAATGCCTAGAAGCCATTAGCGAGAGTATGGTCAGATCAATAGGGGGATCATACAACGTCAAGAATTCGAGCTTGCGAGCTACATGACAGCTCTCTGACTATCCGTTTTGTTTCAATATCAACAACACGCACTGTCACGTCATCACAGATTACAGCCAACAGTCCAGAGTTTCGATGGAAGATCATGGAATGGGCAGATGAAGGTAGCACCAACGTATAGTCCAATTTAGTAGTGTGGAAATCAAAAAACTACTCCCGCTTGATCAACACTTGAAAGAGGACAAGTCGATATGAAGACTTACATTGATAGTTCCATCCAATGTACTCGCAACAACGAGACGATTCAAAGCATCGGTGGCTAGACCTGTGATACAGTGCTCACTAGCCTTCGGTTTAGAAGTAGAATTCAATCGTTCTATGACTGCTGGAGGGCAGGGCCCTACTTTAAATGTTTTCCGCTTCAAACCAGATTGCATATTCCACATGTGAATTTCCCCCGTCGACGAGCCCGCAATACCAAAATTTCCACATGCAGAAACGCAGACGCACTAGGCGGAGCTCGTAACTTGTAACCGTATGGTAACTAATAATACACACCTTCACAGAACCTGATGAAGACTTTCGTTTGGTGCCGTCGGCATAATTCAAGGTATGTTTTCCTAGACGTTTATTTAGCACCGTCCAGGACCGAACCAAGGGTTCGTCGGTGTGCGCTGTGAGTACATCATCCCAATCCTTTGATCGCATCGTCGAATGGGCAATGGATGTAATGGACGGAAATTTCAATGATGCCAGAGATTTGGATAGCACTGCGGCTTTCTTGGTAAGAGATCCTGCCCACAAGTCGATATTAGCGTCTTTGGTTGCCTGCAGTAATGTTACGTTTACCTTGGGACATCTCAAATGACCTCGAGTCGCGGACAACAGAAGTATACCGCAAACTCCGATCACCTGAAGCAGTCAATAATTGTTTGCCGTCTTCCCCATAGTATCTGACCAGATGCGGTGGAGCATGGTGTCCCGAGCGGAATTTGAGCAATCGTGGGGTGGCGGTAGGCGAATCGAACAACCATTGCTGGTCTACGGTTATGAGTGCTGGAAAACCAATGGGTCAAGGCGTACCTTGACACAGTTATCTTCACCAGACGTTATCAAAATTGGCTGGCCAGGTACCCATTGTACTGCGCTGATGGCACCATCATGAGCACCTCTAACGAGATGCAGAAGGCGACCACCAGAGTTCAAGTCCCAGAGAGCTAGATGCCCGTGGGAAGATGCTGAGGCAAGAACTTGATGTCCATCTTGCGTAGAGATGAATGAGGAAAATGGTAATATGCAGAAGCAAGGTACTAACCACTTCGAAACGATAATCCTCTGATCGTGCCACCGTCCATGAACACCCTCATCAACCTCTCGTCGGCGCGTATATCATATACGGATACTTCGCCGGACGTAAAGCCAATGCCTACGACATCAATTGCGGGAGACTGTGTCAATGCAGTGATAGATGAAGATCTCATATTTGCCAAGCCTTGTGTCAGTAGTAGTTTGGAACTTGAAAACTTGTGTATACACATCCTGAAACCGGTAGGTATATGGATAGCGCAGACACACGAGAAAGACACTCACTCGGTCCGTATATTCCACAATTGCAAGTCACCTTCATTACTAGCTACCAGTACTTTGTTTAAATAAGTTGCGGGATGCAGCACCATGGCTGCGGTAAAGCCTGTGTCAAACTGGATAGTGCAAGAGAATGAAGGTTCTAGAGTAAAGTCAGGGGTGAAGGAATGGTTTCGAATGACTATCCTCACCGTCACGCGAGATGTCCCACACAAGCATTCGCCCGCCATCCTCCGTCAGGGCGAGTAAGAGAGTTCCAAATATAACCATAGAAGCCAGTGACGTTCCAAGTGGATTTGTGGCTCGGACGACCTGTATAGATCTGTGGATAAAAAGTCAAGGGTATAGAACAAACATGTTCACCTCTTTTCCTCGAAGATATTTGGTGACGTGGACGCCCGATGCCGCCCAAATCGCATCACCTTCCATGATTAGACAAGAGATCGGATCTGGTTCTTCTGGGCCTGCATACCGAAGACTTTCAGAGGATCCTACCATTCCAACAGGTATGCACTAACCAACAAATAATAAAGTCATCTTTCCTCCCTCCCAAAGTGCCCATGACCTGCCGAGGCATGTAAGTAGGTGTATCCGTGGACCCTCTGTCGCCCCCTTATGGGAACGAGTTTGCAAGTAAAATGGTACGTGATTCGTGACCAGTCCAAGTGCGCGGAAGGGAGCAAATAAGCGAGCACCACCGGATGATTTTTGGGTAGTTTTTGACGGCGTGCCAGGTTTTTCGGAGGTTCGAATCCTCTTCTGAGGGCGGTCTGTGACCCCTCCAGGCTCTGTAAATTCAAGCATCACTTGGTATTTCTGCAAAGTAGAAACTTTGGCAGTTCAAGTCGACAAATGATCACGTGACTAATGTTTCCCATATATATCTTGGTGGTGACCTGAAGCCTGATTTTATGTCTTCGCTGCATCCATCCAAAGCCAAATGAAGAGTTATGTCGGTTTTATATGTATATGACTTGATTAAGTAGGGTTTTAAACATGATTACCTTCATGCCCATCCTCCTCGTGCAGTTTTCCCCCGAGACTGGAAAGCATTCATTCCGTAGCACCCTCTTTGGTAGCTACTTCTCCAGCCTCGATGGAACCTACTCCACCACTGGCCTTTTTCACCGCCTCACCCTTTTCAGGATTACTGGTCTTTGCGCTCTCGTGGATAACCGTCCGGTGTAGTGAATACGCGCGTATAAAGACAATGAGGATGAAACCAAGAGCTGACAATGTTGTGTTTACAAGCCAGATTCTGCTGATAGAGCGAGCATAAGCATGCATTATTGTAGCTCTCAAGGTGGCGTCCTGCGACGACGAAGAATCCGAGGTCAGAAAATATTGCAATCAACGAAGACCACGTACAGGAATAGATGATATTTCCCTGATGATATTGTTGATTGAAGCAGTGGAGGTGTCGATAGTAAGACCCGTGGTGCCTCTGAGTCTTTGTTGGAGGGTACTCGAGATGATGGCTTCTCCGAGTGTGATACCAATTGTACCACCCAACGTACTGGAGGATGTGTGAGTCCAGGATCTCCGACATGTAATTGTCATCGTGTACCGCAGGAAAATAAATGCCCCTGTGGTCGTAGCCATATCCCTCAGAGGCATGGCAGCTTGGAGTGCAATGAGCGGCACCTATCAATGTCGATCTTAGCAAGACCACGAATGGGACATATATGACATACCTGGAACAGGCAACCAATCCCAAGAGCTGCAATGAGAGGGTATGTTTCCTGGGCAACACTGCAAAGATGAGACGCAGGTAACGGTGCGAGCCGAAGACAGCTGTGCTCACATGCTAGATGTACTGTCTAACATCATCATGAGGCCCCATCCAATAGTCATCACAACCCAAGCGCCCCATATGATCGGACGATACGACCCGGTGCGTGCCACAAACATACCTACCAGTGCCGACACCACAGAGCCGCCAAGGGAATAGGGAAGCATCCTGTTGCAAGCGTGAGAAATTCACATACACCCAGAAGATTGACTGACTTGACGCCGGAGGCAGTGGCAGACGCGCCGAGGACTATGTGGGCTGTCAGCTATCAGCATGGAAAGAACCGAATTAAACGAGCCTTGGTAATACACGGGCAGATAGCTGAGGAATATTCAGTACAGGTTGACCCACGCAATAAGAAACGTACAATGATCCTATTTTCAAAGAAGTAAGGAATGCATCAATAGTTATCGAGCATCAGTCGACATACCCGTGAAGAAAACAACGGCGTGCAAAAACGTAGAAATTAGAATCAAGCCGGTTGTACGTGTCTACCAGAAAGGTCAGGGGCGTACACGAGGGAAAAGGAGCACTCGAACCTTGAACAATCGTGGCGGGATAATTGCAGACCGCTTGGTGTGCATCTCATTGACTGCGTAACACACAAGCAAAAAGCCTCCGATAACGAGGAGAGAAATAGTTTCCGCGCTTTTCCCTAGATAGTAATCAGTCTATTGGGAGGTCCGTTTGCAACGGTTTTTGCATACACGTGGTTTCGCCGGAGTGAAACCCTAGCAAAAGGCAAAGTACGCCAGAGATAGCAGTGAGCAGTCCGACAAAATCAAATTCTTTGACGTGGTCACGGAATGATCTTCCTTGATGTGGGTTGAGGTTTAAGAAGAAGAATAGAAGAGCGCCCGCTACACCGCCAGACGGTCTATTGCAGGAGTTTAACAGAGCTGATTGACTTGGAAAGAGCGACTGACAGGTTGATCCAGAAACACCTACGAGCCAAAGTAAGAAGATGGCCCCATCACCAAGCAGATAACATACCATCTCCATGAAACGTGATCGGCTAATGCCTGAACACGATGTTAAATCATAAACGGTGGATGCGCCAAAGCGGACTTACTCCGCCAAGGAGCGGTCCCACAACACTGCGAGAATTGACTAGTGCTCTGTTGCATAAGATACATCACCTACCTGGCAATACCCCAAGTGGCACCAATGGCTCCTCCATACTTCGCTCGGCTAAGGGACCTAAGGGACTAGGAGGTAAACAACAAGAGAGTACTTACTCCTTGAGGGACACAATGTCTGATATGGTGATTTGGACCAACTGCATAATGCCACCACCACCTATTCCTTGCACGGCACGGCAAACTATGAGCCATGTCATGCTCCGGGCGGCACCACACAACGCTGATCCAACCTAGATAGAGTGTTATGCATGGAGGTTGCTCGCGTCAAGTAAATTACAAACCAAAAATACGATGATGCATCCGTACAACATTGGCTTCCGACCTATAAAGTCCATAAGTGAGCAGGGTAATATTGGCGAGAGTGAACAGAATAGTAGACCTAAAATGTTGGAGAGTTTTCCGTACAGCGGCCCCAAGGATGCCGAGGATAGCATGTAGGCGCTGAGATACTTTACGGTTAGGTCATGCGTCGGCCACACGAGCGTTGACTTTACCTCCCAACCCAACTGTAATTGTTGCCTCCGCCTAGTTCGTCTACGATAGTAGGTAAAGCGGTAGCTACGATGGTCTGTGGGCCGTGTCAGACGAGATAAAAGCGAGATCGATATAGAGATACCTGATCGAGTGCGGCGAGAAAGGTGGAACACATGAGACCAAAAAATACAATTCCGAGCCGATTTTTGGGGACGACATGTTGCTCGTTGGCCTTCCAGGACGCACCTGGTTCAGGCTTTGATGGTGAATCCTTGAGCAAGACGGTGGACGAGGTGATGGTCTGAATAGAGGGGGTGGAGGGAAACGTGTGGTGAACGGAAGCGTCCTAGTCAGCAGACTAGAGTCGAACGTTGGCGAGTAACGTACCGTGAGGTCTTCCGAGTGGCATACTATTTCTGGATGGCCTGCAGGGGTTGTGGGAGGCGTGAACATGCCAAAGGCGAGGGCCACTTGTGGGCCGAGATGAGCGATGCGGTCTTCGAAGACACTAAGCCGACGAAAATCGCTTTGGGGTCAAGAGCAGAGCAAGCACGTTGCATTACATAAATCATAGAACCGAATGTAAACATTCAAACGAGCAAGCGAAACAGCCGAGAACTTGGTTAGGACTGAGCCCTCAAAAGTTTCACTGAGTGGTTCCGCTGGCCTGACAATAAAGCCGTCAATAAACATGTTTCAGGTGTGAATTAACCATAGCGTGCAGCATCTTAAATGCGCAGTGGGAGCATTAATCCAGGATCGCTGATGGCTCCTGCGTAATCGACCGATTCCAACCCACTCAAGTCCAATGTGCGTGACTCGGTTTCAACATGAACTCAGCGACATGGCCAAATCTGGCAATAACTCTCGGTGGCACGGAAAACCTTATCTCAGCGTCTTGATTTCTGCTCTTGACCTCGTTCCGCTTGCCTCTCTCTTTCTCTATTGCCCACATAGAATACTGTAATTTCACAAAATGACCTCAACAGAAATCCCCACCTTCAAACTTGTTCTTGGTACGAGCCAATGTGCCCACTTTCCGCGTCATGGTTTATTGAGTACAGATTTTCTCCATGCTTGATCGATGCCCTGTCTCCTTCGCTTCTCGTCGCACTCCAACAATGCATGCCCTCCCAACCCCTCTATATACCGCCTCAAAATATCTTAGTCGGTGACGGTGGTACCGGAAAAACCACTTTTGTCAAGGTAAGGCCTTGCCACAATGGCAACCTTTGAACCTGATCGCGTCCTGATCCTCACACCCACGTAGCGCCACCTGACTGGCGAATTCGAGAAGAAATACATCGGTGCGCTTCTGTTTGTCATACTCGTGATATCCACATTCCCGACGCAGTTCGTAGCCACCCTTGGTGTCGAAGTTCACCCCTTAACATTCTCGACCAACTTCGGCACCATCTGTTTCAACGTCTGGGATACTGCAGGTCAAGAGAAATTCGGTGGTCTCCGTGATGGTTACTACATACAAGGCCAATGTGGCATTATCATGTTCGACGTTACCTCGAGAATCACGTACAAGAATGTGCCTAACTGGCACCGTGATCTCGAACGTGTCTGCGAGAACATCCCGATCGTTCTTTGCGGAAACAAAGTAGACGTCAAGGTGAGTCGACGGACACCGCTATACTCCTAAAGTCAGATTAACATTGGTAATCTCATAGGAGCGTAAAGTAAAGACAGGTGCTGTCACCTTCCATCGCAAAAAGAACCTCCAGTACTTTGAGATTTCTGCGAAGTCGAACTATAACTTTGAGAAGCCTTTCCTGTGGTTGGCAAGGAAGTTGGTCGGGTAAGCCCGGGTACCATGTTGGTTTTCATTATTGAAAATTCAACTTCTGTATTATAGAAATCCTACACTCGAATTCGTTGCGGCACCAGCGCTTGCTCCTGCTGAAGTTGCTCTGGATGCCAAGCTGATCGAGCAATACGAACTGGAATTGAAGCAGGTGATTCATCTCCGTCCCGCGGTTGAATTTATGTGGCTGACTTGAAATACCAGGCTGAGCGTGTCCCTCTCCCCGAAGAGGATGACGAGCTTTGAATACGATAACGCATCTTTACATATGCTCCATACGACCCTTGTGTCACTCATACAGTCTTGCTTCTTTTCATTCATCATCCAGCTCTTTTTACCCACTTTTTTTTCCAACTCCAATAGTTCATTATCTCCTTGTTGCGATCATATTCAGTAAGCATGAATCATGTCTTCCTTACAAGCTGGTAACCTCGTGAATGCAAGGAAGTAGGTAAATGTAGTTGGTGACATTATCGGAAGCAATGTGGAGAGTGATCACGAAAGCATCCTGGCTTCACCACAAGAGACTTCTGCAGCGTCTTATGTGTCAGTAGACCAATGTCTACTAATAAGCTCTTTCTTTCAAGGCTTGTGAGCTGTAGTACCCCATGACCTTCATCCAAAAACTGTGCCTGAATCACTTGCGGCCAACATAAAAAGGCTTGAAGGGTTTTCTCGTCTTTGACACCCAACGCAGCAAAAGCATCAAGATGATGCTCAAGGCTGGGTGTCAAGGAACACAGAAACTCCCTCACAGTGGGATCATGGTCCTTCTATATCCAACTGAATCATTCCACCATGTTCAAGGAAGATGGACTTACTCGTATATCATCAGAATCCTCAGGATTCTGAATCGGAGTCGTGGTAGGCTGACAAAGCCGCACGAGAATCAGAACCGAATTAGAGCAACTGAAATATGCAAGAGGTAACCACCTTGTGGGAACGCGGTGACTTCCGCACCGCCGTTTGTTTGTGGACATATCTAGAATGTTTGAGGTGAGGCCGCCTTGTATCCACATATCTTTTCAGATATACTATGGCAGGCCAAGCATCCTCGTATTCGTTCAACCACGGAAGGCTGAGTCGGGCCTGGGGCAAAGCAAATAATCAGTTTGTGAACGGTTCTTGATACTATGCATCCATACTTCAGCCATGAGCTGATCCACCCGACCCGGGACTTGTTCTTCTACATACTTGAACGGATGCAGGTATTGGCCATGAAGGGTCTGGACGGTTTTCTAGTATGGTACCCTGAAAGTCAAGTTGCACGGAATTTATGAAGCGATATAACAGACCTTTAATTGTTTATGTTGAACTGAGTTGTCCTCAATACCGGCTGCCTGGAGATATTGTGAAGAATTTCGATTCACGTTTTGAAACATTGCCATGTCTGTCGGACACGGGCGAGGGAATGCCCGATCAGGCGCTGTGGGGCCAGGTGCCCTAGACGGACATTGCACTACAAACTCACATTTCGCTGGGTGAGAGATGAAGTGGCATAATAACACTCACTTTGTATCACGATCAGAGCGTCGATGGATTGGGGGTGCCGCTGCAAGGTGGGGGAAGACTGCTAATTATACATTCTCGGAGTCGGAGCAGCTCAGACAGTGCACTTCACGCCTGGTTCTTCGCGCCAAAAGTGGGGAGAGCGACATATATATATATTCTTGGTTCTCGAGAAGCGGCTGGTGGGATGTCCGAGCAAGACGACAGGGGAGGTACACGTGACTGATAGAGTACGTAATAACGAAACCGGGGATACCGCACAGACCTGGCAATCGCTCGTGTCGCTTTTCAATCATGCCCGTGAAGAAGTCTCATTCCATCTGCCCGCAACCAGACCCTGTCGAATTCGAGGATGACATCGACATGGATGTCCCACAATCCTTTCCTCCCCACTGTCCACCATCCTCCGTAGCCCCATCACAGCCCTCGCTCTCCATCCAGACCACAGCAACTTCCCCTAAATCAATTCCTAGTCAGCAGCGCTCCCCCCCAGATACCCTCCCTCGTGGCCGTCCACAAAGATTACCCGTCCACACGCCCCTACCGGACCCTGTCACCGACATTACCCACCTGCGTGTCTGCGCCCAACGCCACCATTGCTTGTACCCCGGGGCGACCTTTCAGGGAACACAGAAGAGTGGTAGAAACAGTTATGACGTTAACGTTACCATTGTCGTGCGTTCTGCTTGTGTCGCCCACTTATCATGCACTCACGCGCCAAAGGACGTTGACTTCTCTTCCTTTTTCCTATGCGGGTACCTCCGCATACGCGGACTGACCGATGATTGGCCCGAGTTAACAACATACTTTGACGCAGAAATCATCGGCAGCCGCTACGGCTTTCTGACGCAAAAGTGGGGAGCAAACGAACAGGAAGATATGGTGCATTGGCAACGTTTCCCGGCTTTCCGGCATGTCAAGAACGAGCTTAGGAGACCGCATTTGACCATGCCTGATCGCGATCGGGGTGCTGTTTTTATGAGGTGGAAGGAGAGATTCCTTGTTCCTGACCATAGAGTACAAGACATCAGCGGTGCAAGTTTTGCTGGTACGTCCGCGTTCTGCCTCAGGCACAGTCCTTCCCTCGCATATATAGTATGCACCAAATATTCACATCTTCTCTGACAGGTTTCTACTATGTTTGTGTGGACTTCAATCCTCCATCTCCAGGAGCCAATATACGCTCCGTCACCCAACCATTTCCGCTCTGCGCCGAGGAGTACGGAGAGGTTGATTCGCTGACGTCGCCTTCTCCTGGTAAGCTGGGATCTATTCCCGCTGGTCGTCGTCGTCGAGACTCTAGCGTCCGGCGAGGAGGACGTGGATCTTCTATTGGCCCCCGTTCTCCACCGCCGGCTGCCACTATGAGCGGCTTCTATTTCCACCAAAATTCCGAACCGTGCGTGGCGTTCCATTTACGGTTGTGCATCCACTGAGCGATTCGCATTCATATCTCAGGTATCAGCAGTTATCGCTGAGTCACGTTCCCGAACGCTCGAGCTCCTGCTTCGAGTTCCGCTAAGAGTTCTGGTGGTGGAACTGATTGGTCTGAGCACGTCCAGAACGTCATTTTTCAACAGGCCGCACGTACGTGGGATCTTCATGATCTCCACCGTCACTCCGAGAGCTGGATTGTATGTACGTGAAGTCGTCTAGTTATCGCTTAGTGTCACCCCTTCCATGGCATCCTCCACTACATGTATTCTGCACACACTCCGTGTTTTCCTTTGAATGATGGTCCGATCATTTTTGTCCCTGACGCCCTGGTTACGATGCTAGCGAGGGAAGAGAGCGAACCACCGAGAACGGCCTAGGAATGGTCACTTGTTAGAATTGACTCTGACACAATAAAATTCGGCCATCTGGTCCAGCTCGAGCGAACAGTTGACAGAATGGTGAGTAGCGCCGTGCTCACATTCCGACGTAGCATGACCGGAATTACTATGGCAATATGATTCCACCGATACGCATGTTCATCCAGCGTGCATCATGTAGCACTGCACTCGAGCTACGCAGATGTCACATTCCGGACGCACGCACATGCTATGCAGGTATACGAGAAGGCGCCAAATCTCGGTGGAACCTGGCGGGTGGGTTGCATTCCCTGCATGACCCACGGCAAACATGTTCAAGACGCCCAATGGTGGGCCCACCCCGCTCCCGCGAATCCGCCTCTTGCAGGACAACACCTATCCTGTGCGTATCGATTGGATCGGGAGTAACTGCTGACAGGAGCTCGCGAACTAGGGATGCGGTTCTGATGTTCCCGGACACTCCACGAAAGTAAAGCCCCATCGGGAACATTATTGCATCTCCCAATAGCGGAGATCCAAGGGTATTGGGAGTACGTATTTCACAAGCATAAATTCAATACACAAGTCAACCTCGTTGAATGGGACGAGAACGCGAATGTGCACAAGTTGACGCTTGTAGACGCGGTCACAGGGCAGACTACACACGCTGAGGCTGAGATCGTCATCTCAGCAGTGGCGTTTACGCACCCTTATTCCCAAAGGATGTAAAAGGTGCTGAGAACTTCAGAGGCCGTCTTTGGCGTTCTTTCCACTGGTGGCATGACGTTGATCTGAAAAAACAAGCGTGTCAGCGTTATTGGAGATGCGTGAACTGTGTATGGCGCTTTACCCTCCTGGCGGAGACCCTTTCTGACGTGCGCTTACGGCGTGGCATGCAGGGTGCAATTCCTGCCCATCATCTCTGAAGAGCGAACTACGCAGGTGATCGACTTCTGCCGATCTCCACAATGATGTATGAAACGTGTAGGTTCTGGTACGCGCTTTGTTGCGTGCCGAGCCTGATCATTAGGATAAGGGCAACATAGATATCCAGAGTGGATCGAGGGGGCGTTTGCCCGGGTCCCTTTCCTCATGCAAGCGTATCGCGCATCGATCATGATTACGGCAAGTCCTATGTAGCAGTATCGGACTAATTCGAGCCAAACCTCCCAGTCTGACCTCACTTGGTTCATTTATAGGGACGATCTCCCATTTGGCAAGATTGTGCGGATGGTAATCGTTGCATTCAGTTCCATTTTCTACTCCGTTACTGACACAGTTCATGTTGAAAGACACAGCACCAGCGGAGGACGTTGATGGGATGATTCCCGACTATCGTATGTCCGGGTGATTTTTTTTCACCGTTTCGACAGGCCCTTTACGGAACTTATAGCTCCGGAATGTGAAAGGGTCATCGTGGACCCTGGTTACCTTGCTGCTCTGTACAGATCCAATGTCCAGCTCAAGTGGGACACGAGGCAAGAGAACTGGAGAAAAGCTACCACTGGACGTGATTATCTTTGAAACGGGCTTTTATTTGGCAAGCATCTATATGGTGCTGCTCACTTGGATAGAGATGTTTCATTCCTTGGGCTCGATCAGTCCGAACCGAGCTGATAGTACGGGACGGGGTTCCTGGTGTTCCCGAACGCGTTTACGATAATGGGTAAGTCGGTCGGTATCGAAAGCACGGATTGAACTGCAGGTGCGTGGTGCTTATTGAGATGGAGCCACGCGGCACGCACGTGTAGATAGATGATTTATGTTCTGAAACTGATCAAGCTGGCGAATTCAGGGCGTCAAATGGATACGACGCGGGGATCCGGAAGCGGATGGAAAACACGATTTTCGTGAGCTGTTTCTCGTACTACCGTGGCGATGACCGGAGAAGGGGAGCAGGAATCCGGCGCGGGGTGGTAATGGGGCATGTTCGGAGATGGATTTAAGGTGAGGGCGGGGATGTTGCGGAGGATGATTATTACTGGACATGATGTTTGCGTACTTGACCGAAAGTGTTCGCTGAGCTGTGTGATTTCCATTCTTCACCGTGCAGGCGAACTCAGCCTCGCCAGTTCGACCTCGCGTTCAGCTCTTCCTCTTACCAGTACGCACCTTCGCTAATGGCTTCCCATCCCTCCGGCACCAACAACGTCGTCGGCGTCCACTACCGCGTTGGCAAGAAAATCGGCGAGGGCTCATTCGGCGTCATCTTCGAAGGTGCTCCACCCACCCCCCGCTCCATCATCCTTCCTGACCGTCCATCCCAGGAACCAACCTCCTCAACTCAACCACCGTCGCCATCAAGTTTGTGCGTCCGCAGCATTTCCCCGCCCTGGTCCGCCTTCTCATATTTTCTCATAGGAACCTCGCAAGGCCGAAGCTCCTCAGCTGCGTGATGAATGTCGCTCGTATCGCATCCTCGCCGGCTGTCGTGCGTCTCTTTATTATACACCATCCACCGTCAACTAACCTCGTTTCTAGCCGGGATACCTCAGATCTATCACTTTGGACAGGAGGGTCTACACAATATTTTGGTCATCGACCTCCTCGGACCCAGCTTGGAAGACCTCTTCGACATGTGTGGACGCAAGTTCTCCACCAAGACCGTCTGCATGGCCGCAAGGCAGATGGTGCGACACAGCCCACCCCAGAACGATAGACGCGTTTAACATCATCCCTCAGATCTCCAGAGTACAAACCATCCACGAGAAAAACCTCATATACCGTGATATCAAACCCGACAACTTCCTCATCGGTCGTCCCGGAACCAAGGCTGCGAATGGTAGGTTTCGTTGTTGGCTCGGGAGAGACCCAAACCCTCATCCAGGTTTACTGCAGTCATTCACGTTGTTGATTTCGGCATGGCTAAGCAATATCGTGACCCGAAATCGAAACAGCACATCCCTTACCGTGAACGGAAGAGTCTCAGCGGCACTGCGCGATATATGAGCATCAATACGCACTTAGGGCGAGGTACATCAGAGCTAATGGTCCATCACCGCCTCATTGCTGAGGCTTTTACTTGGCAGAACAATCGCGAAGGGATGACCTGGAATCTCTTGGCCATGTCTTCATGTACTTCCTCCGTGGCAGCTTGCCTTGGCAAGGCCTAAAAGCAGCAACAAACAAGCAGAAGTACGAGAAGATCGGAGAAAAGAAGCAAACAACGCAAATTAGAGAACTCTCTGAAGGCTACCCAGGTCGGTGACTGAACTAGATGGCTCCAACTTTCATCTGACCAATCTCTCAGAAGAGTTTGGTATCTATCTAAATTATGTCCGTAAACTTGGTTTCGAGGAAACTCCCGACTATGATTTCTTGCGAGAGTTGTTTTCCAAAGTCATGAAAAACAACAACGATGTTGATGATGGTGTCTTCGATTGGAATCTGTTGAATGGTGTGTGCAGATGTACCTCTCCTCCTTCTCAGCTCATCAACCTGTCAGGTGGGAAAGGTTGGGAAGCCTCGATGGTGTGCCGTCCTATACATGATCAATTGACTAAGAACTGACGACATGACGGCGTGTAGGGTCAACAACCAGTCCTTTCCCAGGTCCAGAATGTGCCAGCAGCTCAGCCTCAGGATCGTAGGCGAGATTTAGAAAGGCAACGCGACGCCGAGTGGAGAAGGACGTCCCAAGGTAACCCACAAGTTATTCCTCCCTCCCCTGCACTCGTCCGCCATGGGTCGAAGCAACGCAGGGTCGCGCTTCTGCCTGGAACTGGTGGCACCGCCACTGGCCAGGCCACACCCTTGTCAGCGGCAGCTCAGGTCAACGTTCCCATTACAACGCCTCAGAACCGAGCGAGTTACAGCGGTGCGCAGCATCCATATGCGAACGCCACTCCCGGGGTGGATTATGGAAATGACGAAGCATACTCCAACCAGCCCTACGGTCGTGCCTCTCCTATGATGTCGACTGTTGGTGCTGCACCACCGGCGATCAGTAATGTTCGCGCACGAGGAAATGAAGCTGGTGTATCACAAGGAGACGAGTATCATGACCAAAATGGCGATGCCCAGGAACCCAAGTCGAGTTTCTGGAGAATCTTCACATGTCGATGCGGTTAGAGACCCAGCCCCGACACAACTCTGCCCTTGCTCTCGTTCTTCTCTGTTACTATGAACGCACACCGTCACGCATCGCCAGTCATTTCTTCATTGAATTTTGATATACCCCCCCCCACTAGTTGCACCTTAATATCCGCTTCACTTGGTCATATGGTTTTTACCAGGTCATGGTAATGCTGACATTTTCAAACTCGATATTTTTGCTATCATGGAACCCCGAAGAACCCCCTTTTTACGATCTGATTAGCGCTTTGCAAGCCATTAGCAGAATGTGTTCAAGAGATCAGTTATGCGTGATTTCTGGACTGACAACTAGTAACAACAAGTAAGAAGAGTAGCACGATAGCAAGGATATAGTAAACGTTCGCTATGGAACAACAGAAAAGTTTGGTAGTTGTACATGCTCCGAGACGGGTTGTACTGCGATTGCTTCGTGATCCTCTCCAACCAAAAAAAAACCAAGACACTACCGACCCTTGTCATGAGTTTTGTCATGGTCCTGTGCCACTGCTGCGTCAATCCTTGGCGAGGTGCCGGAATCCCCAGCTTCGACAGTTGCAGAAGAGTTGGGCGGGGCTGGGCTTCCGATCGGTTTTTCAATGCGACCAAAAGGTGGTCCTCGCAGCTTGCCCCTTCGCCTCCTTCCGTTCGTTAGTTCGGCCGGACCACGTCTTTGACCGTGTTGCTGAGGCCCAGGATAAGGCTGTGTCCGGCTACTTTGACCATCTCCACGAGCCCTCATCTTGAGGTCGCGCGCCTCTATTGGTGTTCGCCAATGAGGGGACGTGGACATGCTGTCGGGAGAAGCGTGTGTATATACAGGGAGGGTCTCAATAGGGGGATGTTCTGGCTCTTGGACGTCCGTAAATTGAAATCGGCTGTCAATCATGATATTCCGCGTTCGCCATCTAGGATGGGTGGCGAATTCTGAGGGAGGATGGGGGTCAAAGTTGGATGGGCCACCCGGTGGTGGTGGTGGATGATGATGATGGTGAGGGTTATACTGCCTATTGAGTTCACGTAAGGTTTCGCGGAGTACCTCGCATTCCTGCTTATGTGTCTCCACCTGAGCCCGCAAATCACGGTTCTCCGCTTCCAATCTCATGATACAACTAGACAGGTCCTCGGATGGCTGGACGGTGGTGTTTCGAGTGAAGTTGAGGTTCTTTTGTACACCAAAATCTTTATATTGGGGTTTCACGGTAGGGCTGATAATAGCATTGCCGACAGGACGGACTGAGTCGACAGAGAGGGGTGTAGTAGGGACATGGGAAGCTGCACTAGTGCTATTTATTTGGAACGTCTGATTCAGTGCGTTGGCAAGAAAATTGTTTGATGGTGGTGGATTTCGGACATTGACGGGGTGCGTGCGTTTGGAGGATGGTGATAGCCTTTCAAGTCGACTGGCGTAAGGTTCTGCTTCTCGCCGCAGTGAGTGGCTCAGGCTCACCGAGAAGCAGGACCTTGTGACATTTTCTTCTTCCTTTTTGGCAATGACTGATTGGAGATCTCTTGCTTGACCAACGGCAAGCTATCAGAGTCGGGGGGTCCGGCAATCTGTGACGACAGAGGACCAGTAACTCGCTTTCGCTTTCGTCGAGATGATGAAATCCTTTCTCTGTTGTTATCATACCACTCAGGCTGTGGGATCTCGACACAATCAAAGACAAGCCTTGACCTCAACTTTGACCCATTCACAAGTTGAGTGTTTGAAGAAGCAACTGGGGGCGATGACGGGAAAAGCGAGAGCTCCATGGAGAGCTGATGGTCCGACGTGTTCGAAACTGGAATAGTAGCAATCAAGCTACGTGGTGGAGAATCGACTTCGGTTGGGAGATCAGTCAGGTCACTAAGATTCCCCGGATCGTCTTCAACAGCAGAAGAAAGAGGGGCCACCATAGGAGGTAGTCTCGCACTTGAAGGCGAGCAAGGAGCTGAGAGGCAGCCATGCACTGATATATCATGTTGGGTCCGCATGCTTGCGCTGGTGGGGGTGTCGAGTACTTGGATGGTACCCGATTTGGGCGAGAGAGACGTTGGATCGACGATAGGCGAGCGAGAATCAGGAATGACTGGCGAACTGGGCTGGCGAGGGGGTTGGATTTCGTTGACGCCCCCGGTGGAGGATATGACAAATGGAGAGGTCGACGTTCGACGTAAATCAGTCATTTGAAGATCCTTGCCCTTTTCCTCTGGTTTTGCCGAGTTGCTTGAAGGAGAATGGTCAGACGTGTGGATATCATACTGCTCATTGCCGTCAATTTCGTCTGGCAACCCAACCAACGCCTTTGCAGGGGTGTTCGCAATCTGGGCGTGATGTAGTCGACAACAAAGATGATTTGAAGTAGTTACTTACCGGAATCGATGCCGTTTGTACGAATCGGTCGTACCAACCATGCTTGATCACCTCAGGCGCTATGGCCCTACAAGTTGTAAAAGTCTTGGCCAGGTAGATGAGCCTGTGAGACGCATTGGGGCGAGAACCCCTTTCCTCGTCCTTGATGACGCGCTGCCGTACTTCTTGGTACTGCTGCGAACTATTGCGATGGGATTGATGCCAACCCGCGTCCCCACCATGGCGATCAGAAAGAATTATGGCATCCACCGAATGGATGGAATCTAACTCTAGCAGGTGGGTATAACATTTAGAGAAATGGCACGATTTGCAGTATATGGCTGCGGAGCCAGGCACCTGGTGCGACAGATGCACTCGACAACTTTTTATTGCCTGCAGAGTGTCAAATTCCGACATGCTATTATGTAGGGTTAGATGCACACCATGTTATCGACTTGTTTTTGGAACAATTTGCAGGCAGCCTCGAATACATTTGCGTCTCGCCCAGAAAGCAATCGACTTCTTCGGATGAGCACAAACCCACGTATAATGGACATGACTCACAGTGGTTGCTCAGATAAGTACCCGTGCACATTGGTGTAGTCGTCGTCAATGCGTTGAATTGCCATGATCGCCCGGTCCCTAATTCTCAATAGTTCGCCAAAGGGTCGACACTGAACTGGCTGCATCTCTCCACATTGGCATGTCCTGCCTTCCACATAACACAAGGGACAGAGAACGAGACCATCGCCAACCGGTAGAATACCCGCGGAGACCCGGGAAGAAGATGCAGGAAGGCATACGTCACATTCAAAGAAACTCTGGAATATATCAGCCCCGCAAAAATCGCAGTGAAGATTGTCCGTGTGAGATATTTCTGATTGCGAGACATGGGGCATCGAGTCGCGAGAAACTGAGAATTCGGTAGCAAGGATCTCATCGAAAAGGCAGACAAGTTGTTTCAGGTCCTCTGTAGATGTGGTTCTATGAAGTTCCGGCAAACCTTCCGCGAGTCTGGTGAAATGTTGCAATGCATGGAATATGTTGGATTTGACTTTGTATATTTCCTGTCTGCACACTCTGCACACGATGGGTCAGCATGCATTTGGTTACCATGTCATCCGAACTCTTACCTATGGTAAATAGGAAGCTCGTGCCAGAGTGCCATCTGCAGACCATTGAGAGACATCCGCGACCATGATGTCTTGATCGTAATTCCACCCTTGTTGACTACTTGATGGCAGCTTCTCGGAGGAACAAGGACTAAATCCCCTACTTGCTGTTCAGCGATATACACGTCAAAGGGAGCATTTGCGAGTTCTTGAACGGTCACCACATGCGTTTCCAGATCAAGTTCTTGTCCTAATCGGTGAAAATATGCGGCAACCTGAGGAGCAGCTGAAGACTTTGTCATGAACCAAAATGCCGACCCAGGGTGCTCTGAAAAACACATGAGATTTTGGCCAGACGATGCACAAAGATCTTTATGGAACGGAGTGAATGTGTCCCCTATGCCCACGTAGCACATAAGAGTCTGAACCTTGGCCTGAACCAATGAGGCGGTGAAAATGGAAAAGTCGGTCGGCAACAAACCTCGTCGGGAAGAAACTTGAGGAAATCGTTTGAGCCATGAAATAAAAGATTTTCAGGTATAGCACCCGACTGTGCAAGCCATTCTGTCCACGCTGTGGGGCAATCGCCATCCTTTCCATAGAGTCGTTCTTCTTCTAAAGGAGAAGTGAGTCTTTTGCTCGCCGTGCGGGGATTACAAATGTTGAGGCTTACCATCTGCGGTTGCATATGCCGGGCTCTCATGCAGTTTTTTGATGAAGTCGTCCATAGTAATCTTGAAATCAGCCCAGTTGTGTACATTTCGGACGGTTGGATCTTGGGTGCCGGAATCAGAGAGAAACCTCGGGGAGACGGAAGCGGCTCACTTTGATCCCCATTCTTGTTTAACCAGTCGATATTGAACAAAGACTTTGGCCACTTGGGATGTCTGTTCCAACCAGTGATTATCAAAGGGTTTCCGTCCCCTTCAACTTCGGGGATGACGATCTCAACTCTGGCATTCGGCGAAGTGTAATGTACGCGCTTGACAGGATGGAAATTGGGAGAGCTTGCGATGATGGATTTTATATCCCAACCTTCAGTTGAAATAAGGGGTCGAGGGTGGGTGGATGGGGGCTTCGGCTGGTGCTGTGTGTCCGGAGGCCTTTGTAAATGACCTGGACAAGCAAGATGGGCTGACGCCACGGGGTCTGGACCCTGGGAAGACAATCTGTGGTTTGCAGGGCCAGTAGGAGATGAAGGTCGAGGAGCCTCCATCGCTAGACGGAGCGTGCAAATGTGATGAGGAGGGGCTCGACACGGACGATGTGGTTGATAAACGAGCTCTGGTTGCTCGACGACGAGGGCGAGCGGGTCGTCAATCGTTGGCACGTGATCCGTCGCGTCGCGTCTCAATTCTGCCCAACATCCTCGCCGACGATGTCTGGCCCAGCGACGAACGAGCCATCCGCAATCAGACAAGACCCAGACTTTGATTTCTGGGACTTCGTCAGTTGTGCAGTCTGTCATATCCCTTTCTCGCCACCCGACCGAGGACCTCCCTCTGTGCCGTTCTGGGTCACGGAATGTGGCCATGTCTTATGCAACTCTCACCTCAGTCAGCCCCCGTTGCCCTTACTCACGCGGACATCGAGTACTGATACCGTCGATCAGACCCAAATCAGAGTTGCGCGAAATGTGGTGATCAGGGTATACAACTCATGCCCCTCCAACGCAATGTATGCACCCTTTTAAAAAAGATCTTTTTCATGCATCACCCTACTCTACTAGATCGATCCACCCATGTCAGATTGGTTTCGCTCCTTACCTCACGCAATAGACGGCATGGCCAACGCTGTAAAGGTATATCACAGAAGGTAACCTTACATCTCAGGGCTTGACTTCTACTCTGCCGAATGCAGTTTCAGCAAGATTCACTTGCTGCCCTCGTGCGACACTATCGCAATCAGTGCTTGCAGCTTTCTTCGACTTGCGATCGACTACGAAACGAACGCAGGTCACTGAGAAAGTTGGTATTTTGTCCGGTTGACTCGTTCACAATCAAAATTGCCCTCCAGGGATGTCGACGCCCTGCGAAAAGAACTTCATTTGTACCGCAGCAGGGAACTTGCCACGGACCAAACCCGAGAGCCATCCGCGCATTTGAACCTCAATGGGAAGCGAACCATGGCTGAAGCACAAAGGTAAGTTACTACCATCACTCATGTAGCTCAGCGGGAAGAGAACCGGCCCAGTCAAAATAGTAGCGTCAAGACAAACTCAAGCCCGAGATCCATCCCGACACCAGTGGGTCCATCGCGTCTTACACTCCCTCTTGGGGAGCATCCCAGTTTCAGTCGACAAGAGCCGTCTGGCCAAGAATTTGCAGACACAATTGACAAACCTGGTAGCAGTCGGTTTTCAGAGTATGCTCTCGTCATTCTCTCGCGCAACTCTCTCATTCGCGCTCTAGGCAATATGCATATCATGGAGAGGAAAACTCTCGAGTGAGACCACCTCAACCTACAGATGAACGACAATCAGCGTCCCTACGACAACCACGACTGCTCGATACAAGTCATGGTTTGATGGCTCCGCCTCCTCCACCGAGTCAGGGAAAACGCTTCAAACCAGCTACCGGCCAGGTATTTTCGCACACTGACCAAAGGATGGAGATCTCAACATCACAGAACCTTGGACCACAGCGAATTACAAAAATTTACGAGAGCATGGGACCGCCCCCGACTCCTCAGCGACCGTTTTCTGCGGCCTTGCGGACCCCGTCGAGGGTACCGACACAAAATGCTACACGTCAATCGTCCTCGATCTTGCAGACCAATCGATTTATACCTGGCTCTTCTCATGGTCGGGCGTTTTCGGGACCCACGCCGGCTGTGATATCTAACGCGATGACAACCGCAGGCAATGTTGACAAGACTTCAAGTTTGGGCGGAAACCGCATGCCTTTTATGCCGCAGAGTTCGAACGGGTTTGGGTGATAGCATCGACACTATTGTAATATATACGTCTGCACGTACGCGATGGGCCGAATTTCGTCTCGAGAACTAATATCTGTAAGGAATAGAGTATTTCAGGTGGAGTGGGCGTGTGAGCGACTCAAATAGTGTCAGGGTGGCACAGGTACTGCGGACGGTCTGGTCGAATATTTAGAATCACAACTTACCGGTAACCGCAGCACACCCATTTGTCTACTCGATCTGTCTTCGCCCAACCCTTCATTGAACTGCAATGGCATACAGGGACCCTTATGCAGAACGATACAGTGGGCGCTATGACCAGCCGTACACCGATGCAGCTGGCTTCAACCCGTACAACAATGCACAACCGCACCAAGCGTACGACCAAGGCGGCTACGACTCCTATGGGCCAGGAGGGCATCGACAAGACGCTAACTATGGCCAATTTACGAATCCTGGAACATCAACGTTTGCCCCTGGCCACAAATCAGAGAGCAACTACGACCGAGGGGCCTTTGCACGAGCCACTACTGGGAAGTGCGTAGAGGAACCATTACCGGAGCAGGGCGCTGAGATACTATTTTTGCATAGTCGGCTTCGAGATCTGAGACACTGGCGCTATGAACATCATGGTGCTTTGTGGGCCAAGGTGGGCCTCGCAGCAGCTTCATCATAGTAACGAGTTTAATCTCCTAGTAGGGTGGTCGAGGGGCGTGCATTGGGCGGTTCTGTTGCTGTACTCTTATGATTATCGTCTTCCTCGTTGTCAGCATATTATTACCCCTCGCGCTGGTGAGTGGACGCTTGTTGAGAACGTAACATCACTAACAAAGCCTGTCTGGTTAAGTGGACTCGTCCTCCCAATATTATCGTTGGGAACGTACAAGTTGCGTCGAATGGAAGCGAGGTAACTGCGTCTCACCGCTATCACTTGCAACCAATAAACCTTCTTCGCGTCCATAGATCCAGCTTCTGAGCAACGGTGTTCAGATCAATCTTGAGCTCCCTATATAGTACGTGTGGCGCTCCAGATGCCTCATAGTTTAGCTAGGCACTCACCGGAACGACAGCGTCAGCAATCCTAATTATTTTTCCGTCTCATTTTCGTCGATAAAGGCGAATGTATGCGTCTCTCGATACATCTACCATTTCCTTACTGACTACCTCCTCAGATTTACTACCCAATCAACAACACACTTATTGGAGGAGGACAACAGAATGCTGTAACCTTTTATTCACATTCTAGCACAAATTTCACCTTCCCTTTCACGATTGAATATACAACCACGATGTCGTCAAGTGCCCAGATTTTTGCAGACTTGGAGACAAAGTGTGGCATTGGGGGTGGTACAGTGTCGGACATCACTGTGGACTATGATATCATGGCGAGTCGAGTTCAGAATGCACGAGAAATTTTGTAGGATCTGATCACTTTTTTTCAACTCCTAGCTGGGTTTGCGTATACTTTTCTTCACAGTTTGGCCGACCATCAGTAACTCTGCCAGTTTCCTGTGCCCTTTGACGGCGTCCGACATCGGGGTAAGTACTAAGGCGTTCTTCAATATGATTTTTCTCATGGTCTTTTTAGAGTCTAATCTCCGCAGCCTTGGGAGGCACTTGAGATTGATCAAGCACCTTGTTATCAGTCTCGTTCGGACACTGTCTACGATATCATGTATGGATCACGGACTTAAGAACCCTCATGTTACCCGTTTCGAGTTGCATGTCATGTTCATGAGTTACATCACTTTAACATGTGGGAGGCCAAGTTTCGATGATTTTAATAGCTTGAGTCGAACGGGTCGGAATACTCCAAGCGTGCTTGAACCCGAAATGCCACTCGCAGAGGGAGAAACGTTCCTGCCTAGAATACATTCCGTGTTCTACGCGATATTCGATGTCAAGACTGGCCCAAAAATCGTCTTCCAAGTTCCCGAAGGTCTCATAGCACCGGTTGCACCAGCCGCCAGCTTGTCAGTGACCTCCTCGCCGAAACCGTCCAGCGCGACCTTGGCTGAGGGAGAGGAGCAGAAGTTATCCCGTCGATCTAGTTCTTCCTTGGTTTCAGCAGGCGGCCAACGTCCAGGCTCTCTGCGTCACTTGCCTTCTCCCCAGCACCGTTCCACCTCTTCCGGCAGGACCCTCTTTAATTTCAACGACATATCAAAGTATGTCATTCCCCCGAACCCTCTCTGTGGTCGCCTCGTCGTGTGTGCGACGGGTAATTATCGCATCATTGGACTTCCTGTGTCCCTCGCTGGAAAGTATGAGCGGTACTTCTTCAGGTTCAACCTCTGCTTCGTTTTTGAACGATCGGCGAATCTGAGCTGCTATGAGCCCATCGTCCGGAAAGTCAGCAGGGTCCTGACGGCTTGCGAAGTTCGTCCTTGCGGATCTTTTCCAACAATCTATGCTCACAGCCTTGCTTCGCAGGAAGAATCAATGTTTCTTTCGAACCCCCAAACGTCATTGGCAATGTACACCATCATCGAGCAACTATACGAGGACTTGAATTCATATTCCGAGACCTCGATTCCGATCGACGATTTCAACTCTATCGAATTGAAGATTTTCCCATTCTACCCTAACCCACCTTCAGTAAACGATTGGCATGTGCCTCTCGCACTAATCAATCTGTCGAAGCGTATAGAGGATAACTGGGATCTCACGATGAGAAAGGTAGACTTGCTATGTCTCGACTCAAAGCTGTTTTAGAGCTATTCCTTCAGGTCTGTCAATACATCAATGGTGTGAACCATGTCAGTCGCATTGCGCAGCTAGCAGACTGCGACCTTGAGCTCACTCGTCAGGCGATCTCCCACCTTCTGTAAGTGCCAAGTCTTCTACGTATGCCAACCATTCGTATACTCAGTCATATGGTAAGGTATTACCAGGTCATAATGACAATTGACATATTCCAATATTCAAACATGTATACACTAAGGAAGAATGTCCAGTGGCTTGCAGACGAGCCTCACGTCAAGAACGAGTGTGGTCCCTATGTGACCAAGCCAGGTAACTCGTAGGCCTGATTTCATATGATATGCGTGTTTTGAACATACATAGGAAAGCCAATTCCCGATTGGCCTAAGCTGCTGCATCTCTACTCTCGGCTGAAACCAGGACGGACTGTATTCGAATGGATGGAAAGCCACGGGGTCCACGAACTTGGAATTGACGTTCGAAGATTTACGAGCTTTGGCGTCATCAAGGTACGACTACGAAATATGTGTCTCGCCACTCTATTTAATATGCACTCCGCGCTAGGGTTTTCTTCGCCGAGTCCACCGCTACCCAGTTTCGATCCCAGAATCGCCCTCACCAGTAAATCGTAGACGGCGGCAGAGTTTTTCATCATCTACTGCCCCACTCGGAACGCAGCGCACAACCCCTGCGGTAGATTCCCCTGAATCTTTCAGCCGCTTTAGAGGGCGGCTCCCCGATAGTCCATTCACAGTTCCAGTCAACACTGAGGCTCTCCTTGGTTCACCGACTAAAGAAGCCGACTTAACCAGGAGCGCACTCCGAAGGGCCAGTGCAGCGGAAAAAGTGTTGGAACAACTACGCTTCAAAACTCTTCAGAGAAGTGGGTCGAATATCACAGTTGGCAATCAACCGTCTTCAGCATCCCCGGATGAGGTGAACACCGCTCGCGAACGATCCGTCGGACGACCCAGAGTAAAGTCGGATAGTCGTCGACTATCAGTATACCAACCGTCGGAAGTTTCGAGCAAAGATGGTCGCTCCCTGGGGTACGGACCTTCTGTCAGACCCATATCCACTGGGCATCCAAGACTATCTCGTTCACCATCAGCGCCGATGGTCCCGCAGATCCATACATCGTTCTCTCATGGGCCAGGGCAGTTACTTAGTGTGCCGGCCCCACCTCCTGAATTGGCTTCTCTGCTTGACGGTGAACATCACACAGACGAACTGTCAACAAGGTTTGAGGCAGGGTGGCCATTACTTCAGCAATGGCTTGCCGTGATTGGGGGTGGGAGAGGAGATGGAGATTTGGGGAGAGTGTCGATTATTTATCGTTGAACGATGAGACACTTCGAAGTAGGTTAAATGAGAGTACAATGCTTTGCTTGCAGTATTGGTATACATTCTAAGCAAGCGTCCGATTGACGTTGACATAGCCGATTCCATAACATGAGTAGAATGATTCCTTGCAAGATGGATCAGGTGGATTTGCAGATACAATTTTGAATGACGTTCCGAAGAAAGATTCGATGTCCCGGAGAAACTGGATACTGAGTGTGATAATGTAAGCACCAGCCTCGCATTGAATGTCAGAGTACTGACGTTCGGGGTGATGCTTCGCCCATCCGACATCGGCCTACATCCTCGCCACCTAGTACCATCATCAAAAGAACGAGGCTTTGGTGCTTCCGATCAATACAGCCTCCACGTCGTATTTCAGACAAGAGGGCGCGGCTCGCTAAGAGTGCTACATCCTCTGGAGTACCGCCAGGTTTTGCAACAGCCTCAGCACAGTGTATAGCAGATGTTGTGGATTCCGCTAGCAGAGTTAAGGCATAACCTGGGGATCTACACGACAGTCAATAAAGGAGAGGGCTGGGGCGTTAAGGACTCACTTTCCACTCTCGTCACCCTTGTATACATCAGAATAAAGATAGATGTCAGGTATGTAACGATTCAGGACCGAGCGACAGGAATCAATCATGCGATTAGAGAACTGAGGGCTAACCCGCACAGCATGTCTGTATGTGGACGCAATCATGAACGATGGTTCTGCGCAACTTAGGTATCACCTACGCAATTCCTCTTATCCGTTTGATTTTGCCTGGTTCAACGAAATTGAGTGTTTTTACCTGCTTGACAATGGGACAAAGAAATTGAACTTCTCCACCGCCTTCTGGAGGAGCGCCGCGTTTTTTTATCTGCCGACCTTTAGTCCAGCCTGTGGCACTGGATTGATGCTGAAAAGTACACACCCTTAGTTCAACACCCTCAGAGATCCCGAAGAGCTGAAGGTGGGAAAGGGTCACCGTCCGTATGAGATCAACCTTGGCAGTTCTCAGCGTCGTTGTGCTGGTTATTTTGGCGCAGAACGCACAGAAAGGTCCATGTCATCCGTTGTGATCCCTCGCAAAGTAAATTGAAATGGCTTCTTCGAAAAGGGCGCGAGCATAATGAGTGGTTCAAGGAAGTAGCCCACTGCGCGCGAGAGTGGGCATTCGTGGGTCACCAGTCCGCCAGAGATGATTCCTGGTTTGAACAGGATGGCAGTACCTGAGGCGGTTCATGAAGCAGATGTAACTTGGATCTACTTGCACCATACCAGTGACGGAGATTTCGATGACGGTGTCATTGGTCGCCTTTTCCAATAATTGCAGTAGGCTTATTTCGTAGTCTGAGACGTCAAAAAAAACTGATCTAGCAAGGACTGGTTCGCAGAACACACCTTGCAAACCCGGATTCTTATCCTCGAACCTGATCTTGTCTATTCGAACTGGCTTTCCGCTCAACACTGACAATACCAAACGTTGTCGCAGGTACTGTTGGCCGCTGAAACTCAACACTTGGCCGGTCTGAGCCATACTCGAGTTCGTACGAAGTGGTACTGACAGTACAGCAGGCTTACATAACAAACACATACTATCGATCGTGAGGGGCGGGTGCGGGTAGACTCGAGGATTATAGACATTCCCTTAGACTTTGCTTCAGGTCATTAATGGAAACCAACTCGTCTCATGTCAACGGATCACCAACCTCGAGCGACTGGCAGGATCGCTATCTTCACATTGACCAAATCCTAGATCGGCCAGGTCCGCGAACAGATCCATCTTTCTTGGCTGGTGATGAGGTATAGCTACCTACGCAAGTCTGTAGGTTGATTCTTACCTTTTCCAGGTTAAAGAATTTCTTAGGAACAAGTGCAAAATCCTAGTCATCGGCGCCGGCGGGTTGGGTTGCGAGATTCTAGCCAACCTCGCGCTGACAGGGTTCAAGGATATTCACGTTATCGACATGGACACCATTGATATCAGTAACCTCAATCGTCAGTTTCTATTCAGGTGTGTTTATACCCTGGCGTTTAACGCGACGCTGCGTGTTGAACACAGTGGACAGGCAGGCCGACGTCGGCAAACCGAAAGCCATTGTAGCGGCCGAGTATGTTATGAAGCGGGTGCCAGGTGTGAAGGTCACTCCGTGAGTACATGATTCTCATAGTAATGGTTCCCGCTGCACGTCCGACGCAGCTACTTTGGAAAGATTCAAGACAAAGGTGATGACTACTACATGCAATTCAACCTCGTCATTTGCGGTCTTGACTCCGTGGAGGCGCGTCGATGGATCAACGCAACGCTCGTTAATTTGGTTGATCCAGAGATCCCAGAGAGTCTGAAACCTCTCATCGACGGTGGCACAGAAGGTCAGCTACGATAGCCCTCCTAGTACTGAGATTTGAACTTGTATCACAGGTTTCAAGGGTCAAGCCCGCGTCATTCTCCCCACCGTGTCGTCCTGTTACGAGTGCTCGCTCGACATGCTAAACAAGCCCACGACATTCCCGATCTGTACAATTGCCAATACACCGCGTCTTCCAGAGCATTGTATTGAATGGGCATCCGTACTTGAGTGGCCCAGGGTACACGAGGGTTAGGTTCTTTGACCATCGTGCCTTTTCTTTGTCTCATCTTTTACCAGAAAAGAAGCTTGACACTGATGATCCCGAACACATCAGCTGGTTGTACACTGTTGCATCTGCACGAGCTAAGGAGTTCAAGATCGAAGGGGTGACTTGGTCACTCACTCAAGGTGTTGTCAAGAACGTGATACCTGCCATAGCCTCAACGAACGCCATCATTGCAGGTACGTTCACCCACTCGGACTATTTTTCCTCCTTCCGACGTGATTTCAGCATCATGTTGTAACGAAGCATTCAAGATCGCAACCAGTTCTGCAGCATATCTCAATAATTACTTCATGTTGATCGGTACTGAGGGGGTATATTCGTATACATTCGAGCACGAGCGGCGTGAACACTGTCCGGTTTGCGGCGGGGAAGCTTTGGAGATATCGATAAGTTGGGAGTGGACCGTCGAGCAGTTGATTGAGATGTTGACGGAGAAGCAGACCATGTAAGAATTTTGCACCGTGTTCATTGCCTTCACGCATGCTAACGGTATGGGTGAGCAGTCAAATCAAGAAGCCCTCGCTGTCGACGTCGACGAGACAGATATATTTCCAGGCTCCTCCCCAGCTTGAGCAAGCGACCCGGCCGAACCTGGAGAAGAAGGTATCAGAGCTAGTGAAGGAAGGCGGAGAGGTCATTGTCACTGCATCGACGCTGCCCTTCAATCTGTCGTTGATCATCACCTACATGTAGCTAGACAGTGGTTAATTAGTCAGCATCATATATCCTTCCAAATTTTGAACTGAGTCGGGCATTGACTTTTCACCCAAACCATGCCCAAGGCCGATCTCAACAAAGCACAGTGGGAGCAGAGCGAGTTTCCAATCCTCTGCGAGACATGTACGCCTGTTACAGTTTCATAGGTACACTGTATTCAGGCTGATGCCACGGAACAGGTCTGGGTGACAATCCCTTCATCAGAATGGTGCGTCGTTCGTTCCCTACTTGTCACCTCGATGTTCACGCCTCTTCGCCAGTCGAAACAAGAGTTTGGTCGTTCGTGTGGCACCTGCGCACGTCCATTCACCGTCTTCCGCTGGAACCCCGGTTCAGGCGCTCGTTACAAAGCCACCGTCATCTGCCAAACATGTGCCAAGGTCAAGAACGTCTGTCAGACGTGTCTGTTGGATCTCGAGTATGGTCTTCCGACCCAAGTCCGTGATACTGCGTTGGCTATCCAGAGCGAGGCTCCAACGAGCGACATCAACCGCGAGTATTATGCACAGAACATGGAAAACAAGGTACAGTCTCCCCTCGATATCATCTCTCCAAGTACAGCTCTCGACGCGTCTGCGAGTAGATGGCAGATGGTATCGCTTCGATGATGCAATTGGGCGGCAAGACAAGCTCTGCAGGCAAGGAGATGCTGAAGGAATTAGCTCGCGCAAACCCCTATTATAAGCGTAACCGACCACACGTATGTTCGTTCTTCGTCAAGGGCGAATGTAAGCGAGGGGCCGAATGCCCGTATAGGTGCGTAGTGTTGCCTATGAACGAACTTTGAATGACTGACTTGCTGTGCAGACACGAGAAACCAGCGGACAATGAACTCGCTCACCAGAGTATCAAAGACCGTTATCACGGTCAGAACGACCCTGTTGCACGAAAAATCGTGGCAAACCATGCTGTAGCGCAGGGACTTAAGCCTCCAGAAGACCAGTCCATTGTATGTTTTGGTTTCGAATCCGCCACCAAACATACTCATGATGCCTAGATGTCATTGTTCCTCTCATCGCTTCCTGCTTCCACGACGGAAGTAGAAATACGGACGCTTATCGTGAACTCGCTACCTCACGTTCCTTCATCAGAGCTCAAGTCAGTAGTTCATGTGGCAAAGTCGAGGTGCGCATCTGCTTGTTGGTCCCGCTACCATTAACTGAGTCCAACAAAGGTGTGCCTTTGTCAACTTCAAGAACCGAACGTCTGCAGAGCGGGCGGCTGAAGCTTGGTCACATGGTCTTGACATGGACGAGGAAAGAATATCCGTAAGATGGGGGCGAGGAAAGAACGGCGGTACCGGAGATGTGCCAGCTCTTCCAACGTAGCTACTGCCGCATGATGTACATTGTATATTTGGGGTGTTATCACGAAGTAATTATTTTTTTTGAGAACGGATCACGCTAGAAATTGATTGCGATGAGGTGGGATCAATCTACACCACTTGTATGAAGAGGCAGTGTGTACACCGCTGTGAGCCCACGGAACTCGGATGCGCATGTGCGACCTAGAAAAGGTAGGTTGTTGATGGCATGGCGGTAATTGCGAGGAATGTGATGGATGGATCTACAGACATCGAGAATAGAAAGACAAGAAATCCGAGGACCTTGCAAGAATCTTGCTGGAAGCGAGGCGACAGCGCCGCCAGAACAACTGATGAGATCTGACCGTAGGACGAGGCAGATTATGGGCGGCACGAAGCTCCCCTGCGACAGTTGATTCTCGAGGGAAAACTCCGGAGCATCGCTAGTGTTTGACGCAAATGATGAGGAATGAATCAACAAGGCGGACCTTTGTAGAACGTTGATTAATCTTGCCAAACAACGGCCAGGCACCTACTTATCGACCGCATCGAGCTTTCACATCTGCCTCGGAGTGACTGGTTACTAGGTCTCGTTGTCAGTCTGCGACTCTACAAAAGGAGTGGATGTTCTAGTGCTGGTTATGTGTGTCGTGCTCCTCTGCAACAACCGTTGGTCGATTCACGAGCCCTGAAACCAACCACGATCCTCCAACGATCCCAAGAAGGATGTACAACCCTTTCCTTTCTTCACCGGTCAACGATCTCGACGGAGTCTGGGATTCATCCTTTCCTGCCTGCGCGGCTGAATTGGACAGCGGGCGACGGACGCTGAACGATCTCGGAAGGCCTAAACTCTCGCAAAAGTCTGCCCAAAGCCCGATCTCCTTGCCGGCTGGAGGGACATCTGCTTGAACGGTCGTGAATGTTGAATCATCCTGATGTTTCTCAAGATTATACGTCGGCCCTCCGTCATGATGAGTGGCTGACCCGCTGACGACGTGTAACTTAGGGAGCTCAGATTCTTGGGGAGCGACAGCTTTGGGTTGAGCGGAATTCCAGAAGTCGGGCACATAGGGCTGTAGTGAAATATCAGATTTGATGGGAGTGACGGATGGCAAAAGGTCAACGATACAATGCAGCAAAGATGAAACGGATGAGGCTCACGACTTGCACGGGTGCATTAGGAGGGGACTGGGAAAGATTGGGCAATTTGATGGCCAGGAAATCGTAATTTGAGGACGCGCTGTTAGGTTGAGCGGCCAGCGGAATGCCAGGAGAGACCGCCTGGGAGGTCTTTTTGGGTTGGGTTGAGGCACTCCGAATTGCACCGGGTGTGTGGACGGGAGGTGAGGGGGAAGTCACGCTATTCTCCTCGTGTTCTTGGATGCGAGTGATCAATGTCGACTTGTTCCCCTTGCTATGATCAATCAGTACCATACGCCAAAAAAAAACCAAGGGAATAAGAGTGTCCGAAAACGAGACAGATTTCGTGCGAAAGGCCGAACGCGAGAGAAAACGTACATGGACAGACCGCGCGCTTTTGCCTCCTTGCGGAGCTCCACGAGGGTCTCGTTCTTCCATGTACGGGAGAGGAGGACGGTGGAGACAAAGAAGCGTCGGTGAGCGGGCGAGTACATGAGTCGAGTGAAGTGGATGGAGAGGAGCGCGTTAATGCTGGCGTGTGGCACGTGGCACGGTGTATCGGAAAGCCGCAGCGATGCGAGTCGACGTCGAACGCGAGCTCGTCGTTGTTGGCAGCGAGGCCAACCGGGGATGAGATGGGCATGGATACGGGAAGGAAATGGACCGGTCTTGAAAGCCTCGTGTTGAGTGTGTCGCGTGGTGAACTGAGCGCTATCAAAATCAGCCTGTTCATCGACCACCATCGTGCCCTGTTCGACATGCTCCTCTCCCCAGCGTATGTCCCTCCATGCACATCCCTTTCTGCCCTTTATCTTTCCTCTACAGATCCACCAGCGCGAGTCTGCCCTCCCAGTCGTTCTGGAACAAGTTCAAGAACAAGAAGAGCGACAAGGACAGCGACTATCGCGAGAGGCAGTCCCAAATGGCCCTCGCCAGACAGCGTCTCCTCACCCTTGCCTATGGCGACATGGAGACCGTCAGAGTCGTCAGTGTCCCTTCCCCCTGCCCAAACCCTCGCTCATCTCTCCCCTTAGCTGCCACAAAGCTTTCCTGTGAGGCGCCCTTCCAAACGCCCTACCTCTCCCCCCCCGCTGATCCACAATCGTTAGGAACTCGAGGCCGTCGCCAGAGACTGGACAAAGCCTCCCCCGGATGCCATCTTCAGCTTGCGAGTTCCTACTGAATTTGCTTCTCTCCATGCCTCTGTTCGTCCTTCCATGTCTCCTTCACTTCCTCCTCGCTCAGATCACATCTAGCGACTAGTCTCCGGACCGTACATTTACGTGCGTTGTCTACGATCGTTCTGACGCAATGCGGGACACTCATCCTCGACCGCGTGGTCCAACGCATGCAGTTGACTGGCGAAGATTCTTACCAGATCGCCATCATGGGTGTTCAGGGTCTCCGCGTAGAGATCGTCAGCGATGCTCCTCCGCCACCCGAAGAACCACCGTGCGTCCTCTCTCCTTCCTCCTCGACTTGTCGCTGACGCTTGTGTAGTCCACCCCCGTAAGCATCTCGTCCGCCACGCACATACCACGTAACGACCCTTTCCCTCTTTAGCCCCCCACCAGTCACAGAGATGCCTGCCACCTTCAACCTCGAACTAGTCCCAGGACAGCATATCGCGCTTGAAACTACAGTTTCCTCCGCCGAAGATGTCGACATGGCACGTATGGAAGATGGCACAGTCGTCGACGGCATGTTCTGGGGAAAACTCAACATCGTCCACTCCGGCGATACCCACACCGTCGAATTCACCGGGACAAAGATGAGGGACCCCGACATCACCCCGGAGTTTCTCTTCGATTCTCGTGTGATGACCAAGCTTACCACCGCTGCCCGTCCGACCTCGGCCAAGTGTCACCTCAATATCCTCGCTCCTGCTCAACAATACTGCGATGTCATCTTGACAGTCAACTCTCTCTGGTCACTCAACTTGACCTGGCCGCCAGCCGAGAACGTAGGAGAACATAAACACAAATATTTCTTGCGGGTGCATCCCGGTGGTGCGCTTGAACATTTTGAGAGCGAAATGGTTGTAACGTCCTTGTACTACGAAGTGGTGTAAGGGATTGCGCAAACCATGTCTTTCACTGAGACTGACGTCTTTTCTGCCTACCAGACCCGACCCAGCTATGGTTGATCCCAACGAATTTATTGCGCCACGGAATGGCTTTGCGATGTCTTTCCGCGACTTCATATCTCACATTATGAACGTGCTGGACCAGCTCGGAATGTCATTGCACGCACGAACTAACTTTATCAGGTATGTTTCCCTGGTCGTCCGTCCTTTTTGGGTTCATAACCGACTTGTTCAGTCACAATCTACATGCGTTTTCTGTTCATAAGAACATTGCATATCGTTTCCTCTCCCCCACCAAGATCGCTAACGCCATCGATATCTCAATAACTGCCGACCCTTGCGTCTTCACCCGACTGTTCCTCATCTTTCGCGGTATATCCGATGATGACCTTGGACTGTTTGCTGGAGCCGGTGAGAAGGAAGCCAACTCTATGAGCTGGAGAGAGACGGTCGGGTGGTCGGAGAACGCCAAAGATACGACGATATTCCGTGTCTTGGAGACATCAATCTGGGAGCTCACCTAGATGGCGATAGAGCTTTCCGCCTCTCTTGTTTCTTCGTGTTTGGGACGGTTGTCTAATCTACATAATTTTACTTCATTCACACGAGTACTGACGGCCACCGATATCTTAGAGCACACACTCAAGCGTTACCCCTGCTGTCATGTTTTGTTGACCACTGATTTCGGGACATTTCTCTCGAGCCCTGCGTGGCACTGTTTCTCCTAGTCATTCCTCTCTGACGAGCTTGTATGGTTTGGTCTTTCTTCCCTTACTGAATGTATCGACAGCTGTTTCGCTTTATCTCTTGTCCTTATGATTAATGAATGATCCTAGAATTCTGTAGTCAATGTCAGGTTGGTGTTCCGAAGCCCTGCTTTTGGTCGTGCTCGTGTGCTGCGCTTTTGGATATTGTAGCACGCTCGTACGTTCATTTCCGACGTTGATCGTTGGAAACGTTGTAAGGCGGGTGGTTCTGTTGTCTCGAGGTATCACGACAACGTTCAAACCTTTTTGCCATTGGCCAGCTTCCCAAGTAATCCAAGCGGTCTAGTCACAACAAGCGCGAAAAGAGCGATCTTTTGACTCTCTGTTGATGATTACTGTACTACTATAATATGAACATGACGGACGGGTATAGGGTACAACTGCAAATGTGAGATATACACATCTAGATCTACAACAAATAAGAATAACGATCGTCCGTGATATATCTACATGCCAAACGAGTGAGTGGGCGAGACTTGACGGGGAGTATATCTATACGATTTCAAAAGGAGGACGTCTACGAAGTGCAAAGTCCGTCCGCGACGGCCAACGACGCGTGTAATGGCAACCTGACTTGTGGTTGTCCGAGTCGTATTCGTGGGCTGGGGAGAACACGGACACGGACACCAGGGAAAGATTCGCGCATGACCGTCTCCAGCGCAGGCCAGATGGTGTCCGAGTCTCCGTACAGGTCCACGAGACGTGTGGAATACGCCCGCGAGGCGTAATAGTAGAGGAGAGGCGAGGTCTGCGCATAGTAGTGTTCGAGGCGACGAGTAAACGTTTCCTAGAAGAGGATGGGTGCTCAGCGCCGTGCGTACAGGCACAAAAAAATGAAAATGAAAATTTCGTACTGAGTTATCATCCGGTCGCTTCGTCAAGGGTTCACCTGTCACATCGTCCGATCCTAGAATCTTTGGGGGATTATAGGACGTGCTATAAGTACGACCCGATGGGAGATGAATCCAGCGATTCGAGACCCATTGAAACAGCAGGTCATCTGGGACGTCGACATTCACGATTAAATTAAGCGGTATGTTGCGTTTCCTACAAATCGAGTAAGCGAATGGACATCGCAGCAAATGCGGCACAGCTCACGCGAGGAAATCGTCCAACAACCTTCCCTGTCGCTGCGTGCGCGGAAAGCCGTCTAGGATCCAGTTCTATGGACGCACGTGTGAACTATGCATGACACAGAGGTGGCAAGAAACCCACATTCTCCTTGAGGGTATCGAGTTCAGTTGTAATCAGGTCTAGCATCATTTCGTCTGGTAGGAGACCGCCAGCAGCGACGATTTCCTCTGCTTGCCTCCCGATGTCAGTCCTGACAAGAATCAATCCTCTGTGACGCAGGAACTTGCCAAGGACAATGGCTAACCTTGCCGTAATGTGTTGTCGAACTAAATTACCAGTGGACATCGTCGAAATGTCGTACTTTGTCGAGAGACTTGCGGCGAGGGTGCCCTTGCCAGAACATGGTTTTCCGAGCAAGAGCATACGCAGAACAGACGTGTTCTTGGTGGTGCTCTGCTCGGAAGTGGATATGTTCATGTAGGGCGGTAGCTCTCGCGGCATGTTGTACGGGACAATGCCACAGACGGATCGCGCACCAAAGCGCAAAGGCAAGGGGGGGGGAGAGGCGAAGGTGGTGAGTGGTGCCATGAATCGAGGCTGAGCGCGATGGGTGAGGGAAAGCATTTGCGGAAAAACAAAATCAGGGTGGACGGCGGATTGTTGGTGGACAGGACAAAGGAAAGTGGTGAAGGTGCGAGTGTTATACCGCATGCCTTGAGGCGAACAAAACAAGGAGGATGACAAGGCAGTGTTGATCGCGTCGGTGTGCAGCACAGCTCGGCGAGTGAAATCTCGTTCTATCAACTTGTGTAAATTATACCAGTACAGGATGGGCAACTAGTTCTTGACGGTATCCGACAAGAAATGCGAGCGAAACAATAAACATACATATCCAAGATGACCTCTCTTAATTGTTCCATACTGCCGGACTTCTCTCCGACCGCTTATTTGTCAACACAAAAGGATTGCTGAGACTATAACGTCCTCGACGCGGCAAGCGCTCCCGCAAGCCGGGGAACGACGACAGAACGACCGCTTCGAGCTTTGGCCAAATCTCGTCAGACGCTTCACCCTGTAAAGTGACGAGACGAGCAGACTTGGGATTCGAGGCATAGTACGAGAGCAGGGACGATGTAGAGGCATAGAATTGTTGTAAACGGCGTGAAAAGATTTCCTACGTGACATGATGCATAAGCTTCATGTTCGCACCATGTGTAGAGAGCAACTCACTGGATGATCATCTGACCTTTTTGTGAGAGGCTCCCCAGTTATGTCGTCAAAGCCATCCACCTTGGGACGGCTGTAGGACATGTTGTACACTCGCCCGGATGGGAGATGTACCCAACGATCGGATATCCGGCCAAGAATCACCTCATCAGGGACGTCAATGTTCACAACCAAAGTTAGAGGTGTATTTTGGCCCCTGTAGAACCGCTCAGGGAAGTATACACACGAAAAGAGTCCGTATACATACTCTAAATGGGTATCGAGAAGTTTACCTTGTCCTAGAGTGCGAGGAAAACCATCCAAGATCCAGTGCTGAGGAACACGTCAATAATCACTGCAATGACAAACACACGGTTAAACAAACCCTGTCGCGAAGCGCATCAAGTTTGCTGGTGACAACTTTGAGCATGAGGTCGTCAGGGACAAGTCCTCCTTGCGCAACAATGTCACCGGCTTGGCGGCCGACTTGGGTCCTGCAAGTAGGTGAGTGATGCGTTGAAAACGTGACGGCGGTGTGCTAACCCCTCAGCAATGTGCTGACGCAAGAGGTCACCAGTAGAAATCGTCAAGATGTCATACTTTTTCACGAGCCGTGAAGAAAGTGTGCCCTTGCCAGCGCCAGGTTTCCCAAACACAAGCATGCGTAGTATCTTGCCATCGTTACACTCGTCTACTCCAGCACGTAGGCCATGGAGAGAAAAGGGTAACGCCTTGCCAAACGAGGTAGAGTTTACTATTGCCCGTGTGCCAACAGATGCAGCACGGATTAACTTGGAAAGGGAAACGGGGGGCATGAAAGGATGGTCGTGAACAGGAAAGAGTCTCGGAGATAGCCCAGGTTTATATACTAATTAGCTGTATCGGACGATGTTGGAATGAAGTGGCCTGATCGGACTTGGCAACGAAACGAGAATAAGCGGCCGCTAGCCAGGTGATTATGCCCTGGGGTGTTCTGAGGTGGCCCTGACGATGTGGAGTGGGTCGCTGAGCGTCGCTGTGACTGAGAGGGCGAAGAGAAGAAGAAGAGGGACAAGTTTGCGTGCCCCAGCAACTCAACGCATACATGCCACGCCCCCCCGTCTGGGGATGATGGACACATTTATTGATACCCGACCGCAATACAGCCGACCCATCGTCCTTTCTCACTCTGGACGCTTGAAAAGTGAAAATCGTGCAGATAGTCTCACCCTGTGGGTTCGCTGCACGATGTACCAGTAATTCTGATATGATCATTGACGACAGCGTCTGCGAAATGTAGCGGTTTGCAAACGAGTTGGCAAACACCCGAGTCATAGTACGTGACGAGTCCTAGGGAATCGCACGGGTACAACCGCGGTTTTTGGTCACGGGTACGCGCGGGTACGGGTACGGTGTTTGGATCTTGTACCCGCAGCGATACGGTTTGGTATGTCACGGGTATGGCTGTACAGTGTCCCGAAGGTGGTCGGGATATGTATACTTCTTTCTTGTTGCATTCGCATTTTTGAGGTCCACGTCCATTGAATCAAATCTCATTTATCCCTATTGAAAACACGGACGATGCACATCCAGCCGCGGTGTACGGACTCGCATTGACGGGCTTTCATCACCTTCAAGTCCTGACATGATCTTTCATGAACAATGGCTAGCGTAGAAAACATGTATATCCGCGCTAATATCCGCGGTAGTCTACAGTACCGCTGTGCTTTGTCCCACCGTCAGCGTTACCTCGGTAAACCGTCAAAATACGGGTACGGTGTTGGGATTTTCAGCCACGGTCACGTTACCCGTGCAGTATCCTAGTGACGACCAGTCAGAATGGCGATGAATGAGATTATTTTACTGAAACGTCGCATCGCCAAGAATTGCACTGCATTGCCAAGCTTCGCCCGCGGCGGTTGCTTGGGATCGCAACGAGTTTCATGGTTCTCATTCTACTGCCTCGCCTGGTATGCAGACTATCTTCTTTTCTCCCCAGTGTGTGCTTTCTCCATGGTTACTCGCTCCATCGCCTCATCAGTCCGCAGTTTGATGCTACATACATGTCCTACTCAAGCCTCAGTTGTCATGCATTCTCACTTGCCGGTGACGCGGACAACCGCCCTTTGTCGTACTTTTGTGCTCCATCACCGTTCTATCCCCGGCAGTTCACTTGGCGGCACGCTACCGCGGTACAACTGTATAAAGGCGGCTAAATACACGAGCCCGCTTTACAGAAATGCAATCAAAAGCTCGACAGCGATCAATCATGAAGTTTCTTCTAGCATCATTAGCATATTTTACTGCTACCGTCGTTGCGAGCCGTTTTGATCATCACCCCCCCCGTATGTTTATCTGTTTGTAAAAGCTGACGATGTGGGGTAGTTCCAGCCTCGTCGAACGCAAACCCACACGCAGTACTGGAGCGGTGGTCAGGCGCGACTCGTGTTATGCATGCGTAGGGGATTAACCATGTCCATTCTACCTCACTGTCCAGATTTCAAAGTTGACATATTCTTGTCCATGTAGGAGTGTGTTTTACTTTTTTTTGCCACTGCGCTAGTCCTTGTGACACGTTTACTAGAGTTTACATCAGTAAAACAGTTGCTGGTTCCCGAGTGTAGCCGAGTGCTACAGACTCCTACGGACTGCTAGCTGTTGGTTCTGACTACCGACCGTTTCACTGATAGGCTACTCCGGAGCGGATCCGCTTGGATATATCGAGTCCCTCGGTGAGCAGACCGGCGATGCGCTGATTTGGGTGGTTAATATCGCTACTGGCGCGTGCTCCACCACTTTGTCCATGCATCCCACTGATCTTCTGGATAGGAACATCCCATTAAAGATTCTCTTGGCACAAACAGCGCCAGTGACAGTCGAGCCTGGAGCATGTGAGTCCCCATTCCATTCTATTTGGAAAGATTGCCCCTGAACCCTATCGGATCCTCTAGCCACTGCTTGTTTGGCAGCCTGAAGGGCAGGTCTGGTTTCTCTTGAATAAAGTACCGCGCTGTCGATTTAATACATATCATCACCGATATCGTAGTTTCGAGTACTTGGGTGTTTGATGATGAGTCGAGGATAATTTTATTAGGTGCGGTCTTGCCGGAACAATAGTTTTTTTTTGCATCGACGGAAAAGGTGAACCTTGTGCAAGGCTCTGACCAGGGCCACGAGTGTCCGGTTGACCGCTCAGAAGCAAAGACTGACACCTCAGAACTTGATGCATGGGCGTCGTCGGTCCCCCAAGCGCGTCCAAATCGGAACAAAAAAGGGTCAAAGGGTCGTGTGACAGCAGACACGGACCTTGTGACGGACCGCAGCCCGGATAGAACGTCCTGGATACAATCACCGGATGTGAAGCTCCACAGCATCTCAGGTGGTATTGTCGACACCGAACTCAAAATAACTTACACAGCTTTGGTGCACAAATCCATCCATAGGCTCCGCCCCAGACATCTGTGGAGTATGAGATCACATCCCCACGTCGCAGATAAGTAGGTGCCGCCCAGAAAGGGCGTGCCATCTGAAACTGTCCCATGCCTGAAAAAGCGTTTATAATCCAAACATGAGTCATATGGCTGCCACTCGGCCTTCCTGCGGGAAAGGCCTGTCACTTTATGCGCGTCCAAGGCGCGGCTCCTGACCCTTTTCCGACCAACCAATGAGCTCTCTCATTTCCCTTACGCCGACGACACCCTTGACACCCCTTGTGGTGTCGAGTGCTACGCAAATAGCTTCTGCAACGTGTTCAACATGGATCGGCGGAATTGAGAGTGCGTTCGCGACTGAATGGAGCGGCGAATCACGAGAAGACGGGAAGGCGTGACCTACGGCTCGGAGCAAGGAAGACGGAGTTGGCAGGCCCTTGGGAACGCTTGCATGTATAGAGGCTGACAGGTCGATCAGCGCGGCAAGAGGGGACGTCATGGGCCTGTGATGCGCGTGGTACACGAGGCCTCGAAGAGAATGTGAGCCGTAAGCACGTTGTCGGTTCTTGGAACAGGATAGATTGCATGAGGGAAAAGGTGGCTTACCCGGGCGAATGAACACACCACGATGATTCGGGTGGTCGCGAAGGTGTTGATTTATTCTTTGTTCCGCTTCGCGTTTGGTCTCGATGTACCTCGCGGGTATCAGGGGCCGATACATATCTTCAGCCGATAAGTAGATGAATGGGCGGACATGCGTGACCTCAGGGTCAGATTTACTAGATGTGAACGCTTCGCAAACTCGAAGGGCTGAGTTGAGTGAAGCGAATTCATTCATTGGAGCGGTGTCTTGCCAAGCAGTTTCAGGGAACAACGCACCAGAATCCCGATTTATCACTTCATAGCTACTCTTTTGTGGTCCTCTGTCAAGTGGGTTGGCATCTCCGCCCGCAATAGCCCCGACGAGGCCAATGAGGCCAACGAGGTCGCCGTGTGCCAACGCGGACTTGTATTTCCCGTCCTCGAGGAGAGTTCCGAGAGTGTGGATGACAGCACCGACTTTCGGAAGGATATCCGAGTATGTTTCCGGAAGGAGAGCATCAGCCTTGTGCCATTCCACCTAGCAACGACGAGCGGGTCAGGATGTGGAATCATTGGATAACGACGCCAACCTTGGCAACCCATGCCGGGATGTGTCCCTTTGGAGTTTTGTAGGGTCTTCCTGAGGAGCTGTCCAACGCATTGAACGACATGGCGTTGAACATGGCGTTCAAAAGCTTACCTGATGCTGGTTACCTGAATACCCCGTGCTAGGGCGGCCTTGCATACGGCGGAACCTGGTGGTGGTGATTCAATGTTGAGGAGAAGGCAAGAATCTACAACTTGCCAATAAAGCCGTTTCCGCCTACGACGAGGATTTTCTGTACTAAAGGTTCCATCCAAAGCGCGTACTGACACCGCGGTCGTCTCAGACCATTTGGGTGGCGTATTTGACAAACAATTTTGTGAAGCAAGAAAATTTCGTATACTCAGACACAGTCGTATCTAGTACAGCGGATTGTGTCGTTTAATGAATAACTACTACAACAGTATTCGAGGGCAAGCCACCGACAGTCAATGGGAGCCATAGCACTATGCCCGATAGCAGGATAAATAAAAAAAGGTGTCCAACCTTTTTACGATGTCAAATTCCCGTTCCAAATAAGCCGGTGGGGGGAATGCAAGTCTAATGGAGTACCAGAAAGGTATACCACCACCAGGGTGGATAGTCAGCAGCACGACCAAGGACAAGCCTTGGCAGGATCTAAAGGCAGTCTATACGTAACTCCACTGGACTTGAAGGATATTAGCAAATAAAACAATGGAGACGGTGAATGGGTGGACTGACTGGGGAATGTGCCTTCGCTGGTAGGAGCAAGAGCTGAGAATGCACCGACGGAGAGATCGATTGAATTCTCATTCATGCAAGTGGGGCAGTCATCGGCAACCGTGACGGTGATTGATTGACCGGTGTTCGTGTTGGTGATATAAACTTGCATACCACAGAGAGGGGAGGCAGGGCCGGAGGTGCCAAAACGAGTCTGGTCTGCGGCAAAGGATGAGAGAGGAAGAGAGAGAGAATGGGAGGACATGCCCATTGCACAAATAAAGTTGCTGTCCGAGTGAACCTGACCACAGGCACCGGGGTTTCCATTCTGGTAAAAGTAGGTCGCGCTATGGAGAACAATGAGACTAAGAATAGAAAAGGACGGATGACGTTACATTCCACCGGTGTATGCACTGCTCGTCGTGTAGGAGGAGCCTGCCGGGACAGTGGAGGTGGAGACGGGGGGAGATAATGTGACTGGGGTGGATGCGACGGAGCTGGTTGGCGCTGCAGAGGTGGTTGGTGCTACGGAGGTGGTTGGAAGTGCGGGAGTGGTTTGTGCTAGGGAGGTGGTTGGAGGGGCAGGAGTGGAAGGAGTGGTTTGCGAGCAGTCATCAGTGGTCGTAGCGGACAATGAAGGGAAGGAGGATAGAGCGAGGGTAGCATTGGCTAAAGAATGCGAGTGGTAGAGTGGATGCGAAGAGACAGCGAGCGCAAAGAGAGCGATGATGAGATACGAGAACATGGCAACCTCTGAAGAGAAAAGAAAGGACTGACCGAGCGCGCCGTTTTATATCGTCAGAGGTGATACTGATACAGTTAATATGTGGAGCTGCGGACAGGATTTGGATGGAGGCGGTGTATTTCCATCACCTCCATAACGCCGGCAATATCCGGCCATTCCCAACTACAACACCCTCGCCCGCGCAAATGTGTATGTACGCCGCTCCCTCCCCTTCTCCCCCGCTCATCCTTCCACAGCCGAATACGCTCAGAATCCATTCGAATCCGCCCACTCCCTCGACGCGAACCCCTTTGACAACCCCTCACCCAAGCAGAATGTATACGCGCAAGATCTAAGCAGACGTGAACGCGACCTCGAACGACGCGAGCAGGAACTCAACCAGCACGCAGAGTACATCAGAAAGCACGGCCGCAATAACTGGCCGCCTTGTCAGTCTTCGTTTCCTCTTTCCCGCTCCGTCCTCATGTCCTCCAGTCTACCCCCTCATCTACCACTCCATTTCCGAAGAGATCCCAGATGCTTCCCGTCCCCTCATCACCCGTCTCTACCAGCTATGGCTCGTCCTCCTCGCAACCCTCCTCTTAAACATGCTCGCCTGCATCTTCGTCCTCGCTGCCGGCGCGAGTGACGGAGGAAAGGACCTCGGTGGAAGCATTGGGTGCGCCTCTTTATTTCCGTCCGATCACTCGCTTATCCGTCCAAAGTTACCTGTTCGTAATCGCTCCCCTCTCTTTTTTGTTATGGTACAGGTGAGCCCATCCCCTCTCACCATTTGTCCCTCCTCTTACACCGCCCAGACCGATCTACAATGGTTACATGAAGGTGCGCATTTCCCCTCCCCCTCAGACACCCCCTCACGCACGTCCTCCCCAGGAACAAGCTTTATATTATTGTCCGTTATATTTTCATCCTTCCCCCCTCCACGTGTCTCACCCCTTGCCAGACTTGTACTTCTTCTTTGGTGGTTTTCACCTCCTTTTCAGTGTCTATATGTGAGCCCATTCCCCACCCTCCCATCCCCCCTCTTGCTCAGTCCCCTCAATCCCCAGGATTATCGGTATCCCTAGCACCGGTTCTGCTGGTCTCATCCAAACTATTCAAATGTTCACCAGTGGACACTGGGCAGCGGGGACCCTGGGCACAATCGCTACCGTTGGCTGGATTGTGCAAGGCGTCGGCAATGCTTTCTACTACCGTAAGGTGTGCCGCGTTTCCGCAGCCATACCACCAACGACTGAATTGTTCCTAGATTTGGCATCATCACACTGCCGCTGGCCACACCATGGACAAGGCAAGCGATGTTTGCAACCAGACACATTGTAGCCCCGCTCACTTCTTGATAGGCAAAGGCGGAATTGACGAACCATGGTGCCAAGGCATACTTTACTCGGGGCTGATGCTGCTGTACTCGTAGGATTTCTAGACTAAGCCTGGCTTTTTACGAGACTCGTCGATTTAAATATCATTACACTAACGTCATGAAGGTGTACAACCAGCTCCACCTCTTCCAAACTATGCAATACATGCCCAGTGTCGACACCAGATGCTGATCAACATGAGACCTACAAAACGTGAATACATTATCGGTCTACATAGTATACAGACGCAAGGTACGACATTGAGTATGATACTTTTTTTTTTTTTTTTTTGGCATTTGGTGTCCCAGGAAACAAAACAAAAGGCGATAAACGTCATGCTTTTTTGATCGCATGAACGATGTGGAGGCGCATAGAAGGACGGACGAGAGGATAGTAGAGGTCTTGATGGGCTTCCTCGATCAGTTTCCTTGCTTCCCAGTCTCGCATGCCCGACGATAAGAAGAGCGGCTTCAGCGCTGGAAGCATGATGTCGTAATTCATCCATGCAAGTTGCCCAATGCTGAGCGCGACGGGGTCTACATGCAACATGCGCTCCGAGTCAGCGTCCACGCTGACATGGCAAGTCACTCACCCTTGGGCCAGAATCCGATGGGAATGTTACCCTCTTGGGAAACGATCTTGTCAAATGCACCCGTCGCGGTAACGAGATTGGCGAGTTCGGGCGGGACATTGACATCGATGCCAAGGTCTCGCAGAGACTGTCTGTATGTTTCCCACAGTGCGAACCAACCTCGCATCCCTGACGGCTGACCGGAACAGGTCAACTCGGTGGCGGTTTTCCCATCCGCAATGGGTTCGCTGTCGGGCTCAATTAGAATAACAAGTCCGCCTGGCCTGAGCATGCGTGCGATCTCGTGGAGAAAGCGGGTGTAATTCTCAATCTAGAAACCTTGTCACGACAAGGGGAAAAGGACGACCGTGAGAGAAAACGAAAACGCACTCCGGTGTGCATAAACCTCGCGTGAACGACGTTGAAATGCTCGCTCGGGTACGGCAGGTACCATTGGTCGAGATCGCAAAGTTCGAAACTTTAAAATCAGGTTATTTAACAGCGACAGTCTGAATCATCTGGGATGACACACGTGCAGTTTTCTGGTACTTCGCTGAGAATAGACATGTCAGCCTGGGAAGAGAGGCAAGGGGGTGGGGATTTAATACCGAGGTTGGATGGGAGCGAGATCTACACCAATCACCTCTGCCTCAGGGAACTCGTCTGCCAAGTCGATGGCCCTGTTATTTTGGCGTCCAAGAGGGATAAATTTACAGGGTTCTGGAAGACGCACCAGCAGCCACCGCCAGTGCCCAGGTCGAGGATACGGCAGCGCTCTTGTCCCTCACTGGGGGTGAGGGCGTCTTTCACGGGGCCAACGTAGTGCTTTCCGCCGAAGAGGAACTGAAGCATGCGGTGCTGGAGCTCGGATCGCTGGGGGAGGGGGGGGGGTCAAGAGGGACTGGGACTGGGACGGGGAGGAGGGCTCACGCGGTTCTCCTCGTCGTCTGCGGGGAGCATGTAGCGGCGACTGAGGGCATTGAAACGCCTGCCGTGTAGTTCCGTGAAGAACTGGGAGTCGTCGTCGCCGACGTAGGTGATCTGGTTGAGGGGGAATACGACGGGATAGTTGAGTCGCATGGGGGTGGCATGACGAGGAGGGAGGAGATGCGAAACTTATATTTCCGGTTGGGAGGGATGACGAGAAGGACATAGTTGAAACGGATGTGTGGACAGTTTTGCGGTTATACCGCGGGGCCTGAACTGTCGATTTGAAATGAAGCAAGTGTAATCTTATGCACATGAACGCTGTCGTAAGAACTTTATAGTACATTCGGCCTGATGTCGTGTACAAACACCGTCCTGGTCGATTCCCCATGCCACCCACGGTTGCTACTCGCACTCACGAGGAATCGCCCCCCCGGATCTACAACTTGAATACATCCCCGGTCAGTTGACCCGCCCCAAATCCGGTCTGCTCCACGTACCCATCTGTGACACATAGCCCCCGTGATGGCCCGGGATGATCTTGAATTGCACCCCTCCCCTGCTCTTCACGTTTCCATCGCTTTCCCCAGCCTCTGCCGCATTCCATAACCGGATATTGTCGATGGACGCGCTACAAAGTGGGCGCGTCACCACCTTCACATCCTCTCACGAGACCACAGTCACGCACCACGCGATGTGGCGACCATCAGGAAACGGCACGACACACGACACCACCCCAGAGCTCGCGGGATTCCGCAGACTCTTCACAAGCCGTGGCGTGCAAGACGGCCCACTCCGTCCCAGAAACCGAACGTCCCACACGTCCACCGTCCCATTCCGTCGTCCGACGTAGATCTGCGAGCCATCTGTCGACCAGCACGCCTGTCGACTCGTTCGTCAGTCTGTCCACCGATCGCCACATCCAACTTCGAATACGTACAGAAACACACCATGGCGGTGTCTTTTCACTTATCCACAGTCTTCCAACACCCCTTCCTGGGGTATTCACTCGCTTGTCCCACAGCATGATTTGCCCATCGATAGCAGAGATCATTAGAATGTCCGCAGAAAACGTGGCGCTGTTCTCCGCGCTGAGTAACGGTGGCGCGTTCTTCGGTGGGGTAACGGAACTGAGCGATGATCGTGCTCCCTGCTGGGCTTGCCATGCAAGATCAGAAGTCCCCCCATCAGGAACAGCAAGCCCCACATAGCCGCTAGTACCAACGCTCTCCTTATGGTGAGTCTTGACCCGGCCCGCACCCCCATCTGGAGCTGAATGGTTGTCGCCATCCCCATCTGGGTCTGGTTCATCGTCGAAAAGCGGATCGAAAGATGTGTCAGATTTAGCATCCAATTCTTGAGTACCCATGTTGGAAATGGCATTTTGACTCGTAGAAGCATTCAAGGTTTGTTGATGTCCATGTACCCTACCCGTGGCACTGGAAAATATTTCCACGTTTGCACTCGTGGGCGTCCCAGTCGACTTCTTATGTGATGTAGCTGCAGGTGTGTCAGAAAATGTCTCCGATTCTCCGCCTACGCCCGCGGGGGATATTGGGCTATTTCTCTCGGACAAAGTGCCCAGTGGCCTTACTGCAACACCCACAAGCTGCGCGCCATGCGACGTAAATCTTCGGATAGCTTGTCCAGTGTTCAAGTCCCATTGCTATTATCAGAGCCATAGGTGAGTTGCGGGATAGTGACACCGCTGAACGTAATCCTTACGATCGCTTCTCCATCCCAGCTTGCGCTGAAGAAACCCTTCTCGTCATGGTCAATCGAAAGCCCAGAAATGGGCCCACGGTGGCTTTGCAGCACATGTACCAGCCGACCAGGATCGTGTCGAACTGTGAATAAATTAATGTGGCCGCGCTGTGAACGGCACTGCGTAAATTGTCACTGTGATGGCGAGGTTAGAGTGCACGTACGCTAGTTCCGCCGAGTGCCCAGAGGGCATCAGAATGCATAGCTAAGCTATAGACCGGTGACAATGGGGTCTCGCCGCCCTGGGGATAGCCGTTTTGCAAGTTCACGAGATCGGGATTCTCCCACCAGCACCGTATCTGTCCGGATTTCATGTTCCCCTCAACGACATTGCAGTGGTGCCGCTGAGGAGCGGTCAGGGTAACTTTGCCGTTCACGGCGGCAAAAATGTCATAATCACGGATATAGCCATCGTCCGAGCCGGTCAGTAGATGTGACATGCAAAACGACGAGGCCAGTGTATGAGTGGGCACTGGGTGAGGAATAGCACATATAGCTTCTACCGTGAAAGACCGGGGTAGCCGCGACCTGTGAATGAACGGGAAGACCAAGGTACGTTTGCGAACTTCCGCCGGTGAAGGCGACCTCGGTCTCACTTCCGGGACGACTGATTCAAGGACATAATTGAGCTGCGTAGCGTCCACAGAGAGTAGTAGTACCTTTGGGTGATTCCGGCGTAGACGATCGTGGTGTCGCTGTGACCACCGGTGCAGGTGGTGAAGATGGCTCCATAGCCGTGTCAATCGTTGGTTCCATAGACGGTTCGGACTCTTCCTCATCGTCTTCCTCGTCCGAGTCGTCTGAACGTGACTCCTTGACGAGGAAATGCGAAATCAGGCCACGCGGGGGGGGGAGGGGTGTATAGCACGCACGTCGTCCTCTTCCGTCACGTCGTCCACCCCAGCTTCGAGTGCACCGAGCAGCGCCTCGTCTATCTCGTTGTCATTGTCCTCGTCGCCCTCGCCATCGGTCGTGCCGTCAAATTCGAGGTCGTCGATGGTCTCACCTTCCGAGTCACTCTGTGCCATGTCAAAGAGTTGGTCGAATAGGGTGAGTTCGCACGGTGCCTTGTATAGCGGCCTCCACGATGGTCCTCGCAGATTTGGGACGGAAACTCAATGCCGCCTTGTCATCCCTTGGTAGGGCAACAGTCGTGGATGAGAAGGTATGTCGATGAGACACGAATCCCGATGACCGTCCCGTACATGTACACAGGTGTTAGATACCACTCTCAAAGAGATCACTGCTGCACTTCTCGAGTCCGATGTCAATGTCAAGCTTGTGGCTACCTTGAGACAGAGGGTCAAGGCAAAAATCAAGGCAGCATTGGATGGTTCTGATAAGTCCAAAGACCTCAACCGGAAACATCTCATACAAAAGGTGACTTCCTCGGCCAGGTTATCTATGATAGATACTGATTCGCCCGGGTGTCAGGCCGTTTTCGACGAACTGGTCCACCTAGTGGACCCCGGGGTTGAGCCGTATAAGCCAAAAAAAGCCCAGCCAAACGTAATCATGGCTGTTGGCCTCCAGGTATGTCTAACTTGATCGCCGTCCTCGAGGGCGTCCCCTTGACCGTATTCTAGGGCAACGGAAAGACTACGACGTGCACAAAACTTGCTGTATATTACCAGAAGAGGGGATTCAAGTCGTGTATTGTCTGTGCCGACACCTTCCGTGCTGGAGCTTTCGATCAGACCAGACAGTCGGCGACGAAGGCCAAAGTAGCTTACTTTGGATCGTACACCGAGACTGATCCAGTTGTGATAGCAGCACAGGGTGTTGCTAAATTCAAGAAGGAACGTTTTGAGGTCATCATCGTGGACACGTCCGGTCGACACAAGCAAGAATCCGAACTCTTCCAGGAAATGGTCCAGATCAGCGAAGCCGTCAAGCCAAACATGACAATCCTCGTTCTAGATGCTAGTATAGGTACGTATCCTCCCTGTATGCCTGCTCCACGCTCATGTCTTTCAGGTCAGGCCGCTGAGGCGCAGAGTCGCGCATTCAAGGAGAGTGCTGATTTCGGTGCAATTATTGTCACGAAGATGGATGGGCATGCCAAGGGTGGGGGTGCCATCTCCGCGTATGTATATCGGTCTTCTTTCTTGCCCGAATATTGACACGCAATCGTGACAAGTGTTGCTGCAACCAAAACGCCGATAATCTTTCTTGGTGTGGGGGAGCATTTATACGACCTAGATCGATTCTCACCGCATCCATTTATCTCAAAGCTACTGGGTTTGGGTGATATGCAGGGCCTTATGGAGCATATGCAAGACTTGGCAGCCCAGAACCCAGACAAGCAAAAGGAAATGGCGAAAAAGCTCGAAGAAGGTAAACTCAGCATAAGGGACTGGAGAGAACAAATTCAAAATGTCATGAACATGTCTGTTCCGCTGTACCTTCTTTATCCGTCATTACTAATTCCTGCCTTGTTTCTCAGGGGTCCCATTAGCAAGATCGCATCAATGATTCCGGGTCTCCCACAGGAGTTACTCGCCGGTTCGGACGAAGAGGGCTCGCTGCGCATGAAACGGATGATTTATATCACAGACAGCATGTCCGCCGCAGAACTCGATTCGGATGGATCGATGTTTATGGAAATGGGTAAAGACGGCAAGCCAGTGGGCCTGACATGGAGGGTCACGCGAGTGGCAAAAGGAAGTGGAACGACCGTGCGAGAAGTCGAAGAATTGTTATGCCAATATCGGATGATGGCCAATATGGCTAAACAAGCAGGTGGAAAAAACGGATGGTGTGTCATGATACGGTGCCCGTGTGGCAATGTTGACCCTCCGGTTTTCGCATTTGCAGGCTCCAAGCGATGCAAAAATTGCAAAACGCGGCAGGTGGCCGTGGTCGCGGCGTGAATGGCATGCCGACTCCCGCGCAGATACAATCAATGCAGGTCCGTCGCGTGTATCGCTCAAGGTGGTTTATTTTGGTTCACACATGGACACTCAGCGTGCGATGCCCCCGGGTATGTTGCAACAGATGCAACGGCAACTAAGAAGTGGTGGCGGTATGCAAGAAATGATGAAGGCCATGATGCAGGGTCAGGGAGGTGATCAGCTCGACATGGAGGAGATGCAAAGTATTTATTTTTTTCCTTTCTTGTTGGTACCATTCTCAGTGCTTTCGGCAGGGATGATGAGCCAGATGGGTGGTGGGCTGGGTGGGTTAGGTGGACTTCCGGGGATGGGCGGGGGGATGCCTAATGTCGGAGACATGTTCAAAATGATGGGTATGGGTAATGGCGCCGGTCGCTGACCAATTCCACGATCGTTCACACTTGGATCTATGCATACGGTGTCGTGGCGCCCAGACAAGGTTAGGTTCAAAGCTAAGAACAACCCGTGGTACTGAAGGCGTGAAGGGATGATCCGAGTACCGTAATGAAAGCCTACTTGGCCTTGTCCCTTTTCCACAGCCTCTTTTTGACTGAGGCGGCGCTTTTGTTACCAAATATAAATGAAGAAGTGTGTTTGTCTGCGCCAGTCATGCGAGAGATTGCCGATGGGCCCGAAAAGACAAGCTTTTGGGAGAGGTTTAATCATCTCATTGAACTCTGTAGGGCAGCATGCGAGAACACACCATCCACAATCCGAACAATCCCACGCTACCAGAACCCAATAGCACGCTTGTCGTCAGCGCCCCTAGGGAGCGATTGTCATAGGAAAGTAACGCCATCACAAGGGACGCAGCCGTCACCGGTCTCAGAAGAGGGTGATCTGTCCTGCGCTGGAGACCAGTGGGCCATTCATTTGGCAGCTTCAAAAAGGGCAGTGCGTAAGTTATGCCAGTTACGATTCGATGGAACGCACCATTGCAATGATGGTGATGGCCAGTGTGCCTAGGATGATGCCCAGCTGGAGTGTCAGGTACTTCTCAAGTCGCGTTAGGGTTCCTCGTCCCCCCGGAGGTTCTGTTAAGAAAAGCAAGAAACGAGGGAACGCTAATAGACATGTGGAGAATAGTGCAAGGCTGCGGCGATGTCGGCGAGTCAGCACACACCGATTACGAGGGAAACGGATCACTGCTACGAACACTCCAGCTGAGGTCCACGCCCAAACTGAGATGGATCCATCGTCGGGACTTGAGCTTGTACGTTGGCCTGTCCCTGCGTCATCCTCCAGGGCGGAATCTGCAGAAGTGCTCTTCCCTGCATGCAACCTGGACAAGTCCTCCATCTCGGTGCTGTTTGACATGATGTCCGAATAACTAGAGGCTAAAGCTGTGCATTAACGCAGCCAGGCCCAACACGCGCTGTGTACCATGTAAAGCACGCGTCTTCGATGGTGTCCAGGGAGTCCCCGATTAGATTCGTCACATCAACAGCTCACTGGGTGCGTTCTCCGTTGACGGGGTCTGAACTCTGAACTGCACCTTTAGATTTATTAACTTGTCGCGTCACTCCCGGGGCCATTGATGCTTTCCGTGGGAGTCGGTTTTAGATTGGCCGCCGTTCGCTCAACGGTGGAATCTCGAATCATCATACTCGCCAGGTCACCTTCAGGTTCGCATAAGATCCGGGGCTTCGGTGTGGTCACATGGTCGTTTATATCCAAGCGCCTTGGCCAGCTGTCCTCATGCTAACTAGTTACGACAGGAAAATCAGCCAACGATGCCGTGTATGAGAGACTGAGTGATTTTCGCCATCAGAAAGTACAATCGACGCAGCTGTGAGTCCCCTCCTTCGAGTGCATGTATCTCCCCTCGAATCCACAACTTTCTCCATACCACGATCTCTGTCTCTGTCGAGATGATACTTAATTCGCCAGCTTGTCTGGCCCGGTCCAAACAGTCATGGACTGCTTTGCACAACGGTTCTTTGGTCTCGACGCAGAAAATATTACCTTCCGTGCGGTCACAGACTTGGTCGCTCCTGTCCGGGGTTTTCCGACCATCCCATCAGGTGAATGCTGTTGCCTGTGTCGAGTTACATTGTTCACACCAGCATACATGCAGATGGCTTCGCAATGGGCAGCTAAATACGTGTTGCCCATATCACGGAGGGTTGAAAAGCTTATTCTTAGGGTCAACATCTATGAACGATACTCGGGATGCCCTGTATGCGTGTCCATTCGATCTCACAGCTCGTAACCAGTCCCCGTGGTGCGATGCGTTCTACAGAGTGAGTCTATTCTCGTGAACAAATTAGTAGCTACTCGCACGAAACGGAATTACTGACAATCCATCGCCGCAGAGATGTTGTGCTTCTCAACCCACATCATGTGGTTGTGCATCGGTTCGGGACTTCCCAACAAACGCCTTTCGCTGCAAGGAGAGATTGACGTGCAAAAACACGTGCGCAAATTCTTCCTGGTGTGTAGTTGTTCTTCCTCACGACGACTAGCTTCCAGGGTCGGGAAGTTCGCCTCGTGTTGAACGGAGCAACGTTTCCTTTGTCTATTTGCGAGAAACCTACAAAAGACAAGATATGATCGGCTAGATGAATTTGCGAGAGCAAACGAGTATAACACAAGCGTGCAGTACAAGAGAGAAAGCTGGAACACGATTTGCGAGATGGATGGCTAGTGTTACATTCCTGCGCTCAGTTAGCAGTGCTTTGTCGGCGGAACTCTCGACTTCAAGTCGATACTCGTACGTGATGATCTTGAAGCCGAGTTACATGCTGTTTTTGAGTCCGACTAATCGAGGTTGTGGATCTGCACGCGCACTAGCTAGGAGGACCTTGATATTTTCAAACTTCACAGATGGAGGTGCCTTTTTATTGTGTACTGAACCAACGTTGAGTACGGCGATCAAAGATCGCGGTGTCCTGTGTCAATAGGTTTAATTTGTCTGTTGCACCATTCTAAGATAATGCAAAATATTTTACACCAGCACTAATGTACCAGAGCCAGGATGCACAACAAAGACAGGAAGTGAACATAGACTGCAACCAATGCTACCAGCCGCCTGATTCCCAACTGTTAGTGTTTTGGATCATGGCAGCGCGCTGTGGATTCATTCCGGGAGGAACGTGGGGAGGGGGTTGAGCTATTGGAGGTCGTGAAAATGCAGAGGGAGTCTGATAACCAAGAGGCTGGGACGGTGGCATGGCATAACTGGATGTTGGTACATTTCCACCAAATCCAATTGCCGGGGTCTGGCTACCATAAGGATTTGGTGTGCGACTAGGAACTTGACGAACGGATAGATGGCCAGGTGTCGTATGTCCTGGTGTGCGACCTGGTGTGCGAGCACCTGCACCGTAGGGCGTCTTCCCTCCTGCGCCTGCGGCACCCAAGTTTTGCGACTGGTGCAGATGTCTAGACACTGTGAGAGGCAAAAATTACCAGGTTATATCACTAGTCCTTACCTAACTTTGAATGCGTCGCACAGCTCTGGTACCCCCGCGACAGCTGCTTCGAACAGACAGTACGATTCTGGTGTCACGCGAACAGGCTACCAAACGATGAGTATTAGGTTATTACGAAGTCGAATTTTCTTTACCCAAGTCTGGACGGTGGAGTTCTTGTTCGCCAAAAAGCAAAGATTGAAATGACCGGGTTTTTTGCGGTTCAACGTAAATCCATAGATACTTTTGGCGGGGTTGGCTGCGACAAAATTTTTCAAAGACAGATCTACAGCATAGTTAAATCCCAATAAAGCGTGGAAAAATCGGCAGAGTTACTCACGAAGCTCATCTTCAGATCCTTGTTTGAATTTTTCATGCGCCATCAGTTCCTCGACCTTCCGAGCGGTGGCTTGGACGTGGTTGACGACCAACTCATCGAGATCGGCATACTGATGTTTATCGTCGACAAACAACACTGTGCCCTGACCCGTATTGATCTCGGTAACGTCTATGGTGAATAAGCACTCCCATGGAAATGTGCGGCAGTAACGCTGCCTACCGATGTGCTGATACAGCTTGTCATCAACTTTCCACGTCACAGCAAGGTGATCAACGCCCTTCGAAGACGGTCTAATCACTACGTCTCCGCGCTGCTGCTTATCCAGATAGTTCTCCGCGTGCGTCGCGTTGAAGTTATGGAAATTGGGATGCTTGATGACGCGTCTGGTCCGATCAGTCTCGGCTCTCTTTTTCCTGGCTTGCATCTCCAAATCACGTTCGCACTGTTGAGTGTTCCAATATTCATCACGTTTAACGCGACGGAAAAGGCCATCCCCTTGAATCAAATCCGTGGGACGAATTGACAACTCCACATAGAATTGATCGGCGGGAAGATCAAGTTTAACGTCCACAATGACACCTTGTACTGCCTGACCTTTCTTGACAACATTCTGAGGGAGCACATTGCCCGTATCCGACACGTATTCCGTGTTTATGATGCCTTCGATACCAGAATCAAGGCGCACCGTTACCGAGTTCGACGATTTTTCGATACGTAAGATGAGAACGGAGATAATGAGTCCCATGCGAAGAGTACGAGGTGTTTCGCCGCTGAGCATGGTCAACACATCCCACGGTTGCATGGGAGGGAACGGCGCGCGCTGCTCTGCGAATGGCTTGAGCAATTCTTCGCGAATAACATTGAGGGTATGTCGCTTTCGGTCTTCATTGGCTTCGTACATGCTGACGGCGAACTCATCGAGATTAAGCTCGTTCAGCTTTCTCTCGTTGTCATTATCCTGCATGATGAGGGATACAACATGTGATGGGTGTTCGTCATGAACATCTTCCTCGTCGAGCTCAAGGGCATCAGTTGCCATCTTTCGTGCAAGTTCGTAGTCTTCAGGATGGATGCGAGTGTCATCTAACGGATCCTGGACGTCATCATCTGCATGTCGGTTTTTTGTGGGCTTTAGCTCCGTGTCATGAGATATTCGTAAGAATCCGGCTGCATTGAGGAAGATTTTCGTAGTCAGCAGACCCGACTTGATAAACTGGTCGCGATTAACGAGATTGCCTCCCTAAACAGAGCTGTAAGTTGACGCTAATAAGGAAACAACTACAGAAACGTACGATCGACGCAATTTTTCTGGTCAAAGCTTGGGCTTTGCGTGGACCAAGCCCACATACGAAGGGTAGAAGGTGTTGGTAATAGGAGTCTGTTACCGCACGGTTGATGTCAACCCCGATCTTATTGGTCACATCAACCAAAGCCCTTTCGAGTGCCGACAATAGTTTCTCTTTCGGAATCTGAGCTAGCGTTAGCCAGTGACTGGATTTAAAAGAGTCAGGAAACTGACAAGATGCTGGTCCTCATCCTCAAGCGAAATTGTAACAATATCAGCACCTAGCGACGCATACTCATTCAGGGGGTTTTGGGCGTAGCGGGCCAAACCGACGCAATACTTTGCAATGGGTGAGAGCGTGCTGAATTCCTCGGTAGCTCGTTTACTATGCTGATAAATTCGGGCGACCTCGTCGTTGAGATAAGTTACGGGGATATTGAAAATTTGTTCGTTGATTGGCTCTGTTCCCCACCCTGGAACATTGCCTTCTACGTCCACAGCTGGGGTCTTACCATTGACAATTTCTTTGATTCGAGAGGACAACTTGGTTGTTGCCATGGTGAAGCCTCCTACCGCTATAACGTCGGGTCGTCGTCTCTTGAGTAAGTCGGTGAATTCGTCATAATAGTCGCGATCAACCAAGTTATCGAGTTTGATATGTTCACGGAGTCGACCCATTTCATCCAAAAGAACAAGGGTGATGGCGTCCTTTTGAGGATCTCCCTTGCCCCAAGAGATAGCGAGGACAGAGGGTGTATATCCCGGTTGTGTATCTCCAGTGGCAAAGGGGGCGACACCGATGCGCTAAAACTATGTTAGCTAAAAAGGTACAGCAAGGAGTGATGTCCTACGTCTTTGAGTTTGTTACCGCAATGGATGGCCAAAGCATCCTCAACCTCTTCCCGCAACCATTCTCTTGCCCATTTGGTACCAATTGGAATAAGATGGTATTCTAATGCCTCTTGAACGACCCGAGATCGCTCTTCGTTCCATGACCTAGCAATGTCGCTGTAACTGTCCGAGGCAAACGCGTCGTTGAGCTGGCGTTCGAACTTGGCCTTGGCTTCGTTGGTTAGGTAAATTGAGACAGTCACCAACAATTCGGCCTCGGCAGCCAGGATATGCAGAAACTGTGCACTATCCAACATCTGAGTTATAGGTTTGTGGTGAAGGTGCTTGAAGTTCTGGAAATAAGGTCGGTTAGTGGGATACCAGAAAAAGGACTAGATTGTAACGAACAAAGTATGGATGATGTTCGTCAATTTTGTTGACACCCCGATCCGTAGGCTGAACCGATAATTGTGCCTCAGTTCTGAACAGGTCTCGCATGAATTGGCGGAGTAACGGATCTTTGCCTAACTCAGTGGCGAGAATCATCCTAGCGCGCCGTAACACCTCTTCAGGTCTTTGTAACACGACCGATTCGGGGCTGGTGAACTGCTCTGCGAAAGCGGTCGGATTCAGCTCTTGATCCTCGACAAAATTGGGGCGATCATTGGCTACGAAATTCTGCACCACCTCATGGGGACGGATGCCAAAACCCTGACGTCAAGGGTTCAGTACAAGGGAAAAACAATAATCGAGAGAATGACCTACATCGGCCAGTTTTGCAACAATGCTCTTCTTCGCGACCTCGTATGCAGAGATCCGACTTGGAGTTTTACGCTTGCGGTCGAGTTCTTCATCGTCGTGAAAATGGAAGTCGAACGAGTCTTGCTTGTTCATCTTGTATTTCATGGACAGCCATTCGGTCGCGTCCGCAACCATCTCGACGCAGTCAATCCTGTGTCTAATAGACTGCATGAAGTATTCGTCTTCTACATTGAGCCGAGTATAGGAAGCGATGAGGGCATTCCGTCGATCAAGGAGAGAACGATACTTCTGGCCTAGAGTGTATATCCTCCACAACTCAGACAAGCTAATAAGCTCAATTCTGGTGCGCATATCCTGAGGGTTGAAATATGAGATGTAGTCCCGTTTGTGTGTCCAAATATATGGAACTTCAAACTCGTGGATGAAGAGGAAGCGCAGAGCGTACGAGACAGCCAGGACCAGAGCTTGAGAATACGAATGATAGGGCCCATCGGGAGAGAAGAAATCCCTGGTTTTACGACTGGATAAACGTGAAGTTACCCAGGTGGCAGAATCGTCAATATCTGCTTCTGTAAGGTTTTGATGGAGAGATAGAGCTGCATTAAGTGAAAGCAAAGACGTGGCGAGTTGCATGCGCTCCGGTATGTCTTGTGCGCGAATCAGATCGTCGTCTTCTGTAAGCATCCGAGCACGTATTTCCGAGGGTTCGAAGACCTGAAAAATCACGAGTGTCAACTTTAACCCAAGCGGGATAAACGATACAACATACGTCTTGGTATTTCATTTCAGGTTTGAGTCGATCCTCATACTCCGCATCGTCGTCGCCTTCTAACGCCCAATCGTACTCATGACCATCACCGAATACATCATGAATTTCATCCCAAGCGCTACGACAGACAATTAGGCTCCGGGGTACAAAGTGTGGATTCTGGACTTACTTGGCGTCAATACCAGCAAGCTCCGGTCGAGAGCCCATAGCTCTCCTCCGTTGGCGTTCCAATTTTTTTCTCTCCTTGCGCCTCTCTTCACGTTCTTGCTCATCCATAGCACCAGCCCCTTCTTCCTCGTCCTCATAGTCAATGAAGTCATCCATATCCTCTTCATCTTCCCTACCACCCCCTGCCCGCTCGTCATCCCAGATGCGTTGAATATCCTGGACTTGTGGCAGATCTTCGTCGTTATCGAGATCATCCTCGGAGGACTCGACTACTTGCTTCCGTCTCGAGGAGGATGCAACTGGTGGAGAGCCATCTTCACGGCCACGCCGAAGACGTGTCAGACGGTTCCTGAACGAGGTACCTGTATTTTCCTCGAGAAGCTCCAGGTCATCTTCTTCCAAAGCCTCCTCCTCCTCCTCTACCGGAGAATAAATATTACTGAGACATAACATTGAGGGCGGGAGCTTACCGCGTCTCCGATGCCGTCTCTTCCGTCTCTTCCTTCTTCTCCGTCGTTCGTCCTCGTCCTCCTCTTCTTCTTCCTCATCCTCGTCGACAATGAAGCCCTCCCTTATTCGCTTTTCCTCCTCCTCATCGTCCTCGACTTCTTCTGAGCTATCGTCCGACACGCCGTTACCGTCTGCCATTGTCGCGTCCGCATCATCTTCCTCGGGTTGCGTATTCTCCATAATCTGGTCGTTGTCAATAAGTCTGTCAGAAGGAGCCACAGGCGGAGACGACATGGTGGTTAGTGAACCAGCTCGTCGATGTTGTGCAGTTCCAAGACTCAACACCCAGAGGCCCGGCAGTTGCCGACGGAGCCACAAATTCTTGCTCTATTTTACTATTACTTATTAGGCAATCGTCTTGACTCGTCACAAAGTGTCACATAATTAGTCACACGTCTAAAAATCAGACACCGCTCGTCACTCTACAATTAGGTTACAAGGAACAAGCTAGGAATCATAGTAGCTATGATTTTCTGGGTACCGGACAGTAAAAATTGCGAAGAATGGATGCAAGCATTCACATTGTGAGAGGCCGTTTAGTCAGATTAGAGGTTGATGAAACCTGATATGCATGAAAGCCGGATGTGAATTTTCAGGTGAGATTCCGACTGCGCCAGACTCAGCTTGGACTCAGTTGCGGCATCATTCGGCAGGCGACGATTCAGCACTGGCATTTCAATTCTGCTCCAAAGTTTGGCTCTCCAGATCCTGGAAGTTCCAATTTGCAAAGCTCTGCAATGTATCATGGGTGCTATATACCTATGTGAACACCAAAAAAAAATGAAAATTTGTGTATTTCGTGCAAACGCAAGACGAAATATGACCACTTCGGAAGTCATTGTACGACCGGTGTTGAGCTGTAGTTGTAGTGCTGCTTATAAGTTACACGCTTCATTATGATCGACACCCGACAGGAAGAACACCTGATTTTCATGCAGCAAGCGTTGAATGGAGCGCTGTCGGATGATTGCGTGCCTGTGCAAACCGCGTTTTGTGTCGGATGTGTTCTGGTCGCCCGCGTACCAGGCACAGTGGACCCAGTCACTTTGACCACAGGGTACTCGAGAGAGCTGCCCGGAAACACACATGCGGAAGCGAATGCCTTGACAAAGGCACTCAGTCTCTCAAAACTACACTTCGCAACTCTCTTTCCATCGGCATCTCCGACCCCATCCATTGAGGATCTTCTGCGGTACACCGACGTCTACACTACACTCGAGCCTTGCTCCGTCAGAACGTCGGGCCTCCCGGCATGTGCAGATGCACTCATCAAAGCAGGAGTCAAACGATGCATTATCGGAGCAGGCGAGCCAGATGACTTCGTCAAATGCGAGGGAGCGCGGAAGTTGAGGGACGCTGGCATCGACGTTGTTTGGTTGAGTGGCCTGGAGAAACAGTGTCTCGATGCTGCTCGGAGAGGACACCACACCAAAGCGTAACAACCACCTATACAATTTAGAGGTGCGTTCCGATCACTCTTCTTTGTCCAAGCCTTCTCAAACCAAGTACGACAGACAACGCTTTACCCCCGTCGCCCAAACATCGATAATTTCCTTTGCACGGACGGCATCCATGATCGCCCGTGTGCTTTCCATGGACATCGTGATAGCATCCAACTTTTCGTCGATTACAATGTCAACCATGACATCGTCCTAGATGTTCATATTGCCGCTTAGTTATCCCGTCTGATGAGGTTTGCGGACACGGACCTGAAGTAACTTGGTGATAGGTAGTGTGTCGATCACTTCAGATTCATCGATTACAAGTGGTTCCGCGGGTATGGTGTGATTAATCTGGTAGTGAATGAATAACGTCTGACATCCGAACAAGAGACAAGCGGTTACCTCGACAAAGCCGAAGAACCCGTTTTCCCGTCTATCCTCCCCCGCGACCTCGAACACATTAACGAACACATTAGTAAGAGGCGAACCTTTGCCTCCTGTGATCCATTCATCGATGTTCCGCAAATTACTCTGTTGAATAACTGGTGTACGCTTGTACAAATCCTGTTGTACCCTACGGGCAACCTCAAGGAGGTTGTCCGACACGGGGATGTGCATTGGCAAAACGTTCATGCATGGAATGGCCAGGTTCAAGATGTTTGGAACCGATCCTGTCCGCCCCGCATGCCAGAGCCCGAACGTGGCGTGATCAGAAGAAGAATGAAATGCCTGTACCGACGCCCAGGATGCCAGAAGGATGCAGTGCAAAGGTAAACCAATCGCTTGGGCTTGTTTCTTGAGTCCAGTAGCCCCTGAAATCGCCGATGTTATTGTTACAACGATCCTTTCCAGGGAAGGTGGTCGATTCTCCTCGGGTATTAGTGGTGGAAGATATATTGGGGGAAATGGAATAGGCATAACCGACTGCCAGTACTGCTTTTGCTCCGAGAGATTCGCCAACGAGGGAGCAAACGCGGCCAAAAATGCGCTGGTATCTGCAGTATTCTGTGGCGATGAACCAAGATAAATAGAGGAGAGATCTTCGAGTAAAAGCTGGAGGCTGAAGGCATCGTATTGGAAGTGATGCATCCGAATCAGTAGATACCGGCTGTTCGTCGACCTCGACGCTAAAATGAAACCCTTCGCTTGTGCGGCACTAATAGGCAAGGGTGACATGACGATAGTCTTCATCTTCTCAGAGAGTGCAAGTAAATCTTGACCATGCTCAACGCATTCCTCAGTTAACTCAGCTTCCCTCGAGTCCAGTGCAAACGTAACCACTCGGGGGTCAATGTGTCCTGGTGCTGAGGCGAATGTTGACCGCAGGATTGGATGATACGCCATGAGAGCCTTCCATGCATCTCGAAGCTGTTGAATGTTGATGTCGGGGCTAAGCTCGTATGCGAAAACATGGTGGAAACGCTGGCGAGAGCTATGTTGCCAAGCTGCGATTAGCCATTTCATCCCCTCTGTAGCGGCCGAGACCGAAACGATTTGATAGCGACGGCTTTCTGGGAATCGTTCAATGATTTTTTGGCGTTCTTCAGTTGTTATCTCTAGCAAGAATGAGTTGAATTGCGGTGCCGGAGTATCAAAGTCGTTCCTAGTGGCCTTGTTGGCCAATTCTCCAATCGTGGAGCTGGAAACGATATCCACAACGCTGATCGCGAGGCCGGCTTTCTTGCACTTGGCGCTCAAACCGATGGCAGTGATGGAATCTACACCAATGGCCACAAGCGACTGCGAAGGGGAGAGATTTTCCACAGGACAGCGGGCCACTAATGCAAGGGCAGCCAACAATTCTAGGGGGATACACGTAGTGTCGGCCAGCTGAGAAATCGACTTCGTGACATCAGCCAGCTGGGTGCTCGCATCAGTGTGTGTAGGGGCAATGGCTGGACTGTCGAGATGGTACACCATTTCGTTCACCAGTACGTCAATGTTAGCCAATACGCCACTGAGTGTTTCGGCATCCATGGCGTCGGACCGACAAGCCATCTTGATCAAGAATCCAGTCTCCACTTCGTGGAATTCAATGTTGAGGGGATACTAGATAAGTTTAGGTCGCTAATTCAGGTAGTGAGCAAACGCTAGTACAACTCACCTGAATCTGAGTATTAAATTCCTCCGGTTCGCATACCGTCCATAGGTGACTATGGACACGAGGACGCCAAGGTTGGAAGAGGAATAAACTACTCAATAGGCCATGCAGCTGCAATTCGATTTGCACGGCTCGGAGTGAAACGTGCTGCCAAGGCAACGCACTAACGTTGGCGCGATGAATGGACTGAAGTAGTTCTCGATTGCTCATATCCCGAGAGAAATTGACGCGACAGGGGATTGTATTCTGAATTCGAGGCCAAGTTGAGTATCTTCGCCAATTATATTTATATCCCAGTTTTGACTCACAAGCATTGGCCCAACCACCTCTTCGGAATCGTCAAACGATCGACCTGAGACAACATGCCCGAAGACAACATCATTTGACGAAGCCAATGAAGCCAAGTATTTCGCCCATACGGCTTGCGCAAGACACTGTAGGGTGACGGCATTATCTTGAACTAGTTGCACTAATAACTTTTGCTGGACAGAGACCAGCCTCGAAGCAACAATTCCTTTTGACGAACAAGACGTGCTGCGCAATAGGGTAACCGGGTGACAGTTCTGGAGTCTCTTGGTCCAGTATGCGGTTGCATGATCCTGCTGGGATAGTATGCGTGGAATAAAGTCAAAGAACTGGGCCGGGCGCGCAACCTCTTGATTTTGATATATACGCTCAACATGTGATAGCAGATTGGGGACGGAGAGACCGTCGTACAACGCATGATGCATGAAGAGCACAAGATAAAGATCGTCCGAGTCACAGCGCAAAATCCTCAAATGCATAGGGGGACCGCGGAAAGCAGACTCATCGGTTGGCTTGAGGCGCGAGAAGAGTTCATCGACGGTATGCTGAAAGAACGTTGATGGAACCGGTTCACATTCCTGCCAATCGGACCTTACGATGGAATGCCGAACTTGTACCCAGGATGCAAGCTCTGCCACGTAATGGAATGTAGTTCGAAGAATATCGAGATCGTGGACCGCATGATTCCATGCGTTTTGGAGGAGTGCTAGGTTTGTATCTGGGTCGAGCAGGAGGACGAATGAGTGGAAATACAGGTTTCCAGCTGAGGCAACTGTCTTTCAAGCGGTTTTGTGAATGTGGCGTAACCGGTAGAAAACAGGTAAGGAAAACAGGTACCTGGGATAGCATGCCAGTCTGGAGTACCGTCGTGGGGAATATCTCAACTTCATCATCGATAGATAGTTTACATGTTGACGGATCGAAACTGGCTTGGGTTCTCTCGCGCTGCTTCTGCAAAGAAAGAACACCCTGGTCGATCTCCGCCTGTACAGAGCGGCCGGGTGATCGTGCGTGTAAAACACCGAGTTTCCTTAGGATTGGGTCTCCCATGATATCCGCTGCATTGGTTGAATAGCCATGTTGACGGAGAATTCGAGACAAGCCGACAGACCGGATGGAGTCCAGTCCCAAAGAAATGAGTGATGTGTGCGGATGTAATCGTTCCAATGGAACCCCAAAAAAATTCGAGACAATTTCCTTCAATGGTACGAGATCTTCCGCATCCAGGTTTACGTCAAGGTCCTCTTCCACGCCGTCATGGGATTGCATCATGGACGAAACCGGGTTCGTGTACAGGCTAACTTGGGCAGGTGGTGGCATGTAACAGTTTTCTCTGTTGAGGATATCAAGGAGGATAGCCTCAAACTGATGAAAAATGTTGTCAACGCCTATGGCCAGAGATTCACACTCGTAATAAGCAGCCCGGATAATAAGGGCATCATTATTCTTGTCAAGTAAGATCTCGATTGAGAGCGGGAACTACGGAAGCCGTCAAGAGTCGACCAATGTTTCTGAGAGGTGGTGACTTACGTCAGGCTCAGGCATTTCACTCCGTAGGATATCCCATACTTCATACTGAGTATAATCCTTAACAGTAACCGCGAATATAGTGTCGAATGGGGCAATCCCTGGCGGAAGCCACTTTTGCACATGTGATAGAGGGAAGTGTTCGAATGCCACAGCGGCCGAGATATCCGCCTGAAGACGTTGCAGATGATCCCCCGTGCCAAAGCGAACTCTGGTTGGGAGCGCATTTATGGTAGGGTATGTTGCGTATTCGACGCCCTCGACAGGAAGCAGCCGTCCTGCACGAATGACCTGTCGTTTCTGCGTCAAAAAGTGGTGGTAGTCACAGTGCAGAAACAAACCACAAAGGCAACGTCATCGGTTTGATAAATATGCCTGGCCAGAGATAGCGCAAACGTGCATGTCAGGACAGAGTGAATGGTCACTTGATGAGGAGCCAGAAGTTTCCCCAAATCGGTCAGGGACGTGGTAAGAGACACGGCCTTCCGCCGAATCTGGCTTGATAACCCTACACTTGTCAAGCGATGTCCGGGCCAAACGAAATTAGAAAACATTTCAGCCCAAAACTGGTGTGCTGCCTCGATCGTTGCATCATGCATATATTCTAGGATGGATTCCGAAGAGCAGGTAACAAGGTGTGGCCTTGCTAGCAATTCATCTTCGACGAACTTCAGGATAAGCGGCAATGATACCCCGTCAAACAGTGCATGGTGAATTGATAACGTCAACCAACGGCCCTGATTATCTTCTGGCGCGGAAAAGACAACCAAACGAAATGGAGGTATTATTGATGTTGTGCCATTAATTTGCTCCGCTAAGGATGGCGCCACTTTTGCGTAGAAGAATGTACAAAAAGAGTCTGCATCTGTAAAAGACGTTCGTTTTTCGACCCAAGGGAGTTGGGAACTAGTAGGTGCCAGTACAATTTGAACGAGTTGTCTTCCGAAATAAAACACGGTCCTAGTTTACGCAGACCACTTTGAGCAACCGGGGGTCGGCAATCACTCTGACTCACCTGAGGATGTCGAGTTTCTCCATCGTGGCCTCCCACGCCTCGCGTACTCGCGGGAGCGGGATTTGATCCGAAATGCCCATGATAACATGCTGCACGCATGAGGCTGGATGGCTATCCGAATGATAAAGAACACCCTCCTGAATGGGGAATGACGGAAGGACGTATCCAACTTGTATGTGCGGGATACTTTCCTCCGCCACGTGAAGCCACTGTTCGGAGAACAATCTTATGACTTGATTCGATGATGAGGTCTGTTCCGGGAGCGGATGTGTTTGAATCAGTTCACTAATGGATTTGATAGATGCCGCTTTCATGATATCCGCAACAGCAATCGACACATGGAATGTTCGCCTGATGTCCGATACCAGCCTCATTAATGATAATGAATCCATGCCGTATGCGAAGAGGCTTATTCCTGAGTCGATAGGTGAAATATTGACGTGGGTTTCGACCAGAGATACAAGTTTCCGCTGAACGTCAGTTTGTAATGAGCAGTTTTTCGCGGGTGTGTCGTGGATGGTTCCGATAAGTTGCTGAAGACTGATCGCTCTGAAAATCGTAGTCAAGGCCTTGTCGTCTGTTTTCCCATTGAGATTGAGGGGAAGCCAACTGAGACGAATTATGTGTGCGGGCCGCATGTAACTGGCAAGCTGCCTTTCGCAAACTTCCCGAAGAACTTGCAAGACATTGTTTTTAAAAGAGATAACATGCGGCTTGGTGGTCCGCCGAAGAGTGATAGGGGCCTGAATGTCCCAAGCAACGAAGGACACTAATTGCGGCGTGGCTCCATTTCCGATGGAAGGATGTGCAGCGAGTACCGTCGAAACATTCAACTCCAGCCCAAGCTCACTAAGAGCAGTGTTTCGGAAGATAGCAGAGATACCCTCTGCCTCAATTCGTACTCCATGCAGCTTGATTTGTGTGTCGATCCGGCCTATGATATGGAGGGTTCCGTCTGGAAGCATGCGAACTAGATCGCCGGTGCGATAAGACCATGATCCTTGGCGAGGCCACTTCATGAAGGATTGAGCGGTGAGGGCAGGTAGTCCATGATACCCTCGCCCAACGAGTGGCCCCGAAACCACAAGTTCGCCGACAACTCCTCGAGGAAGAATATTGAGGTTTTCATCAACCACGTATGAAGAGACGTTGGCAAACGCCCGGCCGACATTTTCTCTTGGGATATTTCCATCCATGAACCGCGCGCAGCAACCTATGGTCACCTCACTAGGACTATGACCCAGTTGGCCAAATTACAGACTAGGAGACAGTGAACGATTGCTCACCCGTAAAAATTGGCGAGCTTGACAAACGCATGGTCAGCCCACTTATCGAGGATCTGAGGGAGAACAGCCGGTAGAATTAGGCCCGTTGCAATCAGATGGTAAAGTGCCACCTACGGAATCACTGATTTTCTCACCGCCACTGGCAATGTATCTGAGTTTCATTTCCTCCCCGTTCTGATCATCCTCGACAGCACACATAATAGCATCTATCAAGCTAGGCACGAGACCAATGTGCGTGATTCCAAGGAGACTGATGTACTGGGGTAAATCTTCCAGAAGCTCCCCCCGTTTTGCAGAAACCAATGTCATCCCAAGAGCCAGCGGAACAAGAATTTCCGCAAGATGGACATCGAAGGCTATAGCTGGTAGGCAGAGGACAGCACTTGTCACAAACCCGACAACATCTTGCATTGAAGGATGACGCACATGCGATAGCCAAGTATTTTCCCTGGCGAATGTCTGCCATTTTGACGTTGGCAGCGAAGGAACTGAGGGCCAAGACTGCCTCAGCGAGACCATTGTGAGTCATGAGACAACCTTTGGGATTTCCAGTGGTACCTATAAATTTCAATCAGGTTCTCTCACACATAAGTACTGAAGGGATGCATACCAGAGGTGTATAACATATATGCTATGTTTTCTGGAAGTACAAGGTCGACTTTGGCATCGCTCATATTGGAGATAGTCTCTTGGACCGACATGTCATGGATATCAATTGATAAATCCCCGAAAAGATCGTGTGAATGGAACTGAGATGACATGATAACAAATCTCGCCAAGGAATTCCTCGCAATGAAAAGCTTCCTTTCCGTAGGTAGTTCCGGATCGATCTGTGCGGGGCAATGGTGAACAAGGAGATACAAAAAGGAAACCCACACTGACCGGAACATAGCATCCACCAGCGCGTAGAATTCCAAAGAGGACTGAATGGAACATGAGATCACGGTGCATGCAAACTGCAACCCGATCCTGTGGGGAAAGTCCCCTACCAAGGAGGAAGCGGGCGAAACGGTTCGCAGTATAATTGAGATCGTTGTAGGACAGGCATTCAAGTGTTCGAAGCACCGCCGTGTCAGGGGACAGATCAGGGTACCACTGCACAGCTGTCGCGTCTGGATTGGATGTTGCGTGTGGAAGGATATAGTCGGCTGTGAAGCGAGCTGGACGTATATGTGAATAATAAGCGGCTCGTTCGTGCTCTGGCAGAGCTTCGACGATAGAGGCAAGATCCTTGTTCAGATGGAGAGGCGCAGCTATCTTCTGTGTTACATCGGCGAGAGCGTGTGAAATAACTGCAACAATTTGACGGAGAAACATAGAAGCCATGGAGGAGGAGAACCAATTGGATGGCGAGTGGAGGTGTAAGAACCCATCTCCTGTGTGGACCAGTAAGGGAATCCGCGAGAGCAGTGCTGAGATCGCAGACGATGAATCACTGGTGGCTCGAGAGGAATCCCGGAAGACTGCGATAAATGGAGATTGATTTGTTACCACTTCCAAGATCCCAAGTGGCTGGGAAGCCGACTGCTGCCTGGTTTGTTTAAGAGCGACAGTCGCTAGCTCGAGAGCGCCCAGCCACGTCGTAGTTTCATCCCATTGCAAATGAAATGGTGCAGGTGTGCCATCCAAGCACTCCAGAGAGAGAAGCACATCGGTTGCCCCGCAATACATGCCGAGCATATTTGCGTAGGCTACCAAAATGATGGCGTCGAGAGTTATGGTGTCGACATGAATACAAGGGTATTCATCTAATGCTAGTTGGTTGAAGAGTGAATGAACATTGTGACGTCTGCGGCGGTCGTTGGAGAAATCTGGCAGCTGGACCGAGCGATCAGCCTGGCCTGCCAACGACATGATGGTGTTATCTGATAAACCGTGGTGGATGTGGACTCAAAATGGGCAACAGGTGACCAACCCATCGAGTACCGTATTTATAGTTTTGTCGTACCCTTCCATGACCCGAAATATGCTGCTGAAAGGGAGGGGACATGTCACTTTTTCAATCCAGTAGCTAGCACGTCAATCTTCCGACATCTCGGTCAAGATCAGAGCGGCTCAACGTTTCAACGTTCAATTTTTGGTAATTCAATCCGAAGTGGCGTTTATATAGTCTGAATTATCCCCAACTTCGTCCGTAACCAGGACCATCCTTCAGCTGTCGGAGAAGAACTGTTGTTCTCCGTGCTCCAAGAATTCTGTTGTCACTGGCGTCCAATGACTTCTACATGTCGGCCAATCCTTCAATACAAGTGTATGATGTTATAGGCCTTGGCTTCGGGCCCTCCAACCTTGCGATCGCTGGCGCATTTCTCGAGAATCAGCCCGGGGTGAGAGTCATTCGTTCACCTGTACTTACTGCGTCAGTCCTGATAATATTTCAGTCGCCCATTTCCATTGACAGACTGTTCTTCATTGAAAGACATAACGAATTCAAATGGCACCCAGGAATGCTCCTGCCTGGCGCTCAGATGCAGATCAGGTAAGCGATGTCTCCGATCTTCCGATTCGCTACCATTATCTGATAGCTACGGACCAGCTTCCTTAAGGACCTGGCTACCTTGCGGTCCCCCAAGAGCCCACTTACTTTCATTTCCTACTTGCATTCACAAAACCGTCTGTTGGATTTTATCAATCGTGGCCGCACTATTCCCACTCGGAAAGAATACTCTGATTATCTGTCTTGGGCGGCTCAATATGTGCAAGACAGAGGTGTCAAGGTTGCTTTCGGCGAAGAAGTTATTGCGCTTGGAGAAATGGATACGTTCACTATACAAGTACATTCTCGAGTCCTGTCAACTGGTCAACATGTCGTGCGTCTAGCAAGTATGGCTATGCATCCACTCATCAGCCAGTACTTACAATTTGACTCAGAAAATCTCATTATATCCCCAGGTGGCTCACCTCGTATACCGGGACCACTCGCGAGTAATTGGGTTCCAGAGTGCATGATCCACAGCTCGACATATCTGACATCGGTTATTCCTCTGCTGAATTCACTACAATCGCGTAGTCCCGACGGACGTCCACTGCGTATCGCAGTCATCGGGTCTGGTCAATCCTCTGCGGAAATTGTGATAGATCTCCACTCGCGACTGACTGCTATACCAGTCATTGGAGAGAAGGCACATACCCTCGACCTCATTATTCGCAAAGGATCCTTGAAGCCAAGCGATGACTCACCATTCGTCAATGAAATTTTCAATCCGGAAAGTAAGTGATCAACGGAAACGGAAGCTTTCCCACTCAACGATGCCTACGCCGTATTTCTAGCTACTAATGATATTTTTCGGCTGTCGTCTCATTCCGCCAGACAGAGCCTCCGCCTCGAATACGCAAGTGCGAATTATGGAGTCATCAATCCTCATACCCTAGAATTGGTCAGAGTACTTATTCTTCCCGAGAACCTAATGACCTTACTCACAAAATCAGCTATACGAAATTATGTACGATCAGAAGGTTGATGAGGGGATATCCAGGCGCACTAAACGCACTATGCCTTTGACAAAACCCAAGTTTACCATTTTGAACCATTCGGAGGTTTTGTCCGCGGAAAGCTCGCGTTCCAGTGCTGCCGGAGCACCACGCAATGAATTGCAACCCCTAACCCTTATCTTGCAACAAACGTTGACGCACGATATCTATGAAAGTTCATACGATGCAATATTTTGTGCAACTGGGTATGAGAGGCGATCGTGGCTCCGTCTATTGACAACTTCGAATCTAGGCAAATACTTTGGGCTCGATGCAAATGCACACGACTATACATGTCTGGAGGTAGAGGCTAATTTGCAGGAGGACGCGGTCGATGGCGATGGATCTTCGACTTTGGAAGTTGGTGACACCAATGACCAAAGCAACTCTCCCAACGCAGAAATGAGCAGCGGGAGCAATACACCAAGCTCTTTGGGTTGGGCATCGGATTGGCCGAGTGAAAGGGGAGGGCCGACCAAGAAACTCTGTATCTCACGGGCATATCGGCTTCTCCCCACGACACATCAAGGGCAAAAGCTACAGGCACGTATCTATGTGCAAGGATTGGCGGAGGAAACGCATGGCCTTAGTGATACACTGCTGAGTGTGGTAGGCGTTCGGGCTGGAGAAGTGGTGGACGATCTGTGCATGCAATTCATATGGAACGACGGCAAGGACACACCGAGTGCCGGATGTGAAGGGTTTGGCGGGTGATATTGATTCTGGAATGGCTTGACTGAAGCTTTGGTTCTGGTGATGGGGATGTTGAGAATGTATTGAATCTAGAATGCGACGAGCTAGTGAAAATGTTCTATTCCATTTTGCAAGTCTGAAGGACTCGTTCTAACGTCAGTGCGAACAATTCCCACGGCCACCTCCCCTCGACTTATCCAGGCATGCGTATCGAAAAGTGTTATTTCTGCTCAACGAGTGTCTACCCGGGGCACGGTAAGGGGAATATCAACTACACTTTGGAAAATTTGACCTGATTTGCGTCAGGAACGGCGTTTGTTCGCAACGATGCCAAAGTTTTTCGTTTTTGCACCTCCAAGTAAGCATATTGCTCTTCGAGGTCATCATCTTGCTCATCTGACCGTAGATGTCACAAGAACTTCAAGTCAGTTTTTATCCCACTTCTAATCTCTCTCTATTAACGGCTGAAGCGGTTAGAATGAAACGCAATCCGCGCAAGGTACGGTGGACGAAGGCTTTCCGGAAAGCAGCTGGTAAGGAGATGACCATCGTAAGTATGACAAGCATAGCGTCTCCTTGTCCCTGTGGTGACGATATATTGGATGTTCTCAGGATGCTACAATCGACTTCGAGAAACGCAGAAACGCCCCAGTTCGTTACGATCGCGAGCTGGTGCAGACCACGATCAAGGCGATGAAACGGATTGGGGAGATCAAGCAACGCCGGGAACATGCATTCTGGAGACAAAGGTAGGTCTTCGCTGTTGCTCGGTTGCTCAATCACCCATGGTCACGGTCCGACAGAATGGCGGCTGCTCGGGAAAAGCAACGTGCACACCGGACCAAAAAGATGGCAGCCAAGTCGACGTCCGTCAAACTTGTGGAGCCAATGGCAGTGGAGTCCCCATCCGCCGAGAGAGAGTTGGAGAAAATGAAAGTACCAAACAAGAGCCGGAGTGCCCTTATCAAGGGAGATGGCCAATCCATGGGCATGGATGTCGACTAGCATTCACTTCTTTGACCATGTATTGTTGTGCTAGCGCTAGTGCCAGGAATCGTTTTTTTTTTGCGCTTGTCGAGCTTTCGAACGAGGTGGCTTAAAACAGGGGCCATTACCCGAATTTGTGTACGTCTTCTAACCAACCTGCCTTCAAGTTCAACGTTCAAGACCCAAGTCCCTGAGTGGGGCATCCTCCGCAGCGCCAACCCAATACAAACGCTGAGGCTCATCCACTACTACGATTTTAGGCTACTCGGGACATGTTCTCCTGTCTTGCTTGAACCCCGCAATCGCCATGTCTTCGTGGTACTCCTCATGGTTTTCAGGTCTTCCTACGTTTGATTTCGCAGTCCCGTCCAGTATTCAACGACGCTTCTTTTCCTTTCTCTTGAGGAGAACCCTAGGTCACCTTCTCAAGCCCGGTCAACTTGATCTCCATCAAATCGACTCTCAGCTTGGTTCTGGAATCGTCCAAGTGAAAGACTTGGAACTGGATGGACAGGCGAGTCCGCTGCTCCTGAATTGCCGACGTACACCTGACACTGTTTCTTAAGGCGATCAATCAATTACTCGTAGGGCTTCCGGTTTCATTGTATGATGGTTTCATATCCGGCGTCACCGCTCGTATTCCGTTTCCGAACCCACTCTCTTCCAGTGTCGGTTTTCATGTCCAGTCTCTCAACCTCACGTTTCAAATAACGTCAGAACAATTCACATCATCTCCTTCACCATCCTTTCATGACAGCTCCAACCTTGCCGACTCAGTGGTGTCTGTTGCCGAGACTTTCATACATGACGAGCTTACACCACGAGAGGAAGCTACTTTGCGGCAAACACTCAGGCCCTCCGTTGGCTCGTCACCTCCTGTAGATGAAAGTCAGAACCTGCCTGGAGGTTTCAACCCATTCGGGTATAATTTACATGTTGAAGAAGCACACAAGGAGCCCCACGGAGACGACGATCCTGCGGGGGTATCAGTTTTTGCCACTCTTATTGAGCGACTCCTTGCCAGATTCGAGTTTTCAGCAGTGGACACCAAGGTCACTATCGTTTATCCTGGACGGGCTAGCTTTACGCTCTCCATTTCAGAGGTAGCGTACCGTACGGATCCAAGTCCCCGTTCGGAAGTAAATACTGGACTTCAATCGGCATCAAATAACTGTTGTGGACAAATCCGCACAGTATCGATCTCTGGGTTGACAGTAACTTCGCGAGACTTACGTGTCATCGCGTCCTCTCCAACTGCTACAAGCACACTATCCCCAGTTTCTTTTACCTCTTCCCGCAAATCTTCGCCGACCTACAATTCATCGGCCAATCAATTATCGCGCAACTCATCATCCTCTTCTTTGGACGAAGATACTCAGCTTATAATGTCACAGTCGATTGCCATGCTTCCTCCTAGCTCTCCGCGGCTGTCGTCCGCTTCGAGCAGCATGTATCAGAGTGCCATTTCCGCAGTGCATCCACAGCCCGCCAAACTGGATATTACTTCGGCGTCGCTTTCAGCTCCACGAATCACTGATAACATTGATCACCTTGGGCGAGCTCGTTCACGCCCTCGGATATCAGTGCCGTGTCGGGACTCTGTCGAGGAGGTTCTACTTTCCTTCGGTTCACAGCCCATAGTGTTTTCGCTCCAAACCCCTTCTCGACGTACGCGACCCTCCGAGCAAATCCCACAAACTGGGGGGGATTACCTGGCCAACCCAGAAGATTTCGTTCGAGATATACCTGAGCAAGAGACCCTCCAGCTATCTGTCACGGTCGGAACGCTTGCTAGCGCTTTCCGTTCTGGTCATCTACGCATGCTACTGGATATCGTGGATGCGTGTGTATCTAGACTTCCTACGCCCTCACTTGTCTCACGCAAAGAGGTATCGTCGGAATTTCCTCGGGCTGCGCTCTGCTTGGAAGCGAATGTCGTTATTCGCGGAATTGTGATCCTTGCACTTCTGGAGCCAGCGACGGGAGAAGTATTTTCTCTCGACACTTTCTATACACGACCTCTTGTACCACCGAGACTACCCTGCACCTACCTGCGATTATTCCTTGATGGTCTTTCCATCTCCTTCCGGCATTCTACACCCTCTCCCGACGTGTCGGTGTCTCGTGTACCACGAACTTCATCATCCGTACCGGTGAACTGGTCAACATCTGCGAAAATGGTCATTTCGGACGTGTCACTGTTCGCCTTCCACGCTCTTTCTTCTGTGGACGATTTGCAGGTTGCAGCGCCAATACTGATAATCGATCATTACTTGCCCACGTTACATGTTGCTCGCCACCATCGTCCTTCGCTCGCTTCGGAGAGACCAAGGGACATCAAACTTCCTGAGTTTGAAGTAGTTGACTGGACGCAAGCTAAGTTCAAGAGTGGTTCAGCGAAGTTGTCGACATGGCGTTTGAGAAATCGAGCGGGACCTGGGAAGGCAGACAAGTTACATACTCCATCTCAAAGACCCAGTGAACTACCCTGTTCTCCGAACCCATTCATCTCCAGCCCCTTATCTGAGGTGGAGGGTAAAATGCCAGTGCCTCCTGCCATCGAAGTTTCTGGTCGGCTGGCGCCGCCCTTCCCGCCCAAAGAAAAATCACGGACTGTGGATGTCAAAATGGCATCGTTTCGCTTGTTCCTCGATCTTGGAATGATTGTCAAGGAGAACTTACTTATACACTTCGTCGAGGACATCGCGTCGGCCATAATCTTCATGCCAGGGAAGGCAACAGACACAGTAGGGAATGAAAATATCCTTCAACCAAGTCTGGGAGAATTGAGCGAGGATGACGTGGATGTGGAAAATGATATTCATATTCAACAAATATCTGTCCATGCGAAAGTGAGAGAGGAGAGAGAACGATTAGAGGCACTCGTTTTGGAAGACCTCAACCTGGGCATGAACTATCAGCGTACAGGGAGTTCACAGCCGGAACCTTCCCAGCAACGGCCAGCTTTACACAAACGGAATGTTGGTGCCTTGGTTTATCTTTTGTTCTCTTCACTCAAGACATTTTAGAAAACGGTACCAAATGAACCAGGCCTCGGTCTTTCCCTGACGTGCCCAATGATTCGAGTTGAAGTACGCTGTCCCCCCCCCCCTCCCCACCTACCGCGGTCTGGTTGTATGCTGTTTGATCTTCGTGGCTTGGTAATTTCCAACGACCCTCCTTCCACTAAATCCTCTCTCAGGTTTTCAGAGGGGATGAAATCGTCACCGCCGCGCTCAAGTGGCGACACTTCAAGTGTGATCCTGAGGGTACGCCTCCAAGAGATACTGGCTGCTTACTCCTCAGTTGGCGATAACGTAGCTCACGCCATTTTGACGCTTAGTTACCTATCAACTAAGGAGGATGGACCCGACACGAGCGCACTTTTGGCCACGGAAACTGAACCAGATACACTTCCCCTTTCTATTGTGCTGGGAAGACTCAATGCCGCGAAGGAATCAACAAGCAACCCTTTGAACAAGTTGACAATGACTGTTGGCATTCCTTTGGTAAACCTTGTCATGGATAAAGCTATATTCGACGGACTTCAGTGTTGGGCAGATGATGTGGCTCAGCTGATTGAGAAGAGTTTTGTGGCTCCAGACAGTGCAATGGAAACCCTCCTGAGTCGCAATCCAAGCTTAATCGGAAGCCGGTACTTCACCCAGTCGCGGCGCAGTGGAACTCGCAGTACTGACGTGAGTGATGTGGGTAAATCCAACCGCAGTAGCACCGGTGAAACCGTGATCAAGGTCAGTGTCACAGAAGGTAAGACCTTCCTTCGCAGTGAACAAGAAATAAATTGACACCACTCCCATCAGTTTTGTTCAGGCTCATTGTCCCTCGAAGTGGTGAATCTCGTCACGCACGACCGTTTGATATATCTGCTTTAGACGTGGACGCGTTGATTGAGTTAAAACCGGAAGGCAAGGTGTGTAGCATCTCTTGGTAATTTGGTTATTCTGACGCTGCGGGTGGACCAGGAGGAGACTGTAGTTACTGCTGGGATAATGGATCTTCGCATTACGGACACATCTAGTGAAGGAGATTATGTAATCATCGTCGAGAGCCCAACCCGAAGCCTTGTGAGTACTGAGTTTTAGTTTAGCACATTCACTAAGGTGTGTCCCACAGTCATCAGCACCCAGACCATCCGTGAAGTCCAGGATAACATCTGTCGTAGTTCCAGAAACGACCGCCAAAGAATCAAGGATCAAGCTTACTCTTTGGGGTTTCACAGTGCATCCGCCATTTGATAGTAGCTTCGGGAATGATCTAGCTGTGTTTGCTAAGGCGCCACCAGGGGTGCGTATTTTGAGTTCATCTCTCCACTCTAATAATCACAGCACTCCAGGTATTCGAGTCTGTCGTACCATCTGAGTGCACTCGGCTCACAGTCGGCGTCATCGAGGTGTCGGTCCATTTGCGCGCCCTGGGGTATCCCGGCGCCGCTGCACTGCACCTTGGGGAGGCTGAATTTTCGACAGAGTTAGTGGGAAAGTCATCCGAATTCGCATTCAACTTGAGCGTTTCGTCGTCGTACATATTTCTGGTGGATTCGATCCAGGACGCATTGGAATCGACTGGGACAAATCAGAGCTCTCTTGGCTGTGGTGTTGACTTTTGGAAGGTCGGTTGCAGGCTCTTCGCCGACGGCTTGTCTGCTAAAATGAGGGTTCAGAACTCTGGTTATGCGTTGATTGCGGAGATTTCTAATTCCCAGCTCACTTTTCGAGCAGACAATACAACTCTGCCACCAAACATCAGCGTTCGTAGATGTTTTGGGTCACGGAAATGAAATACACTCAACCATATATACATAGGTTGTCATCGAACGGATTGGCCTCCGAGTACACCTTTGCGCAGATACCATCAGCGCGCTCACAGCCTTGATAACCAACATAACACGTACCCCGAGTGATGGCGCCGATGTTCGGTACGTCATTCTCGAACAGTAAATGGCTTGAAGCATCGAACTAAAATTCTTCCAAGTCTTTCTCGCGTAACTCCAAGAATGCCGAGCATCATCATTGGTGACCGTGAGCATGATGTGACTGGTATCGGCGCTTTGTTCAAACTGTCACTGCATAGCTAAATCCCAGCGTATAGTTTCTTTGGATGAACATGCCTTCAAGCTCATCCCAGAAGTTGGGAGTACAGCAGACATGATATCTGATGACTTGCCTGCCAATCAGGACTACTTGGACGTGTCTTTCGGAACTGCTGCAGGCCTTCGAGAACTCAGGGATGATGACCTTGAAGATTTTGACATGGAAGAACAGACTAGTCTTGACACTCCTGTGACGGGTCAACTGGGTATCGTATCGAATGTGGGCGGCGAAACAGTCCGCATCTTGAAGCCTTTTTCTTTCATTGAACACTATTTCGACACGATTTCGCCTGATACAGCTCGCGACCCAGATTGGTAAGAGATTGATGATAATGTGTGTTTCAGTTGACTTCCATGTAGCCGCAGTGATACTACCCTACGGATACGGGTCTATGATTCAGATATAGTTCTCTTCTTACATGACGGGTTCGATTGGCCTTGTACACGCAAAATCATTGAGAAGGAGGTCAAGGAGATGCGCAAGAAGCTCGCACGTATACGTCAACTAGTTGCTACCGGGCAGACGCAGGAGCCTATCGACGAGGCCACCAGCACCACGCTTTTTAATTCGTTCCATATTGGACTCGATCGAGATTTGGAAAGCATGGATCCAGACACCCTCGTTGCCGCCATCGATGATGAACTTGATGATTCTGCTGAAACTGAGACCGAAAGTTCCTGGCAGTCCCTGCTTCCCGCTTCCCCGGGTCGACCGCGAATCGTGTCGACGCGTGTGCATGGAAAGCGCCTTACCCGATTCCAAGGACCTTCAATTGAGATTCGATTGGAAGGACTGAACGCAGAGGTCGACAATTACCGGCCCGGCGATACTTTGGTATCACGCACGCTGATCTCGGTCAGGGATCTTGAAATTCTTGATCATATCAAGACATCGACGTGGAGGAAGTTCCTTACTGGCATGCGAGCCGATTCGCGAGGGAACGTCAGGGAGACTGAATCCAATATGGCACGAGTAGAGTTGCTGAGCGTGCGTCCTTCTCCGTCGCATCCCGCAGAAGAAGCACGACTCCGCGTAAGCTCAGAATCCTCATCGAGAACTTGTTGCTGAAATGGCTGACCTCATCCCTAGGCAAAAATTCTTCCTTTACGATTGTATGTTGATCAGGATGCCCTCGACTTCTTCAAGAAATTCTTCGCCTTTCAAGATCCAAATAGCCCTTCAGCGCCAGGAGCCGGGGAAAAGAAAGAGGAGATCTACTTCCGTAAGCCGCTTCCCTACTTCTATATCATGCCCATTCACGAAATTTGGACACAGAACATGCTGAAGTTTTCTCTGTGGACATCAAGCTAGACTACAAACCTCGACGCGTTGACTACAAAGCACTGCGAGACGGCAGAACGATAGAGTTGATGAACTTTTTTCATTTCGACGGAGCGGAGATGACATTACGACATCTGACTCTGCACGGTGTACGTTTACTCCGAGTAAGGACGATAACTTGCTAACCTGCTGCTAGATCACCGGATGGCCACGTTTCTTCGATACCCTAAATGACCTCTGGACCCCAGATGTGAAGGCTACGCAGCTCGTCGACGTCATCTCTGGTGTAGCCCCGATTCGGTCTGTAGTCAATGTCGGTTCGGGGGTCGCAGACCTCGTCCTACTCCCCATTGCACAATACAAGAAGGATGGACGCATAGTTCGCGGGGTACAGAAAGGTACCAAGGCGTTCGTCCAGTCCACCGCCATGGAGGCTATCAAACTTGGTGCTCGCCTGGCCACGGGTACGCAGGTAATCCTGGAGCAAGCTGAGAATGTATTAGGTGGTCAGTTCAAAGACCCAATCACCGCTGAGGCTCTTCAAATCCCATACGAGAACGAGTGTACAGAAGGCTCGGATGAAGACCTGATTAGTCGTTATGCCGCTCAACCCGCTGGCCTCAAAGAAGGAGTACAGACCGCTTACCACAGTTTGCAGAGAAATTTGCACTCTGCTGCTCAGACTATACTTGCGGTACCCATGGAAGTATACGAGAGATCTGGAAACGAGGTGAGTCGTAGAAAGCGGGTTGAAGACCCAGACTGGTATCAACTTAATCAACTTCATGCGCAGGGAGCGGTCAAAGCTGTCGTACGCGCAGTTCCAATCGCCGTTTTGAAACCCATGATTGGTGCTTCTGAGGCAGTCGGCAAGACCCTCATGGGACTTCATAATACCCTAGACCCCAGCATCCGACTTGAGAATGAAGCCAAGTACAAACACCGTTAATTCCCGTTTACTTACATCTTTGTACCATCTAGCATGAATTCATCATGTACATTAAACATTGTTTTCGTTAAAGCAAATAGACTTGTCATATGCTCATCATCACTGCAGTAAGATCAACACCCAAGTGGAATTTCTCAGTGCCTCGGTGTGATGACCACATGCCCATCATCAAGTGGGCTGGTAATATAAGCCTCTGACAACAGTACCTGAATAGCCATGCTGAAGATGATATTTGGCTTTCAGCATCTTTAATGACATGTAGTTGAAGAAAGACCCACTCGAATTGAAGCTCTGTACATCCACATGATGCTTGAATTGCTTGTCCCAAGTCTGCAATCGACACGGGATGATTTTTGTGGCGGCACATATACTTCATGATGGCCCTTGCGAGTGGTTCGAGGGCAGTATATGGATGATGTTTCTGTGGTGAAAATGTATTGGGGTGGATTACAGGAGAAGGTGGAACGGCATAGGTAATGTGGTCCTGAACACTGATGTCATCTTGATAGGTTTGGCCATCATCCACGGGAATGTCGATCTCCATGGCCTGATTGGACCCAATGTCCATGTCAAGATCATACGGCTGATCTAACAGTATTAGCAGCCTCTTTATTCACTAAAACTTGACTAGCCCACCTGAATATGGCGCTGAGTGAGCATGTTGGTGTGAATCACATTCAGCATGTGATACATGACTTGATAATACCCATGGACTGGGTGAATATGGCTGATCGAAAGCCTAGTCCAATGTGAGTCACTCCTTCTTGGAACGCCTAAGATCGCAGCATAGGTATGCTCCCTTAAACATGATGATTTGTTGACACAGAAGAGTGAGATGACGATGGACTCACAAGGCTCGATATCGAGCTGTTTCCTCCTGCTCTTCCTCTACGGACAATCCACGTCCCCGAGTTAGACTATTGAGTTCTTTATCAGCGAACATTTTCCCTGTTCCATCTTCAAGAGTGTAGTGTGCTCTTGCTGGCCTTATATCTACTCTTGTCACGTGGGCAATAAGTGTAACCTGTACAACACAGTTCAAAGGTTAGCTTCAATCCTCAGCAACCTATGCACCCACATCGGCAAAACCTCTCCCTTCTATGACAAGAGACTTGTCTTCGAAGAAAGGTGAGGACTCTGCGTGAAGCAGTTGGAAAATTGTGACAGGACGAAGAATATCTTTCCAGGTAGCATTCTTGGGTGGAGCCCAAGGAACCATGACAATAGGCTCATCATCGTGTTGTTGATCAGACATCACCAATCGAATGCAGGGATGAGGATGGATGGTGTTGCTTGGCCAAAGGCTTCAATCCACTGATGTTATGTAATTATGATTCTGATGGCCAGTACTTCTTGTCGCCTGACTCGAGCCCCCGTGTCAAGCAAAGCTGGTCCAGTTTTCATCGCGTTCTTCAATGCATTCGGTCAAACTACAAACCACGCTGCAAATAGCCATGGTCACAACGGAATATCATGCAGCATGAATGGTCCCAGCATGTATGCCCCACTTAACACAGCAGGAAGTGAGATTCATCAGCAGCAGAATACACGACCCCGTCATCCGTCAATTTGTCGAGCGCGTCGCTGAATGGCTACGTTAAACATGTGGGCGTTAATGCAGCACGACCGCATACCTTATCGTCACAGCATTTCCTCCCACTGCGCGGGCGATAGCACTGACATGAACGCCTTCCGCATTACTCGGCTGAGCTTGAATGAAGGCAATTATAGAGCGATGCAATTTTGGCAGGTGTGAAAACTGGTCGTTAGAGACTGCTGGTTGAGCTGAATATGCAGTGCTTGGACCAGCGCCACTTTGTCGCGGTGTTACTTCTTGGAGATTTTGACCAGGTCTTGGTGACTGTGGCAAATTGAAGTTGAGTTGATGTGGCGAAACATCGGACTTACTGGACCACGCTCCCATATCATAGTGACGGTCATAGCTTCTAGAAGGTGAAAGTAAATCTCGGCGGGTGACTCAATCGGTCGTATAAGGTTGGTGTTGATGTATTTTTTGTTCCCGAACGTCTTCAGACTCCCCAGAACCCGTACATATGCTCCCTCGCTACAAGAGTTAACAGTTAGTCGTAAAGGTGACAGCAGAGGGTTAACTCACACAATGCCATTCTTCTCTGACTCGTCTTCCATAGAGGAGTCTGTCCAGTGACGAGCTTCGATTCGACCTGAACCATCATCGAGCATATATTGACTATTCGTCGCCTGTGCTTGTATTGAAGCAATATACGCGACGACGGTGACCTGGATGGTGTAAGTAATAAGTTACATATTCAAGTATGATGATATTTACTTGTCCAATCTCTTGGTCGTCGAGGACCCAATCAGCGTCCGTGTGTGCTTGGCTGGCCTGAATGAGTTGGTAGATCGACATAGGGCGTAGTGAATGCGCAGTTTCACTTTTCTGAATGTCGAGGGGATGAAAATAAGTCATAAGGACGAGAAATATTAACATACACGAGCGAAACCTCCGCCAGGGCTACCAGCTGCGCTGCCATACGGCGAACCTGTTGTCATGTAGCCACCGCCTGCCGTTCCATAGTAGTTATTGTCGTTGACTGTATGATTTGAATGAGTACCACATCGAATCTCGATTCCTGGGCTGACCCACATTGGCTCATTGCGGTGTATGATGGTGGAAAGTGTCACTCGATTCGCGTTGACGCGTTGACGCGAAACGTTACGAAGTCACGTCACTGAGTGACACAAGTACGCAAAGATGACTTCTTTGTACAAGGCATTAGTAGTATGTTGTTGCGTCTACAGGAATGAGTGGGGATGACAATGCATGCAGTATGATAACAAGGGGCCTTATGATTGCCCATGCGCAGTGTTTAGCTTCGCCATTCCTTTCCCAACCCCTTCAAGCACCTTCTTCCGTGAGTCAGTTACGCTCTTGGCAACATTCAAGACAAAGTCATGCGTGATCTGAAATCCCGTAGAGACCGTGGTTAAAATCCAGAATACATCTCGGCGAAGAGAAGGATGAACCTGTTCAATAGTCACGGCTGTACAGGCCTGCACAAATGCTCGGCGGCGCTCCGAGGAACCCTCGACCTCTCCAATTTTGATCAACGCCGTTGACATTTCCTTCAACACACAACTAGCTTTCGATCGAACATCCTTGAACTGTGAGACAAGCTGCCGTGGATCCGTTCGTTAGTAGATACAATCCATGGATTTATCGTGTTACAACTGACGTTACCAAGTTTGTGAATTTTTACCACAGCGGGAGATTTGAAGCGCATGGTCTCGATGGTGAAGAGGATAAACGCCTAGAGGCAAGACATCAGCCGGAGCCACAAGGACGGCAGCTAAGCAATAAATCACCTCCTGCGCGATTGTGGCAACGTGCAACAGCTCCGATAGTGAGCATTTCGACTCTAGCAAATGCCTGAAACGAGAAAGCATGGTATCGAAGAACACAGAGAGTAAGCCTGGCGCTTCCTTGATAGGAGGTGCCTCCTCGTCCTTCTTGGAGTGACCATTCGCGTCACCATTATGAGCTTGGAGGTCAATGCCACGCAATGGGAACCCGGTCTTCAGTTCCGTTTGTCTCGAGGCCTCCGCCAATACTACCGCTGGTGGGGGACGAACATGGTTGTGATGAGGCTCAAGCCAGTCGCCAAGGGTGGTGGCCCAGGCGAGCAGTTGGGCTTCGTCGGAGGTCAACTGAAGACAACATTAACCATGTATGAGGACTTGAGCTCAAGCACTATTACCTCTGCAATTTCTTCTGCTCTCCTCAAAGTGAGCCGCTCTGGCAGGGGTAACTGTACCTCGGGATCTGAGCTCTTTTTCGGCCGATCACCTACGAGCAATTTCTCCTCAACAATATCATCCAAGTCACTAGCATGCTGGAATGCACGAATATAGATCTTCAAAAAACACCACAACCACCCTTGCTATATATAAAAATGATACTTGAATATTTAGACACCATACAGACATTGCAATACTCACGCCAGTTGATGTCCCAAACAGCAAAGTCTGGTCATTAAAAGTAGGTTTACAATGGGGTTGATAGTTGGGAATGATGACAAAATCGCGATTGTCGTGATGGGCTGTGTTGCCAATTTGATTAGAATCAGTCATGAATAAATCTAGGGAACGCACCGCGGTCAAACATGAATTTGAGTTCAATGAGTTCCATATCTATGATATCCGTATTCAGTGATTCATGAGTGAGACGCATGCGGACGTGCTCCAATTTAACGACATCCCTCTGGAGGGAGTTCTCCAGTCTGTCCTCGAAATCGATGAAATCCGGAATTTGTGTGTACTTCTCTGCAGTGAACGAGCGGACAATGAAGTCCGAGGTCTAGACTGACTTAGGAAAAGAGGATCCCAGAGTGACGAGGAAACGAACCTCTTGAGAGCTTGCCAGGTATATCTGACTAGACTCTAAACATTCCGAAGGGTATGTTAGGTCCCCAGTGGCAGCAAGCGAAAACGTCAAAGCGCGAGTAAGAATAAGATGGGACAATGTGTCATTCTGAACTTGCTTGACATTCATCTGACGGTAATGCTCCAGGGCAAGTGATGGTGCACCTTACTCAAAGGGTTAGCAACCTAACAATGACGAACCCAACATACGCACCCAAAATGCGATATATCCGAACCAGCATAATGCGCATCTGGAATGACATACGACTCTTTGTCAATGCATATTCTAAGACTGTGGCTGCCTGGTAGAGAGCCTCCTCCGAATGATTGAGCACCCAGACCATCACAAGGGCATTCGCAGCCAAAAGCACTAGGTCGTCGGCGAGCTGGAGCTCAGTAATTGGGAGGTCTCTTCCAAGTGCGAGGCCTTCCAGGTATTCTTTGAGATACTTCAACCCGCGAGCAGTCTCAGACTCGACCGTGATCCCCGAATCCAGGAGCATGTAACGCTCGAGCTTCCGTACGTTAATCAGCCGTTGAAGGTCACCCACGGAAGCCTGAGTTGGAAGTGCGAATTGAAAAAAGAACTCATCACCGCGTAATTGCGGATGGTGCTTACGAATGATGGTTGGTGGTTTGCGAGGAATGCTTTCCACTGGTCAAGCGACGTAGTCTCCAAATCAAGAAAACTTATCAAGTCCTCGAAGCAACATGCTTTGTCACCAAACTCTCTGAAGTAATTCTCCATCAAGCCGACAGCCACACTGTCATCTGGGGTCAATTTTCAGCGTGTGCATGAAGTCCTCGATAGCAGAAAACCAACCAGACAGGCCAAATTTACAGGCGCGATGTTCCAATTCAAGCAGAGCTAGAGGAGCAGCCCGATTCTTTGTGCCATCCTTCTCCGCAACCTCTGCAAGGAATGCGCGAGCCTTGGAAACATTTTCCAGACATTCATTCTTGCTCTCTTGCGTGATTTCATCTTCTCGCTGGGACGAGACTTGAGCGAAAGTGGAGTCGAGGACGGACAAAAATTCCAGCCAGTTACGGTCTCTAAATAAACAATCAGTTCTGAAGCAGAAGCATGAGGTTGGACAGACCCATTCAAGATTTTCTGTTGTGCGCGCTCTCCTTCTTCCCTGAAAAGAGTTCTGCATCGCCAGATCTCGCGACGTGTCTGATCGCACGCGAGACTAGTTGAGCAGATCGTCTTGCCAATATCACTTTCTAGTAGTGTATTCGCTTCGTCATACAACTCCAACTCCTTCAGGATGCTGATGTGCATGTGAAAGCGATCCGGAGTTAGGTAGGATGGGGACGGCGATGAGGTGACCAGCCTATGAGCAAGCTTGTATAGCAGCGTCTTTATGCTCGAGGTGGTTGTTGGATCACTGGCCTGGAATGGGTGATGTGAGCTCGCGACTGGTTGTACGGATGAGACGAACCTGAAGGATCGCGCCCATCACGCTCCAATACAAATACCGATCCTCTTGGAATTGTTTGTGCATTCTTGTGGAAACCTATGACGAGGCACACCACAGACGTCAGGGCAATACGGACAAGCCCCAAGAGACATACCTGTTGTGCAGACTTCCAATTCGCGGTGCGCACATGGGCAAAGAACGTCTGAGCGCCGTACTCTTCGTTCAGAGGTTGTTGCCTATAGGCCTCCTCAAACATGTTAACCATGTCGGTGACTAAAAAACAATAGTGATGTAGGTGGCTGGAACCGGTAAGGGGTGGAGGACGTACTCCTTCCGAGACCCTTGAGGACGTGCATCATGGCAGAAATGGTCGCATCGTCGAGGGGTTTGACAGCGAGTACCTCATCGCACAATGCGAGGGACTCTTCTACTTTTTGGGAACGCACGAGTGCAAGGGCCTTGAGAGACTGTTTGTGAAGACACGTAAGCTGAAAGGTGTCACGACGCGGCATCGAAACATGCCTTGACTAGTAGGTTGTTGGGATACTTTTTGAGGAGCTTGTTGCAAGAAACGATTGCGGATTTGTTGGAGCCAGTGTCAAGAGCCTCTGCGATCGAAATAGTGGGCTAGTTAGCATTGCAGTTGACGAAGGCGAGGCTGGGGACCAACCATAGATGGGGCGAATCTGGCGTTCAAGTGTCACTGCAGCAGACATTTTCGCGTTAAAGACAAGTTGGACCTGGACGAAGAACGGAGGGCTCGAGCTGTAGATGGAGTTGTATCTGCGAGACCACGCGGAACACACGAATTTTGGGACACACGAATTTTTAACAGCAAAGTCCTCGATTAACCGACGTTTCGTACACGGCAAAAGGCGGTGATTGACGGACGTATCTCTCATTGAATAATAACACACACGCGCTCGCAAAACACAAAATGTCGCATAAGGTGTTACTTTCACGGTTGGCCACCTTGTCAATACGAATTTTGTTTCAACGCACTGACTCCTTGATAGTGGAATAGACCCTCTGCTGGGTGTGTTCACGGGATGCTTCGCTTACTACCTCTATGAGACAAATCCTCGCACTGCGCTGCCGCCCGACCAACGACTGGGTGTTCTTCTCCAGTGGAAGTGGGCCAAGCGGCAACGGGAAAGGGAAGATGAAAAATGAAAGGACATTCAATGAATCTCACAGAACAAAACGGACCAAGCAGCTGCGTGGTCTCAGGTTCCCATAGGTACATACCGAATTAAGAAAGACGAGATGTTGGTCCGTGCGCGAACGAGAGAGGTATATAAGTCGAGGGCAGACAAGGATAAACTTCATACTTACCTTGATGGCGCGTGCCCTTTCACGTACCCGGGTGTACGGGCCGTTGGGACCTTCCATAGCACGGCGACCTTGTCCACACAGAGGGTAACCTCGGCTTGTGTGAGCTTCGGCTCATGCACTGTCGAAATATTTTCCTGTCCTGCCACGGCCACTCTGGCTGGGCAGGCCGTCTTTTTTTGTTCCTACATCATCCTAACCCTAACCCTATACACATGACTTGAATGTCGTCTGCAAAGCTTGCATCACCGCATGAAATGTTTGCTGCTCCTCCTTGCCGAGTTCCCCTTCTTCTGCGGGCCTCTTTGATCCATGCAATGCAATTCCTACAACAACACTGCGAAGTTCACCTCGGACTGCTAGCCAGACTAGAGTTGCAATTTGTGCTGCATAAAGCGAGTAAAGCGTCTGCATGTGTGCTGATGGCGCACTCCCAAAGATCGGCGTGAGCTGTATGGTCGGAGGGGGGGCAGGCAGAGATTCTTGTTGATCGGAAACATTGAACGAAGCATGGGCATCCAGATTGGCTGTCGATGGAATGGAGGCTTGGATCTGGACACTGGCACTTAGTAGTCGACCCTCGGGGGGAAAAAGACGAGCGCACGAAGTTGCCTACTTTGCCCATCTGGGTGACGAGCACAAGGATCCGATCAGCAAACGGCTGAACAACAATTTCTGTGCGCAGATCATGTACAAGCACAGACGTCTGCAGAAACTTGGACATGGCGTTGGTAGTGAGTGGTAAGAGATTATAGAATCCTGATCACGTGTTCCCATAACTCTCCTCGCAGAGCTTTGACGTGACGCGGATGTCGACTTTGGAAGAAAAGCGTTCTCCTACCAAAGGAAAGATCTTGAACGACAGTGCAAGATGGCGAGCAGATTGGTGGGACTTGCATCCTCTCGTGGAGGACGTTCGCAGGTACGTCCGTGTTTTCGCGGTCGTGCATCCCTACAATCCTAACCGATGGTAGACCTGTTGCTTGGTCCAGCTCATCCACGCTATTCACCGCGCATCCAACTCAGCCTATCATCATCGCTCGTCTCTTCCCATCTTCAAAGCAGTTCTTGGTCGTATCCCCAGATCCAATTCTCCGCTCCCCCGCTTCTTATGCACCACCGACTGTCATTAGTGTATCCCCGAATGACCACTGGTTGTTCGCATTTTTCCCTAGCCACGAAAGCGACGGTATCGCTTGCCTTTGGAATCGGGGGTCTTGTGTAGATGCTTGGATAATCAAACAGTGCTGGCCATTCAGCCGCGGTGCTGGCGTCATCACATGTGCTTGGGCGAGCACTGAACGTGAGGTGCGCCGTCTCGTCGAGTCTAGATAACCACTCTCATTCATCTGGAATAGTGGTCAACCTCTGCAGATGGTTCATCCTTTCGTCTTCCATCTCGGGGTCCACTTACACCAGTGTCGAATCCAACTCTCCTACTTGTAACGCAGGCACACCAGCTTCATGTTTGCTACTTCCGCACCTATGTCTCGTCTCTCAAAATGTTGCTCTGCTCCTTGACTCGGCCTTATCTCACTTCCGAGGGTCAGCCACTCGGTGCCTTGCACGATACCCCGGCTGGTCCCAAGACATCCAGGTTATGCATTTATGCCGCTATCGGATTTATTTATGGCGGTAAAAGTTTTCTTCCGTTTTTCTTCTCTCATGCCATCTCATTCTGCTGTTGCATCAGAGTCTTCCATTCTGGTTGCTATGAGGTCTAGGAGGTATCCCGCCTCTGACAGCTTGAAGCCGGCCGCCTATAACGATCTCGACCTTGGTATTTCATTAGATATCCCGCAGTCACAGGATCCATCCCCAGAGGAACATGTTCCATCTTTAGAATGGGGCGCATTAGCAGAAGAACAGACAATCGAGCTGTGTGAAGTTAAGCTCCGTTTCGATGGAACGTCTATGAGTATGATTTCGATTACTGTCCCTTATGAACTACTCGATCACGGATTTCCGAATGCTAGGTCTGATTAGTCAACCACTTCCACCTCTTCATCACCCCTTTCCCCACATGAGCGGCCTCACGTTCGTCTGCGCTCCACCGAAGCCCGATCCCTCAGCTTCACCGAGAACTTCACCTAGGAAGGATAAACAACCCATACGTCCAGCGGAACTCCCATCAACATTCCTGGTGGGATCTTTCCTGGACTTCGAAGGATGTAGGGCTACCCATGTCCGTGTGTGCTTGGTCTGCTAACATGAACCGTAAACCTCCTTTCTGCTACCTAGACAACACAATCCCCAAATCAGCTGTTGTAGCGTACACCCTAGCCCGCGCGCAGTCGTCAGCCATACCAGTTAAGACAGCTTGGGTAATACTTGCTATGGTATCCTGTTACCGAACGCTAACATACGTAACCAGACTACCTCCCAGGTCGGAGAGCGCTCGGTTTCCCCGCGTGTTTTGGCGCTCTCGTGTCCGGCATGGGCTTCCACTAACCCCCGGAAGACGGGTCTGATCGCCTTGTTGGCAGATGCAGGTGGTCCTTTGTCCCGACGGAGCCAGAAGGCAAAGGAAGTGGTGGTCGGTAACGTTGTTGTTCTGCAATTGTACGTTGCGGTGCTGTATAAGTTTCGGATTGCTGATGCATTGGAATCATTTCTGCAGACCTGACCTTACTGATGACCCTGAATGGGAACAGTTGCCGATCATGGCACCAATTAGTAGGGTAGGCATGGATTGTAAGTCCATCCATGTCAGCAAGTACTCTACATAATTGAATTCGTGTATTCCAGGGCCAGTGAATATGGTAGCGTCAAGAAATCAAGTGCTTTTATGTGCAATAGCTTTGTGTAGAATGTCAATCTATGCTCTACCCAAGCAACTCACGAAGATGTCAATATCAGCGGGTACATGCATTCCGTCTTTCCCTGATATTCTCAACCTCATAACTCCTAGATTCTGCTCCGAGAAACATCTCACCCCTTTCCGCGGCACTTGTTACTTCTCTTCAATCGCGCAGATCGATCGCGGACATTGCTCATGTCCTTGCTGCGCCTGCGGTGCCGTTGGATACCGTTGTGGATACCTTGAGGGGGACTTGGTTAGCGTTTGAGGTAAATGTGCGTGCTGGGGTAGTTAGCGCGTTTAGTGTTGCGGATGTTCTGGGAGTGACAGTCGAGCTTTATAGGTCAGCCGATCCCCCACCCCCCTTGACCATTTGTCACACCACCTCTCAGAACAAGGGCACGACTTCTCGCGGATGACGACGAGAAAGATTTGTTGTCGTCGCTTTGGAGGAATGCCCACGACATGTGCTCTGTAACAGCCTGCCTTACTGCATTCGAAGACTGTAAGGAGCCTGAGGGATACGATCTGGGTAGAATGACAGTTTCCTCGTCATAAAAACGATTGCGCTGACCTTACCATCCAGAGGCCATCTGGCAACTCGTTAGTTTGTCAGGGTGGGCAGTCAGGTTTTTAGAGAAACTCGTGGAGGAATGCCTTTTTGCCGCCGATTTAACCGACCTAACTCCAAACTCTAATGAGTTTCAACCAAAGCTTGAGCCTGTTGATGACACAGACGTCTTTGCCCTGGACGGTATGTTCCTCTGCATCCTGCCCCCGTCATGGAGCTGCTTACGTACTCCAGAAAGCAAGCGGGCTCCTCTCTCTTCGCCTTTTGATTCACCTATTTTGCTCCACCTCACTCACCCACTTATCCTGACGAACCTAATCGGGGTGATAATGCATGTGAATCGGTTCTACAATTCACTCAGTGCACTCACACCCAAAGGAGAAAACTCTCAGATTGCGCGGGATATCCTTATGGATGTAATTGGTTGCTCTGGGCTTGATCTCAGGGGAATAGAGGATATATTAAAAGGCGCGATGCCTGACGTGAGAGGTATTCCTGGTAAGTTGATATCACTTGTCCCTATCAGCACGATCGTTGAGTGAATGTATTTTTTGTCGATTCCGCGATTTTTGCAACAGGGGATGAAGCGAGGTTGTCGCTTTCGAAATGTCACCCGGTTCCTGCCCAATACCCATTTTTACGAAAAGTGGTACACACGCTGGATACATCCACGGCGATCGACAAACCGCGTCTGTTTATCAAAGCTGCAGATCTCATTGACGGATTCGCAAGTTTGTCGACCTCTGAGCAGTCCGGCAAATTACAAGGCAGGGACGTAGTTACAAAAGGTGCTTTGATACGGCGCAATCCCGGCTTGTTATGCCTTCGGTGCGGGTATAGGTCAGCGATAGGCGGGGGGGTGAGCGTTGCAGGACATGTCTCGTTGAGGTGGAGAACGTGGGAGAAAATGTGGGCGAGTCGCTGTGTTTGTGGGGGGGCATGGATCAGTGGAGACATATAGGTCGTGATCCACAGTACACCATTTACTTGCTCATCTGCGAGCCCTAGCTGAGCAAAAAAAAATTCCAGTCAAAGTGCATGTTGCCGTTGCGCTACCATCGATCTTCTCAAGTTTTATCATTCATGAGAAGACCTTTTTATCTCAAGAAAGCGGAACCTTATACAGGCACAACTCACATAGCTCTCGGTCCACGAACAAATACATCATCAGAGGTTGTAGATGAACCATGCGCTGCGATCCCCCAAGCCCGCAGCTTCTTTTTCCCTTGTCATTTTCAATCTCTTCTCAGCTTTCAAACGGTTTGCGGGAAAGATACACTAAATTAACGGCTGAGAAGACCACCATGCCGATGGGCATTATAACAAACGTGATCGTTGCCGTTGTGTAGTTCGGAGCTGGAGACAAGGAGCCAAGGAGCCAAGTGGCAAGAATACCACCCGCATTGGTCATGATGAAAGCAATCGCGATCGACGTCGCGCGCCTGGTGTGCGGCGTGCTGTTATTAGCCATCCACGTCGCCAGTGCAGGCGCAGCGCAGTAGCTCCCTGTGATCGAGAAGAAAAGGGATCCGTAACGGATATGTGATGATTTACTTGCTACGAGTGTGTCAGGAACGTGACCTTGCCAGGCCGGCGAAAGCGTACCGTAAAACGTGGAAAACCCTATAACCTCCAGGATACAAGAGAATATGGCTGTCCACCCACGGCAACGGTAATGGTCTGACACAAAGGCAGAGATGATGGAACCTAATTGAAGCGAGAACTGAGCGCCAAGAAGAGGTTCGTCCTGAGTGACGCACAGAGAAAAGCGGTAGCGAACGGAGGAACCCTCATGAGCTGAGCTCTGTTTCCCGCGTAACCAAGACCAGCCACGATCGTTGGTTCGAAACTATCCGTCCAAAATTTGCATAAATAATGCAGAGGAATTGATAGACAAAACTCACTAAGCCAAGCTGTACAGGGTCGTGCCTGAGAGGTGTGGAGTGAGCCCAAGTTAAATGGGAACGTTCAGCCGTACCATTGAAAAACAGAACAATGGCAAGAAGCCAGACATGTGGTGATTTCGCTGATTCAGCTACTTCTGTCCAGCTGAAACCGTCATTTGCGTCATCCTGCGATGTAGCGCCATCTTCTTTGAGACAAAATATGACACATGTTCGCTCTTCTTCCGATAAGAAGCGTGCCCTTTCAGGCGAACGAGGGAGTAAGAAAAAAGATATGATCCCAAAGAGAAAGGTAAAGATCCCTTCCTGTCGGAAGAAGTGAACAAAATCCCAGGAAGCAATGTGTGCCTGCCTACAAGGATGAATATCCAGGCCCAACCGGGCCTACCACCCTTTCCATTTGTTTCATCGATCGCTGCAGCGAGTAAACCGGAGAAGGCGCCTGATAAAGAAGCTGATGCATAGAAGGTAGCAATTCTGTCGAAAGGGTCGTCAAGAGGTGCGCGAAGGGTGACCCGGCGCTTACCTTATTTGCAGTCTTTTGCGAGGGTAAAAGATAGATAGATAGAGGATAAGGCCAGGGAAAAGGCCACCTGGGCCAATGATGAATAAGAAGTACTGGGCATGGGCACTGACCAACCTTCCACCAATCCCAAGAAGAATCGACAAGCAAGCAACCCAGAATAGTTATGGACAACACCTATCGACGCTTTGAGTAAAATGTTCAATTTCAGGTTGACAGCGACACTCGCCCTGTAAGGTGGTAACAAGACCCCACATAGTGACCATGGCGGGAAGCATAAGATTTGGGCCGAGACGCTGGAAAGTGAAGACACGTAACGAGTCACACTCTCAACGCCGTTGCGATTTACCTTCAAGAGCAAGTTCGAGGGGAACTCCGCAGCGATATAGGGCCTGTGCACATCTCAAGGTTGTGGAAAAAGTTTGGGCACTTACACATAAGTGACAGTCAAAGCTACAGAATACTACACGATGATGAGCTGGAAAAAAGTTGAATTTTAGCAGTGCATCCCGACGTACCTCGTAGTTGGACATCTTCAAGGACGTCTGCATTCCGGCTATGCGAGCGTTTGAGATGTTGCTCCTGTCCTACAGGTCCTCTACAATTCGAGCAGCGAAGGGAGCAGATGTGGACACGAAACATACCAAGAAAGAAAGTAGATGGAAGATCGTGCACATCGGAAGAACCCATCTGTCGAGCTTCGCCAGGCAGAGCCCTCGAGGGCAGCACGTTCCGCTCCTGAAAATTCGTCGTCCTTGAGTTCGCCGAGTTCCTTGGCCCTGTGTAGAGTGGGAGAGCCGTACATTGTATCTGGTCGTGGATGGGGTCACCAGAGTGTACGATTTGAGGGTATCTGTTCGACCTTATAAGTTCTTGCAGACCGTCGGGATTATTCCGACGACAAGATCATCTGGCCTAGAGCCTGAGGGGACATGGGGGGGCTAAGCTTATCTGCCGATGAATTAGTCGATGCAAGTTCCATGACCGCACGTCGTGATCTCGTACGAGCGGAGATATCCTCGCCGATTACCCGCCTTGGATCATCCCGAGTTTAGTGCGGCCGACTGCCAAGTCCGGCGGTAGGTTCGGCCTCTGTTGCCGTTGGTACATTCCGGCACTAGTTCTCGGACCCTGTAGACCCCTTTAAGGGGGCTTCTTTGGCTAGGAGGTCCGCGCCGGCATTTTCCGGTCAGTTCTATTGGTTTGATAGCGGGCCCATCAGCAAACAGCGCTTTTCATTCGGCAAGTGGAATGATTCGGATTGCCGTGAGCTTGCAAGATTTTGGTTAGGTTCGTCACAGGTTCGTCACGAATCCGTGGCAGGAGCAATCCTCGAGCGCGTCGGCCTCGTTGACACGAACCATTAATTTAATTATTATTTCCATTTTAATTCCTCATTTGGTACGATAACCACTGCCCATCCTGGTCGCGTGCTCGAGAAGCTTAGGCCTGAGCCCAATATTCTGATACCTACCAGTAATAATACTGAGGAAAATGCCGGTGCAGAGGTTGCCCCATTTTGGTTACTTTCCCATGGACAAAGAACCCTCTTAAAGGGGGTGTAAAAGGTCCGAGAACTGGTGCCTAAGCTGGTGCTGGATGATCGATGATGAGGGATATGAATATGTGGCAACGAAAATGCGCTGGGGCTGGAGGATGGGGAAGCTCCTGACGACGAGGCCGAGGACGCTACATTCTGAATCTCTTATTTTCTTGATACACGCGCTGTCACTTTGTACCACTAGCTGTCATGTTCAAGTTTGTTACGTGCAATCCGAGTTATGATTGTTATGCCAGTACTAGCAAGGTCTTACTATAGGGGAACGAGTGCAGCGCGGTCACCGGTAAGCTACGTCTTGCAAGACCCAGCAGGAAGTGTGTTCAACATTCGAACGTTCAACTCTTGTTCAACACTACTACATCGGTTCCTCCGAGGGCTGTGCTAGGTCTAGCTAGATTTTGCCACTTTTGCTGATGGGCTACAAGTTCAACCAATTCTCCGAAGCACTTTCTTCAATCTCTTACGAGCATGCCCAAAGCAGTCGTCCCTCCCTTGCCCTTGTCCGGGCTATTTGCAGTCTCAAAGCCCTCGGGCCCAACCTCAATGGCTGTTCTCGAAGACATAAAGCAACTCGTGGGCAACTCGCGCCTATTTGTGGACCCCCGTAAACTAGAAAACCGGACCGGAAAGGAGGGTAGGAAGAGGAGAAAAGATGCTGTCAAGATTGGCCAAGGTGGAACGCTGGATCCACTTGCTGACGGGGTACTAGGTACAATTCACATTGTCTTTCACGTCGACACGTCAGTGACTCTTCGGCGGGTCTAGTCGTTGGCGTTGGAAAAGGCACCAAACGGCTCTCAGACTTTTTGGATTGCGTCAAGGTATCTCACTCTCCCGGATTACCCATTCTATTTCGAGTTTAGGATATATAGGACTACAGAACAACCGCCCTGCTGGGCTGCGAAACAGACAGTTATGATTGTCATGGTTCCCGTATGCGCGACGCTCCATGGCGTCATGTTACCAAGGGAGGGGTGGAGGCGATCCTTGACAAATTCAGAGGCGAGATATACCAAACACCACCCATGTCTGCCCCTACTCCCAGATCCTTGCTCGCGTACTCAACCCCCGTCAGATTCTCCGCACTGAAGATGGACGGTAAGCCATTGTATGAGTATGCCCGCCAAGGGATACCATTGCCTCGGCCCATCGAAAAGAGGAAGGTTACTGTCCACTCATTGGATCTTATCGATTGGAAAGGGAGTCATCACAGCTTTCGATGGCCAGAGAAGGAGTTCACCCCAGATCAGAAGGCTGCCCTCAAGACAGCGCTCAAGCCCGATGAGACCGATCCCACCATACAAGACAATACTGACGAGCACACCGAGCAGGCTCCGACAGCGATTGTTCTGAGCATGAGGGTGTCCGGAGGCACGTACGTGCGCTCAATCGTTCGCGATCTCGGTCGCGCGCTAGGTTCGGCCGCGCACGTGGTTACTCTGACTCGGTCTCGGCAAGGAAAGTTCACCCTGGATCCCAAAGATGGAGAAGACAGATCATGTGTACCATGGGACGTTTTTGAGAAAGCTCTGGAAGACGAAGGTGAACGAGGTGAAGACGGCTGGAGGGCGTGGGAGAGAGAGGTTCTTGATCGATTAGAGATAGTCAACACGTAGAAGCAGTAGAAAGTTCAACAATCCATCCCACGACGCATTCAACACAGGAGGCAGTCCTTGACGCGTGACGCTCCGAATATCGAATGGTAGTCCGGCTCCGGTGGCCGGCGCGGGCCGCGAAAACTCCGGTCCGACATGGATTCATTAGAGTCGCACTCGAGCCTAACTCAACACACTTGTGTTGAATAATCCCAATGTTACACTGGTCAGAGTATTGTACAATAAATAAGCTTTCTGTTTCCTTTTTTTATTTTAAAAAAAATGGTGTTATAGAATTTGTGGATATGCCACATGCTGATGTTTTCGGGACTCACATGATACATTTGTCTCCTAATTTATTTATTATCGCTATGAATTTATGAATAGAAACATGCACGGACCGCGCCCGGACCGCTCGATGGATCAGCATAGCTCGATAACTCCTTATATGCGTGCTTGAGGACTTTGTTTGTGGGCCATCCCTCCCTTTTCCTTGGTTTCAAGCATGGCAGCAAATGATACCAATGACCATCGTACCACTGTAATGCGCCCGTTGAGTCCTGGCATCTATACTCCTATCCCAACGTTTTTTCAACTGGAATCTGAGGATCTTGGTCAGTGGCACGAATTATACGCAGCCTGTGGAATGCGTTGCTAAAAGCACGAACAGATCTCGACGCATTCAAGAAACACGTTCTTCGGACAGCTTTAGCCGGCGTCCGACCGCTATTGTCAGGTTCCATGAGCGAAGCCATTCATTTATCGCATGCCGAACGGTCCACGTTGATCAAGACAGCAAGGAAAACCTTGGACAACGCAGGTCTGGACAAGGTGCCGATCATCTCTGGAATTGGTGCTGGTAGCACGCGGGAGTGCATTGAGTTGGCAAACGAAGCAGCTGACGCTGGCGCGGACTCCGCTATTGCCATATGTAGCGGATACTTTGCTGGGGCACTCGCTGGCAACAAGAAAGCGCTGAAGGCTTTTTGGACAGAGATCAGCCAAAAGAGTCCGATACCCGTCATAATCTATAATTGTGAGCACAGCGCTCATGTATATGGTATATGGCTGACTTCTTGTCTTAGATCCCGGAGCTGCTGGGGGGATCAACCTGGATTCTGATCTTATCACTGAGCTCGCCGTAGAGTGTCCCAATTTGGCTGGTGTCAAACTGACGTGCGTTCATAAGAAACAGGTCGTGCAAGTGCCCATGCTAATCAATTCTTGTCTATAGGTGCGGCGATGTAGGAAAACTCACACGAATCGCTGCTACTATTTTCGACCCGACCTTTTCTTTCAACCATCCTCGGAAGAACAAGGATGCACCATTCCTTGTCCTTGGCGGATTCACCGACTTCGTTCTCCCAGGTGCATATGCCAATGGCCACGGTGCCATCACAGGTCTCGCGAACGTCGCCCCGGTAAGTAAGCAAACGCTTTACAACACTTGTGCCAACGATATCGCTATTGCAACAGCACACAGTAGTAAAACTGTTTCAACTAAGTGAGGAGTCCAAGACTGATCCAAAGCTTCTTGGCGAGGCCCAAAGGTTGCAAGGAATCGTTGCACGAGCGGATGCTACAATCGCCAAGGCTTCTATAGCTGGTACCAAGCTTTTGCTGGATAAGCTCTACGGATATGGAGGCAATCCTCGGCGGCCACTTCCTCCCATCGAGCTTGCAGCAGGTGAAACCCTGTGGGAACACCCACACACTCGGGCGCTCGTGGCCATGGAGCTCTCGCTCACCAAGGCGAGTTAGAAGGCGATCCGCTCCCTTGTATGCAGAGATTGTAGCTATGAGACCACGTTACTGAAAGGATGTTTTTGTTGTGGTTGCATCGGTCGCCATGAGCCGTGTGGTCACGAGTTGTTCCGAGCCATATGGGTCTGTAGGAACAAGTCCGCCGTTGTACTAGACTGTGGGATGCGGAGGCCGAAGTGTGACGATAAAGCAGCGTGTATCACACGAGTCCCATATCTCGGGTGTTTCGGGATGAGTCTGCCATTCGATCAGCTTGCCAGTAGCCAGAAGAATTTGTTTTATGTAACCCGCCGGGTCTTGGGTAGTCCTGCGAACAATTCTTTCTTGAACCCCAACCATGTCCATGTCGGCCTGCAGGCCGTCCAGGAGCTGCCGGTCGTTGGGCCGCATAGTGTCCAAACCACTGGTTTCAGGTGACACACAACCCTCTCGACGAGTTATTTATGTGTAACGATCATATCCACAGCCATCCGGTCATTCCACTGGTCCGTATACCGTAGAAATCAACCATCAGAGACAAAGAAGGATCCTGGTGCATGTCGTGACCTGCATCACCTGACTGTACGCGCTAATATGTAGTCCTTTGTTCCCACAGGCACTCCTTATTCTTCTCTTGTCGTCGGTGCACCGAGAGAGACGTATCCAAACGAGCGTCGTGTATCTCTTACGCCTCAGAATGTCGCTCTGCTGAAGAAGAAAGGCTTCAGTAGTGTTCTGGTCGAAGGAAACGCCGGTGCTGCCGCACAATTCTTAGATGGAGACTACGCCAAGGCTGGAGCTACCTTGGTCTCCAAAGAAGAACTCTACAAGAAGACGGACATTTTACTGAAAGTGCGACCTCCTTCACAAGATGAGGAGGTCGCCGCCTTGAAAGACGGTAGTACTGTTATTTCTTTCCTATACCCTGCGCAGAACAAGCCGCTTGTCGAGAAGCTGGCCTCGCGTAACGTAAACGCATTTGCCATGGACATGATCCCACGCATTTCGCGTGCTCAAACATTCGATGCCTTGAGGTGAGCATAAAGGTCATATCCACAACTCATACGTAATACCCTCGGATCAGTTCCATGGCCAATATTGCAGGCTACAAAGCTGTTTTAGAGGCCTCCAACCACTTTGGTCGATATCTTACTGGACAGGTTACGGCAGCTGGGTAAGTGCATGGCCGTATCAGGGTAATAACTATCTCATTCTTTCGCTACAGAAAGGTAGCCGGGCGTTTTTTCATGCACTTTCACGCGTCTTACGCCTCTATAAGGTTCCCCCTGGCAAGGTTCTCATCATTGGTGCCGGTGTCGCCGGACTCAGTGCTATTGCAACGGTCTGTCCTTCTGACCCAAACGTACATTCTAGGGGCACAACAAACTTACTCATGATAGGCGCGTCGACTTGGTGCCATTGTCCGAGGATTTGACGCTCGCTCGGCTGCACGCGAACAAGTTCAATCTCTTGGGGCCGAGTTTCTCGAAGTCTCTATCCAGGAGGAAGGTGGCGGGGCAGGAGGTTATGCCAAGGAAATGTCCAAGGAATTTGTCGAAGCAGAGATGGCGCTTTTTATGGAACAGTGCAAGGAGGTCGACATCGTCATAACAACTGCGCTTATTCCTGGAAAACCCGCTCCTAAGCTAATCACGAACGAGGTCAGCACAGGGTCAATAATCGAGCCATCTGACCTCACGTTTGCCTGCAGATGGTTGCAGCAATGAAGCAGGGCTCGGTCATCGTTGACGTATGTCGTGTCGAATCTACGAGATCTGAAAGCTTATGTTCTTGGTCAAGTTGGCAGCCGAAGCAGGAGGTAACTGTCAGGCCACTGTACCCGGGGAGTTGGTTGTCAAGAATGGGGTCACTATCATCGGTAATACGATCCTCTATGGAGATCAATTGGATATTCATTCATTTGTGCAGGTTATACCGACCTTCCTTCGCGGTTGCCAACGCAGTCATCAACCCTATACTCAAATAACGTCACCAAGTTTCTTTTGTCTATTGGTGAAGGGAATAACTACGCCATTGACCTGAGCGACGAAGTAGTCAGAGGTTCAATTGTGGTTCACAAAGGTGAACAACTACCACCAACTCCTCGTCCAGCTCCTCCCCCAGCTCCTCCTCCAACACCCAAGGTAGAGGAAGTACAAACCAAAGCCATCACTCCATGGCAAAAGGCCACTCGTGAAGTTGCTACCGTTACTGCGGGAATGGGTTCTGTAGTTGCTCTTGGGAAGCTCACTGGGGCTGCCTTTATGAGCAACTTTTTTACCTTTGGGTTGGCGGGTCTGGTCGGATACCGTGTGGTTTGGGGTGTGGCCCCAGCTCTACACTCACCGCTGATGTCTGTTACAAATGCAATCTCCGGTTGGTGCACTTGTACTTGAATCAGGCTCCTCGATACTAATGAGACTTGCAGGAATGGTTGGTGTGGGAGGTTTGTTTGTGATGGGTGGAGGTTACTTGCCAGGGACCATTCCTCAAGTACTCGGTGCTCTGTCAGTTCTTCTCGCCAGTGTGAATGTCGCTGGAGGTTTTGTCATCACCAAGCGTATGCTTGACATGTTCAAAAGTAAGCCCGTGGTCATGAAAATTCAGTTGTGGCTTAATATGTCATAGGACCAAGTGATCCGCCTGAATATTCATGGTTGTACGGTGTTCCTGCGGTTGTGTTCACAGGAGGATTCCTGGCTGCAGCGAGCACCGGGATGGCTGGTCTTGTCCAAGCGGGCTACCTGACTAGCAGTCTGCTTTGCATTGGTGAGCGGCATGATCCTAGTACTCTTCTCGATTAAGTGTGATTTTTCAAAGGCTCTCTGTCTGGATTGTCTTCGCAAACCACGGCACGCCAAGGCAATGTTCTCGGTATTCTCGGTGTAGGCTCTGGAATTCTCGCGTCATTGTTGGCTGTAGGGTTCCCTCCAGAACTCCTAGCACAATTTGCTGGAGTTGCCACCATCGGTGCCACAATTGGCACCATCATCGGTCGGCGCATCACAGCCACGGAACTTCCGCAGGTGGTCGCAGCTTTACATTCTGTCGTTGGTCTTGCGGCTGTCTTCACCTCCATCGCCAGCGTGCTCGCTGACGTATCGCACCTATCTGTACTCCACCAAGTGACTGCCTACCTTGGAGTCGTGATTGGTGGTGTCACCTTCACCGGTTCCGTTGTAGCTTTCCTAAAATTGGCTGGGAAGATAGGCTCGAGACCATTGGTAATGCCAGGAAGACACCTCATTAATTCCGGGCTTCTCGGTGCTAATGTGCTGACGATGGCTGCTTTTATTACCACTGCACCAACCGTACCTCTCGTTGCTGCAGGTTACCTCGGCGCAAGTACAATTCTCAGCTTTATCAAGGGTTTCACGACGACAGCCGCTATTGGAGGGGCTGATATGCGTGAGTGCTGATCATGGAAGCGTTCCCGATCTAAATGATTTACTGTACATTTCATTAGCTGTCGTTATTACCGTCCTGAATGCTTATTCGGGCTTTGCACTTGTTGCGGAAGGCTTTATGTTGGACAATCCGCTCCTTACGACTGTCGGTTCATTGATTGGTGTTAGCGGTTCTATTCTTTCATATATCATGGTTCGCGAATCAAGTTGCTTCCATAGCGCTCTTGTCGTACTCACCAGCTTGCAGTGTGTAGCCATGAATAGGTCTTTGACCAACGTTCTGTTTGGTGGTATTGGCACGATCGTACCATCGGAAGCTACCAAGATCGAAGGCACAGTCACTAAAACGACTGTGGATGACACAGTAGAAGCCCTTGCCAACGCTGACAGTGTCATTTTGGTAAGTCCGTTCCCTCCATTCGTCATCTCAGTCTCACTTGCTCTCTTTAGGTTGTTGGATATGGCATGGCTGTGGCTAAAGCTCAATATGCTATCTCGGAAATCTGTTCGATGCTCCGTGCAAAAGGTATCAATGTGCGCTTTGCCATTCACCCGGTGGCGGGTCGCATGCCTGGTCAATGCAATGTGCTTCTGGCGGAGGCATCGGTACCATATGACAGTGAGATGGATCCTTGCTCCGACGAAGCTTGCCTGATGACGTGAATTTGTCCTCTGACCGTTAATCCACATTTAGTTGTCTTGGAGATGGACGAAATCAACGACGACTTCGGCGAAACAGACGTCACACTCGTTATAGGCGCAAACGATACCGTGAATCCAATTTCCCTGGAGCCTGGTTCGCCAATAGCGGGCATGCCTGTTCTTCATGCTTGGAAGACCAAGCAAGTCATTGTAATGAAGAGAGGCATGTCAAGCGGTTATGGTATGTCTTCTCTGCACCGACGCTGCGTGTGTACACTGATGTATACGTTTTACTCTAGCTGACGTTCCAAACCCCATGTTTTACATGCCGAACACGAAGATGTTGTTCGGTGATGCAAAGGATACCTGTGATGGTGCGTGTCTACCCTCCCTTCATCGAGCCTCTTCTCACTTGTGCCGATCACAGCTATCAAGAGAGGTCTCCAATCGCGAAACTAATGGCATTGTCACAACTATGCCTTCGGGACAACTTGTGTATTCACTCGTTTGTAGGATTGTTGTTATTGCTAGTGCTGTGCCACCAGTTTCGCCACATCTCCGACCTAAGATATTCATCAGCGAGCGAAACCAGTAGCTGAGGCCATCCTTGGTGAAGAGGAAAAAGTGTAGAAGTTTGTGGAATATAGTAGTGTATATATCACATCGTTATATCGTAACTGACTAGGGCGGACATGAAGATGGCCTAAATCATAGGCGAGAGCACCCTCATCCCAAATGATCAAGTCCAAATCTAAGAGGGATTTAATAAAATGTCCGAAAAGCGTACACAGACAGGTATGTCGCAAGCGTTCAGATGTCTATGTTTATGATCACGAGCGGAAGAGTCCCCCCTTAAACCCGGCTGACCTTCATTGAAGATTCGATGCTTCCAGAAGCCATCAATTCTTGACGATCGAATAACTCAGTCGAGATGAGCTTGAGCTGCGGCTGGGCTGGTTATACAACCAGGTGGCGATAAGGACGATGACAGATCCAAGAATGAAGGTGAACGTGATTTGAAAGTCAAAGAGTGCCACGGATGCCAGGAACGATATCACGATGCTGAGACTCGTCGCGAAGCCTTTGAGAATGTTGTCCGAGTATTTGATGACCATGGCAGTCACCAGACCGCCAAGAACCTGGATTGCAACCGTGGCCCAGGCCCAAGCGCCAAAGTTTTGAAAAAGCGATTGGATAAGGCCTGATTGTGAATGCTGGGAGATGAAGATAGGTACGAGTGCGGGGAGGAGTGAGAAGGCGGAGAGCTGAACGTTGCGTATCCAGAGGTCTGATTGAGAGTTCTTCAACACCATTTCGAAATAGACACCTGCAAGACCTGACGTAAAGCACGCTGCCACGACCGCGAGAAAGCCTTTGATAGCGTTCATTGAAGTACCCTGGAACAGGAGAGAGGCGGTCTTTGGTGAATCGCTCGCCCCGGTCTGAATCTGCACGATGCCTACTCCGATAGCGAGGAAGGATAGCGCTACCCACTGGCTAGCGCTCAGTTGTTTTCGGAGAAGCGGGACGGAGAAAGCTGCTGTTGTTAGGATCTTCATTTGATAGCTGACTTGGAAGGTAGCGGCCTCCAAGTTTGTGGCTGCAACATATTGCAAGTTGTTCTGGATGACTTGAGGTGAAAGGGGGAGAGAATGAAAAGGGGCGGTGATGGCAAGCGAGGATGGACACACCATAGAGTATGGCGGGTATGGACAATTTCCAGCAATCTGGGCTGAAAACCTCCCTGCCCAATCTACGCACACGGAGCAATATCTTGGAGGGATTCCAGAAGCGGCCTGTGGTGAGACCAAGCTGGGGCGTGTCTGAGATATAGGGGCCTATTTGAACGAAGGCAATCGCGAGCGATATCGAGCCTTTCAAGAGTTCGTTGAGGAGAACGGCGGCTGGTGCGGAATATGACTGGGAGGGAGGGATGGAGACGCGAGAGTAGTGCATTATTATCGTTAAGAGGGAGTTTTGAACGGCGAGGGTGACGAGACTAGCATGGACGGGGATGAAGCAAGGTGGGGATCGGTGGAGTGAAAGGACGACTCACGATAGATATTTGAGGGGGATGCCGCACAGAGAAGGGAGGGGGGGCTGGTCTGGAAAGAGAGCAAGCTCTTCGAATTCGAGCTTGTCGTCGTTGCCCTGTGGTGTGTCCTGACGGAGCTGGGGCTGGGGCTGAGGCTGAGACATGGAGGAGGGGTATAAGGAAGGAGGGAGGGGGGGGTATGTCGGCGAGATGTGAAAAAGGAGGCCTAAACGGAATTGAGACGCGGCGTGCGGTTTATTTTCTCTCTCTCTCCGCAGCAGATGATTCAATTTGCAGATCCACAGACAGACTTTTAATTCAACCTTGTACAAACCAAAATGACATTCAATATCCGTAGTATGAGACCCCCCGACTCTTCCGATCCCCGTCATACAACCCATAGATACTGTACGTCGGACTGTGATAGTCCGCGTACCCCTCAGGGTCTGCGTGCTCCAGCGCCATCTGCGCCAACGACGGTATCGGTGGTGGTGATGGCACACGCGGCGGCTTATCTTCCGCCCTCTTCTTAAGGCTGCTCTTCCCCTCCCGCGCTCGGGCAGCCTCAGATGGTCGGATGTTCACCAGCGACGCCGTCGACTTGGACGCCGCAAAGTCCACCATCATCAAGCTCCCCAACGCCGCAGCATCAGACGGAGGGCTATCACACTGGAAACTCGCCTTCGGGACTGGCTTTTTTTGACTTCGTCCCGTGACAGTCACCTTTTTCGCTTCTCCAATCACGCTCATCGAGTCGTCGGGATACAGTGTGGGCTGTGGTGACGGTGGAACCGGCGACGTTAGACCGAGAGCCGAGGCCAAGTCCCTTCCCCGTCGAGAATCTGCTCGTTCAGCCCCATTCCGTCGAAGAGGGATCCCATCTTGTTCATGGTCCGTGTTGTGTTTGCCATAGTTTGTTGCGGCTGCCGACGCTCGAGGATATGAACCCGGCGTGTAGTACGTCGATTTAATTCGAGCCCGCCCGCCGTTCGACCGCGCCATGTTAGGAGACCCAGTCGGTGGCGAAGTGGGTTCCATTCCACCATATGCAAAGCTTTGTGACCGTCTCAGCGCTGCAGCGTCCTTGGCACCACCAGGTGCTACCATACTGATTCTATTGCGAGACCCCATCATCCTGTCCTTGTATTTTAGTGCCGCAACATTGGCTGGTTCGGCGTGCGTAACACCGTCTATCGCAAGACCAACATCTGCGCCTACTTGCGAATATCCGCCAGGTGAATTCGGATAGAGGGACATGGATACTGTGGAGAGCCTCGACACCGCACGGGTGATTGCGTTCTGGACTGGCTGCAAAGGCATAGGACTCTTGCTCTTAAAGAGAGCGTTTGAGTTACCGTATCCAACGAACGGATATTGACCCTGATTCTGTCCTTGGACGTATGTCGTGTTGTTGTCGACTACACCATGCCTACCTTGTTGGGTGGTTTGATTGACAGTCAACAGTTGGTCTTGGGAGCTCGACCGGGTTACTGTCACCGTCGGCGCAGGTTTGGGGATTCCGGAGTTATACTGAGTCCATGTCCAAAGTCCAGTGTTCCCTTTCGCACCGCGTGCTTGGAGGGTAGGGGACGAGCGTTCCTTGCCTCCAAATATCGGGGAGCCTTCACTTTCCACTTTGTCATCCGAAAAAGTCCCATCATGAGGGATGGGGAGGGAGGGAGTAGGGGTCCTTCGCCGACGGGGGCGCTGGAAGAGTTTGACCAGGACGACCACGATGAAAAGTGTGAGACCACCACTGATAGCAAGTGCAATGATCGCTGTAGTAGACAAATGGGAGGTGCTCAACTGAGCACTACGATCGTGTGAATCGTGACTTGCTGTAGTGGCCGCCACAGGTCGAATGGATGTCGTTGGATGAATTACCAAGGACGAGTGAGCAGCCAACTCTTCAATCTCCGTCAAATTTTGGGTCTTCAAAGATGGCAATGGCACAAAAGTTGATTTCGATGCCACATGTGAACGACCTGAGGAAGCTTTCGACGTGGCAGAGGTATGAGATGCTGAGACGGGGGGTGTGACGAGCGTGGCTGTATCTGCTGACGGGGGAGGTAGGCCGGTATCTGGGATGGGTGCCGGGACGTTTGTGATCTCGTGCACACTATAGTCATGGTGAGGTGCTGCCTGAGATGCCTGTGGTAGCTTGGGGCGAGACTGAAGATGTGTGTGCGCCGGATCAGCCTCAAGGTCCTCTGATTTTTCCTTGGAGCTGGACATCAGTCTCTCGGTATCATCCGCGAGCTCGGCGGGCGCCCGCTGGGATATCTTGCGCGCGGGAAGCCCTCGCGTAGTCTTGCGAGGCCTGCGCAACATTATTTACGCTCCGTTAAGCGTCCGGCGCAGATTGAAAGGAGTGACTAGGGTAGCAACAAATGAGTGAACAATGCAGTAAGAAGGACGAACAAGTCGACACGTGCTTATGAGCGCGTCGAGGTCACGTGAATTGATTTTGTGTGGCATTCAACAAAGCCTGAGCTTTTGCTTGAGCAATCTCCAAGTTGTTCTTCTGCGTTCAGCGTGTGCGGAAGCAGAGCAGGGCCTTTGCATGAGCTGAGTGCTGAATTTTGAATCGTTGGGTGTGGGTAGGCGCCGGTAGAGATTACCATTGAGAAGAGACAAATCCATGGACAGGCGCGTCTCTCGCACCTCGAAATGAAGTTGTCGAAACCCTGACACGTCCACGACCAACATATACTTTGTAGCGATTCTTTAGTATCTCGGCCGACCCAGCTGTTACAGCATGCATTAGCTCCTGCGCAGCAAAGTCGGGAGCACAGCAGAGACTGGGATCTGAATCTAGGCTCGCCAAACGACGACGGAAATGCAGCAAACGAATTTTCAATGGATTCAAGGATAATCCCGGCCCAACCCTCGACGCCTCGTTACCATCTGCATGCCTCACTTTTGCAGAGTCCGGAAGGTAGTGGCAAACGTATGCTAGCCGAAGATTCCCAGAAAGAAAAGCGTCAGGAAAGCAGTGAACAGGCCAGAATATCTGCAACGTCGCCGGCCTCGGAGTCAGGCAATGTTCCATTTCAAGGGTCAGGTTCGGAACTTTTTCATCAACATGGGGATGTTCCACTCTCGGCAGTGATCGGTGAGCCACTCTTCATGTCATCCTTGCTTTCAGATAATTACCTCTTCGTCTCTAGGGACAAGGTCCGGTTCCCCCACCACCGCTCGAGTCCATCCTCTCTCTCGACCAACAACCTCCATGCCCCTCGGGAACAGGCACTACCGTCGTTCTCCTTCCTTTCCCTCCCAAGACTCGTTCGGTGGCCCCGTCTCACAAGACCCCGCAGAACAATATATCGCGTCCACAAAGCAGTTCGATGTGCCACTCTCTGATCTGGGAGAGACACCAACTCAGGAGGTCATTCATTCGCCCACAGATCCTGGCATGACCCTCCCCGATGCCAGTGAGCACAAAGAATTCCTCGAGGCTGCTATGCGCGAGTATGAAGCACAAAGGACAAACAGGGCAACTTCAAATCGTCGCGCCAATATTCTCGTGGCTGCCACTCCCAGCAATTCCGGTGAATCTTCAGGCATGTCACAGCACAAGGATGGTGGCTTCTCGTTCCACAATCATGGTTCACGATTCGCTGGTCAGGAGTCGAGATTCGAGTTTGACGGCTCATCGTCCTTTGACAAGATGCTCGACCGGGGCCTTGCTGACGCTTCGGATCCGACCCCAGACCCCACTCAGCCCAAGAAGATCGACACAAGGCAGGTCGATGGCGTAGTTGATGTCGAGCCCCCTACCAGAGATGACATCCTCACCACGCCACCACGCTCTCCACCCTTTGACTGGATTGCTCCCGCCCCCAGTGCGACTGTCGCGTCAAGTAATCCTAGGAGCTTGTTAAGAATGGTGCATCCAGGAAACCAGTATCGGATCGCCAGGATGCGTAACTTGGCGGGAGATGTGGAACCCCCATCGTGCGTCACCACGGGAGCGGTAACGCACCCCTCTCACATGGAGGAAACACAGCCTTGCCACTCCGATGAGTCGACTCACTCGAATGTTCTCCCACCAGTTCGACCAGCACCGCGCCAAACCAAGACGGAAAAATCTCGTCCCATTACACACCAATCTCAGAGAGAGGACGAGGACGAGGAACCTGAAGATGCACTTGACGTTGTCCCCGACTCTGAGCCCCTTCGAGCTGGGCCCGGCACCCAAACGCCTAGCCACCGTCGGCCTGTGACGCAAAGTCCGCTTAAGAAGAATTTCCGCTTTCTCAGCCCGGTGTTCGAGCACGGATCCGGAGACATTGTTCCTGATTCCCTAGAAGTCGAGGAGAGCGAAGCCGATGTTCCGTTGGCAATTGAATTAGCTTCCAGAAACACGAAGAGATCTGTGGCTCCCATAGAAGACATGACTATGCAGGGCAGGAAAACGAGGACTGCATCTTCTGCTGTCCCCGAAAAGGTGATTTGTACCACTCCTTATACGACCATAAGCCTTGACTGACACCATCGCTGCCTCGGTAGGCCCCATTACTTGCTTTTGAGAAACAACCTCGAAAACCTGTTTCGTCCTCGACGAAAGGGATAAACTCCAGAGAAAAACCTTTAAAATCGGAGCCCGCAGAGGTTCCAACGTCACTTCCAGAGCAAGACCTGCAAAGTCAAGCATTCTCTTCCGGGGAACCTCCTGCCGCTGTAGCAAACATGCTACCTTCGAAGAAGAAGAGAAGAGGGTTACAACCTTTGGAACCTTCGCGTGCGCGCCACCCTTCCACGGCGTGTCTTGCCACGACCAAGCCCGTCGCTAGCAAGAAACGTTCCCACACATCCGATACCGAGAACTCAGAAGACTCATCACGCCACCCCACCAAGGATGAGAGGGCTACACATCCCAGGGTTCAGAAGGAGGAGGAAGAGGAGACCAAGTCTGCGGATGATCATGATGACTCGCCGCCACCCCCGGCACCTGACACATCACGTAAGAAGAGAAGGCGCGCTGAAGACGTAAATCCAACTCGCGGACCGTCGAAAGCTTCGACTTCGACTCGAAACAAGCAGTCCGAGACTCCTGCAGTTGCCACACGTTCTGTCAAGAGGTTACGTTCTGGGGCGTCATCCACCCGTGGACTCACAGCAGAGCCGGCTACACGAGTTTTCGCGTTGTGGAAACAAGATGGTCATTATTACTCCGGCGTCGTCCACTCTCGCGGAATGAAAAACAAGCATCTGGTCAAATTTGATGATGGGACGGAAGATGAAGTTGAACTTAAAAATATGCGTCGCCGAGAGCTTCTAGTCGGGGACAGAGTTATCGTCACTCAGGACAACGTCAAGGGCGTCGTTAGCGATACCAGCCATGCAGATTCTCGTGGATCGTTTAAATTGGAGATCGATAACGGGGATGCAGTAGCAACTGCTGAAGTGGGATTCGGTGACATTCGCATTGCGAATCGCACGATTCAAAGTCAGTGGAAGGAGCGCACGGTCATGGCACAGCATATTGTCACTGTGGTCAAACCGAAGACTCTCATTGACACGACGCCATCCAAATTGTCGATTATCAGCACAACCTCCGGAAAAGCCCAGCGAGAGTTGGTCAAGACAGGGTTCGTAGTCACTATCAATCCCAAGAATGAAGACCCCGTTCAGACGAAAGACGAGGCAATGCACGCAATCAAACAGCACGGGGGCCTGGTGATTGAAGATTGGTCTAGTGTATTCATCATGGAGGGCAGACATAGTCAATCCAACAAGCGGTGGATCGCGACACCGCAAGATTTTCGATGGAGACCAAAAGTAAACCTGGATCGCGTCTTTCTTCTGTCCGATGACGCGCATCAAAAGCCTAAATTTCTTCTAGCGCTTGCGCTAGGGATTCCCTGCCTATCATTCGAGTGGTTGACAAGAGGGGAGAAGTTTTCTTCGGTATGCTTTATATTCGTCCTTCAGGTTATATAGCGTTGAGTCGAATTCATGTCAGGACTGGCAACCGTTCCTTCTCCCAGCGGGTTATTCTGATACACTCGGTGCCAGAATCTCCCAGCTCGTTGATCTTGACTGGGGAAATTGTACAGAACACCTTACAGACATCATGGCCAGTCGAGTGCCAATCAAGCTATTTGAACAGAAGACAGTGCTGTGTGTTGGCGCTGACTTGGTTCCCCTTCCCCCGAATCGGGCGAGAAAAGTATATCTATTAATTTGAGTCAATGCACGGAGCCTGACGTCAAATGTTGCAGAATGCTCCCGAGGAAGCCAGCCGGTATGTTCCCTGGATCATTTTATGTATGGGTGCAGCCAAGGTCGAGGCGGTCACCGATACGAAACAAGTGGCTCCTGCTCACATGCAGACTTTTGACTATATCATTGTCAAGGAAAGAAACCTTCTCGGATCAGTCAAGCTGGGCGAAGACGTCGTTGTGGGGGATGTTACTTGGGTGAAGGAGTGTCTGGTCTCGTCACGTTTATCCATACCTGGGTTGGACTAACATTTATTCCCGTTGTCCTACTATTTATCTAACCCATCTCCGCTACCCTTGCTTCCTCGTTGATTACTCGTAGTGTTATTTGTGGATGCCAGAAATGGAAGTTTTTTCCCGTCGGCTGATCCGCGTTTAGAACGCCACTGGGAAGTCGCAGTTGTGGTCCTCCTGACTACTTACTTGCATGGACGGCCCACCACAAGAGTACGAAGTTGGTCAGTGTTTTTCTGCACTTATTCGGTATCCTCACCGACTTGATTTCCTGTGTGCAGAGTCTGTTACCAAGGCTCACGTTTACGACAAGAAGGGCAAGAAAATTACTTGGGTACGATCCGTCTCTATTCAACACTTTACTCGTACTAAATCGAGCTGTGTAGAAATACTACGTCAAGGTTCGTTACCGCTGTCATCTTACTCACTATCCTCTTATTGGTCGTGTCGTAGTGGAAAGGGTATGGTTGGGATGAATGCACGTATGTCACTTTCGAGAACCTGTTGGAGCTCTAACCGATGCGTTCGAGTTCAGTTGGGAGCCTGCGGACTCGTTTCAAGATGGTTCCGAACACATTCTAGAGTCTTTCTGGGAACGCATAGACACTGGTGGTAGAGATATCTCCGACGCTGCCGCCTTCAAGAAGGGAGAGGAATTGTTTATTTCTGGACCACCAGGTATATCTACCCTCCAATGGTATTCATTACGTCGCGTAGCTGACACTAATCGCTAGGTAGAAAGGGTCTAAAGAGAAAGGCTAACCCGGCGAAAACCCAAGCATCGCCTTCTTCCGAAGATGTTATAAGTTCAAATGGTGCGAGTATCTCAGCGCCATTATCAGCCACTCGAAAACGCCGGCGGGTGGAGACTTCCGCTGATGATGAACGGGGATGCTCGAAGCCGAGGCGCAGGGTATCCACAGTGGCGCCGAAATTCGAGAGAATATCTGCCAAGTCACCCAAACGGAGACGAGTTTCTTCTCCAGGACCACGAAAGTCAGCGCCTAAACGCCTGCCGTCCGTGGGTGACTCGCAACTCGATGCGGATGGTGAGACGGATCCAGATGTAGTCGAGGTGGAAGACGAACTCATGCAAGTGAGTGCGGAGGATGCGGAATACACCAACGGGGCGCGCAACCCGGCAAGTGGGAGCGCAATTGGATCCAAAAAGATTACATTCGACGATCTCGAGCACTTTTACAGTGGCAACCCGATTGACATTGATCAAAACACGGATGAACAAGTGGCTGCTCCAAAACCAGAAGCTCGGCCACGACTGCAATCCCCATCTCCAACCACCTTTCCGCCTCCAGACGGTGCGGCTCCTGAGTCTCAAGCTCCTGCCTCCCCAACGCTCAGCGTTCCTGATCCTCTTTTCGATTCGCCGTCACGTCACTCTGATAAAGCTCTGGAAATTGAGAGAGACCCCAGCCTCCCCCACCACCGTGCCCGGGCTGCAAATCCTCTCATCAAACTTATTGATACAACCACACTCGAGACCGCAAACAAACAATCCCGCATAACCGCTAAAGCTCGTCTGATGTCCATCCACACAGCTGAGGCACCATCCGCCAGTGGCCCGAGTCGCGATATCGCTAAGCGGAGCGGCAAGCCTGGTCCCGGCCGGTCTTCTTCTGGTCTGATCGCCAAGAACCGCAGCTCCTTACTCACTGCCACCAAGGGCACTCTGAGGAGCGTCAAGGGAAATTTTCCAAGTACCACCGTGCAACGTGATCAGCCCGATGAGATTGAAGAAGCTCCAATTGCTCGTGGCTCGACCGAAGGGGACAATCACAATCTCCTTGTTACGTCATGGAGTGATGAAGATATCGCAGTTGACCATCAGACGATGTCAAGCTCCCAACCGGGTCCTCCCTCCGGAGATGAGCTGCTTAAGCTGGCGGGGCTCCAGACAGATCAGGAAACTCTTCCTGATTACGAAGATGATTCCGCGGTACAACCACAGAAAGCCGAGGAGACACAAGGATCGAATTCAACGTCAGCACCAGCGAAGGAGGAATTGCCCAACGAATCGTCGGTCGAGGCTACAGAAGGATGCAAGGCAAGTGACCGTGTCGCGGACGCCTCACCCTCATCCTCTGTGCCTGCGGCGGGACAGCAAACCTCAGCCCCAATTATTGACGACCCCTCTGTTTCATCCGTTGTTGCTCCTCCAGTGGATGAGGCTGTGAAGAAGAAGTATAGTATGCCATACTTAAGTGGTTGATCCTGTATTAATCAAGGTATGATTTAGTATCGAGCTCGCCAAGGAGCACCTCTTTCCCTCTACCCAAACGTCTTTCGACACCTTTGGCACCACCCAGTCATCCTTCCGGTCAACCATCTTCGGACCATTGTCAGTTGGAGTTACCTTGTCATTGTGTGTTACGCTAAATTAGCCCATAGATACCAAGGCTCCATGGCAAACTCTGTGCCGGTCGTTAAAGACGAGTCAGGGCTTCGTCCGAACGATTGGAAATCTGACTCATTATTGTTACAGGTTCACGACAACGTTTAAAGTGACCCTTGGTGATAGCGTTGAGCTTCCGCTAGTTCTCAAGGACTGTAGCGAAATCAAAACTCGGATCAGCGACATCCTGATTGGCAAGTCCTCTGGTAAGGTAGCACTCTTCTACTCCGCAGAGGATGCGCTTGCTACGGTAAGTACCTTGAAGAGCGACGGCACGGCCCGTGTTGTTCTCGACCCCTCGGCGGGGACAATGCAAAAAGAACGTTTCTCAACGTTCCTGCAACGTTTTGAGTCATCCCAAACGGTATGGCAGACTCTTCGACCCATGACTTGTGCTGAGCCGCGTTATTCAGCTTATTGCGCCAGTTGGTAAAGAAGTCTGTGTGTTGTACTCGTCCGAAAACGTTGCTATTGCCGAGAAGCTCGGGGCGCCTACCCACCTTAAGGGACTTTCGAGCACACTTTTGATTTCGCGTGCGTGTATCGAGAATCAACTTGCGTATGTAGCTGCCATCATGCAGTCCAAGGCTCCTTGACGGGGAGCGCCCGGAGTTGCTTACCCTTACATATCGAGATTCAGAATAATTAATAATTGTTGGTTGGTCGCTGCTTTGGTCAATGACAAACATTCGTAAATCATTCGACCCATCCTCGGCTGAGACTCTACACCATGCAGACTCGCACAGCACGGAAGCGGTCTGCCACCTCTGGAGAACAGAAACCACCCAAAAAATTGCGCTTCGTGGACCCCAGCGATGACCCCCTCAACTTTGCCGAGGAGGTCGACAACGCTCTCGAGAACCCGTCCGCAAAGCGTAAAGGACGCGTACGGAACGAAGGGTACGAGAGCGACTCGAGCGACGATGGCGAAGGCGTCGTGTACAGTCGCAGAAAGGACGAATCCGGAGGAACAGGTGGGGACGAGGACGACATGTTCTCCATGGGAGAAAAGGAAGCAAAGAAAGCCGAGAAGGGTACGCCCTCTCAAAAGAACCAGGAAGAATTCTTGCGTCTAGGAGACATCGAAGGCCAAGAGTTCAACGAGTCTGAGCACGACAGCGAAAGCGACGACGAAGGCGAGGACGAACCGGTAGATGAGGACGACGCAAAGCAGAGGAAGAAAGCGGGGATGGGGTACGAAATTTCGTCGTTCAATATGCGGGAGGAGATGGAGGAAGGCAAGTTTGCTGCGGACGGGACGTATGTGAAGACGTTTGATCCGCATGCCGTGCACGACCGGTGGATGGACGGAGTCGACGAAAAGGAGATCAAGATCGCCCGGCGCAGGAAACGTCAACAGGATAGGATACAGAGAGAGAAGATAAAGGCAGAGGAGAGAGAGCTTGAACAAAGCGGTGGCAAGACCGTGTTGGAAATCCAACTCGTCGGTATGCTCAAGCGCGGCGAAACGGTACTGGAGGCACTGCAGCGACTGGGCACAAGGTCGAAGAAGAACTCCGGGTACGTTCTTCATGCAAAAATGATAGTAGTCATGCATTGACTACAGCCGCCAGAAAACACACAAACGTCATATCGAAGGACGACTCCAGCATGGTGGTGGACAAAGAACCACCGAAGGGCACGACGGATATTGACCTAATCACTCATCTTGCATCGAACATCATGTCACTCGGAGACACCGACATCTACTCGAAAACCTTTGAGGAACTCGTCCGCAATGTACGATCAAGTGGGCAGGTCAAGGACGACTGGTCCCCCCCTTCCGCCGATGTGAAGTATGAGTACAGGTGGAATGTACCTGGACAACCGCCAGGAGAGAGTTATGGTCCCTTTGGGGAGGAAGATATGAAAACTTGGTTCAAGGCTGCGTACTTTGGAGCATCTGGGGAAAAAGTTCAACTGCAGGCAGTCGGCGGCGAATGGGGTGAGTGGGACGACGTGATGAGGTGATTTCGAGTGGCTACGTCTCCGATGATTTGATCTGCCTACTATTTCATGCAGCATCCGTCCTCTTATTCTATTTCTCTCATCATTCTAAATTGGAGACTATTAACTGTATCATTTGTAAATCTTGTTCGCACACAGCTGTGCTACTCGCATTAATCCTGACGTCCTTCCGTAGAACCGCATGTCAAGGAATAGAAGCTAGCATGGAAGTGAATAAATAGCCAAAACGGATACCGTGGCCAAGGCATACAAAGGTCGTGAGTAGTGCAATGAGGAGCAGCAAATAACAATAGATCATGCAAACTTGAGTCTTCGACTAACTAATCCTCCTTGTTCGGTGTTGTGGGCTTTTTACGCCTGAGCGAAGAGAAGATACGCAAGGAGGCTTTTCTCTTCGGTAATTGCTTCAGCTCTTCATGTAGAGGAAGGTGGCGATTACTCTGTCGACGCTCAGATAAATTACTTTGCATCCGACGCATCGCAACACCGCCTTCCTCTGTCACAAAGTCGAAACCGCGGTGTACGGAGCGCACGCCGGTAGACATATCGGTGCGGCTCACCGGAGTCCTGCGAGGATCCAAAGAAAGCGTATCCATGCTGTAGTTCATGGCCAGTGTTCCAGTTCCCGGAGTACCCAAAGGCACTGATGCGATCGACATCGGCCGTGACATCCGTGATGATGGTCTCCATCTCGATACTGAAGACCGTGGAGCTGCACGATCGTGATCACGACGTAAAACGGTAGCCATATCGAGATCTGGTTGCGTTTTTCTGATGTAACGGAGCAGTTCCAAATCACCTGGAGCATAGCCGGTTTCCCATGCACGGTATAAAAACCTGGGAAGGAGCGCAACCGCAACACAGAGCGGCTGACACAGCCAGAAGAAGGCAGATTTGAACAGGAATTGACTGTTGCCATAGACGCTGGTCACAAACCAGCCTGGGCTGATTGCGTTATATATGAGCTGCAAGAAAGCAATGAGTACTTGAAGTGCAGTGAGCAAAGCAAAAGCAATACCGTCCAAATCAGCAACAACACAATTCCGAGCAAGACCGCGAAGAAGACCCACCCGGTCCACACATTGGTATTGAGACCGTTGAACAAGTTGACAGCTATCACGGCGGAAAAGACCATCGTCTGCGGGACGTCAGAAAACAGCGACGAGGTTAACGAGAGTGACTTACTGTACTGTACTCGTACAGCTGAATGCCATAACCGTCGAGACGGGTAGTGGTGGTGAAATATGTGTAAGTGATAAGGAAATACAACGAGACAGACTAAAAGAGTGGTCAGCGCCAGGTAACCCGTATATCAATACAACATGCCTGTATGACACCGTCAATCATGTAGATGAAAAAGAGCTTCAAAGTGAACCACGTTCGTTCACGACCATATCGGTACAGCTCAGGAAAGGCCATAAGAACATCAGCATCTGAAGGCAAGTGAGACAAGTGCCATAAGCAGCCAAAACCACGTACCAACTATGCGGTCAAAAAGTCCAATAGCGAGCACAGGAGCAATGGTCCAGAATGAATTCCAGAAAAGAAGGTAGGTGTACTCGAAGGCACTAAAGGGAGAGAGTTCGGAATCGAGAAAGAGTCATGATTGAATGGACGTACTATGCCGAACTCCAACCACAATAAATTTGGAACCACCAAAGCACTCCTACTGCCACAATATTCTTGTAGAAGAAGTTGACGATCCTGCAACGTGCCAAGGTGACGCGACGTTTGGGTCGATGAAGGGAAAACAACTTACATGGTTCCGTTGCGCGCATAAGACCAATGTCCGTGAACGAGAATCAATCGCTTGAGGAACCGAAACTGTTCAAAAAGAGAGATGATAAAGTGCCGCGCGATCCCTTGATGGGGGAACATACTTGGGCGATGGCATAATCGGAAGAGTTGACAGCCTGTAAACCTTCCTCGCCAGTGATGCCGACTCCAACATCAGCAGCTTGGATCATGCTGACATCGTTGGCACCATCACCGATCGCGAGGGTCATTACGCGAAGGCCGTCTTTGACGAGTTTGACAACAAGAGCTTTCTGAAGAGGGGAGACACGGCAGCAAATAACGCCTTCACATCGAGTCCCGAGGTGCAATAGCAATTGTTTATTCTGGTCGTCAGCAAGGGCCTGGACTAGGCGTAAGCGTTCAGAACGTATCCGTGCAGGGAACACCCACATAGCCCAATGCCGTGCCATCGATGACAAGCACATATCCTCCCGGCCGTGTACCGTTCCCATCGCCCACAATGGAGGGAGCACTAGTGCTTAGATGGTGCAACGGATACGGATCGGAATTTGAAGTCGCGACGCCAGCGATGTTTTCCCTTGCCACAACGTCAGCATCCGGGAAGAATTCTTCAATAGCTTTGGTCATCTGCTGGTAGATGGAAGGTCCAGCATCCCCACCGCGAATGATGATGATATTTGAGTCATCAGCGATGAGATTCGTACTGTAGCCGATGGCTGTGTGACGGAGAGAAAGTCAGCGGATATGGAATAGACAGACATAACGAGGAAATACCGATCGCGGTCTCGAGCTTGTCGCCGGTAGCCACCCAGATTTTTATACCTGCAAGCTTAATGTCGGCGATCGCTTCGGGTACGCCGTCTTGCAGACGATCTTCGATCGCAGTGGCTCCTAGAAGACGAAGGTCTCTTTCTATCTCGTCGCTCACAGCCTCCACTTTCTTCTCCCGGTCTTCGAGTGCAGTGGAAGCCTCATGATATCGTTCACTCCAACTCTCGTACTCATCCTCTGAATACAACAAGATGAATATATATGAGAAGGACGAATGGGGTATACGTACCTGGTATGACCTTGTAGGCCAACGTGAGGGTCCTCAACCCCGCGTTAGCAAAATCGTCGAGATGAATCTCAGTCGTTCGCTTGAGCTCGTCCCCACCCGACTTCAACCTTTCAAAAATGACACTATCGGCCCCCTTTACCAGGAGGAACAGCCGGGAATCATGCCCGTCGAGTTTGCGTACAATAATACTCATGCGCTTGCGAGCACTTGTGAACTCAAGGATGTCGAGTAACTCGTACCGTTCTATTTCCTTTGAAAACGGCGTCTGGAGCATGAGCATCTCCTTATCCCGACCACGGAAAACGAACCCGACGTCCGCAGCTGCCTGGACGAGAGCCGCTTCATCGGGTGACTGAGCCTTGTATTCGATGACACCAGTCTGCGGATCGACAGCAGCGAGGACAGTATGACATAATGCCAGAATGGAAAAGAAGCCATTTAATGCGCGGGCTTGTGCCTCGTTCTCGGATCCAGGTTCGGCATTAACAGCCCGAGCCAAGTCTTGGCTCAGCTGTTGATCGCTGAAATGCCTGAGCACACCACTGGAGAGCTTGACGACCGCCGGCGGGTGGATAGTGTCTGGATCGATCGTGGGGCTTGCAGCAGAGGGAAGTCCAGCGGAGCCGAATGACGAGTCGCGGCTCACGTTTTGAGGGTCGCCATTGGTTTCCTCGACCGTTGTGCGTTTCTTGACATCAAGGTCCTCGTCCTCTTCAGGGTCACCGTGATATACAACACCACCAATGGAACATTCTCTAAATACCATCGAATTCTGAGGCCACGTGAGAACTACGTGAGCATTGAAACAACCGTCGTAAAAGAGATAAACATGCCTGTGTCAATGTCCCAGTTTTGTCAGAGAATATATACTCGATCTGACCAAGATCGTCGGACAAATTATAACTCCTAGCGAGCGTCGGCTGGTTCGTCTTCTTGTAAAATATGTCATAATCAAAGTAAATGAAAAGCGCTTGACAGGTCTTCACGGCCTCTATAGATATGTAAAGTGATATTGGTACAATGTTCTGGAACCTAGAAGAAGGGATGAGTATCTGGAACATAAGGTGATATAGGGTACGGACGTGATGAGTGCAAATGCCCAGGTGATTAAACCGTTGATACGTGGGTTGTCGTAAGAAGTGTTATCACCATAGAACCATGGTGCGCCCTCCGGATAAAGATGCTTCTCGATCTGTGAGTCAGCGATACCGCAAACGACTGCCATCAGAGCAAGCAAAGCGAGATTGATGAGACTGGAAACGAGTAAGGATGGTGAGCAGGGAATAGAAGCGAGGAGCATACACTTGGGGATTGGTCTGACGCTCTACTCTGCTGCGCTTGCTTGGAGTACCGCCAGAGTTGAGGACGATCTTGGTATCCACACCAGTGAAGAGGACGAGGCCGATGACCCAGTTTGTGTTTCGGAGGACGGTGCCACGCAAGAGGACCACCTGGATATCGACAGGAGACATCTGTCCGTTGCGAGTGACAGTTGCGTTGAGTTTGTACATGTTGGTGTCCGGACGGTCGCATTCGACTGCAAAGGGGTTGAGGGTACTGGCGCAGTGCTGGGACGTGCGAAGATCAGTGAGAACGGGAGATGCATTTCGGGACTTGAGGTTAGTCTCTCCATCGAGGTTCTTTGATTCGACAAAGGCGACGTTCTCGTCCTCGGAGGTGGCGCATATGAGGATGTCCGCGGGGATCGGTTCGTTGTTCATGATTTTCACAAAGTCGCCAACGCGGATATCCTCCCAGAGGGTCTTGTTCCAGTATACGTTGGGGGGCTTGTGGTCAGAAAGGGAATCGGAGTGGTCGAACTCGATGGCAGGGTCCGGAGCGGCAGACTCGGTGTCGCCATTGGCAAGGTTACGCTTGGGGATGATGCGCCTGACAAAAGTGCGACTCTTGGCGCCCGAGAAGTTTGGGTTGGACCAGTCTGGACCAGAGAGGACTCGGACGGTGGAGTGGTTGACGTGGCGGTCAGACTGATGGCGCTTAATGTCCTCGTAACCATCTTTGATGGCAGTGATGCCGAGGACGATAAGGAGGGGCAATATGACGAGACCGGGGGAGATGGTGGAGAACTCCGGGAAGAACTGGAGGACGGCTATGAAGAGGAAGAAGCTGGAGGAGGGTGAGGAAAGAGATGAGGGGGGAAAGGGGGGGAAACGTACATGTTTGCGATGCGGCGGAACTGCTCGAGGAGGTTGCGGGGGAGAAAGGTGATTATGGTGTACTTTGAGGAGATGATCTGGTTGGTGGGATGGACGTGAGCCTTGAGCGGTCTTCGCTTATGGTCGAAGAAGTGTTCGGGGAGGGGCTGGTTGACGAAGATGGTGCGGAAAATACCAGGGCCGGGTTTGCGAGAAAAGAGGGATGCGATGTTGAAGGCGGCGAGTGCTGCGTGCCAACGAGCGAGTGGTGAGGGGGAGGGGGAGGGGGAGGGGGCCATGGTGGCCTGGGGGAAGACAGGGTGGGAGCAGACATAGCATTGATTAGAAACGGAACGGCAGCCCAGTCCGAGATGACACACGACGAATTGACAAAGTAACATAGCCAAGATCGGTAAGCTAAACGAATGACAAAAACGTCCGCAAAATCAAAAACGAGCGCGTAACTCTCTCCGGGTATCCTCTCGCACAACAATCCATCCTCTATTGGCTCGCGGCAGGCCTCTGCTGCACCCCCTCCTTCAACGCAAGCAGCTGCTTCGACCTGAACGCTTCGTAGTGGATCTGTGCCGTCGTCTCGATCAAGTCTTGCAGGTGTGTCCTCGTCAAAAAGTTGCGCAGGTGCATAAACTCGCAGTGATTTTCGTCCTCCACATTCACGACCCCCCACCGGTTCTTCCGTCCACGCACCGACTTGCCCTCAATGATGACGCTGCGCTCAGATCCAACCACAGCAAACGGAATAATGTTCTGCAAAAAACCAAGTCTCAATTCACCAGCCAGCACCCATTTCCACCCACGTACCCGGATAGTTTCATTCAACTGAACTTCCTCTTCGTCGTTGTCGTCAGTGTCAAACGGATACAACCGAATGTTGTGGTGGACCAATTCAGCCCGAATCTATAATCTGTTAGCACAGCTTTTGTTGGGTGACTCGCCATGTCCTACCTTTTGCTTGAACGCCTCTCTCTCCTCCAGAGTCAAGCTGTCTGCCTTGGCTATAACCGGAACGACATTGACCACTTCGCTCAACTTTTTCATCACAATAACGTCAATCGCACGCAGCGAATGGCCGGTCGGACTGATAAAGTAGAGGCAGCAGTGGATGCGCGTGTCCTGGATGTACCGGTCACGCATAGCGGTCAGCTCTTTGCGCAAGTACGCGCTGTGTTGGTCCTTGATATATTTAACGATGGGATCCCAACTGTCACCCATCATCAGAGCACATCATACCACAAAACATTCCGCGCACCAATTTTCGTTATTCACTTGGTCGCCATAACCAGGCGTGTCAACAATGTTCAAGCGAAGCTTGACGCCATTTTCAACGATGACTGTCCAGTTTGCGCTCGTCAATACAACGATGAGCCATCCGAGCGAACAACACACCATGCGAAACGGCCTGGATCTCAGTGGTCTGTCTGACAGGCTCGTCAGACTCCAAACGGCCCTTGGAATCGATCAAGTGCGACGCGAAAATAGTGTTGATGAGCGTGGACTTTCCGAGACCAGTTTGTCCTACATTTTTCACGTAAGACGGACGATTCAGCCTGTTCAACGATACCACTACGCACCAACGACGATGACATTGAACTGGAAACCACGTTTCAAGAGCTTGTGCTCAATTTGCTGGGTGATAGAGTCGAAACCGACGTAAGAAGTAGCGCGGATTTCTTCGACTGCAACGGCGGCCATGTCTTTGAAGAAAGGAGAGAAAAAGTGAGAGAGGGTGCAAAGGGAGCGAAATTCTCGGCGAGGACGAGAAGCGGACGAACAGAATTCGAATGTGGCGCTAAATTTGTTTGCTTGTTTACACTCACTTCGGGGTCCTTTAGCTAAAATTCAACCCGTCCTTCTGGCACCCCCTTGATCACCAAATATAATACATTTCTACCCATCGCCTATACCTCTGCCTGACCCTGTCCAGCAAGCTGCTTGTTCAAAGCACGGTACCCAACCTGTATCACCAAACGCACACCGAAACATAGATTATCAGCATAAGCATAACGACCACATGAGTTCACTTTGCAGAAGAACGAAGCGAAATGGGCGAGTAGGACAGATAAGGTAGACAGAACGTGGCAGCGAGGACCACGATCGCAAGTGCGATTGCTACGGGTGCTTTGTTGTCCGCGACGTCGCCTCTGTTCTCTGGCGGTCGCAATTTTTTTGGTGGCCGTCTAGGCTGTGTACGTGCGGGAGAAACGATCAACTGCACGTACCCGATGGATTTCAGACCATGAATACTGAATATGAAATCGTCAGCCGCGTCTAACGGGACATCATGGGAACACTCACTAATATCCGTCGATGTTACGTTCAAGCTCGTCCTCCAAGCTTTTTGGCACACCCACCAGCGTGAACGTCACTTTCGTCGAATCCGATGATTGCTCGAACGTCGTGGTGAGCGTAGCCTCGTGTTCTAAGTAAACCTGAGTTGATTGTTCGAGAAATACCAGATCAACGTGCATACCCAACGGCCATATTGGGCTTGTCAACGCCCATGTCTGGACAATTTCCTTGCCTGGCGTCAGCGAAAGATATCTGCCCTTTACCCCTCCATCAAAGAGCGAGTACGGTGTATCAGCCTTGGCGGCTGACTAAAAGTTCCAAGTAATCGTTTCAGACCGGCTCTACCCGTTGCCAATTGACGTACCTCTGCGCGTGCACGTGTCCACGAAGGGATGCGCTGCGAGTCAGTGAGCAATCCGAATAAGTCATCGGCTGCAGCCATGAACGTTGCTTCCTTGACAATCTTGGACGTGTTGAGAGCAGTTTTTGGTGCCACAGCAGGTTTCGCTGGGGCAGGTGCCGACGGTACAGCGGGGGGAGAGGCCGCGACAAGTGCGGGTGCCGCAGGTGTCCCCGCCCGACTAGGCTCCGCACTAATGGTCAAGTCTCTGCCATGCTTCTCGATAATCGCGACCGGGAACTCGGCAAACTTGGCCTCGAGCGCTGCAGGCAGGCGTTCCTCCGCAAAGGCGTAAAGTGCCATGATAGCCGGGTCGGTGCTCCCATATTCCGACCATTGGTACTGTCACATTATGAAAGAGTGAATCGACGAGCAGGCAAAGAGCGGAGGTGACTTGCGGTGTAATCGGACAGGCGGTCCAGTGTGATTTCATGAGATACTTCGGGGATGGTCACCTTGCCTGTGACCTCGGTTCCATCGCTCGCAGTCGCAGTCCATTCAACGAAGATTTTGCAGTCGTAGATAGTGATCAGCCTGTGGATGTGCATCCAGACTGGTCAAGAGAAACGCTGACACATGAGCATGATACATACTTTGATTTGCGTTGCCCAAGTTCGGCGTCTCCCTCTAGCCACGAGGTCGAGGTAACCCAGATGTTCTCCCCTCCGTCTCCTTGAATGGAGATATTTGTGAGTTCTTCCTGGAACCAAGTCTTCGCCCATGGTGTCACATTCTTGTTCTTCCAGTGCCAATTTGCGGTGGTACTTGGCATCGCCATCTTGCGTACGGGTGTTCGCGCGACTTGAAGAAACTTGAGCTGGGAGATGTAGGAAAATCAAAGGCAAGCGATACGGCTCAGATGGCGCTCGTGAAGCGCGTTGGGTGAGAAATGCTTAAGAGTTTTCTGAATCTGAGCCTCCAGAACATTCCCCCATTTGCTCGCAACATCACCGACGTTACGCTTGTACGAACAATTGTTGTCAGTCTGTTAGGAAATCTGATTTGCCATTGCATGGTCACTCGAACACTCTGACACCACGTTTTTTCCTAACCTCGCTTAGGGTCAGCAAGATAACAGGATAAAGACCCAGTCACTACATCAACGGACCCGTCGGCAACAGCGCGGTCAGAGTCTGAGTACTGTTCGGACGTCGATCGTGTTTGGCTTATCGCTTTTCCGCGCTCGTGCGTCCAACCCGAGTCGGATGGATCAACTGATCACACCAAGACATTTAAAGAAGGAGTGAGCGTCCAAGGGTGGCGGAAAACGTTGCACGGGGCACTTAGAATGCCACTTAGGAACGAGCTTACACCAGTCTGAAAGGGAATAGTCAATCCGGACAGGCGAAATGGCAGTAGAATAAAATGCTACACACTTCAATATTTCGGGAAAGCACGAAAGTAAAAGAAGCGTTGGTCCAGTGAAATACCATATATTCTTCAGGCGAAGGTTCAATCTTGCTTACTGTAATGAAGCCTGAAAAGATAGATTTGAACACCTCATCACCACTCGACCGACCTAAGGTACTCACCCGTGGTATCAGCTATTTTGGGGCTCCAAGTCAAAACGTATGGGCTAGGCGGTTGTGAATGGACTCGGTCTGCAAGCCTCGATGATTTTGGGATGGTGTGTGGTAAATATCATGGCACCTGATAGCAACTGGTCATGCCACACGAGCTCAGGATGCGAGAATGTCTACGAAGTAATTCCCTTCGACAGTCAAAATGATACTAGAGTTCCAAGGTTTGCCTGATAATGGATAGGAAGAAGTTTTAATTTCCACACCTACATGCACGCAGCGGCTCATGACATCGCCGCCTGCGAGCGACAGCCATTGTCTAAAACGTATATGAAGCCAGAGGACCATTCTTTCTCTTAACAACATACCATGACCACTGTCTCCGACGATGGCGCTTCTGATGCGGACATGAAACAAATCACAGCAAACTGCTCATTCGGCAACCCGTCGCTTGTGGTCACGTCTCCATTTCTTTCGATTCGCGAATCTGCCAATGCCACGGCTGTCACCTCCATTGTCAGTCCTTCAGATGCGAGTGTCACTCTGTCCTCGAGCTCGTCACATGAACACATGCCACGGTTTACTTCTCCGAGAGCGCACGAAGCTACCCAGCTCAACGGCCAAGGACCCGGCAACAAAGGCAAAGGCGTACGGCGCAGTCTTGATTGGCACACGGCCACCCGCGATGCGTCCGAGTCGGAACGTGAAGGCAAGTGGAGTGCCGTTGCTTCCATAAGTCTGTGATGTTCAGGTCGCCTTGATCTTTATATATACATAGAACTTGCATACCGACTGCTAGCATCTCTGCCTCGCTCTCGGCTGGCCACGGTCCAACGACGAATCGTGCCCCTCCTCCAATTCGATCTTGTGGGAGTGAGTTTCGTGCATCTTCATCTATTCAAATTCACATTCTTTACATTTCCCTCGGTGTAGTCTCTGCCACCGGAATTATCTTTGGAAATATTCATGTTACTCCCTGCCACTGCACTCCTGAACTGCACACTGGTTTGCAAGCGATGGAATTTTCTTGCAAACGATCAAACTCTGTGGCGTAATCTCTGTCACGCCCGCGGCTGGGAGTGGCGACGCCAACTAATCAGCCCTTCCCCTCGGCAAAGTGAGGCTGTCATCAGTGCATCCACTTCTGGTACAACACGCGAGGACAGAGATGAGGACGAAGGTATGGGCGACGAAGAAGAGGGGGAGGATGAGGGAGGTGTTGTGGATGTCGAGGACATCCCAAATGGAGATGTGGGCCCTGACAATGTGTCCATTCCTATGAATTTGAGTCTTCCAGATCACGACTTCCAAAACCTAATTGGCCAGTTCGTTTCCATCTCGTCTCCAACGACGCTGATGCCGATAAGCAGAAGCAACTCCGCTGCCACCACAATGATCCGAACTTTCTCACAGCATCAGGCCTTGTCCAGCAGTTCTCGAACTGGTATAACCCTATCGGCAGACTACAAACTTCTCCATCAAACCCAGACACTTCTCCGCAGTCGCGTTCGCCACGGAGCATACCGTCTACGAGCCCTCCCAGGAGCCGAGGGAGGAGGCCACACTGCTGCTGTTTACTGTCTCGCATTGTGGTCTTATGACTCAACCTATGGGCCGCTTCAAGTACTCTTCACAGGTTCCAAAGACCGTACTGTTCGTGAATGGGATCTGAACACAAATAAAGTTCGACGCAGGGTCGTGGGCATGCACGCTTCTAGCGTGTTAAGCCTGTGTGTCACAGCCACGACAATACGAGTGCCTGAGGATGGTACCTGTGGATCAGTAGACCATACAAGAGAGGGTCTCAAGAACTGCGAAGCCGGGATCCTTGTGAGCGGTGGAAGCGACTGTCGTGTTGTTGTCTGGGATTTGGCCAAATTCAAATCGATAAAGGTATTAAGAGATCACCAAGATAGTGTTTTGTGCGTCCGGGTCGATAGTGGAAGATTGGTATCGTGTTCCAAAGGTATGTAAAAGTTAACCGCATGGGATGTAGCCGGACTGAATATTACTGCGCCAGATCGAACTATTCGGACTTATGCGATTCCCGGCCTCAAGCCGGAGTTGGTTCTTCGAGGGCACCGAGCTGCTGTGAACGCATTGTCAATTGCTGGTGATGTGGTTGTCTCTGGGTCTGGAGACCGGTCGGTTCGGGTTTGGGATGCACGAACAGGGGTATTGATCAGTAATTTCGAGGACCATCATGCAAGAGCGTGCGTCCTGTCATCCGCGTGGATAAAACATTTCTGATCTCTATCTTTAGGATTTCTTCTGTAGAGCTGAGCCCGCCGTTCATCCTATCGGGTTCTTCGGATAGGCATGTTCGAATGTTTGATATGAGGACTAAACGGGGATGGTCGACTTGTCCAGAGTTCGATAATCCAACCGCAGGCCAGCCGCTGAATCCTTTAGTGATGGCACGGGAAGGTCTAGGCGGGGAAATGCCAGCGTCGGGGAGCTCGTTCTTCTTGCATTCGTCGTTATCACAGTCGTTTCAACAGGCACAGCAAGACTCGCGTGTATTGGAGGGCGAAATCAAGATCTGCAGCGTTTGCGGAACTCGGGTTGCTTCCACGGGGGCGGTTCGTGGGCCCGAGAGGCACTCCCACCCAGTGCGAAGCGTGGCAGTGGGGGACGAGTTCGCAGTGAGTGGCAGCTATGATTGTACGGTCAAGGTACAGACCAGAAAAGAACTCGTGTTGGAATGGACTGAATCGAGCGGGACAGGTGTGGGACAGAACGACAGGGGCGCTAGTAGCTGACCTGACTGGCGGACACACGGGGCGGATCTTTTGTGTGGCACAGGATAGTACGAAGGTGAGGAGGAAGAAATATGATCACAAATGCTGTGACTGATGGGGCGTTCTGTAGATCGTGTCGTGTGGAGAAGATCAGGTGAGGGCGTGGTCGACTTGGCAAATGCATGCAGCACTGACGGCGCGACAGAGGATATGTATATGGGACTTTTCTCATGGGATCGATACGTCGTTCATCAAGCTGTAATGGATAGGTCAGAGTGTAGCTTAATACCCAAGGTTGTGCCATCTTTGAGAAGTGGTCAGTCCCAGTCAGCGCGAGCTCTTGGTAGGTCGTCACGGTGTGTCACGCGAGTTAGGGGTTATAAACGCCCATCTCCACTCCTCGCCCAAGTTCAACACCACTATCACAATGAGCGTCGTTTCCCCGCTTCGATCTGTTTTCCTCACGCCCGCCCTGCGCGGCTTGTGCCAGGTCCAGCACCGTTCCCTTCGCCCTGCCCTGCTCCTCCATGCCCGCTTCGCCGCGAGCTCAGTCTCCGGGAGACCAGGCAGCCAGACTATTGGGCACGCCCGGCTGAATGTCAAAGAAGAAGTTGGCAACTCTCTCACAGACTGGGCCCGCTCCATTGCTGGAGGTGTGTTCACTGTCGATAGCGTCAAGCCCACAAAGGACTCCTTCGTGAGTGTCCAACTGTCTTTCCCGACCCTCGCACAGTACTTATCCGCCACCGCTAGATTGGAATCACCACGGCGGTCGCCACAACCGTACCTACCCCATACCTCGTCATGGGTCTCGCCGGCGGCTTGCCCTATATCGCATCCGCAGGAACTACGATCTATCTCTCCCACCAGGCTGGCCTGGCTGCCGCGGGCACGCTGACAAATATCGATCCGGGTGTCGCACTCACAGTCTTGGATCAAGCCCTCAACTTCCAAGTCACCTACGGCGCTGTCTTGCTCTCCTTCCTCGGTGCGTCCCTTTCCCGTATCCACTTATTCAGGGTTCATCTCGTGATAGGTGCCATCCACTGGGGTATGGAGTTCGCAGGTCTCGGCGGTTTCAAGGGCTATCCCCGCCTGATTTTGGGTGTATCACCCGCTGTCGTCGCTTGGTCCACCATCACTCTTCAGCCCACCTTCGCTCTCCTGTACCAATGGCTTGGTTTTACCGCGCTCTGGTATGCCGACAACAGGGCTACCACGGCTGGCTGGAGTGAGCATTTTCCGTTTGACATCCATCTCGTCACCCAGGGCTCACTTACTCTATTAGCACCGAAATGGTATTCCCAATACCGCTTCTACTTGTCTATTCTTGTCGGGACCTGCATCATTGGATCGTTGGCAGGAACGTCGTACTGGGGGCCTGTTGCCGGTCACGGCCTCCTTTCTGACGACCTCAACCTAATTCGTGGAGAGAGGTGACATCTCCCCAAGTCCACTACACTTCCCCCCGTGCTTATATACATTTCAGAAAAAGAATCAGACCTGAGCATACTGGCGTGATCCCCGGCGATATTGAAGCCGTCCAGGGGGGGTCAACAAGCGGTGCGTATGTTGTGATTCGCCACAAGTCCAAGCAGAATGGAGACTCCACCGAGGGCAAGGATGCGAAGCATTGACTTGACAGAAAGATCCAAGATTGTGTTTCATGAGATTGTATCGCCTAGTTCTAAATTGCCGTGACATCAATGCATCACCAATTAGTCGTGTAGTTCTTATGCACCAGGGCACGTTACTGTGTATTATACCTTGTACTCTTATCCCCCCTTGGTGACTATGACATTCAGTGGTTATACTTCCAGCGATGCGACCTTCATATCGACCCTGAAAAACCGGAGAGTGGCCCTTGACGAAGTATACTGCTGAGTAGTATCTTTGGCAGTCCCTTGAACTATGGTGGACAACAGGGAAGAAAGCTGGTAGAGGGTGCACAAAGGCACTGATGAGTGGACTAACCTGGCAATGGCTACGAGACATCCGGGGAATGGATGGTCGACTCCGGACAGTCTCGTGTCCCCCCAGGGTTCTTTGGAACTGGAAATAGAACAGGCGTACGAGGGGGGCGACAAGTTGCTCAGTGCAACACGGCCGACAGCGAGCAAAAGGAGACTTCAGCTTCAAGTAATTTCATCCGCCTGAGGATGTCACGCCGCTTGAAAGCGCCATTCATGATGCCGAGAAGATATATGGCAAGTAGTCAAGTTATTTAAGATAGACTGTCATGATTCATCAGGTGCCCACTGGTTCTCTACGCAGTCGCCGCCAGTGCCATAAGCCTTTTTTTGAGCGCTTCCATGGCAGAGGAGCAACCATCGCACTCTGTCGACCGTTCCTGGGGCCCAGGATTGATCGGTGAGTTTTCTAGCAACTTGATGATGCCGACAACCAACATGCCATAGGACTTATGCTGTCCGTGTGGTAGGTTTTTCGTCACTCTTCGCCCATTTTGACCGCGACGAGCAGCTTTGTTAGCATGTACGGTTCAGGATTTGGCCAGTCGCTGTTCTATTCCTATCATTTCCAAGACGACCATGTGTTGACAAAATTGACGGTGAGTATAGTAGATATGTGCAAACGGTCGATATCTTGACCAAACGCCCAAGGTAATGATCGCGATGTGCGTACCCATCTATCAAACATTAGTAAAACCGTTCAAGCCAAACGCAGAACCTTGGATACCATCCATGTTTATGGATGCGTCCGATTGTATTGGCAAATATTAATTACTTGCCGTCGCGATCTCTCATCAGAGTGCTCGACCCGATTACCCATGTAAGTAATTCAACAACATGGCAAGATTCCCAGTCACTTGTTACACAGTATTTTTGAGGTGAGTCTTTGTGGATCGGTCGAATGGCCCCATTAATCTCAGTTCCTGCTTGGCACAAAGCTGGCAGTGTTCGTGAACGTAAATGCTCTGATCAGAGATGAAATGAACTGAGCTCTATTCGCTTCACAAGTACATCATTACGTTCATCGTTCAACGGTGATTGGCTTTACGGTGGAAACAGTGCTCTCTTTATCTGACATCACCGTCACCGGGCAGCTTCTATGCACAGCGGGTATGGATTAGTGAGTTTTTTCATTATTTTCAAGCTGCCTTTGAGCATATGGTTTCGCAGTGAGCGGGAGACACAAGCTAATTACTAGTCTAGCGGTGTGTTATCATCCTTTGGAAATGTTTCTCACCAGAACCAGGTGACCAGGCGGTTGGGGGTTTTAGTGGGTGTTGCTGGACACCGTACGATGATCGCTCATTAAATCTCAAGTTATTGGCTTAGGTTTGTCGGATATTCGTTCAGGCTTCGACATGATTGTGACATGATTTCTTATAACTTAGTTTGCGCCATCTCCACGTATAGGCTTTTCCTTGACAGCATGCTAAATTAGACTCTCGTATACTCTAGATTCCAACGACAGACTATCCAATACATTTTCTCCACACCGGTCGGTGCTGTTCCTGGAAGTCGCACAAATCATCTTGAATCTAATAGCTTGTTGCATACTCTTCAATCCTGAGTACAGCTTGCGATGTGATCATAACTTGCAGCATCATCTACTTCCTCCGTAATGGACGGTCTCAACAGATATCGTGCGAGATCCACTTTGTCTTATTTGACTGTACAGACATTGAGCTCACTGACAGGTCGGTAACGGAACTCGTTCAACAGCTCAGGAGAGTGGCCATCAATTGCGGCCTTCTCACTTGGTAAAAACCTGACCATGGAATGGACAAATCAACTGATCGGACATCTTTTCAGCCTCGTGTCCCTAATGACGGCTCTCCTCGTAAGTAATCAACAACTTCCTTCGTGCGCTGTTTTGACAGACAAAAAAAGTACTTCCTCCAAGGGGACAATCATTGGGTAGAAATAACTGGGGTAGTCTAGAGTTGATGTACGTCTTCCCTTGATGTTTGTAAAGCACAATTTCACGAAAGCAATCACCCAGCATACGTTAACTCGATGCTCTCGATGTAAAGCATTTCCCTTGGGTGAGGTTCATCTATCTAATGCATCTCTTAGGCTGAATGCAAGGAAGCCGATCCGAGATCGCGAGCGCGACTGTCGTGAATGAACTATTGAGGTTCCTTCGATACAGATAGTCTAGTCTAGTGTTCACGTTCAATCTCAATTCTGCAACACAATTCTACTCCTATCCCAAGTATGTCGTATGCTAGTCAACGCCAGGTCATGTACGCTAAATTGGTATTTCCTGGATTGATCTCACAAATTACTGAACATCACACTGCAAAGTGGAAGTATCACATGGGGAATGGTCTGATCACATACGGGCCGATGGACAGTACATGGTGCTACCGAGGTTGCAGTACAACTCGATCATCCCTTCAAAAAATAAAAAGCCAAGCTACAACTGTGACGATGTTGACAGGGTTACAAGCATCACTCCGTCCGATAAAAATAACAGCGGAGTTTGAGGATGAACTTGGGGCTATAGAACGACGACACATGCCACAGGCAGAGATGGGTATCGTGATAAATACTAGGCGATGTCTAAGCGGCGGGTCAGATGACGATTTAGCAGCTTCAGATATTTCCGCACCTATTTGAAGTCTCGGACGAAAACGACTAAAACCTCCTTGCATCATGATTCAGACTGCTGATCCTATTCACGTTCCTCCAACCGATGTCAGGCTGATCGGAGGGTGCGCGCTCTAAGCATTCACGGGGGACCATTCCCCGTTCACCTCTTCCGCTCGCGCATAAGACCCAGCCGTCATCATACTGTTCGACGATAAAGATGCGTTCGCCTGTTACGATGGAAAGCTCGTCCGGAAGAGTGGGAACAAATGTACACCTGACTATTGCCTCCACTGGCGCATGTTGTGCACGTCCTGCGGGTGCGCGCCCCATTGCAAGTGCAGTAGTGCTCCCGGGAATATATGTCGAGGGAACAGCCTGTGTAGGGTAAGGAGCGACCAGAGTAGGGTTGTTATATGTTGCTGGAGGAGGCATAGGAACAGCGTAAGTGGGCGTACTGAGGTGCATGTGCGCAACAGGTGGAGCAGGGGAAGTGTACATAGATTGACCATAGGGCTCAAAAGGTGATAGGGAAGCACTTTTTTGTGGTGTGTTCGTGGCGCTGATCAGAGAGGTCGGCCGTTCGCTGACATCTGGGAAAGAATTAGGTTCGTGCAGACCCGGAACCCCATTCCACGAGATGTGCCTGCGTTCTCGGCGGCGAAGATAGGTCTTTCGAACGAAAAATACGATGAGCGCTGTGCCAACTATGACAGCCCCAGCAACGATGCCAGCAATTGCGCCACCAGAGAGGCCACTGCTCGTCACCGCAGCGGCATTCGTCTGCGGAGTGGATGTGGAGGAAGAAGAAGAGGTCGGGAATGTAGACGTCAACGTGGTTGGTGGGGCGATGAAGGATGAAGACGACGCAGTGACAGGGGGTGACTGTGTACTGGTAGAGAAAATGAGGGACGATTGTGATGGCGTAGTAGCAGAAGAAGGCGCGAGAGAGGAGGATTGAGCATGCGAGGAAGAAGGAAGAGCGCTGCTCGGGGATTGGTCTGCAGATGTGCTAGTAGTGCTGGTCGCAGCGGTCGCGCTCTGCTGGGTCGTCGCTGTTGTTGTACCCGAGCTAGTGGTACTGGCGTTGACTGCGAGCACTTGGGCGTGTCCTGGCCCTATTTGAACGTGTCCCAGGCGCTTTGCATGGCGAGCCCGCTCAGCGGGCACGCGCCTCGCTCCGGCGTGCATTCTGAATGATGGCACAAACAAGATTGCAGGCTTGTCAATGATAGTGTGGTTCAAGGAGCGTAAAGAGGGTAGAATGTAACGAATGATACAACAACTGGCGTCGGGAGAAGAGGATAAACTTGAAACACGAAAAAAGGCTGCCATGCCAACGCCCTATGCAGGTTTGGTATCATGGAACAAATTTAGTACCAAACACGTACTGTACAGACAACTAAGTTTAATTAGCACGACCAGAAAACGAGACAACGAGGATACAGTGCACACAACATTACATGTCCCCTGCCTTCTCTAGCTGTACCCTTTTCCTCGAGCTTCCCACCTCCGTGTCCAATCCTCGTTTCCGACCCCCCTTGGCCTCGTCTAAGAACTTGTCCAGCCCGAATACATCCCCTGTGTCCTTCTCGAACTGCACAGGCCCCTCCCTCACCTCCTGTTCGTTCGCACCTTCGAAGCCTACACGGGGTTGGGCCAGCCCAAAACGGTCGTTGGAGAGAGCCTTTCCTATCCCCTCTTCTGTCCCACCACCAAATGCCTCCTCACTGGTCCCTTCAGCAGCAATGTTGCCATGCGCCTTGTAGATCGCCGCCGCTGCAGTCGAACCATGGAACAACGGCCGGTCATATAACGCGTAGCTCTCATCATCCCCAAACGCGCCACCGAGCTGTTCCCTGTTGAAAAGTCTCGAGTCCAACATGCTCTCCTTGGATAGCGTTGGCTTCGCGAGGCCAAGCGCAATTTTCTCCGAGATGTCACGGTCTTGCTGCCGAGCAAGCATCTTAGCACGCTGCTCCGTGCCCATGTTTGACATCCGCATTTCACGCTCACGTTCGCGGCGCTTCTCCGCGCGCATGGTATCCCTGATGTTTGCAGCTTCTTCGTCTTCCTCGTCTTCAGAGTTAGCAGTCGATGGACCTGCCTCTGACTCGCTCCCATAGCCCCCTAGCGCAGAAGTAATAGCAGTACGGGATTCTGCAGTGGGTCGCGAGGATGCCGATGGAGCAGTCCCACTGCGCTCCTGACGTGCTCGTTGCGCAAGAAGACGGAGATTCTCTTCTTTAGCTTCCTTTTCTTTTTGTACCAACTTTTGTTGCATGAGTGCTCGTTGCCGAACTTCCTCGCGGGCATGCCTGTCAGCGATGAACAAGGCCTCGGAAAACTTGGCAAAGTTGTCGTTGATGGATACCTAGAAAATAGTGAGCACGACTATTGATGGAGAAGACCACAGGAGAAACTAACATCTTGAAGACCTCGCCCATCGGCAGCCAAACGCTTATCGAGTGGAATAGTGAAACCCTTGTTGTTCTTCCAATTTGATATACATGGAGGGATCATCCATTCTTTTTGCTCAGCAGCCGTCGCTTTTCGTGGTGGACTCCGCAAGACAGGCGGAGGGGGGCTTGGTGGCCCTCGAGGGATCTTCTTGTGCTTGAAGCGAGGGGGCTCCAACGGATCCTCAACCACTTCAGACATTTTGATGATTCTTTGTTTCAGTGCTCCACCGTCTCCGCCTTGCTGCTGACCGGGAGTATAGCGAACGTATGTCGCCTTACCGACTGCATCAGGCACATTCTTGGGCTGGGCAGCTTTAATCTTGCCAGTGACCAATTTTTCGAGAGCTTGTCTGGTACGTTCTGCAGTGGCCTCGACTTCCTCTTCGGACGGTCGCTCCATGGAACGTTGATCGTCGGTGATATCTTTCCGGTGTGACAGGGGGACGAGGTCCTTGAATTGAGATTGAATGACCTTGCCAGCTCTCTGGCCTTGGTGTGCGATGGCATCGTATCGGACGTTGCCCTCGGAATCGACCTGGAGGGCCAGGGTGTTTCCTGCTTGTGTCTTGGAGGTGGGTCAATGGACATGTCCACGGACAAAAAGACTCGACGGACCTTTTTCTTTCCGAGGTTGAGAGGATACTGAGCGACGTGACACTCAGGGTAGGCACCACCATCACCTATGGCAAGTGGGTAAGCGATAGACGTTTGCGAGGGGTGAATGGGACATACCAAAGTCTTCCGGTGATGTCGGTTTCCATCCTTTGCGCTTCCCGTAAGGGGGGACGGCCGCTCTGACGGCCACGGCCTGGGAAGGGATTGCAAGGGATACTTGGTCTTCGTCGTCCGGGGTAGCGGAGACGTGAATAGGCTGTGGTAGTACACTGATAAGAGGGTCAGACGGTGAGTAGGAGCGGGAATGGAATCACGCACGCAGCGAGAGCAGCCATGACAAAACTCAAACGTCGACGTCGCACTCGAATATCTTGTCTTATGTCAGCATATTGTATGGCTGTATTTGTTCCGTGGCTGTGCTGAACAATGTTGTTTCCGAATTCCGATGCATTCTGCAGGCATGGATGCGCCGTCGCCCAAGTCTGGCGTTCGGACTGCCCTCGAGTACACGGGCATCCCAGCAAGTTGGCTGTCCGCGCGACCCCGTCTTCCCTCGAGAAACTGGTGCATATTCATTACCCTTACTTCCTCTCTCATCTCCTACTATGCATACGACCGTCACCAAGCACGGGCTATCCGCCAGTCATACATTGACCGCGTCAAGCACCTCGCTGACGAGCCGATGAAAAGTACAGACCTTCCCCGAAAGGTGGTCGTATATGGTGCCAAGTGGCCAGGAGACGAGGACCATCAACGCGCTGTCAGGTTCTTCAAAAAGTATGTCAAGGTGTGTACAAGTTTCCCCAACGAGCAGAATATCCCAACCCATGCATCACAGCCTGTATTAGTGGCAGCTGCTATTGACTACGATATTGTTGCCACCCGTCACTCGGGTGACCTTGCCGAACGCGTCGCTTCCACCGTCATCAAAGATCGTCGTCTCGCGATGGGGGTCGACCAGACTCCTGCTCTCTCATCCACACTTCCTAACCAACTCACTCAAGAGAAAAAACGTGCGCGAGAACTAGCAGGAGGCGTTCTCCTTATAGGGAGACACACTTTCAAAGAGTACATGGCTGGTCTGAAACGAGGCTGGATTGGGGGGTTAGACCTCACGGACAGAGAGGAGAAGTTGGCACAGGAATTAGCGTCAGACGGAAGTTTTGACGAAACAGATGAACTCAACGGCTCTCCGGTTGGGATTGTGGATGATCCGAACGCTGAGCCAATACCGACTCTGACCCGTCTTCCTCCTTCTCGAAACGCCGATTTGTTTTCTCCCCTCAAGTTACCTAGTTCTTCCGAGCATCGAATCTCTACCACATCGAATTCACCACTCATAGATTCCACGCCTCCTGCAACCGTTCCCCCCCAACCCCCACTCCTCATTGTACCATGCATCAATTACGTTGGCTTGCGTTTCATCCCCCACATGATCTGGGGTTTCTTCAATGAGCGCTACAAAACACAAATAGGTTGTGAGGCTGCTTACTCTCTAGTTATCAACAAAACACGAGAATTTCAAGGACCAAGCTCGAGTTTCGATCCCGCCCACAATGTTCAACCCGGTGAAGGTTGGGAAGCAAGCAGCGAGGAAGAGAGACAATCGAAAATCACCCAAGGCCGACTACAAGGCGGCGATCTCGACTTCGGTTTATCCTCAGAGTCTGTGCTTGTGCCGCACTCCCCCGTATCCAACATAACTTCTTCCCGTAAATCGTATTACAAGGCCCTTCCTGAACGCTTAGTCACTGCACGTCAACTTGCGCATGGTGAGCGTGAGCCCACCAAGGAAGAGGAGAAAAATCCACCACCAAGCGAGGTCGAGCTCAGAGCAGAGCGCCTCAATAAAGAACTGAGGTGGAAGGGGGAAGAAGAAGCTTGGGGGATTGTCGGGCCAGGCAGTGGCGTCAGCTGGGATGAGAGATTCAGGGGAGTACTGAAGGTGTTTGATAACCAAGGAGTTGATAATGAGGGCCCGGGGATTGATACGTGAAGTCAAGGACGATGAATCACCTGCCAATGTTTGGACCAATGCTATAGATTGGCGCCAGTCAGTTATAGTATGCTATTTACCTTATCAATACTTCATCCCAACTATCGTGCTTCGGACCTTCGACGACAATACCTACAACACTTACAATAGACTTTGACACTGAACTGTTTCCGAAGCCAACCAAGTATTTGCCAGTGGGTGGCATGTAATGATTCCGGCCAAGGACGCACCGAGAAGATTGCCGATGCCGATGAATATCATCCCCATTCCCAAGCGAGCACTGAATGCATTGGTTGTATGAACATCCAGTACCTGAACAGCCGGACGTATGAAACCAACGAACCCGAGTTCCGAGAGGTCATAGTAAGGAGGACCATGAGGGGTGATAGCAACGCAACATCTACCGATGAACAGTGTTCAGTTCGATCTGGACGGAATCCAACTGCAAGTAAAAGAGCGGAAAACAGAAACCGATCTCAATGCATAGCGATCTGCCAAGGTCGGCTTTAGCGTTGTCCAAGTCTTCCTCGGCATCTGAAATCACGCGGTGGAATTTCTGCCAGTGTTTGTCGAAGATACGCTCGCGCGTATTCTATGACCTGCTGTGGCAAGATCGTGGTGGCGATCCTGAAGCGTCATCTGTTCGCCGTTGAGACGAGTGCAAAGACCACGCAGGCGAGCTACCGTGGATGCAAAGGGTGTCAAGGGTAGTAGGGTTCAGCGTCTAGATGGCAGGCGACCATGATCATGATGAACCATTGGCTCCTCGGCGACAAGGATGCCATCCGCCACTTGGGCTCACTATCGTTCAATTATGAGTTGGTGTACAACATACCAAGCTTGTGGTTTTTGTAATCGTTGCGTGAACTTGAAGTAAAGTAGGAGTTGCCATCTCACGATGGCCCACCATTCGGGTAGCAAGATGAACCAAACGCAAGAGGTTGAGGTGATATAGAGACCTTGAGATCCAGCATACGGGCTCATACCCGGACTCAATGGCGATTGCGTGTCACGCTGCTGGCAACACGACGTGTAAAATACTTGGAGAGGGTATACGTTTGGGCTCTGAGACTGCCAGGACGCTGATCAGGACTACGCCATCAAGTCACCGACGCGTGGAAGCGAGAGTGAGTGTGCGATCGAACCCGCGATTAGACTATAAGAGTGTCATTCTCTCGTTGAAAAAGAGGAACAAGATATGTTCTTCGTCATTTTTAGTTTGCAGCTGATAAATTCGTTGCGCCAAAAAAACGAGTATGATGGACTCCAGTGATGTCGCCTTAGAGCGCTTGACTCCGCGTTGCATAAGTCGTCGGATTCTACACATGAAATTTTAGACTGTACGATAGACAGTTGTCCAATCTGCAGTCAAAGAGACCTTGCTTGCCAGCAGTTTCCAGCAACATAATTTTGCCCCGCATTACCCATCACGACCCGCTAAGCCTCTTGTCTCCCAGTCGACCGTTTCCAACGACGTGTCAGCGCGAGTTGCATCATCATCAACAACAAACACCCAGTGAGCGCAATCAGCTACCAAATCGTGTCAGTACATTCAATCGTTGGATGGATCAACGAGATCATACCCCGCTGAAGAGCGAGGGTTGCCACCACTTGTATTGCGAGGTTAGCAGCGCACCCGAGACAGGACCGCCTATCAACACGTGTCAAGTGATGGTGTGAGATATTTCACGGTCGAAGGCGTACCAAGGAGACTACCAGTGCCAGTGACTGTCATCCCAATTCCCATGCGAGCACTGAATCATCAGTTGTATGAGTATTCGATACCTCAACAGCCGGACGTATGGATGGATCAACGAACCCGAGTTCCGAGAGATCACTCGTAAGGAGGGCCATAAGAGGCGACAACAATGCGATATCTGCCAACGGACGTCATTCAGTTTGATCCGTCCGACCCTACGAAATGGGACAAGAAAAAACTGACAAACGCCAGCAAAATAACCATAAATCATTCCGATTACCACGATCGTTGGGGTGCTGCTCAGACCAATCATGCCGAGAATGAGAATTCCGCATGTGGCGGTCGATATGATCATGAGCCTGGGCACACCAACGCGGGGTGCGATGAATCCGGTAGACAATCGACCTATCAAGCTTCCCCCATTCAAAATTACTAACTGGATGGGTAAGAGATCAGTCAGGTATGAAGTTGCTCGTGTGTGTAATAGCAGGTCACGTACTGAGTAGAACGAGAACGTCTCTGAATTTCCATGCTGGACGGAATCCAATTGCAAGTAAAAGAGTGGGAAATAGAAACCGATCTGAAAGCATAGCAACCTGCCGTATCGGTAGGATCACACATCGGACAGCCGTGGTATGTGGAAAAAACACCTACCCGATGCCCATGATACAAAAAGGCGCATCGTGGATGATACCCCTTCCGACGGTCAAGTAATTTGCAGGATGTTTAGGTGGCTCCAACCGCGTGCGAATAAGGATACAGGCGATAAGAAGCAGGACGCTGACAAACGCAGCGCTTATCCGTACACCGTTGGCAAAGCCTACGTTCCGATTAAACAAGTTGTTCAGCATGATGGGGTGTATGATTGCGCCAAATGAGGATCCAGAGGCGACAAGGCTCATTGCAAGCGTACGACGTTGGCTGAAATAGTGGGATACCACTGCCATTGTCGGGACATACACAAGCCCCTGGGCGATTCCGAGGCCGATCCCTTGGACAAGAAAGATCTGTTATTCCAAGTCGGTGGAGTGAACACACGATATCTTGCTAGAGAGACGACGGACCTGATAATAGTGGCCCGGTTGGGTAAGCGAGAGCATGAACAAGGCGAATGACTGTAGCAACGATCCTGCAATTAGCAGATGGTAGCTTGGTAATATTAGCATGTAATGCTTTGGCAACGCACGAGATGGTTGGGACATACAAGTAACCCCGATCATAGAGTATACCTGCAACAAGGCCGAAACTAGCAATGAAAAAGGCGTTGATGCTTCCTATCCAACTATCAAGCAGGTTTGTTCGCACCCACACAAAGTTGTAGACGAGACGTACGATATCGCCGACGTGGACTCATTCGTTAGATAATGGAGGGTGTAAAATTCTGCAACTATCAATACATGACCACGAAGGGTTCACAAGGGGCCCTACCTTGATAAACGCCAAACGATGAGGTGTATCTGTTTCAAGTGAGTACGCGCATCGCTTGCAAAACCAAATGATCACGCCTACCCGAAGCCGCAGAACTGGACTAGCGCTCTGATGTGCTAGCAAATCAATAATCCGTAACGCTCAGAGGAAACGGCGAACACTCACGCGCCAACGACTGTGCGCCATGCTGCAGCACCCCCTTCGGGAAACTGTACGAGGTCAGCTTGAGCTTTGTCCAAGTCCTCCTTAGTATCTGAAATAGCTGCGCGCGGTGGAATTTCTGTCGCAGTCCGGATCGAAGATACGCTCGAGGGCATGCTGTGGGCGAGATGGTGGTGGCGATCCTGAAGCGTCACTTATCTGGTGCAGAGACGAGCGTGAAGACCCTGCAGGCATGCCACCGTGGGTGCAAGGGATCGAAACGGCGGGTAGGGTTCAGCGTTCGTATTGATTGGTTGACAGGCCTAGCGACCGGGAGTAAGATGAGCCATGCACTCATGATTGCGAGATCGTTATCCCGATCCGTCCGATCCGTCGTTACGTGTATAAACTTAATTGCTACCTTGCAGTGAACATTGAAGAGCGCCAACCTGGTCGTGACGTGATCAAGCGACCAGTGATGTTCTGTCAATGGCCCTGGCCAGGAAGAATTCAGTTTTAACAGCCTGCTGGCTTCTTCTTCTTCTCCGTCGCTGTAACGTGGGCCATCGATTCGCAGCCTAATCAGTGAGTAAATGTAATGGAGTGAGCTATGGCTCAGTCGTGGTAGCGAAATGACTGAGGTGTACTACTAAAGGAAGCGAGCGTAATAAGCGGGGCACCAACTGGTGCAAAAGTTTATAGTATTTCCGTATTTAGTAATGTACTGTAAGTCCATTAGATAAATATGGGATTTCCCATGCCATATCACACCCGCAATGATCTATCAAAACTGCTAAATTTGGATAATTCAAGTTGGACCCCTAGACCAGAAAATTCTTGGATTGCCGTGATGTTCTACAACCAGTTGGAGAAAGAAAATATCACTAGAGCGACAACATTCCATAATCGAAACAGAACATTGGCGAGAAGCAAATACAGGATTGCTAACTTTCTGCCTGTTCCGACACACCAAAAAGAAAAAGGACTTCAGTCTGGAGTTATCTCCACAGCTCCACTCGCAAGCCAACGATCAAATTCTATAAGAGGATCATGGTCGTCATTCAAGTCCCTGGTATCGACGGAGGTTTGTGAATTGATGCCGTCGATGACAGGAATTTCTCTTCCATGCGAAGCAAGAAGGCATGGATCAATTGTGGAATCACTGGTCGCTGAATGATTTTGGGCGTGTAACCGGGAACGCTGTATGAAACTTCTGATCCTCGAAGGAGAAAGTGCGCAAGAATCGTTTCTTCTTATGCTTGACGGGGGAGACCCTCGAGTGCTTCTATGTGGAGTCACGCCGAAACCGTCGCAAAGCACGCTTGCATTGTCTCTGGTCCATTGGCTAGAGGGTGGTTGAATGGCGTTCCAATCGTTCGCAGAGGATTGACGGACGGTAGGATCGGGAGCGGCATCGCAGCGGCTTTCATCAAGGTAAGAAGTTGGGTTCTTGTTTGCAGAGTGGTTGTCACAGCGGTCCGCTGTGTCTTCGTCATTAGAGCCAGGGAGAAACAATTGTGTCTTGGAAAACGCAGTAGACACTCGGAATTTTTCGCGTGAGATGGCCTAACATCCATCAGTGTGGAGAAACAGACGAGATGTGATGAACCTTCTTGTGCGAAGAGGATGGTCCCAATGAATCCGCGGCAACGTTCGTTCTGCTCCGTTTTGGTGGGGGGACTTCGCATCCCTCGGCTTCAACAAGATCAATTTCTGATGTCGCATTGTCTTTCTCCCGGACCTCGGAGATTAACGGGAGTTCGTCACAGCATTCATCTGTTATTGTTCGTTCCGTCGGGGTAGGCGACCGTGAGCGTTTCAATGACATCAACTTGAAGTCGAAATTTGGCACTGTTTTGTCGCTCCGTGACTTTTTCGGATGGTTGAGCATCTCCAAGTTCGGCCCGATGGGGCGAAGGTTGCGGGCAATATTGGCATTCTCATGCATCTTGTCTGATTGCTGGGCGATAGTGTTCCGTTTAGCAGGCTTGGTCCGAGTTTCCTGTACAATTTGAATTGGTTCGGCCTGCCATTTCTGCTCGTCCTGTAACGACTTCGTTGCGAGGGCACCTCGTGACCCAGGGACGCGTTTTGCGTCGGAATCATGTGCCTTTACTTGCTGTCTCTTCTTCGTCGCACGTGGGGGCTCTAGTAATCCCTCCTGGCAACTGTGACGGGGTTTAGCGATTGAAGGACTCAGTGACAACGCACCAGTAATGGCGACACTTGAACTTGTCCTTGCAAGCATGATTGCACCTTGGCAAGGATACCAGATCATATACCAAATTGAATGAAGGCGAACTCACTCGTATTTCCCATCCGGACGTTTTCTCGGGTCTCGTTCTACCTGTTGCTTTATAGGTGGATTCGACTGAGGTTGTTGCGCTTCAGATGCGTTATCATCTATACCAAAAAAATACAATTCAATGGACGTCCCCTTCAGACCATAAACCTACCACGACGTTTCGCGAATTCCGACGTGTGGGAATCTAGAATCTCATCATCATCGTCTAAGTCAATGTCCCAGAAGTCAGGAATGTCCTCGAGTCCTTGCAAGTCCATTTCCTTGATTGCATGAATGTCTCGATAACGGACATACATAATAGCGAACGCACTATTGATGTTAATGGTCGAGTTTCCAGTGTTGGATACTTGTCCGGTGGAACACTTGGCGCCAACGTCCGAGCAATGGTGACGCCAGCGAATTTTTCCTATGTATTCATAAGCTGCTTGGGACCGGAAAAAGAGGGAAAAAGTTGAATACAGAAGCAATGTACACGTTAATCAATTGGCTTGGCTTCGTGAGTTGTGTTGTGAGGGTAAATTCTTTCCTCTCTTTGAGTGCCTTTGTGCTTATATCGAAAAACGAGATCAGTACTTGATCAAAAGAGATAGGGTGAACCTCTCACACGATGCGCCGGAAGTCAATAAAGGCCATATCGGATGTCACTATGAGAAGAATTGTCATCTCAGTTTTAGCCCACTTGGGCTTTTTAACTCTTTGAAGCGCTGAGTCGCTGAAAGTGAGACCACACTGAACAACAAACTCCACTTCCACAGGCGAATTTCCATCACTGTGGATAGACTTGAGTTCTTTGATGTCTAGATAATACCTTGGGAATTCGTTTGCGGCAGCCAGGACTTCGAAACCAAACGGGGGACGGCGGTTTAAAAGCTGAGGATTATCAGCGATAACAGACGACCGCAGGAAGGGAATTTCACCTCCTCAATTCGAAGCGAAGACGTCTGCAACAGTTTTTGGATTGACGTAACCCCGTTCTCAGCCAGCACCTAGTGCAGTCAGTTTCCAATTTTGAGAAGTCATTCGATGTCTACCTTTACTCTGTTACGGGGTTAGATTACAGTGAGCTTGGGTCTGCGTTATCACTTACGATTTTTCGCCAATGTGCTCAATCTGTCTGAGGACCATTGGCCTGTCCTCCCATGCTTTTGCATGGAAACAACGTACTCTATGAGCCAACCCGTGAGCAATGCGGGGTTTACCAAAGGCTTATACAAAACTTGCAGTTCGAGTGCGTGTTTAAGCTGTGCTCCACTCTGGTTGATAATAGCAACCTCTGCTACAGCTGAAGCGCAGTGAGTAATGACCTCGTATGCTGCCTTGTGTGCTGTGACCACTCACCTGTTACGATGCGTGCTGCGTGGCGGAATATGGTGACGGCTTCAAGGTATGGCTGGCCTTCTGTGGATTTGAATTCAGTGCTGTTGAGTGGAAGGCCGGCAAGGATTGCCTGCAGTGTTTCTAATAAATTGTGACCACTTCGAAAACGAGATTCTTACTTGGACCAATAAAAATATCTTGTCGCTCGTACCGACTATCTTCTTGGGAAGAAATCGAATATCGCTATGACGGCGAATCTTCTCGTACATCTGAAAGCAATTGAGTACATCGAGTTTGTGACGGGCAACTTTGCTACAGACTGGCTTCTCCCCGCTACGCAGCTTCAGTTCCGAAACCCTACAACGAGTATCAGCCTAGAAGGGCCAGAGGGTATGTTACTCACTCTTCGGAAACGGATACAAGTTCAAGCTAGACATTTTCAGAATGTAAATTACTTCACTTTGTAAGCCTCTCACAATTTCGCGCATGGTGGTTGAATAAGGCAAGTTGAGTATTGCTCGCATCTTCCACCAGAATAAGGCTCAAGAGTCGGGGTAAACTGACTGAGAGCACGTACGGTTGTTTGCCGAATGTAAAACTAGGAACATCACTACAGAACATCACAAAGCCTGAACACTCTTACCTTGCTCATAACATCGCCGTACTCCGTCGAAGAAAGCTTCCCGTCTTTTTCATTATACGCAATCAACTGCGTGTCGCGTAAACTGATTATGCCTTGCATGACAATCTCATCGACTTTCTCTTTCCAGGTCTGGTTTTCGTCTTTGCCGATATCGTAGTGACGAGGATTTTTTTGGATACGACGAAAGAGAAAAGAATGTTGAAGCCAGTCTTTTGCATTCTTGACAGTTGATATAGTTCCCAGTCCAATTTCTGAATTTAGGTGTTCTGCGAGGTTTTGATGAAGGCTACTCTCCAGAGTGGTGTTTCCCTGGGCGAGTGTTCGATATTTATGTTCCAGTTCTGGTTCGCACAGGATTATCGCAATTCCCTCGTCATCTAAAATGCCGCGTCAGCGAATACGGGCAGACAGAAAACTACGTACCAAATTGAGGTCGCCCCTAAATTGACGAGAACTTGAGTCTGACCACGGAATCGAGAGAGGCAAACTTACCGCTCGGCCCATCATCTGCATGATATCGAGATCCGAGTACTCTCTCATCTCTCCATTCTGGTACAATTTGACACCCTTGATGACAACCAATTGGGCGGCTTGATGATGGTGAGGTGTTAACATCGCTGGTAATACCGAACTTACGCAAATTAACGCCAACCGCCAGGGTCTACGGGAGAGTGAGAACAGTAAGTGTGAATAGAAGAAATCCCATACAGATGTAGCGACTAGGACGCGCAAGGCTTTTCGTAAATATAACTCTTCCACGGCTTTCCTATCGTCTGTATTCAGGCCGGCGTGATGAATTGCGATTCCCACCGATGCAAGAGCTATCACGTTGTCAGGTTTCACTCAGCATCCACCAGCTACGTAGGCGCACCAGCCAACTCCTTATCATGAAACTTCTGATCGATACTGAACGGAGTTGGACAGAGAATCGTGGGAAATGGATAAAGCATACCGTGTAGGAGGTGACCACGGTAGATTATTTTTGCCCTTCATGGCCTGTTCATAATCCTTCGCTAACTGTTTGGCTGTATTCAGTGTGCCTGTGTATGACATCAAGCGAGTAAGCTCGCTTTGTGTGAAAGGTCATAGAGTCTCGCATACCTCTCCTAGTGGGACAGAAGACAAGGATCGGCCTGTTGGTTGAGTGCTGCTGTATTACGGGGAACAAGCGCAAGTCGAGGGTACGGGCATATGCAAAATCATTCTGGCCTTTGGGTTTTGCCACACCATAGACGAATTTCGTAAGTTTGCAGGGCCGGAATTCTTCACCGAACTGCAATTACTTGTTAGAAGACTACAACCACGGGGAGGTAAATCAAACCTGGAATATTCTAGCAGGCTGGTCACTGTTGTCCCTACTCCCAATCCAACACGCAACATCTTCCACATTCGGAACAGTAGCGGAAATAAGAAGAAATCGGATGCCGGATGCACGTGCTTTCATACGGGAAATTATGACTTCCAGAGTGCTTCCGCGTGATTCATTCAGGACGTGGACCTGCATATGACATGAACGATCTATATGCTTTCCTCAGGCAATGTGATCGACGTACCTCGTCCACGAGAAATAACTTGACCTGGGATAGTATCCCAGAATGACCAGCCCTGACCCACTGGTCATCGCAAAAGTTGCTCCGAGAACGGGGGAAACGCACCAATTTCGCGTCAAGCTATCCCACTTTTCAGCCTGAAATGATATATATCGACACCCAGAAACAAAAGGAGTATAACACCTCACTGTTGTTACGCTGTGAGAGCGACATGTCAATAAATTCATCAGCAGGACTTGTCTGACACGCACATTATGTCTGAACTTTTCGCATCGCCCCAAATTCCTCTTCCTAACAGAAGCGTATCACCAGTTAATTCGCAACCTGACGGGGATAGAAGTCGATCATTAATATAGCCTTGGCACTTGCAAGATGCCTACACTTAACACCAAGTCCTCCAAATTTTGCGATCCATTCATTATGCTTCTCGGCGCATAATGCCTGAAAACCTTCGTGAGCTTAGATTTCAAGTCGAGAAAGAAAGCCTGACCTTCGTTGGTGCAACATAAACACATTTAGCAGATCGCGCATCGTTCGTGCATCGTGTCAGCATTCGAATCATGCTCAGCTCGAAAAGAACAGTCTTTCCACTTCCAGTAGGCGCTGACAGGAGTTAGGGGGTCATGGACAATGCACAAGTCACGGAACCAACCACTGATAATCTGAGAACTTTTCAGTGACGAAACCAGATCATTTAGGGGTATAATTACCAGATTTTCGTCTGAATGTAGGACCTACAGAAAGCAGTGAAGCACTAATATTCCATCTCGCTCATGTAAACAGACTCGAACCTTATCAAAACACGCAGATTGTATCGCATTGAATACGCCGAATTTGAATACCCCACGGAACCTGTCAGCTGGGATCGACAATTAATGAGAAATGAATAATTAATCCTTGTTGACGTACCCAATTCGGAAACGGGACGTAGTCTCCACCCAAATCGATTTCGTGTAGTATCCTCACTGCTAGAGGTGACATGGTACTCGGGGGTATGTTCGTCTGGGCTGGTTGGACGGGGTAACCGAGAAGGATACTGATCCAAGTTGATTGGGTGATGCAACGCCGACATCTCTAAACGATCCAAACGTGTATTATAGCTGGAATGTTCTGTCGGATAGAAAGGTCGGAGGCAGGGAACGTAAAATGGAACAAGCGCTTACCGTGCTTCTCATGCGATGGGGTATGGCTAAATGGTCGCCGGGGAGAACCGAAAATACGTACCTCACTGTGACCATGTCCGTCACTGTAATGTCTCACAGAAGGTAACGGGGAGTGAGCATAACTCGCTCCCTGAAATGCTGGCGGTGACGGTGACGGTTCTGATGCAGCATATAATGAGACGCGAGGCAAGTGAGACGCATATAGTCACCAATATTGTTCCAAAGATCAGGGAGTTCGCGATGAATGCGCAAAGCATCCGGCGACTCTGGAGTTGGAGATAAAAACCGTCCTGTATTGAATCCATCTTCATGGGGTCTAAAATAATTGTTCTGCCCCGGGACCCAATTCCTAAAAGACCAATTATTGTGTTCCATGATAGTTGAGAACAAAACGCGTCGGACTCCACACGCGACACCCCTGAACCCTTCCGCAGAGCAGTGTGACATTTGTCACAGACGCGCAGTCACGTCATTGTGTGAGATCCTGATTCAATCGCGTTGTCCGAAGTACTGACGGTCAACGAGCAAGGTTCCATTCAAACATCCAGCATCTCTTCAATCTGCATATATCCGCTGTCCGGGAAGATGGCAGACCGCGCGACTACCAACAAGCTTGAGGAGTACATTGAGAAGTAGGTCGTCGCCAGATTATCCCAGACCAGACGACTGATGACAACCCACAGGATACACTATTCCGACAGATACTCAGACGATCATTATGAATACCGCCACGTTATATTACCGAAACCTCTTTTGAAGTTGGTACCAAAGGAGCTCTTTGACGAGAAGGAAGGTACACTTCGCCTCCTCGCAGAAGCAGAGTGGAGGGGGATTGGTATCACTCAAAGCCTAGGGTGGCAACATTATGAAGTTCATGGTTTGACCTGTCCTCTCTTTTGCTTTGAGGCTTCTCATTCAGAGTCGCAGCCCCAGAACCCCATGTCCTCCTTTTCCGTCGTCCTAAAAACTACGTGCCACCTGCACAACCACAACCGGCTGTTGCCAGGGCCAACCCCAGGAAGAAGTAATACCATCGCGCCCAGCATCCAGCCTGTAATGTAGTCATTGCATGTTCCGTTGTTTTGTCATTGTTGTCCATCGCACTCATTCCCTGGTTCATTCTCGTACACTCGATTCTTTTTCGAATCAACAACTTTCTCCCATCACTCACGTGTTTTCTTGAAAGGCATGAATGTAGTTGTCTCCTCCGCGGTAGGGAATAAAATTGTGATCGCCATTTATCTCTTACACTTCAACTCTAGACTGGGCTTGCTTTTGGCAGCGGCTAGGTATTTCTGTATTGAACTCGGACTATAATAAAAATATTTCAACATCAATGCACAACACTCGCCGCATTTACGCGTGATTCCTCACCGCTTTTTGCTGCTTCATCCTAGTATGTTTGGCTTGTATCCAAACGAACAATACTACTGTCTTGCGAACTTGCTCGACCCCACAGGAACAATGTATTGATCACAGATATACCTGATCCGAGGAGTCGCGTATTCATTTGAAAATTTCCGTGGGATACATGGACAGGTGGAAGGCAGTGTTATGTACGGTCACCTAGGTACGTGTCGGTAAATCAGTGGCGTGTTGCAATACTGCAGTGTCTTTATGTCGCTCTGCAGGTTATAGCTATCCCTTGTGTCCAAGATCACAATCCGGGTTGTCTCACATCTCGATCCTCTATTTTTTGACTTGCATGGACGGAAGAAGTCTTTGCGACGTTCCTTGCGATCATCGAGTTGTTGGTGACAATTGCAATCGATATAAACCGTGGTATTCAATTTCAGACCGCCGCCCACATCCCTGCTTTGGTCGACCTAATTTGCCCTGCAACCATCTATTCAGGAAGTATCTTTACACTGAAGCAATACACGGTATGGATTGACGTTTACATGAACTAAGACCGTTGTGTTTCCGTCACATGTCCCTTTGTGGAGGACGGGTTTACGGTCACTCTCTGCGAATGACCAAGTACTCCTCCCGACCTTCCCACCCACTCACTCCGACCATAGTCGTGAAACACGCAATACGCGACGTGAGGGCGGTGGATCCCTGAGCAAAATCTAATTGCTTCCGCAGTGAGGGCTTGTAGATGCAAGTGACAACGACCAAGTTGAACAAATCACAAACGATGACTGACGATGCAGATTGATCCTAAGTGTGTACTGAGTGAACAACGTCCCGGGCTGACCGTCTCAGCTGCTACCACAACTAAGACTTCCGTGTTCAAAACCACAACCGACAACACGTTAGCGAGATAGATAGGGCACGAAAAATGGTAGACTTGATTGAGCATCAGTGGCCATATTTATGTAAACATCAGTTCACGTACTCCTCATGAATCCGGGTAGATTGGTGTGGAGGACCATCGGTTCCAGTCGAACCCTATAAATTGGTTGATGGCATATCCTGCGTGATGATGGCGCCGGGACTCGTGTACGCAACGTGGATATGTGAGATCAGTACTCTCTTCGAAAGTCAGGCGGACATGATCAAGGGGAAATTAAATTTCACACACAACTGACAGTGACCAGTCGACTATTGTGTGCTCGTAGGGTGTTTATTCAGCCACCGTGAACTGATCTGGACTAGATCTCCTACTCAGTCAGACCATGAGAACTAGAATCGATTTCCTCAAACTCGAAGACGACAACGAGAGACCTGAATTTGAATACTGATGACAATCACAAAGCTATGATACAAACGTCTATACGCGCTCCAAGTTGTACATGATTTATCTCCGAAGTAACGCGAATACGCAATATTGTGTTGATTCCATCTCCGTCAGCTAGAGATTGGACGTTGGCAGATCATTCAACTTAACGAGAGGTCTGGGTGGGTCTGAGATCTGCAATGCTGCTTTGAAGACGTTCAGGTCTTCAATGCGCGTCACGCAGATGGGCAATCCATCAGCGTCTTCACCCGGCACGGGATACTGCTCTATCAATGCAGGAATCTGCTCGATCAAACCTCGAACATCTGCATTGGATACCCCATCTTCTGTCAAAACCTCCCGCCACGTGTTAATGAAATCTGTTGCAGTAGGGGTTGCTTCGTCGAATTCCTCCCTGGCAGCTGCGATGTTGACGATAATGTTGGCTTCCTGGAGGCGGGTTTCAAAGGCGTTCATGGCTTCAGTGCTGACCCGAGGGGCCCGCGGCTTCTGTGACTGCAAATGGACCGAAAGTTTGGCCCGCTTCCTCGTCCGGGGATGGGCGCGCTCTCGGAACAAATCTAAAACCTCCTGTTTCGCCACCTTCTCAAGCAAATCGGCATCTTCACGACCTGTATATCAAGGGATAAGAATGTCATACACGTGTAGAAAGCATGCGTGCCTGCACTTACCTCGCAGGAAGTCGAGATAGCCCGAATCAATCTGGGACCAGTATCGTGACGCCTCTTCCGCCAGGTTCTTCGGGGGTTCTTTCCATTTCTGTTGCAAACCACTCTTGAAATCGTGGAATTCCTCAGAGGGCATCTCCCGGATTTTTTTATCCATAGTGTCTAGAAATGCCTCTACACGTTCTTCGAGGTAACCAGATCTGCGCTCGCTCTGCACGAGAATGCGAAGACCGAATTGCGAGTCTCCAGGAAGATTCCACCGTGAACATGAAACGATGTATCCCAACTGCTCTTTGGTTCGGAGAACATCGAAAGCAGGTTCTGACATTATCTGTACGAGAAGTAAACCGATTACTCGTTGCCGCGGATCCGTCAATTGACCGAGGTGAAGGTAGTATGACAGCGCCGAGTTTGGTTCGTTTGGGTTTGGTACCGGGGCAGTCCATGTGTAGTTGCACCCTACTTTGATGTCAAACACATCCATGAAGGTAAGTGGAAGTCATACCTTCAGGGAGGATAAGGGAGAGATCCGTGGGTATTAGCGACAGCGGCTTCGAACGGAGGATATGTTCAACATCCTTCAACAATGCGATGGATTGCTAGATGAGGTTCATTAACTGACATGAAATGGTGTCATGCAACGCGCGCATACATCCTTATACAAGTTGCCCAGCACAAGCATCCGAATATTGACGTTCGCGAGGAGCCGAGTGGTGTGGGACTCCACTTCTTCCGTAGTGATCCCTGAGGGTTCACAAATCTCCATGGACTAGCCTTCGCTGTTAACATGAAACAAACTCACCGGAAACTTCTTTTAGTTGCTCTTCGATTGTCCATGCACCGTGCGTGAGGATGTGTCGCGCGTAATAGTCCGAAAGCTGGTGGCTTTGGGACATGAAAAAGTTTTCCCACTGACGCTTGAGCTAAACCCGATACGTTAGCCTGGCAGGAATGACAATGAAGGGAAATATCATTTACTTTCTCTTTCATGACTTCCAGCCGATCTTGACGTACTCGCAGATTCCTGACTGCCTCGACGATGCGCCGGGTAAAGTCAGGCAACTTATCATTGTATCCTTTAAGAGATATTGCAACTCCGAGATTGTGTGCACCCAAGTTATACGCAAGACCAGCTAAGTCTGCATCGTACGTATATTCTGTAAGCGAGTCGTTGGCGAGATCTGAGAAAAGGCTGCGCATGGTTTGAGGCCACATCATAGGGCTATACAGGCCACCACTCACCGTGTCAACGCGCCAGCACGCGGGGTATCGTTTGCAATGGGACTGGCATAGGATAATCAATGGTTGCCTGGCATTGCTTAAAGTATATTGACGTTACCTGCGGATTTCGATGACCACACTTGCCTTCGGAAGCCAGAACTGGTCATCCTTCTTGTGCCAAACTTGTGACATCTCAGTTTCGTAGATGAGATGAGGTCGTCTTTGAGACTTTGATATAACGTCGGCAACAAATCGTCGAGCATGGAGTGACACCGTACCTCGGAGACCTCGCGTTTCTCAACGTCAAGGTTGGCTGGTATGAATTCATTCCTGTTGGGAAGATGAAGTTCTAGAATATCATTAGGACCTTGTGCCTTGTCATAGGACATATTAGCCAACTCGGTATCATCAGAATGCCAGCTTACATACCTGAGCCAAAAATTCGCCATCCCATCGCTCGACTGTGTAACCCGTACCATACCATTTTTCAATCTGCCACTGCAGTTCTCCTGAAACACGCTCGTGTTCTTCTTTCTTGGCCATCAATACCACACGACCTGTGTCTATCTGGATATCCTTTAGCGCAGCTCGCACCTCTTGCAAACCTGCCTCGTCTTCCCACTCCGAGATCAGCACGGGAGCGGCAAGGGTCTGCTCGGTGGGGACTGGCCATGACATTCTCTCGGCGATAGAAACCGCATACAATTGCGCTGCACGCTTCTCTGCGAACTCGAAATGTGTTCTTGATATCGTCGCCACTTCGGACTGGTGCCAAGGAGGGATCTCGGAGGATCTAAGGAGCGAGAGATATTTGAACGTGGCAAGAACAACAGAACGATAGTTGTCTACAGGACGCCATGAGTACCTGTTTCCCGTTGCAAAGGCAAATGAGGGCATACCGAAACCTTCTTTCGTCAGGTATATGGTTGTTTTGAACAGTGCAAAACCACGACCGAGCGTCTGGGGCGCTGCATTTAAGGATGTGATCCATCCTTTACCTTGAAGATAGGAATGCAAAGACCCGGGGCCTTCATGACCAAGAAAGTGGGACAGGAAATGCCCAGGTTTGTACTTCCAAAGTGATGGCGGCCAGGCGAGAGGGAAAGATAACTCGACTGCATGAAAAGACATGATTGTCTGGACACGCACAAGAGTCTAGGAGGGAACCAGCTCTATCAAAATCCAGATGTGATGTTCAACAGACTCACACCCATCTCATTGGGACCAAACGGATGATCATGAATGATCGGGGGTAGGTCCTGGCGATGCTTTAGGATGGGCGAAAAGTGCCGAGAAACCATGTTGGACAATTCATCCAATGATTCTGTTGGTCGAGATTGACACCGAAAAGCAGACCAGGCATCAAATGTGACGTACCTCTACCAATCACACAGAGATTCATCCGACTTGCGCAGTATTCCTCGCTCCACCACTCGACCAACCTACGGCGGGTTTCACGACCCACTGTGCCTCCATCCGGCTCAGCCTCACTTGACGCCGAGCCAGAGGATGGAGTTGGCGAAGGCATCCTGGATGACGCCGGGGGAAATGCGGCAGAGCCAGTTACTTCAATATGACCTTTGGCATTTGCATTAGCAAGTAATCTTCCCTTGGCTTTGGCCTCCCTCCCAGCTGCACTTAGTGTGTCGCGGTTTCCGCTTCCAAATTTGCTCCAGGGGTGACCCTGCTTAGTTAGAGCCTTGTTGAGCTGAAAAATTCGCCAAGGGTCAGCCTGGTGGTTTTTCTTATGTTCTGAGTCGACAGCGTTGAGCTCCCGAGTGGTACAGGATGGTGCAAAGAGGGGCCTGTGAAAGAAAGCAGAAAATCTCTCGATAGCACCCGAAAGGGCAGAAGGGGACACGTGGAAATGATAGTTGGTATTCGATGATGACGTGTACGCGTTCGAACCGCCGTTATTCTTGGATAGATACTAGATAGCGGAGGCTTCGAAAGCTGTGCGTAACGTTTTAGAAAACCGACATACCTCGGAATATTCATTTTCCTTGGGAAATTGTTGTGTACCCTAAACCGAACTTAGAAGAGACACGTCATAGCAACGATCGTTCTGCATACCATGAATAACAAGTGCTCGCAGAAGTGAGCCAAACCTGGCATGTCAACCTAGGGGAGGGAGGGTCATGAGTGTACGTCTAGAGAATGGAATGGTTGGCGATAAGGTGCTACTGACGGGGTCAGAGAGGTGGCCGACGGCAACATCGAGACTAGCGGCAGCATGTTCTGTATGCGGGTCGTGTACCAGGATGGAAGTAAGATCGTTCCCAAGGCGTATGAGTCGATATTGCCTCTGGTCCGACCGAGATTTCACTATGGGCTTTGTGAAGACCGAGTACGGGACAGGCTGGGGAACAGAATTCCAGTCTGGGGTGGCCATGGCGAGATTGCGGCAGATTTGGAGGTGGTGGTTGAATGGAGAGGACGAGAGACGGAGGAAAGGGAGCAGAAGCATGCGAAAGAGTGTGGCTTAAATGAATATGACGTGCTCAATGACAACTGTCGAGTACCCACCCGGTCATGTACCGGTCACGTGCCAGTATGTGTACATACCTTCCGCTTCTGTCTCTCACGCGCCAGCCAGCCAGAGACGCGTCCCGCCCAATCCGCGCCTTCCCCGCCAACCGATCTGCACACCGTCCTCGAGACGCGCGTCGTTGATCATCGCGATGATGCATACTCCCCCCCACTCACGTCACAAACGCGCTCCAAGTCCTTCCCCCTCTATCGCTGGCTCATCGCAGTTCACCACTACCCCACAACCAAAACTCAACGTCGTGACTCGCCTTGCCCTCGAGGGAAAAGCAAAACAAGGTGGCGACGGTGCCACTATCAGAATGTATCTCAAGGTCTGACCGCTCTAGTCTACGCCCCTTCTCTCTCTCACTCCACGCAGCTCTCCATCCCGATGGATAGCGTTTCTCCAGGCTCAACCATCCCATTGTTTCCAGGTATGACATCTCGGTCATTTCCTCTCCATGCTTTGCTAATCATACTCTCCAGAGGAGAACCTGAAATTGCTCTCCGCCCAAGTCCATCCTCTTGACACCAACTCTGCTCCTTACAATTTTTCTTCCTCCTCCTGTTCCCTCCTTAATAATGCAGCCCGTGCCCTTCACCTACCCGCACTCTCACAAAAGTCGTATCTCTCGGTATTCGGCGTGCCAACCCCCACCTCATCTACAGCGCACTCAAGCCGCGCCTCCTCTTCAACCACCTCCTCCGTCGCCCCAAACACCCCCCCACTGGACGAAAAGTATACTGGCCACATCATTGTCAGCGGATACAACATCTCCTATATACTTCCAAAGGAGTTTCCCCCTCGCTTCAACGCTGGGGACAGTGCATTGCGTATTTCCACCTTTTCTGCTACTCAGATGAGACGACCCTCTATCAGCGAACGGAACAACATGCATTTCATGGCTGCTATAGAGCTCTGGATCCCATACACCTCCCGTCCTCCAAAGGCACCGTTTCTGGTAGGTAGTGTTTCCCGTCTTCTATGTGCTGCAAGATCATGGTCTGTTAGATTGTCATCTCCGTTCCGCGTTGCTTGTCCAATAGCATCAAATTGCGCATATATCCACCAACCACAACAAGTACTTCTTCATCCATGGCCTCGCTTTCCTCTGCCGAGGAAGATCCCGGTGCTTGGGAGTTGGCATCTGAACCTCATGTCACACGCACTACTTCCCGCTCGGGTTCATCGGCTGACATGGCCGACGACGAATCGTCTGACTCGTCAGCATACACGGACGGGTCCTCTGGGGGCATCCTTGTACAAGGGACATTCCCATCAACTGAACGCCTGCGCGTACGCTGGGCACAGCCTACCAAAAACATTGCCAACAGCGATGGTCGGCGACGCGTTGGCGTGAAGGAAGTTACAGGGGAAGTAACCACCGCAGTTTTGGGCAAAGCTCAGGATCCGTCCAGTGGTCGTGAGGGTGTCTTGATGCGCTTAGAATACAAAGGAACTTGCAAGGGCATCTGGTTCCCTGGCGTGGCCACGATGCTAGGTATGGACATTGGGCTTGAGGTCAAAGGTGCCGATGTTATTTGGCCACCTGGACAGGATGTGAAGTGGGCTGTCACTGGTGGTACTGGCTATACCGGTTTCGATGTTGGTCCACCTTCTACCCTGGTATCCAGACAACCCTCGCTCGAGTTCCCCACTGGCGCGTCCACTAGTGGCATCTTGTATGCGCCTTCAATAACCGCTCGACAAGATTCTTCTTCTTCGACATCCTCCTTACTGCGCGCCCCACTGCCCAATGACCATCTTCCCGACTACTCGTTTGAAAGTTCCCCGACTTCTTTGACACCTTCCGTTACACTATCTTCTATCAGTTCTCTCCCCCCCATATCCGAAGGGCGCAGCCGTGCCTCTTCGGATGCTGTGGCTCCTTGTCGGTCACCGGCAGTCCCTATCACAATCCATATCAATATGAATGACATTACCTCGCCCTCAAAGAATGTCTTCACTTTCTCTATTACGGGTACTGTCCTTATCCTCTCGCGACACCGCCCTGGTATCGCGAACGGGCATGGGTCGGGTAGTGACCTAGATACCAACCCCATTGTCTTGCCACGCTTCTGCGTCCTCGCTGCTGATTTGGAAACAGTTTCGACGATCGTTAGAAACGAAACCGAAAGTGGCATTGTCGAGATCTACTACATTTCTGGCGATCTACGGGATGCTCAGACAAGAAAAACAGTGTTACAACACAACGCCATCAACCGATGTGGCAATGACGGTGCACGAATAGCACTTCGTCCCACCTCGCACGCAGCTACCTTGCAACGGGGTGGAGAACAGGTCACAGATAATTCGCGGCTATCGCCCCGGCACAGTCCACTAAATAAAGCTGCGCCCAACCCTCTGACATTGGCTCCCATTCATGGCGGATTGATGAGGCGAAAACGTGACGGGCCACTGATGATCCCTTCTGTCGATGTCATTGTGGCCCCGTTGCTTCTCAATGCTCATGCTGTCCGTGTCCATATGCACGCCCCATCGGACACAGGCTCAGACTGGCTTGAATTCGGCCTCGCTCAAGCGGCACCCCTATCATCCGAAGGAGGGTATCGAGTTGACATTGTCAGCGTGACCATTGACAGTGTTCCCGTGCGCTTCGAGAGCAGCGCGTTTGCTGAGCGAGACAGGAGACCTATGATTGACCTTGTACCATCCTACGACGAAAAGGCTCGGAACCACTGGGTCACGTGGGTCAGGGTTCATGATGGTGACCAAGGAGGCTTGGTCACAGTGGACTACGTCGTCAACGAGATTGGAAGTTCCAAGGACTCAAAGAGAAATGCCAACGGCAGGATGAACTTCGATATATTGATTCCAACTTTTGCATTCCCTGTCGGTCGGCTGGAAGTAAGGGTGGAGACCTCCGTAGGTATGCGTTCAGTCTTTTTTACCCATAAAGTAGGGTTCACTAATCGCCAATCTAGACATGGTGACATTGCGATCAACCTTTGCTCACCAACAAAAGTCACCGGAAGGCTACAGATTCTTGCATTTTTCATTGGATCGGTTTTTTACCCCCACGCTATCTCTAACTGTCGAACGGCATGGCTCCCGTGTTTGCATGAGGTGGCTGTCGCTGGGGAAAATTTTCCTTATATTCCTTTTGATCTTTCCCGCCGGCCTTGTTCTCATGCTCCTGATCAATCTTGGCACCGAGTTCAAGCATATGCGGCAGTCTCTCGATCGTTTTTATGCTGTTCGCGACTCTGATCACGACAAGATCTCAGGCCCGTCGATTGAGACAATATTCATCACGACCACCATCTTCCTACCATCGCCAAGCGCAGCAACAGAAGCCGACAATGTGAATAGTCAGATCACAACCGCTCCGTTCACATCAAGTGTGTCAATCATCACAGAGGCATCCGCTGATCCGACATCCACCTCGAGTTTACGCGTCAGTGATCGATCTCAGATTGACATAACCACATTCACACCCACACCCACACCATCCTCTTCCCCGCACGCCAATGAGAACTCTCTTATCCCAATTGCCGCATTCCCATTTGAGTGGTCAAGAATTCGAATAGATTTCCCTCCAGCTGCTCGGAAAACTGCTGATAAGGTCTTAGGGGGCTTGGGTATCGTTTGGGAGATATTCAGGAAAGCATACCATTACCCACTAGATCCACCATAGTAGCTGTCGACGTCTGTGTACGAATGCTATGATTGTGTTATTGATGTATCTATAGCACCTACCTATCTATGACATTGAAACTGCACAGAGCACTTAGCTTCAAGTTTGAATCTCGTATGAATAATTTAATTGTTATTGAATACCCCATACGTAAACAACTAGTGCAGCGGTATAGTAACAAACTTATTATTACACCCTGGGCCAACCTGAGCCTATCTGGTTGACTGCATCAACATCAAGTTCACTTGCAAGGTCAGCATCATATTCGGTTCAGCTTGTTTTTTGGAATCACATACCTCACACGGGCTTGAGTCAACCCTGTACGCGGACCATATGTGTCCCTGGCTTCACATTTAATCATAAAGCCGTATGGCACTTCCTTTGGGCAGGGGCAGGAAGAATCGATCATCCCACCATGGTACCATGACATGTTGCATATCTTTTGTTATGCCAATCACTGGGAAACTGTATCTGTATGCAGACAGCACAGCTCTCCAGTTATTGCAGTTCATCTTGAACTGTCAACAGTATAGCTACAGACCAAACGTACAATCCGAATGACAGCCACGTCACACCGGCATGCATATGCCAGGATAAATATGGATTTCAAGATCAAGTATACGGAATCATTCTTTCACAGGTGTCGTGCCTGGTTCCATCAGTGACCAACCCTGGTCGGGTAAGGTGAGAATGAAAATATTCTCATCATCTCGCGCAATAGTCGAAATGCTAGAGAAAGGACGCTAAGGCATTGTAAACAGTCCCCTTCGAGAGTCTCAAACCAAAAGTGGAATCTTTCGTGCCTGCGAATTACACCGACCCTTGAATATGATCTTCATCTCGACATACCTCTTACAAGCTTCCTAGCGTTTTTTTGGAAAATCAACTCGTGTTACTTGTCTCAGACTGGCGGAGATCGACGAACTTGATCTGGATAGCATGCAACAAGTCCGATGTTGTCGTGGACAGCTACCAGGTGTCTCGTTTAACCTTTCATTAAATTGTACTGCTATGTGATGGATGAAGCGTGTTTGGCTAAACGATCTTACCAAACTCCGCCAAGGTCATGAATTCGAGCAAGAACATTCGCCATTGATCTACACGAATAATAACTGAGCCAGCTAGGTAATAGTACAGTAAGCAAAATACTAATTGCTACATAAGAATCGGTCAATAAATAACTGTCCCCTAGCGATCCTCGAGGAATAATGATAGTATGGCGAGGTGGATATAGTAATTAATAATTAGTGGTGAGTGTCATGTGAGTCAAGTTATATCAATTCTTCAGGACCGCACGTGCAGTGGCATCTCTCCCGGCCTTGAGCAGCAGCGAGAGCTCGTTCCCTCCTGTTCCGGTTGCGGGCCCTGACTTGGCCGCTTCTCTTGCCATTCTCTCCGCTATCGCAAACATGGGGCAACCCACAGGTGGCTTCGTGGATCGCGACATCGTCACGACGTACAGGCATGCAACGCGCATGTGAGAATCCCTGAGCCTTTTCAACGCTGTGACAGCAGTGTTATACGCCTCTCTGACTGCTGGTGTGTCCTGAGCGGCTTCTCTGATAGGACGAGGATACTCAGCAATATATGTCAGGTAGTCTCTGTGTTTCCCTGGCATATACCGCCGCATACGTTCCATGAACCCGTGGTCTGCCCGTTTGTTCGCATCTGACGGCGCAGGGTATCGCCGTTGTCGGAGCTTGTGGTCAATGTCGAGAAAGAGATCAAGTGCGTGCATGACGCTGCTCTGACCAGCAGATGGTCCGCTAAGGTCGAGCCTTGACATATCACCAACCCCTTCGTATATCCAGGCCGGTGCGGAGGGGCCGCTTGCGCTTCCTTGGAACCAGGGACGGACCTCCCAATAGAACATATGGGGGTCAACGATTTGGCGTACGGACTGCAAACTGGCGTCGATGTCTTGGATGACCGTAGCCAGTCGAGCGAGAAGCCTGTTGATCTTGCAAATGGACGTCAAGTCCGTGACGTTTGGGAGATTGTGATAATCATTGAAGATATGGAGCATTTCGACGCCGATCATCTCAGCTCTGGCCGATCCGAGGTAAAAGTTCCGCTCGTCTTCCGTTCCCGAGAATAGCTCCTGACCAAATTGCATGTTTTCAATGGTGACAGGTAGCTTGGGATCGACAAGCTCCCAGTTCCAAAGAACGGTGTCTGCGAACGTAAGAACTGGAGCCAATCTCAGGACGTGTGAAACTGTCATGAGCGGAACTGCCAGCGAACGTGGGACCACTATCGGTCCCTCGACGATATCTGGAGGGATTGAGTGCACGTAGAAGTGCACGAGGAATGCCAAAACTTTGTGGGCACGGCGGACAAGCCATGGGTCCTTGTGAAGGATTTCTGTAGTGAGTGTTGGGAGCTTTTATTCGTGTGAGCACTCGTGTCATATGAGAAATGTTCTCATGACTTACAGAACGTATTTGCTCTCGCCAAAGTTCGCCTTCGGTTCGTTCCTTGGAATCGTCCCCAAGTAGGTCCTCTCCAAGCTTCAGCACGTTCTGTGCTTGTGATAGGGCATCCTCCCACACGTCGAATGGTTTCTGCAGTTTAGGAAGTGGTTGTGGCGGGAAGAAGCCAGTGTTGGTCTGGATGTTTACGTCGAAGTCTGCAGGAACGGGTTGCACCTCAGGGGACACCCGTCTGCTTGCTCGCAGGGACTGCAGGACCCATAGTGCATCATTAACTATATGGAGGGGCGAGGGTAGAAGGTCGACTGGATACATGGTAAGTTGTCGAGAGAAGGCAATATGGTCGGATGAGCGAATACTAGCGGATGAGCTGGTCCCTTTTATACAGCACATACCACTGCAAGTTTTTCCAATGGATCACATCAGCAAGGTAACCTAGTCACAGAGCTGCAGTGGCTGGCATCTTAGTGGTCAAACGGCATCACTACACGCCCGTTTCGTGAATTACTTCCGTCAGATCTGATGACCCTTCTCACAGAGACATAGCTCGATCTAATCTTCGATTGGCTGCGCTTCAGTTCTGAAAGTTGGGCCAGCTAGTTCCGTCAGCAAGTCGGCCAGGAACGTCGCACGCCGGGACTGCTGTGGTGGATTCATTTCTTTGCACACATCCGGAACACAACGCTTCCACGTACTCGTAAACTTTGCTATTTTTGTGGACAAGCCAAATCAATTGAGAGATCAGTCAGCGTGTACAGGGATACAGTGCCGTCCATTTCACAAACCATGTGCTACTGCCAGGAGAAGGGGATCTACCACCGCATACTTGTCGTATTGTTGAGAAATCAGCGGATGCTTCTTCGTATGTGCCTCGACCAGACAGACTTGCTGTGCACTGACGCTGACAATTGTTTTATATAGTTCCGGTCGCCGTTCTCACATGAAATCCCGATTCTCACTGCCCATCGTCGCTGTGGGCATAGTCCCCGCGTAAGCTGTGCGAACTGGAGAACTTGGCTCCAAGTATGACTCGCGGGTAGTCCGCTGACGGCCCCGTGGATTCGAGCTCGCAGTGGAGCCATCCCATGAAAAGAAGCGTCCCTGGACCCTGCAACGACGATTCGTTTGCCTGAGGGGGCGTTCGTCCGATGTCGGCGTGTCAAATTGTGTTTCAGCTCGCACAGAGTTGTGGCCCAAGCAGACGGTTCGAACAAGGTCGCAATGATAACAGCCCAACCTCGCCAACCAGAGTGGCGGTACTATTCAAGTAAACGAAAGGCTGAGCGGTAACCTTGAACGCCACCATCAATCATTGGACGCTCACTTTGGACGTGTGAACTTCCTACAACGCTAAAGTGTAACGTCCGTCGCAGGCCGGGACAACAATTATTATTTCTCATTTCACGGAAACACATCAGCTGTTTGGATACCAAATCCCCGCTCTGCCAGACCCTGTCACTGCTCCTTCCAGGTTGCGGTCGTCGTTCCTTGATCCTCGATGACCTGACATCTGCGGTGCACCACATCGAGAATTTTCTCTCTAGTGCCGAGCTTCTGCTTGATGAAGCTCTCCATATCCGACAGTAGCTGGGAAAGTGAAACAGGACCATCCTTGCATGACGTTCTAATTAATTCTACTATCTTGGACTCAGGCGGTAGTGCGAAAGTCGTCGAACTGACAGAGGGGTCCAAGACAGTGTCAGAAAGCGACAGACGCGGCGTTTGAGAGCGGTAGGCGGAATTGTCCGAGAAAAACCGATCCAAAATCTCGGGCGAGACATCCTCAATGCTGTCGGGGGACCACACCGGCCGTCCTTGAATTTTTTCCAGCAAGACTGCGCTTATGCCTGTGCGGAAATCAGGGCTAGCACCGCTCTGCAAAAGGACAACAAGTTACATCAAACACCGATCTTTGTGGTGTATGACTCACACAGTAGGCTGTTGCGATTCCCATTTCCATCTGCAAAGCATTCCGCAATGACATGCTCGCTCCGCGGCGGATAGCTGCAAGCGCTACTTTAAGACTTGTGGGGCTGCGCATGTGAAGGGTGTCCAAAGTTTGCTTTGCCCACACACTGACGCGGGTATCTGGGGAACTTGAGAGCGTCGCCAGACTTTCGAATATCTTTTCCACGGAGTCATGTCGGAAAGCAGAGTCCAGAGCATTGCGGACGGCCCCCATCAATTTCCCAGATGGTTCATCCGGCTGACGTTCGCAGTGTAGTTCCTCGATTGTGGAGTCGATTTGAGTTAACGATGGGTTTTCATACTCGGCCAGATGAGCCACGAGACAGGGAATAGTCCTTGAGGGAACATAATGCGTCGCAAGACCAAGCTCACTACCGGCGAGGTGAGTAATAGTCTGTAAGCGATGTTTTGCACTTACAAGACTTCCCTGCCAACTAGGGTCTCAGATGTCAAGGCGAGATAGGTGCCCAGCTCCCCATCCAACCTTGACAGGAAGAAGCTCGCCCCTACATCGGGACAGTATCCAATCTTGGTTTCTGGCATAGCAAACATAGTCTTCTCCGTCGCTATCCTAAAGGGTGCACTAATGCTGAGACCAACGCCTCCCCCCACTAATGTCAAAATTAACATCAGAAGATGAAAGGGGCGACGTCAAACCCCATACATACTGGTGATGCCGTCGAGAACAACTACATAAGGCTTCGGCAGCTGGGACAGGACAAAATCCAACTCAAACCTATGCCGTGGATTAGGCGTTAGCACAGTATTCGTGACATCGTGCTTACTCGTCCTTGAAGAACTGTATTGCCGCTGGACGCGTGGCCTCCTCGAGCGAGTCCTTCAGAACGGCTACGGTCCGTGAAGCTGAGTGTGCGCACTCTGTCGATGGAAAGACTTACTCGCCACGTCTCCTCCCGCGCAGAAAGCTCGGCCCAGTCCAGTTCCGATGATCATGTGACAGAGGTCGGACTTGGACCATACCTACACAGCCTAGTCAGCAACGAATGACGAAAAGGATTTGACGCCCACTGACATCAAGCTGGGGTCGGAGTGAATTGATCATTTCGCTATTCAGAGCATTGAGTTTATTAGCTCTATTGAGCACGTAGGTGCGAGCACATCCATTTGACTGGCAGAGGACTGGCTGGGATGAATGAGGTGAGCCGAAGATGGTAGGAAGGCAAGGGACTACCTGGTCGAGTGGGGGAGTAGGGCCTGTAGACATGTGGGCAGCAATTGCATGAGTCCTAGCAAGCGCTGCTGATGATCTGTTGCGCGACATTCTCGCAATTGCAGTGGCTGCTAGCATACTGTGGAATGGAGTAAACCAGTGACCGAGCGTGGCTCCAACGTCTGAACAGCCAATTTCGTGCCACCGTATAAATAAATTCGGTGTTCCGCAAAATTTGGGTATGAGAACAGCCATTACATAATTAGTCCTCAATTCATTCAATACTTTGATCATGTCCATAACTACGGGAACAAGGTTCCACGTATGCCCCGGCCACCTTGGTACAATTAAATACATCGGCCTTGTCACGGACACAGGCGGCCTATGGTACGGCGTGGAATGGGACGATCCCGCTCGTGGACGACATGACGGCGTCAAGGACGGGAAACGGTACTTCGACTGCCGGTACGCCTTCTTGCTCTGATCATCTTACCAGTGCAATTGATTTTCTATCGGAAGCATACCGAATGCCGGGTCTTTCATCCGTCCATTTGCCCCTTTGTCTTTCGGGCGCTCGTTCCTGACCGCGCTCACAGCCAAGTACGTTGAAGCCGAACACGGTTCCGATACTCTCGAAAAAGTTGTCCTCGGATCTTCCAACGGCGCCATAGAGGTAGAAGCAGTCAGCCTTGATAAGGTTAGACGGAACCTTAGTAATCTGGGTCGCCTTCAAGAGGTGAGTCTTGACTACGAGCTAGTGGCCACCGGCGACGCCAAGGGTGACATTCTTGCAACTTGTCCGAGTGAGATCAGTGGCTATTTGCTCGCGTTACATGTCTGAACATCAGAAAGATATCCGCGGTCTCGACTTGTCCGCGAGTTTGCTAGTTACTTGGAAGGCTATAGTAGGCATAACTGCTGAACTGCCCCACTTGGAAAGGTTGGCGTTGAAGTGAGTGTTTATATGGCGAACGAGAGCCAGCCGGTTTACCAGAGACACAGCCGGAACCGTTTTTTGCCACTGGAACATGAACTTCCAACCCTGGCATTTTCACGTCTTCGCGAGCTCCAACTGAATAGTACACTCATCTCCTGGGCAGAGTTCAGGGATGTTGCGCAATTCATGACGAGTTTACAATCTGTGGAACTGGGTCACAACTATCTCGAATCCCTGAGTGCTCGATCTTCGTCAGCTGTTCCAGAACTTGTGTCCCTCAACTTTGAAGGAAATCTCCTCGACGATTGGATACAAACAGCCAATTCACTACGCGATTTCACCACGTATGGTTGCGATGATTACTCACTGGTGGCACTGACGCTGTCTTAGCTTACGACGGTTAATTCTCTCCGGAAACGGCATTCGCTCCATCCCGCCTCTCAGCTCGGCGTCCTCCCCTCTTCAGGGCATCAGAGACCTTGTCCTGTCAGGGAATGACCTTGGGCAATGGCAACACATGGATGCGTTACAGGGATGGTGTCCCAACCTCGAATCTCTACGAGTGGTCGGTAATTCGCTGACCGAAGGTATGGTGAATGTTGACGTTATTCCTGATGTTGACCATTGAGGTGCATACCGCCAGACACTAGTTTCGCCAGACACGCCCGACAGCTCATTATAGCCAAGATTCCTTCCTTGTTAGCTCTTGACTCGACTATGGTACGACGCCATTCGGAACCTATTCACACATGCTCAGGTACCAGATCGTTTAGATCTCTGTCCGAGAGCGAACCGACTGCGAGCTATTTTACCTCTCATTTATTTCAAAGCACGTTCCTGGGAGTGACTATGAGAAAGCACAGGAACACCCTCAATGGATTGCTCTGTGTGGCAGTGAGTTCAATCAGGCCCTGGGGCCGATCAGAGTCCGAATCACTTACGGTGCTTCATCCCCGGTAGAGCACGGTCGCCCCGCCGAGTCATCGCCCCAAAGCGAGCACGAGGATAAACTGAGCAAGCATCTACTAAGTGAATGTCCGCGTTGTGCCTCTGCGGAGAGTACTCAACGTTCACAGGTGTCATCGTTCAGCGATCTGCCAAGAGCCCAGCCAACCTGCACGACCCAATGAACACGATTGGTCCACCCATTTCGCTCAGGGTTTTGAAAAGCATGACGCTGAGCGTCCTCCGACTGAAGCTCATCAAGTCCCTCAAGATTTCGCACCCCACGCGTGAGGCTGTACAAGTGTGGCTGAAGCTACGCGATGGCTATGTTCCATTGAGCAACGATGCACACAACTTGGAATGGTATGGAATTGAAAACGGGACACATTTGGTGGTCTATACACAAGAAATACAATAGCGTACTGGTTTTGGATTCCTCACCAAAGTACCGGTGTCAAACACAGGACGCCCACAGCCGCATTCGACATCCTCAGAGGCACTCGTCAATGATACAATTAACCCAGCCCAGCCCAGGAATATACGTACCTTGGTTACGAACAGAGTTTAAGTCGCGTTCGGGAAGCAACTACCGGGAACGAATCGCCTCGCACACGCAAAAATAGGCCGAAATTCATCTCTGAGTGGTGGGTGGTGCATACCGTGCCTGGGGCATTGAAACCAGTCTTGGTGCGCAGAAGGACATGGACGGTAAACCGAATCTGGAAACTCAGGACATTGTAGATCGTGACCTCCAATCGGAATGGGTCCAAAATCCAGACGAGCGACCTTATCCTAACGGCGCGATAATACGGACCAACGGGTTTCGACCACTAAGTACAGCTGTTCGGCTCGTCCCATAACACGCCAAAGCCAAAGCTCGAGCCGACCATTCGCTAAACGAAATCGCCAGACCATAATGCACGAGTGTCGCTCGGTGTAGTCCACGAACGACGACCACATGTCCTTTAACGCGCCCATCCACCGTCGCCATTGGCATGCCTCATAGCTCTATCGTCGTACCGATCGTCCCTTTCATCGCGCCTGCCTCCACGATCGTCACGTCGCCTGTAGTCAGAGTCATCCCTGCGACGGTCATAATAATAATCAGGGACTCTGCGGTCATCATCATAGCCTCCCCGCCGGTAATCATCGTACCCTGCAGGTTTTCTCTCTTCATAATCTCTCCTACCGGGAGGTGGAGACCTGGGGCGACGATCATCGAATTCGGCACGACGAGGAGGTGACCTTGATCGTTCGCGACGAAAGGGCCGTTCTTCCCTGTGTCGGTCATCACGGACAGGTCGCTCTTCACGACGGTCATCCCGTCGATAGTTATCAGGCCCACCGCGCTGCAATGATAAATGTCAATGAATCAAACCAACTGGTTTGATGATGAATACAAACCGTATCGTCATATGCAACTCGAACTGGCCTTCCACGGAGATCTTTACCGTCTAATTCTTTCACGGCACGGTCTGCATCATCACGAGACAGGTACTCGAGAACACTAAAGGTTGACTGAATGAGACAGGGAGGCACAAGGATGGCTTGGCGTACCCTTGACCAGGCGAGTCGCGATCAATATCCGCAAAGGAAACACTGCCCGCCTCACGACCAAAATCCTTGAGGTCCTGAGAGCCATGATTGTTAAGATATAATAAAGGAACCACCATTCACGATGAATCGTGGGACCTTCAAGGAAGTCCAAAGCCGTGATCACTAATTCAATCTGTACTCACCTGCCAGCTCGTGTCGCGAGAAATGCCAGATACAATCAACCTAATGCCCGGAGGTCTCCGGGAGCGAGCACTAGAAAATGGGATTAAGTATAGGTAGAGGCGGTCAACAGCTAGAACATACCCATAGCCTCGATCACTTTCATACACGTCTCGACGAGGTCGACTCTCCTTGGCAAACTCGACTACGATGCTAGCTATGGTGATGAAACGGTCACGCAGAACAATTAAGGATAGCACTCACTTCGCGCCCATGAACATTTTACCATTGAAATGATGCACGGCATCCTCGGCGTCCTGGAACCAGCTTAACAGGGCAAAGCAAACTCCGACGGGCGAACTCACCCTTGAATTTTCAAACTCGACGAAACCAAACCCTGATAGTTTGCTTTGAGAAATGGAAACGCAGCCTAGATGACGAAACTCACCGGTCATGACCCGGCAGTCCACGATGCGGCCATAACCGTCGAAGAATTTTGCCACATCATCTGAACGAGCATCGGGAGGGAGTCCTATTGAACGAAACCTTGGATGTATAGCACATGTGCAGACACATTGAGCAGACTTACTACCAAGATAAAGACGTCTGGCCATGGTGGTAACAGTTGGAAAAGACGAAAATTGTCTGAGTTCGAATTCATTGACTTTAAGGGTCCGTGCACAGTGGCGGAAACCCGCTTACATTACGCATGAATTCTAACATCCTTTGCGAGCAGAAATCGACAGTTCGAACCAATTGTACACATAGAATAACTAAGACTCGGAGCAATCTCAATAACCACACAAGTATATCATCCTCGATGATATCAATGCTGTGACCAGTTGATGGAGTTGATATCAATTCCCTCTTGCACCATTTCCCACAACGGACTAAGATGCATGTCAGTAGAAGCCAAGGCAGACAAACTAAAATTGCGGACCTCATATCCCGAAGGCGATTGACAACACGGACGATACGGTTGACAACGAAATCAATTTCCGCCTCAGTGGTGAACCGCCCAATTCCAAATCGCAAAGAAGAGTGTGCCATATCTTCGGCCGCCCCTGAACAAATACCGGCATTAATAGAAAACCTATCAGTAGCATCGAGTATACGTACCAAGCGCACGAAGTACGTAGGATGGTTCCAACGATGCTGAAGTGCAGGCACTACCGGACGACAATGCGATATCCTGCGCAAAGGTGTAACTTCGTGAGCAGCGTAAGAAAGATCCGAAGCACTCACTTTCAAAGCCATCAGAAGGCTCTCGCCTTCTACATACGAAAAAGATAGGTTGATACAGCCAGGATAGCCGTTGACATCTCCATTACGAACGATATGCTCAACCTGGGAATTAATCCCATGCAACAGACGGTCCGCTAGTTGTCGTATTCGGGCATGGTCTCTCTGTAAAATTGCCAGTAAGCATTAGAGAAAGAAAAATGAATAATTCAGGTGAATCACGGTCAGTACCCCTGCACACAAAAGTCATCACCAAGCCGGCAGTCAACGATGTTGGTCAATGGCCGCTTGATTACCCCAAATGGCAAGTGTGCAATTTTCATCTTTGATCGACGAAGAAATGTACTCACTGTCATCTCCAGTTTCCCTATCCGTGCTGCCTCGCCCAATCCGACCGCAAGTGCCGTAGGTAAAGTGCCACTGCGCAACCCGCGTTCTTGTCCACCCCCGCTTAGAATCGGTTCAAGCCGGACTCGCGGTCGTCGCCGGACATAAGCAGCACCAACGCCCTTCGGACCATAGATTTTATGACCGGAGATACTCAGGAGGTCAATGTTTGCCTCATTGACATCAATCGGGATTTTCCCGACAGCTTGCGCTGCATCCGTGTGAAGGTACACACCACGATGCTTCCTGATGATTGTGCCAATCTCTTTCATTGGCTGAATGACACCAGTCTCGTTATTTACCGTCATGATGGAGACTAGCGAGGTGTCCGGACGAATAGCAGCCTCGAGGGTCTTCAGGTCAATGACCCCATTCGACTGGACCGGTAGATACGTCATATCGAATCCTTCTTCACCAAGTTTTCTGAAGGAATCCAATACGCATTTGTGTTCCTGGAAGACAATGATAAGTGATATCATACGCACTGTGGGGGCCAAGCAACTTACAGTTTGGGTGGTGATGATATGCTTTTTCTTCTCCTTATTAAACCGCGCCACCCCTTTTATGACCATATTATTGCTCTCCGTAGCCCCAGAGGTGAAGATGATGTCCTTAGGCTCGGCACCGATGAGGTCTGCGATATGCTGAACCCAACGATGAGATAAACCAACAAGTATTCGACGATGAGACTCACCTTGCGGGCATCCTCAACCGCTTGTTCAGCCTCCCATCCATACGCATGAGTGCGACTGTGGGGATTACCATACAGGTCGGTAAGATACGGCAACATTGCATCGAGAACCCTAGGGTCAACAGGGGTAGTAGCCTGAATATAGTGAGCAAACGGCACAACTAATGCCATCACTTCCCTCCCTTACCTGCATGTCGAGATAGATGGGCCGTGTCTTCTGCGTTGCATCGTTCTCACGAGTGGGAGTTGCAAGCTTGAACCCAAGCATGTCTGAAGATGAACTGATGCAGCAGGAAACGAGACAATGCAGAGAAAGGCGAACCTGGGCGAGGTGCGAAGTGCCCTTCCTTGTAAGAAGGAGGAACGTCGACGATCCTAGCTCTGTCTGCACCGGAGGGCTGAACTAGCCCTCTTCGCGGGCCAACGATAGCCCATCTGACAGAACGTCTGGCCAGATTTGCGGCCGTGCTGGGTGGTAGTCTCGACAGCATTCCGAATGAGAGGAAGTCACAAAAGCTTCCCGAGAGGAGATGGTGGTCCGCGACAAGAAGGATGCTTTCGCCGCGATGACCCGCAGGCATTCGGAATACCACATGACATTACGTAATTTAATATTACATCAGCTCGCTCTCCCAGGGGGAGGAGGCAGAAGCGGAATGCCGCCGCTACTACTTGTGTTTCCAGTCCCAAAAGATGTCAGGAGTGATGTACCGCCCGACCTGCTACTCTTCCCAGGAATTGAGATGGAGAAAGTCTGACCTTCCTTCAAAGAATAGTCCTTCTTTGGGCCTGGGGGTATGTGAGGGGACGGTGTGTCCGCTGTGGGGCTGGGTGGGTTTAATGCTGCTTTGGCACGCCTATAAATACCCGCAGCTGTCAAAACGTGTAACAACTTGCAGTTTCTTTCGTTGCTTACTTGGTAAAGTCTTGCAAAGCAACGTCTGACGCGGGCTCTGAGCCGAACAGGGTGATGGTGTTACTGATAGACTCACTGAAATCAAAGCTATCTGTACGTTCCGCAAATCCCATGCCAATGTATGCCTTCCTTCCGGCGTCCTCCACCCTCACGACAAAGTAACGGGACGAATCCAGCACAGCGTCAACGGACGGCTTCATTGGATTGTAATCGGCGCGAGCAAACTCTGCAGAACAGCTGAGCTAGGTACATTCTCGACTTGCGTGCACTCACGCTCGCCTAGTGTCGTGGGCGTGAATAAAGTGATTGCGATCTGACGACTAGCTTACCGGTCTGCGAATCCTCGAAGAGTAGAGTGGCAGTTCCAGCCTTCTCGACGATGCGCAATCTGCCCTTCCACAGTGGATCTGCGAGATCTCCCCAGTCATTAGCACGATGGCCTTCGTTCGCCCTTAGCGAGGGGATTTTGTACACTAGAGGTTGTACGTGAGCCATGTCCCAGACTTGCAAATATATAAAGACCTGAAATTTCTCGCGCGATATAGAGGACGGATAGAATGTCGTGCTCGAGTGAGTCCATAGGGTGGTGGTTTATGTCAGCAGGCAGTCCAAGTGCCAGTCCACACTGGCACGTACGACTAATTTTCAATGGCATCCGCCTCGACGGCTCAGCTTTCGGCGCCCGTGAAAATGTAAGCTTGCCTTCGTCGCGTGCGATGCGAAGATATAATTGCTCTCTAGACTGACCGTGGGTTCTGCTCTTGGTTCAATACGCAATCTCTTTTCCAAGATCCAAACTATTGACGCAAAACATGGCAAGTTTGATTGTGTCCTTTGCTTGGGCGACTTTTTCGGTCCACTTCAAGAACACGGTACTGGGAGTGACAGTCAAAGTCAGATCGTAGAGTTACTGAACGGAACCCTCCAAGGCATGACTCACCCATGTCTTGTATTCCGCGTACGCTGACTTCATACCTTCGTAGCTCCCCTAAGATGTTATATCATGCAAGGAGAGAATCCACTCCCAGAATCTGTTATAGAACAATATGCTCGAACTGGTGGACAGCTATGTAAGGATGTCTTTCTTTTAAGTAAGTTTTGAAATACACGACCTATCAAGCCAAGCCCTAATCCCGGATAGACAAGTCCGGAGTGGTCTCCACAGCTCATGGTCTGAGGATTGCCTGTCTGGGTGGCATATATAACCCTGGTATTTATGATTCTTCTGATGGTCCTCCCGTACGCACCCCTCGTTGGTGTAGCCTGGTACCCTGACGTAGGACTCATAGGGGTTTGCTTCACCATTTTACACGACACATACGGTGGAACGGCTCCTCTCAAATACGATGAATAAATCTCTGAGCACAGGGGCGGGATACAACTATGGCTCTCTTGCTGCAATTCGTGACGCCGCATCCACTTCACAGCTTATCGACATCTTTATCACTAATGACTGGCCAGCTTCCATCACATCACATAGTTCCTTACCTCTCCCTCCACTTGAGCCCGAACATCCCGGTTCCCCGCCTCTTGATGATGTTATTCGAAAGATAAAGCCGAGATATCATTTCGCCGCTCGTGCTGGGCCTTCCCCGAAGTTCTGGGAACGAGAACCCTTTGCTTGGGATGACGAGTCTGGGAGAGTTGCTCGCTTCGTGAACCTTGGTGCATTTGGTAGAGAAGAACACACCGGCCATAAACAAAGGGTTCGTTGACCAGCTTGTAAAGATATGTGTGATGATTTACATTTCGCCAGTGGTTTTACGCGTTTTCCATCGCGCCATCAACAACTGCAACACAACGCCCAAGCAACATCACAAAAAATCCGTTCGCCGAAGCTGCCTCTCGTCTGCCGAAACGAATTCATGAAACCACCGAAGGAGAAAACTTCATTTTCGGGAATTTCCACCATCCTAAGCGTCCTAGGCCAGGTTGGTTTTTACGTTACTATATAGTTTCCACACCTCCCTGTTACCGCTATCAACAGAAATGCCGGATGGACGAACCAGCAACCCACCCATCGGATACAAGTGCAAGCGATGTCAATCGACCGAGGTTAGCCTTTCCTTGATATAGAGGAGGAGACAGCTCAAGTGATAGTCAGCATTTCATTGACAATTGTCCCGAACGATCGAAACCTCCAGAAGGGTACTTGTGCAAGATCTGCAACATCCCTGGACACCTCGTTCGTGACTGTCCGACCAGACATGCCGTAGGGGACACTGGAGGCCGCAAACCACGTGAAGGATACGTGTGCCGCGCTTGTGGGAGTGAATTGCATTATGTAGCTGATTGTCCAGTGGCGAATCAACGTGGGCCACACGGGCAGGGTGGCAAAAGAAGACCACCGAAGGAGATTGGACGTATGCTCCGTGTTCTCTTCACCTTTGTTTCCCTACTTATGACGTTCATGTAGCGGAGGAGTGTTGGTTCTGCCTGTCAAACCCAAATCTGGCGTAAGAGACCACAAAAACGGTCAACTCCATTCCTGATCCACTGACAGGAAACACCTGATTGTCTCGATTGGTACCGAGTGCTACTTAACGCTCCCGAAAGGGCAGATTATTCCAACACAATCGGCTCCAGACGAGTGTAATGTCGCTCGTGTTCCGGGAGGTGGCCATGTCCTGATTGTGCCAATCTGTCATCAACCCACATACAACACAATTCCCACTGACATTTCACCGCCCATTCTTGATGAAACGGAGAGGTTAGTGTTCGGCCTCTCGACTGAATTTCGTTCTCATCAGACTCAATGCAGGTACAAAGCTGCTCTTCGAGGCCTCTTCGCTGAACACGGTGCTGTGCCTGTATTCTACGAAGTTGCTCGGTTGAGCGCGAAGGGAGGTCACGCACATGTTCAAGCTGTGCCTGTTCCTATTTCTTTGCAAAACGAAGTCGAGGCTGCTTTCCTCAAAGAGGGCCGTGGCCTGGGAATAGACTTTGAGTCGGATGCTGATGGTGCTTTGGAAGCCTCCGCCGGTGGCGCACGAAGCTACTTCCGTGTCGATCTTCCAGATGGGCGTAAATTGATCCATCTCATCAAAGACGATATTCCCTTCAGCGTTCAGTTTGGGAGGTACGTACCACTACAACAAGTCATTGTCAAAATGGGCCTCTTAGAGCACTATCGTAGAAAAGTGTTGGTGTCTCTCCTGAACATTATGCATAGGCTGGATTGGAAGACATGCATTCTTTCAGAGGAGGAAGACAAGGTGGATGCTGAAATGTTCAAAGAGGCTTTTGCACCATTTGATCCATCACGATGATAAATATTGAACAGTGAACACTTCATGTACCTTTTATGTCTATACAACGTCCAACTTCAAGTCTAGACTTTCGTACTGGCCAGTGCATCCATACATTGTACCTCCGCCTCTCATTCACTTCGGCAACTAGATTTGCATGGGCGCCGCTTCCAGACTCTTCTTGTAACTGTGGCCGAATTTCTTAGTGCCTTCTTTCCTCGCAGCCTTGAGCACTCTCTCAATAGCATCAAGGCCTAGAAATCGTCGCGGCACGGTCAGCTCCAGTGTGAAACAATCATATTACACACACCTTTGTCAACGTCCTCCAGAGGAGGTCCAAAAGACAAGCGTACAAAGTGATGACAGGGGGAATTAAACAAATTCCTGCGGTGAGCTGGGTTTATATCGAAGAAGATGCCGGGGATCACAATGGACTTTTCCTTCAGGAGTTCTTCAAAGAACGTCTAAGAAAGGTATTTATATAGCATATTATCCAAGCAGGTGTAGGAACCAACCAAGCCATTATTCAATGGTGGAGGAAGCTTCTCTAAGTTGAGCCAGATGTAGAAGGTCGCTTGGGGTGGGATATCTACGTCGAGGTGAAGATCATGAAGCCGCTTGAGCACATGGTCGCGCTTTGCTTTGAAATGCTTCTGCAGCGCTCTCTGATGGATCACGGGAGAGTAAACCACTTGACGAGGCGCAGATGGCCAACAAAGATTACCTTTTCGTGTGCTACGTGATTGGGCTCTAAAAGGGGAATAGCAGCGAGTTGCATACTGGGTAAATGTCAGTGCCAGGATAAAGATAACAAAATATGGCATACGGGTGGTTCGCTCCACCATCCAAGAAGGATCCTAGCCTATTTTCAGTAAGGAACGCTGCGGGCTCCGATTGGCATACTGACCGGACTGAGAAAGTGCTGTGATCAAGTTCTTTGGCCCCATAACCCAACATACACGCCAGCCAGGGAGCCGCCAGTTCTGCCGGTTCCGTTTAGCAACATGTCACGAGTGACAGTAACTCTCCCGACCTTCGTGAGTCCATCGATGATGACGACTGGATCAGTGTTGACGTCGTCTACGTACTCGGCTGAGGAGATGGATTTTCCAAAATCTCGCTCGTGCTCAGGATAAATGTACCAGGAGTAGAACTGTGACGGTATTGCGTGTGGAATGCCGGGTGAGCTGATAGATAGTATCTCAAGCAAAGAATGTGCAGCGAACCTCGTCGAGAATGAGAGTTGTTCCCTCCTTGCTAAGGGCCACGAGTTCTTTGAGATCCTTGCCGCTAAACGTTTCTTGGACATGAGGTAGAGCCCTCACAGACATTGTTTGACGTACGCAATGACTTGTCCTGTCGGATTTCGTGGATTCGACGCGATGATGACGGCGAGCCCCTGGGTACGGATATCTTTCTATTGATGGCGATCGTTGGGTCAAGTCATTAAAGAACCCTCGCTGAACATACCTTGGTCTGGTCAATATCGAGGCGGTATTTATCCTGAAAAAGTATCAGCACTGTTGGTGAGCAGGATCCGATGGAGATAGACCTTGGGATCAAGACTAGGAAGGATCAGCCAGCCAGCTACCGGGCATCGCAAACGGACTCACACTGTCGGGACAGGAACGAGGCGCTTGAACGCGCTCAAAACTTGATCGTAAGCAGTGTAGTCCGGAATCTGATAGGACTATGGATTATGGTTGTTTAGCGATAACATTGGAAAGTAAGTCAACATACATACACAATAGACATCGCTGATGACAGCAGCGACACGGGACAATCCAGAACGACCACCTGGGACTATACAGACGTTCTCGTATGTATACTGACTGACTTTTCCCTCGCGGTATGTGTGGTTGTACAGATTTGCGACCGCTTCTCGAAGTGCTTTGACAGGGGTTGATCAGTACGTTGTGAGAGAACAACATATCGCGAACCTTTAACACCGGTTGTAGGGGCATATTCCAAAGAATCGACGGGCAAGGGAATCGAGTCGGGACGAGGAAGCGCATCGGGAATCGGCCCAACTTCAGGCGCGCCCTGGCCGAGGTTGGCCCATTCGTGAGAGTTGGCATAATTGAAGCCATTGGCCATTGCGCGATCGGAGCAGTAGATCACGCCAGTGCTACCCGGATGTTCGATGCCGGGGATAGTTTCTTCATCCTGTGATGACGATGATGGAGATCAGGGATGGTTAGATTATAGAACTGTGTGACTGACAGGGTTGACGGTTTCTGGAAGAAAGCCCTTGGGCTGATGGCCAACTTGCTGGCGAAAGATCTGGGAGAATAGCTGAGATAAATTCTGATGGGGAGTGAGCGAAGATACCTGGTGAGCCTCGGATTCCTTTTCGTGCCTGAAGTGTTTCATGACTTCGTGTACCTGGTGCGCAAAATTTGCAACAGAGGGGATGCGGGGTAAGTGAAGGTGCATGTATAGGGAGGAGGGCAAGCGGTGATGGCACGCACCATCTCTCTTATAGTGGGAGTGCCGCTACGGGACGGCAGCCTGCTGGACGGCCTGCTAGAATGGGGGGACATTACCAGGAAAGGGTAGAAGCTGGCTGGGACTGAACAAGGAGGGGAAGATGGCGGCGGCGGTGGTGGTGGTAACTGATCATGAATAATTTATACGTCTCGGACGGAGATGGGACTCCATGACAGCAAACAATCCATTAGTGGTCGGAGGCAGTGGTCATGCTGACTCTCGTCCGTCGCTGCTGTCGGAAAGTCCCGCAACTGACGGATCTTGGGATAAAGAAAGCGACAGTCCTTGGTCTCTCTCCATCATGTCCACTCTCATCAACAAGTTTCTGCCGAACCCAAAGACTATTGCGGTCAGTTGTCCAGCAGCGCCGCATTCACTAGCGCTCATCCATCTATCACTAGATTGTAGGTTGCCCTTTCAGGTGAGTATTGTCAGCGCCCTGTCAGTCTTCTGTTGTTCTCATTCCGTAAACCTATCAAGCGGTGGTCAGGTATGTGCCTTGCCCCCAAAAAAGCCTCGTCTATCAGCTATCACAGCCCAAATTAGGCGTCGATAAAGCTCCAATTCATCTCGTCGAAGCTGGTCTCATCGAGCGGCTTCAGGAAATCGGCTGGAAGGTCAATTTCGATGGTCATCATCAATTCGAGGAAATCCAAGCTGCCTCCGACCCTCCAATCGGTATACTGAAGAACCCGAGGTTGGTTTCCCGTGTCTGTGGGTCTGTCGCGCGCGTCGTCAGCGGTCATTCAAAGAATGGTCAGCTACCGGTTACTTTAGGCGGCGACCACTCTCTGGTTTGTACCATGTTTCATGCATCTCCAACACCCTCTTGATAACATTCGGCAGGCTATGGGCACTATTTCCGGTACCCTGGAGTGAGTGTCGCCTCGCAATGCATTGCAATATACTCACCCGATCATTCGAGATCGTACCCGGAGGCATGTGTCATTTGGGTTGATGCTCATGCTGATATCAATACTTTGGATACAACCGAAAGTGGTAGGTACACCAGCTTACTCTACCCTCCATGCGATCTATCTAGTCGCCAGGAAACATCCACGGTATGCCCGTCTCGTTCCTTCTTGGGCTTGGAGAGAAAGTCCCCGAGTTTTCGTGGGTCAGGCCTGTGCTGAAGCCAGAGCGAATTGTCTACATTGGCTTGCGTGACCTAGACGCTGGGGAAAAGCGCATCCTCAAGGAAAACAAGCTCAAGGCATTCAGTATGCATGAGATAGATAAGTATGGCATCGGCAAAGTGGTGGAGATGGCACTCGACTATGTGAACCCAAATCGGGACGTGCCTATTCATCTGAGCTTTGATGTCGACGCTCTAGACCCGTCCGTCGCACCATCTACTGGCACACCGGTGAGAGTCTTGAGGTTTTGATTAGTCTTGAATTGCTGAACCTCTATCGTCCAGGTGCGCGGCGGCTTGACCTTCAGGGAAGGTCACTATATCTGCGAAGCTATCCATGAAACTGGTCTCCTTGTGGCGTTGGATCTGATGGTATGCTCTACCTCTCTACAATCCTCACTGTGCTCACCTTCGCACAGGAAGTCAACCCATCTCTAGCGGACCCGGAGAGTGTTCGGCAGACTGTAGCAGTAGGCTGTTCTCTTGTTCGATCAGCACTAGGTAGGCGAGTAGCTTGCGTCCATCGTTCAGGATCTCACTCTTTCAAAAGGGGAAACTCTGCTTTAAACTAATTCAATGTATTACCCTCTTGTAATACCAGACGTAGTAATAATACGTTGCTCAACTATCTATATCATCTTATGCTTCCAGGAAATGTGGAAATCGTGATGTGCGATATAACTCATGGTCGATGCTACTAGGGTGATGAAAACCTCATCCTTCCAACTATTAGACTATGGTAAGAACATGAAGTTCACAATCACAAGTCTTGACATTTGCACCCAAACAGAATCTCTATGCACTAGTAGAGCAAAGAAGCGGATGCCGAGTACAGATTATTGTACAAGTATGCTACCGTCCTTCAAGTCTGCATTCGGGCAATGTCAGACCAACCTCGGTCCAAGAAAAAACCAGTGGAATTATAGGCATCTCTCGACAGACCAAACAGCAGTTCCTGCTTAGAGAGATCTGACGCTACGACTTGAATTGCTCATTGAATTCTCTCCCAATCAGCATCCGCCTAATTTCCTGTGTGCCGGCGCCAACAGCATAGAGCCTCGAGTCTCTTAATATCCTGCCCATGGGGTACTCTGAAGAATGTCTCAGGAGTGCTTGTGGAGATTGCGATACGACAACACTGACCATTGATGTATCCGTTACCACCCAGACATTGCATGCCTTCCATTGCTACTTCTATGGCTCTCTCAGTGCTGTACAATATCGCTCCAGCACAGTCCTTATGACGAACATGAGAGATCGACAGACTCTAAAATGGCATACGACATACCCGACGACTGACGTGACCCAAATCACACGCCCTTGCCACCGCATACACATACGATCTGCTTGCACCGATCTTTGTGTACATGTCAGCAATCTTAGCTTTACAGGTACCTTTAGCCTACGTTTCCAACAGCTAAGTTGTTGACTTACCTTGCATCAATTGGAATGTCCCCACTGGCTGGCCAAATTGTTTACGCTGGTGAACGTACTCAACCGCATAGTCAAAGGACGCCTGCATTAACCTGCAGCCGTTGGCTTAACACGTTCATTGGATTCCCGAAGACCTTACCCCAACGGACCTCCACTCAACACGAGACGCTCGAGGTCAAGTCCTGACATTAGTACCCCCACGCCTTTGTTCACTTGACCGAGGACGTTTTCTAAAAAAAAACATTAGCGAGATAATCACAGCGCGAACATGACTGTGCTCACCTTCGGGTACTTCACAATTCTCAAAGACCAACTCACAGGTATCGCTGCCTCTCATTCCAAATTTGTCTAGCTTCTGATGGGTTGAAAATCCTTTGAATCCTTTTTCTATGATGAACGCGGTTATGCCTTTGGAGCCCTGGTCCGGTGCAGTTTTGGCATAGACAACAAGAGTCGAAGCTGAAGGTCCGTTGGTGATCCTAAGAAACTAATAACTGGAGCAGTATACGTGAAAGGACCAAGAAACGAACCAGAATTTGTTGCCGTTCAACTTCCATCCACCGTCAATTTTATCAGCTCGTAGGCTCATGCTAACGACGTCACTACTAAAGTACAAAAGTCAGCATTTGGCTTGATGGGATACGAAAGGTATGCAGTACCCGCTTCCTGGTTCGCTCATCGCAAGACTACCAACTTTCTTGCCGGATATAAGGTCAGGAAGATACTTCGCTTTCTGTGCTTCCGTGCCATGTCGATGGATCTGGTTCACGCAGAGGTTCGAGTGGGCACCGTAGGACAGTGCGACTGAGCCAGACGCTCGTGAAAGCTCTTCCATGGCCAAGGCATGATGAAAGTATCCCAAACCCAAACCCCCATACTTGGGAGAGACTGTTACGCCGAGCAAGCCCATGTCTCCAAGTTTCTCCCAAACGTCCTGTAAGTTACGTGAGATTGGACGGTGAGATACAGGGGTACTTGACTGACCACCGGAAAGGTGTTGGTTCTGTCAATCTCTGCTGCCCTTGGAGCTAATTCCCGTTGTGTGAACTCGGAAATCGCATTTCTGAACTGAAGAAACACGTTGATGTGCCTGTATACCAGTCGCTACTCATGGAACGACGCACCTCAGTTTGTTCCTCGCTTAGACCCGCAACTTCGACATTGTAAGTTGACGCATGCCTACGACCAGAGGAGAGGCGAGAAGGGCATGTGAGGCGCGTACAACGTATTGCAGACCTAGCGTATGTTATGAAAGCCATCAGGTGAAATGAAAGTAGTTTGTTCGGATGGATGAAGCTTTGACAGTCATACGGACCGTAGGGGTATACCACGTACGTGAGAAATATAGTAATTACTACATACAAAGTCATGCATCATGGCCGCTGAGCGGCTCGTGTTCTACTCGACACAGAATTTGCGTTGTTCTGTATCCCGATAGTATTCGACAATTCGCCTATCGAGGCGCGCCCATTTCTCAATCCGATCCACCCCTTTCAGGTCAAGGTCGATGATGACGACCGCGTGAGGAGAATCAACGGATGGTTTGCCAGATATATCGGACCGACGAATCCTGAATATCACGGAACAATCCTTGAATGTTGCAGAAAGTAGGTATGCCTTGAGGTAGGTATCGATGTTTTCAGGACAAAGCTTGGAATGGTCCAATGCACAATAAACAGTGCGGTAGGAAGCGACAAAGTTTTGTAGCTCCTCAAGAGAGGGGTTCCGTCTCACGGTTCCTAAACTTTCAGTATCTGGGTATGCCATAGCATACAATTTGACAATTCCCTCGATGTCAAGCGCGTCCAGTGAGCGTTGCAGATTCGATATAGTCTTCACTGCAGGGGTCCGAAGAAATGGAAGCAGAGCAGTCGCGAGTGCTTCGTGAATCTCTGTTCTTGTTGATAGAAATTCCTCCAGAGAAGAAGACGACTGCCAAAAGTGAAAGTAAATCGAAGGGGGATGCCAATGGCGACGACTCGCACCTCAGAGGGTCTTATCATTCTCCCAGAGACGAATACTTTCATGTTGTTTAAAGTGCCATCGCTCTGCACCCAGCCGTTCCAAAGATCGCGAATAGCCTTCCTCACGCGTGCTTCGTCTTTCGAGTAGAGATCCAGTGGACAATATTGGGTAGGAACACCGCCAGCTTGGAGCCTGAAACGACTGTGCATACAGAACCTGCAAGTGGATGCCTTAATCTCTGCAGTATCCTGTGACAAGTGAGCAGAGTTGGGCATGAAGCCCCACTTGGGCTAAGCAGGTCGATGATCAGTTATGATGCTGTCCCCTGTAGAGAGCAATTCTGACTGAACCTTGATCTCGATCGCCAGAATATCTTCACCTCCAATGAGATCCGTGGCCAGTATGCCCTTGTGACGAGCTTTATCGATCTGGTCTTTCGCTCTTCGCTTGGTGGGACGGTCATTGTTACGCAACACCTCAAGTGCTGCCAACCAAACAGCATCTAGGAGCACGATATCCAGGTCGGGAAGAAACTCTGGAGGCACGAGAGCCGCAATGACTGTGTTCTGGAAGGCGACGACTGTATCATCTTCCTCGTCGTTCGTTCTGTTATCTGAAGCCTCCTCGAGCGAAATCTTTCGTAGGCGGAGTACTTTGCCGGAGAAATTAAGGTGGAAAGGACCGGTATAAGAGAATACGATCGTCGATCCACCTTCAGAGACATAAGCCCAGTCCTGCGGACGACTCTGGGTGACATTTACCCGAGCCATGAACCTGTTAGAAGTGACAGCTGAAGGCAGGTCGCAGCGGGTGCTGCACGGATTCGATGGGACAAGTCAGAAAAACATGGCATGCACGTCTCGCACATGGCGTTGTCGATACTCACAATTGTCCGACAGGTGGGTTACCGGCATTTGATGTTGAGATGGTCAATGGAAGCGTTCCTGTGCCTCAGCTGAGCTGTGCCACGCACAAATTTGACGAACAATAAGAGCCAGCTAGTGGCGACATCGGCCAGACAATGGTCCACACATCATCTTGTCCTAGACTTCAGTCGTTCCCCCAACTACTAGCCATCTGTTGCAGCTAGTATGCGCTTGCCGACACCGTTGACCACTAGGCATACTTCTAAACGAAGCAGTTCCACGAAATATCGCGCTCGCAACAGCGGAGGTGTCGCTACGTCAAAAAACGCAAACGCTGTCAAGCCATCAAACAAGAACGCCAAGGTGCGCCCCCGTGGTGTCGCGGTCTGCGTGGCATCTCGAGTCCTCATGTGAAATTTTAGAGACGCGTCGAATATCACGGATTTCATGGCTACTTCAAGGGGCAGAAGGTGCAAGAACCCCTGAAGGTGCGTCCTCCACCCCTTGGGTTGAAGGACCTCGAATGCGTTCGAAAACTAGGCAGGCACAGGTGTACAAAACTGCATTGCATGTCAGCTAACTATTCCAGTAGGCACTGGTGCTTATGGAAGCGTTCTGCTCGTTCATGCGCGACCTAGACCGGAGGGTCACCAAATAGACCGGCCGGGTTCTTTATTCGCCTTGAAAGTTCTGCGGAAGGTTGATATCCAGAACTTTGATAAAGTGAGTATGGCGCATGATCGACTCGTTTGATGCACATGCCGTCCAAAATTTAACCAGTGCAGCATTATCCAGGTGATACCGACACGGAAAGACAAAGTCTGTGCGAGCTTTCTTGGAGCCCCTGGGTCAACGGCATTGTTGGCGCGTTCCACGACCCACTCAACCTCTACCTCATGCTGGAATGCATCCCGGCGGGCGTGCTCCATGACTTCATCTACCGTCATGGACCTCTAGATGCAACAACTGCACGTTTTTATTACGCCAATATCGTGTGCGCCCTGGACTTTCTACACACCAATGGCATAGTACATCGTGATCTGAAACCAGCCAATATCCTCGTCAAGCCTGATGGATACATCTCTCTAGTAGACTTTGGGCTAGCAAAGCCTGAAACTGACTCCCACTCCTGGTCCATGGTTGGGACACCGATTTACATGGCTCCTGAATTATTCATGAGCCAGGCTGGCGTTGGTCGTGGGGTGGATTGGTTTTCGAGCGGCGTGATCCTGTACGAAATGGTTACCAAACGAGTGGCAAGTATTGTTTCGGACGCACAACTATCCTCGGCTCAAAGCTATTTTCTAGCCATTCTATGGAAAGGAGGAGGAGCATATTTATCTGCGTATCGCAAACAAGAAATACAAATGGCCCAGAGATCTTCGTGCCGGGAAATCACTCAAGTCATTGGTTGCAGGTCTCCTCACTCATGAAGCTGTGGATCGGCTGGGTGTTGCAAAGCCAGTTGCGAAACACCCCTGGCTGAGCAGCATTGACTGGAAAAAGATGAATGGACACAGTTACATTGTTTGTCTATCTCTCACGTTTATCGACATCCCCTTACGTTTTCCTCACAGGCACCATGGATTCCCGGGGATGTACACCTTTCTGAAATGTGGCAGGACAGATGCCTTCCTTCGCAACAAAGAGTTCCAGACCTTCAGGTTATCGTTCCACCTGAATATCTAAGGAATGACCGTCGGCTGCCGCGAAAGAAGAAAAGGGATGATCATCCAGCACCACAGGATAAATAATGTTGCCGATGAACAAGCCCGACGATTAGAGAGCCGAGGATGGACCAGTGGCTTGTTTTGGACAGCACCAGTCGATGTTTTGGAAGAATGCCCGCGCGGGAGGGCGACCGGGGGACCATGCTCCATAATCAGGGACATTTTCGTCTATTTTTGCGTCAGCATTCCGCTTGTGATCTCTTCTGGAGGACCACGAACCCAGTTGATGGAATGCGGCCGTGTAGCACTATATGAGTAAATCTTCTTGCATCCTTCCGGGCTTGTTATGAAGATGACTCGGACATGTTTGGATCATGACAAGAAAGTGAACCGTTAGCGTCAGAGCAACACTAGCAGCGATCGCTCGTAGAGCCAGGGACTGTCCTGCAGCACGTCCGTGACTCGGAGCACTGACAAGGGTCTTTAGACATGGTCTTCGATGACTTTTGCGACACTCCGGGGGACACGGCTTCTGATCTGCGACTCTGAGATGAAGATCGACTTGGTTTGGGAGACAAGGTCCCATGTCTCAGTGTGTTTTCGCCCCCCTGCTTGGACTCTGTGCAGGGCTCCAATGGACATGAGTTGTGTCAAAGAAAATGTTGTCCGAGGATGCGCAGCGTGGCACGTGGCAAGAGTACTTGCTTGAAAGTACGCTACGGTCGTCGCGTCAACGCTGACATCCGCTACGAACGAGACGCACAAGTCATGTCTGCGCCAGAAGTTTATTCGATAGCTCAGACACCAATCACTTGCCACGCGTTCAATGCAGATCATAGTCGTACGCTCCCTTCCCGATATCCCAGTTCAGCTCACCGATGCCATATGGCTGCAGAGGTCGCGCTCAGCTTAAACGATAACAAATCACAGATATACGTCAAAGAGGGCAAGGAATGGGTGCCCACGGAGACTCTTGCCGAGGTCTGTCGTACCAGATTTCCGCAACGTACCTGACCCGTCCCCCTCAAGCATGACAAAGTCATCACGTCCATCGACTGGGCTCCGAACTCGAACCGCATCGTGACTGCATCACAGGATCGTAACGCTTACGTTTGGTCCCAATCTCCAGACCCACTCACGGGTAGAATGGTATGGAAGCCAACGCTCGTACTACTGCGTATCAACAGGGCCGCAACGTTTGTTCGATGGAGCCCGAACGAAGATAAATTTGCGGTGGCAAGTGGTGCCAGGTCCGATTGGCCATCGTCGGTGTTTAGGCAACCATTCGCTGATTTTCTTTCATAGGGCCATCGCTGTCTGTTCGTTCGACCCCGAGAACAATTGGTGGGTCGCGAGACAGCTGAAGAAGCCGATCCGGTCGACTGTTCTCTCCGTGGATTGGCATCCAAACAATGTGTTGCTCGCTGCTGGTAGTGCCGACATGAAAGCTCGTGTCCTCTCGGCTTACATCAAGGACGTAGATAAGAGGCTAGTTCACATTGCCTGGTCACTCTCCGATATGACTGAAACGTTTTCGCCAGACCAGCTCCGACTGTCTGGGGAGAGAAACTCCCGTTCAATACAGTGTGCGGCGAGTACACCAGCCCCGCTGGTGGATGGGTCCATGCAGTCAGCTTCTCGCCTTCGGGGGATGTTCTGGCGTTTGCGAGTGAGTGTGATCTCGTCTTCATCTCGTGTTTTTGTTTGAACGACGTTCACAGGTCATGACAGTTCGATCAGCATTGTCTATCCCGGGGGGCCCGTCATCCAGAACATCCGGATCAGTACCTTGCCTTATGTCACGCTCGCCTGGACTAGCGAAGATAGCATTGTCGCGGCTGGTCACGATTGCCAGCCAATGGTGTTCTCGGGATCTGAAGCAGGCTGGGCATTCGTTGGCTCGCTGGATGACACGAGCTCTGGTGGGGGGAGGTCGACTGCAAAAGCTGGAGGTGTTGGCCGCCTCAACAGCAGCGCGTTTAACACGTTCAGAAATGCGGACACGCGTGGCCACGCTGGAGGTGGGGATGTGTCGGCGGACACCGAGCTTCTCACTGTGCATCAAAACACCATCACAAGCGTCAGGCCATTTGAGTGGGGCGCGGAGGGTGTTGTGAGCAGAGTGAGCACGAGTGGAGTAGACGGGAAGCTCGTGATTTGGAATACTGTGCCAGTGAATGTGGCAGGCATCGCTGGGAGACTCGCGGGCATGAAGGTGTAGGATTGTATCATGACGGTTGTGTTCGAGCGCCGGAGACAAGGATTACATGGTAGTAGTACTGGTATCGACGTATTGTCCTGACAAGTCCGTCGCAGCCTGTTCGTTGATGACGCCCCACACGGATGCTTTGAACTACGAGGCGGGCGGGGGTGAGTGAAGGCGGAGAAGCGCAGCCAACACGCACCAAAGTCAAGACGAGGCTCATCTTCCTCTCAAGGAGTCGCAAACGCACGAGGAGGTTATGGTCGGGTTGTTCGCTGAGTTGTTTGGTCGTGGCCGTCAGCTAAGATGGACGTTATTATCAAGGGTCGATCCTGCGCAGAGACCCACGTCTTTGACATGTTGGGCCAGCTTTGCATACTCCCAGAGGAGCTCTGCCTCTGTGGCGGACAAGGCGGGATGCGATTCGTACGGGTTGACGTCAAAGACATGGATATGCTCGAGCGGGATGGACATTGTGGAGACTCGACTGCGAGAATCGCGGGTGATGGTAATTTGAACGCTCTTGTCATGCATCCACCGTGGCAGACCCGACGCGGTGAGACAGAGCTCTTGTTCACCTCCTCGCCCACTCGGTTATAAAACGTGTCTATGCGATCCCACTCCGAGCAGCGTCATGCACCAGCTCCACAAGCCAGAGACGGCAGACTGCACCATAAGTGAGATGGTCCTCCTCCCTCCTCCCGCTCATGTACTGACATCTCCTCCAGTCATCCCCTCACACCGTCCACCTCTTCCCCGCCTGACACTTCGGGTATGTCCCCCGCTGCCTTCACCCTCCCCGCATCTCTAACTCGCCTCAGCTCCACACAGCGTGCTTGTCCGCCAAATCGGCCTTTTTCAGAGGTCTCTTTATCGGGGTCTCTCCCCTCGACCCCATCCAGGACCTATCCGCATCTCGTCTTCGACCTCTCCGAATCCCCCAAAGCCGACTGCCCCGTCTACTTCCCTCTCCGCCGTCACATCCCGTCGTGTTCCTTCCAGTCCCAGACCCATCCTCCATACAGCCACTCTTCCACTGGATGTACTTTGGCAATACCGATCATATCGAAAACGCGCTCGACCAAGGCGACGTTCGATGGGAGGGTCTCGCCCGCAACGTCGAATATCTTGGTCTGTCCACCGACATCAAAGTATTCTTGGGCTGCTGGTATCGCAATTGGCTCCTACCATCACAACGTTCCCCCGATTGTGTTCCATGTCCAGCGGATGAAGACGACCCGGATTCTGACCAGTACTACTCCCCACCCACCGGCGACGAGATCCAAAGTGATGATGAGCGTGATCGTGGGCATACGCGGGATGTCAAACAACTGTGTGACCATTTACGGCTGTGTACCACTGACTAGTAATCATGTCCTCTACGCCTCGCCACGACGCACTAGCGCTGTTACATGACATCTATCATAATTACTGCAAGTCATACAACCCGAAAGGGTCAGCGGTTAGTGCTTTGGGACCCTAGCCGGTCCAGACATTCAACCGAGTGGCGGTTTCGTCAATACAGCACATCCAATATGACCATCCCTGGAGAATTTTCAAACGGATATTGGTCAGAGACCATCACGAAGTACCTCGTAAAGTAAACGCGGCGCAAGCAAGGGTAATATGCATTTGTTCGTTCTACTCTCTACACAGTGCAGTTGCTCTGATGGCGTGTATATGTGAGCGATCAAGAAGACAAGAAGACGGAACACATTGAACAATTGTCCCGGGGTGAGTGATTGATTAGTTCAGGTTCGGGGTATACGAGGCGTAACCGAACCAAAGTCCGCGAGATTGCAAGGAGGCCTAGGCATTGTTTGCTGTGCTACTCGTCCCCGCTGCGCCGTTTTCGTCGCCCTTGCTGCGAACTTCCTTGGCCCAACGCAAGCCGCACGCGTTGCACAGCGTTTTCGGTCCTTGTGGGCCCTACGAAAGCGGTAACCATGCAAGAAGGAATAAAGATGAACCACAAAATTCACCTTGCGCCATTCAGGAGAATCGGTTCTCCCGCAGGTAACGCAGACGTATTGCTCCGAAGTGTGCGATTTGCGCATCTGAGAGTTGATCGTAAGAGGTACATGTCTCTCAAGTAGAAGATTGGAGAACCTTTTTCCGCCTCAAGGTGTCATCGCCAAGGTCATCATCTGTGGGCTGTGCGATCGAGGCAGACGTGTAATGCCCGCTGTATGGAGGCAAGCCGAGCGATTCATACGCAGAGCCTGATACCTGGCCACCTGATGGACTAAAATTGTCGTAAGAGGGGCGCGCTAGGTGTTGAGAGTAAAGGGCGCCAGGGACATCAGGCGCGCGAAGAGAGACGGATGGGGCAGAGGATCGGGATACGGAGGAGGATCGAAGGGAATGAACAGGAGATGCGGATGGACCTGATATCGGAGCAGATGGTGAGGGTGCACGCACACGTAGCTCGGCGAGGCGTTTCTGCAGGCGTTCGTTCTCGATTTTGAGTTCTAAAAAGGTATTGAGCCTCGAAAGCGGAGAGGTTAGGAAAGCAGACGAGCGGATGATGATAAGAAAGCCCTACATGGCGACGTTGCGGCTTGGGTAGGGCTTTGCAACGGCGAAAAAGCATCGAGCAGCCAATTCGTTTTTGATGAAGTGGGGATAGCCCTTTACCTCGAAGAGGACCTCGGATTGAGGGATGTTCTGCGCGGTGACAGGGGACCTGGCTTTGAGACGAACGTAAGAATTCATTTCTGTGCGTGTGCGGAGAGACTCGTCAAAAACGACGTGGAAAGCACGCTGGTCTTCTGCTAGAGGACGAAAGGGTGTGAAGGTAGGGGAGGGAGGGTGCTGAGGGACATGGCTTACGGTTGACGAGGTCAGTGAAGGGACGATCGATGAGCTCAGCGTCTGACCAGCCAAGAAGTTCGGAGACGGCGCGACCACAGAACCAGATTTTGGCGTCGTTTGAGAGGACGAAGATGATCGCCTCTGATAGTTCATGTACGAGGAGGTCGGCCCAGCGTTTTCTTTTCGTGAACTCGAACATTGTAGGGGACGGGGAGGACGAGGACTTTGAGGTGGAGGCAGACATGAGAGTGGATTTGAGCCAAGAAGAGAATAACACGACATGCAAACTTAAGATTCTATGACGTCGACGACCCCAATCTCCAACCCGAATTATCCCGCAATGTAACCGCAACCTCAAATAATGCAGTACCCTCCATCGACACGAATCTCGGCTCCGGTCATGAATCGCGATGCATCGCTTGCAAGGAACACGATCGCGCCCTGTCGCCGTCCATGTCAGTTATTCCGCTCCGCCCAATCCCAGGGTCGCACCCACAGAGAGATCCTCCGGTTCAGCCATCTATCCTCATCGGGTCAGCATCGCACGTGTCACAATCGTCTGATTCCCTCACCTTGCCCATCGGCGTCAGACTCTCCCACGTTTTCTGTTGCAAATTAACTCGGATTCCCCCCTCGATCTCACACGCACCTTGAGTTCAGCATCATGAGCCAGGATCGTCTTGGTCAGCTTTGTCAGCGTGTATCCGGGACTTTCCAGGTCCTCGAGTCAATGTCTATGAGAGAGCGAGAGCGTTTGTCATCTCACCTCAGGGTGTTCACGCGCACTCCCTTCTTGGCCCACTCCACCGCTAAACTAGACGCCATGTGCCTGACAGCTGTGGCCCCAATTGTCAATGGTTCGGCCCGTTCGCCACACGTGCATGCGCTTACCCGCTTTGGACGCGTTATAGGGAGTTTGTGGCTGTGCTCAAGTCAAACCCGGCGCCAACAACAGCCATACGAACCAAACTACCCACCTGAGGAATGTTGATGACCTAGCGCCGCATCATCCAGGTGAGCAACCGCACGCATCATCAGTTGCTTTAAAAACCGCACCGAGGCACTCATACTAGCCACCAACACGATCGACCCCCCTCCTTGCGGTATCATGTTCCGAGCAGCCTCACGTGCCGTGAAGAACGCGCCGTGAACATTGATATCATACAACCGCTTGATCCGGTCGAATGGGTAGCTTCAAGTGATATCCATCAGGGCCAGCACGTCTCACCTTCTCGCGCCACAACTTACTCGAACGCAGAGTAATTCTCCACAATACCTGCCGAATTACACGCTCAGTGTCACGCTCGGTCGGATCATACCCCACTTACCGGCAGACGCAACGACAGAGTCGACCCGGCCAAACGTATCCATCACAGTTTCAAACGCTTTTTGCACCGAAAGCTCTGATGACACGTCACAGCCGATACCAATCACTTCCAAGTCTTCTCGTTTCAAGTCGCTGTTAACTTGGGATTGTCTTCAGTGGCCGGTCTTGTGCAAAGTGCCCAACTGACCGCATGCATTTTGGACCAGCTCGTCGGCAGCTATTTTAGACTCGTTTTCCTTCAAATCGATTATCGCTAGTTGTGTACATCCTCTGGCAGGCATTCTAGCATGTAATCCAAATTCTAGGTTGAATACGTACGATTGAATCAACGCGTTGCAGAATTCGTACCCCAGACCTCGTGCAGCCCCAGTGACGACACATACCTAATATAGTGCGATTGCTCAGTGTCCTCACCGTAGCGCATCAGAACGGAAATAGCTTACCTTGTTCTCGAGGGAGAAGGAAGGCAGAACCCGAGGGGTCCTGCGCGGGACAGAGGTGCTCTGCAACCTGACGTGAGACACGATAGCACGAGACGCAACCGAAGGACGCGAAGTGTAAGAGGCGAAACGGGCGAGAACTGCAAAACTCATGGTGGGGAAGAGACAAAAGGTAAGAGGAGAGAATCACTCCATTTTTAAGTGTACCGTTAGGTTATGGTCTCGGCCCGCCCCACATGACACAGCCGCAGCATTCCCGCAGAGATCCGACGTGACTTGTATTAGCACACCGGAAACCCAAAATAATTCACTGGCGAGAATTAGTGGTCACGTGTGCGTTTTGGTCGTCATGCGCGACGCGTATTGTGTAGATATTATGTATAACATTTATATTTAAATTCGCGGCGAGTTCAGACATCATATGTATTATGTACCGGTACCTCATAGTAGACAATATAAGCTAGCGGAAAATGAGCGAGGGTATCTGCAAAACAAGAAATCGAGCTCATCAGCTCCCAAAATAAAGTACAGTAACACGAGCATCGAACGACCGGACAGGAACAAAAAAAAAGAATATAAAAAAAGACAAGTCTCGCAAACGGATGGATGGCTTCGTATGGCGAAAACATTCAGATACATGCAAACTTGGACTTTCGTCTCTGCAACTCCTCCATCCGAGAATCAAGCTGTGCGCGGGCACGCTCCTTGGCTCGCCGCTCTTCATCCAATCGAGACTCCAATGATTGTTTTTCTTCCACAATAGACCTCCGAACAGTAACAACCTCCTGACGAGCTTCCTGAAGCTCGTTGCGAAGCGTCTCTAATTGTGCGTTGAAGGAGTCTCGCTCCCTCGCAAGTTCCGTTGCTTGCATCCGCGCTTTTCGCACTGATCCGCGCGTCACACGTCAGTACTCTGCACCCGGGTATGGAATGAGAACGTACAATTCTTCTCAGAGTCGCTCAGGGACGTCTCCAGTGTGCTCACAAGATCCATGTGAGTGGCCAGATCGCTCTCACAATGGGTCAACTGTTTGTTCAGCGTTTTGATCATCACCTCCTGTTCGCTAATATGCTTCGCCTGGTCCTCAATTTTTGCTGTCGCAGCTTTGGCATCCAGAGGAGGTCCGCCAGACACGCTGATCGAAGCGACAGACGTCGCAGGTGAGTCCATCTGCGAATCCTTGGATGACGAAGGTGACAGAACCGGCGACTGAGTCGAGACGCTCGAGTGGGATTCCTGCGTCTTCGGTGCAGGTGGGGGTGGAATAGATGGAGGCGGAGTCGGTGGAGGAAGTTTGCCGTTCAAACCGTTCACCCTAGAAAATGCAAGATTACGATCTGATGTGACACGCTGAAGAGTGTCCGAAACGCCGGAATTGCGTGCTAGCTGGGCATGTAGATCGCGCACCGCGCTATCCTGCTTGCTCTTCTCCGCCTGCAAAGTATCCTTCTCGTCCTTGACTCGCTGAAGGTTATCCTGCATCTCGGCAATCAGAGAACGGTGTCTCTCCAGCTCTTCGGCGAGGGATTCCCGATTAGACACCTCTTGGATAAGTTTTGTCTGCTCTAAGGTCGTCTTTTCCAACGCAGCCTTGACATTTTCCAACTCTGCGCGAAGATTGTCCTTGTCTGACCGAGCGGTCACAAGCTCCTGCCCCATCGTCACAATAGTCTGCGCCTTTTCCTTGATGGATTGGCTCTGAGCGGCCTCTGTCGCAGTGAACTCGCGGGATGCGGCAAGGTGCGATTCAACCTGTTCCCTAAGTTTGTTGAGGTCTTTGAGCGTGGCTTCTCGCTCGCTTGCACGCGCCTTTTCTGACTCTGCTAGACTCGAAACAGACTGTTGTCGTTCCCTTTCCAATGCCTGGGAGTGCTGCTCTTGGGAAGTCTTGAAGTCAACATGAACAGTCTCGAGGTCTCCGTGAAGACGCTGGTGTTCGCGCAGGAGTTTGCCGTGTACATCCGAGTGGTGCTGCTTTAGCTCAGCCAGGGCTGCTGCAGAGCGGTTACGCTCCTCGAGAAGTGCACCCTCGACTGCTGCTCGCGTTTCTTCAAGGACGGCTGCATGTTGATCCCGCGCGCTTTGGAGAGCAGACGTCAAGCTGGTCAACGCTGCTTCATGGTCTACTTCAAGTTTTCTGATGGTGTCCCCATGCGCCGCCATAGTCGCCGTGTGTTCCTCCTCATGCTGCAGGTTGGAAATACGAATGGCCTCAAGATGTGCTTTCTTGAGCTCAGCTACCTCGTCTTCGTGTGCACGAGCAACCTCTTGGAGGACAGCAGCTTGTCGTTCCTGCAGAGCTCGAATCGACGACTCGTGCTCCTCGCGTGCCTTTGCAGCGGTGGCAACGGCTTCTTGCTCCAATCGTGTGATCGCCTTTGCGAGATCTTCGGTCTGCGCTTCCGACTGCTCCCTGATGACTGCCATGGCGGTAGTATGTTCCCGTTTCATATTCTCCCGTCTCACTCTGTAGTCCTCCTCCTTGTTTGCGATGATCAGAGTATGCTCGGATTTAAGCTTCTCCATGTCCTCTGCATACATGGTGTCTCTTCTCGCAATTGCGGCGGCGTGCTCTTCCTGCAGCTCGCAGAGAGCTTGATCGCGAGCAGACTGCGATTCAGATAGCGAACAGTCGCGAGCCTTCTCGGCCATGCGCATTTCGCTCGCGTGGTCCTCGCGAAGACGGTCGAGCATGGAAGCAGCATCCTCAGCCTGCTTGCGCAGTGCCTCAGCGTGGTCATTGCGGAGCTTCGTCAGAGCGTTGTAATATTCTTCTTCGGTACGAAGTAGGTCGGCTGCGGCACCCTCCTCCATGTGTTTCATTGCGTCAGCATGTTCAGACGTAATCTTGCCAACCGCCTCTCGGTGTTCTTCAGCTAGTCGTTCAAGGGCAGTTTTCGCTTCTTGTGATGTACGCTGGAGTTCTCCTTCGTGGACCGCTTGTAGTTTACCAAATGCCTCTTCATGATCTTTGAGGGCTTTGTCAAGAGCAGTTGTTGCAACAGAAAGCTGGTTCTGGAGGTTTCCAACTGTGACTTCATGTTCGTCCTTGAGTCTCGCAACAAGCTCGTCAACCTCTGCACCTTTCGCTCTGAGAGCTTCCTGGTGCTCAGCGCGCAAGGCATCAATAACGGCAGCATGGTCATTTTCCGCTTTCTTGATGGTTTCGACCAACTGTTGCTCGTGTTGACAAACGGACTCCAACTTGGTTAGAGTATGATCATGCTGAGTACGTAAACCCTCGAGCTCAGTGGACATGTTCAGCGTCTGAAAACATGCAAGACGTTAAACCCGAGATGGATCACTTGACAGAAGATGAACGTACCTGATCTCTGGAGAGGGTGACAAGTTCATCGTGTGCACGACGGATTTGAGTTAATTGATCATTCAAAGAACTGACCAACTCATTATGCTGAGACTCTTTCTGAGCCATAGCCCTGAGCGGAGTCACTCTGAATATTGGCACAAAAATCAAAAAAAGAATACTCACAACATAAGCTCGTTAAGACGATCCAATGATTCATCTACGTCCGCGTCTGCATTGAGGTCATCGACAGCAGATGACACTCCGTGGAGTTGCATGCTCTTCCGAACTGCGTTGAATTTTTGAATGGTGGTAAGAGATAGATGCATGGTATGATCCTCTGATCCCTTGGCCATCTCAACCGCGAGTGAAGCCGCGCCTGCCTGCTCTTTCTCTTTCAAGGTGATTTCCAATGCACTGATTTCTGCTTCGCGCTCCTTCAAAACTTCCTGTAGACGCATTATTTCTTTCTCCATGCTAGATGCAGAGCGCTGTTGGTTTGGTGTGGTGTTGCCATTGTGATTGGAAATGGAGAAACTATAGTTGGGAGGACCAGGGGAGTGTGAAACCGAGCTAGAGGTCCCGTGACTGGAGTTGGACGTTTCGCGCGAACGCGCTGATGAAAACTCCTGCGACAGCGACAACGATGGCGCAAGTGAGTGAGAAGCCGATCTAGTCAGGGGAGACGCATAAGCACGGCTGGGCAAGTGCATGATACAGGATAGTACCTTCCATGGAATGACTCCAATGAGATCGCCTGCCGGAAAAAAGGCTTTCGCGTGGATGGGTCAAACTGCGAGTCAACCATTATTTCCTTGCTCCTTGAGCTGATCACTTTCCGCCGAATGGGCGTTGTTTCTGAGCTTTCGGGGGCTGAAAACTCCGGAATGGTCGGGTTGGCAAGTTTTGCCTCTTGAATCTGGGCGGCGAGGTCGGCTATCTCTTGCAACGCATCACGGTATTTGACAGTGACGATAGAGAGGTCGGTGAGAGTTGCAGCGTGCGTCTGTTGTAGTGCAATCAACTGGTTCTCTACTGAGAGGTCCACTGAGGCTGGAGTACTGACACCGGAAGATGAAGACCCATCAGTCTTGTTCGAGTCCTGAAGAGTTCGTTTCGCCTGCTCGACTTCTCCGACCATACCGTTCAAGCGCACGCGGTCTTCATCCGCTTCATTCTTCTTCCGCTCCCACTCCTCCATCTTAAGCTCAAGATCTTTCATCTTTCTCTCCCGTTTTTCAAGGTCTGTGCGCCAGCTTGCCCCGTCCCGTTCTAGGTCCTCTAATCGCGCCTGAAGTGCTGCGACTTCTTGGGAACGCCTTTCACTCTCGCTCTCGAGTCGCGCAATGACTTGTTGTAGCGAGAGGACAGATTCGTCGGCTTTGGCGAGGCGAACTTCAAGCTCGGAAATGTACGAGGCGGTGTGAGATTCAGCTTCTTTGTAACGTGCGAGTTCGCGTTTAAGGTCGGTCAGGGACTCGCTGGAGGACATGGAAGTCTCGTCATACGACTTCACCTTCTCCTCAAGATCGCGGACATAGGCCTATGGTACATCTAATTAGTAGGTAGAAAGAATATGGCAAATATCGACATACTTCGGTAGAGGTTTCTCGCTCTGTCAGCTTTCCCAATCGCGACCTGAGCTCCTCTACGTAGAGCTCCGTGGCGGTGTGTCTCTCTGTTATTTGTGCCAGTTCGTCTTCCTTTTCCTCCACCAATTCGTTCGTCAAGCGCAGAGCTGCCCGATTCAAGCCCAACTCCGCTTCCATGGCACTGATTGTCTTCTCGTATTCTTCAATGACAGGCCCCACGATCTCTTCATACTTGGCGGTTCCGCCTATGCTTCCACCAGTGGATGACCGATGACGTTCACCGAGCTCACGGCGAAGCCTTGCGAGTTCTTCTGTGCGATCGACATACTTCTCCCTCAAATCCTCGTAGTTGTTCTGAAGCTCAGTCACCTGGGCGAGGATCCTCTTGTTGGAGCCTTCCGTCACGTCGGCAACACGTCCTGGCTCTCCCAAAACGGAGGCAACGACCCCACCACCTTCCTTTAGGTGTTTAAGGTCTTTACGCAGGCGAGTGACAGTGCCCTGCAACCATTCAATGTCATCCCAGCCATCTTCCCTCTCGTTGACGACTGCTCGATTTTTGATGTTCCTGGCACGATTCGCGTATTTGAGAGTATTCACTGTCTCGCCTACGTTCCACTCTGTTGGGCTAACACAGGCAATCATGAGAGTGTGTGCGTTGCCGCCGAGTGAGTCTTGGAGAAGACGAGTGAGTTTTGAGTCGCGATAGGGTACGTGCGAGCTGGTGTGAGACTTTGCGCGAGAAGGGTCACCGAGTGCTGAAATGACATTGCCTAAGGCCAAAAGACCGCTATTAATGGAGATACCCTCTTTGATACGTTCGCCGGCGGCGGCGGTTCGTTTGAGCTGGGCTTGAAGTTAGCTGACAAGAAAATCGGGAGGAGGAACTGGTTACCCGTTCTGAGCCGGCCAAGTCAACGAAGTGGAACTTGGACACAACTGTCGTCCATTCGCTACTATCGTCATCATTATCAGCAGTTCGACCATCTGGCGGTCGCAAACCAAGCGAACTGGCCGGCCGCAGACTCCCTCCCCTACCCATTGCGGCATGGAAACTAGGGGTAGCTGGCCGCCCCATGATAGGAGAAGAAACTCTTGCGGCTGTAGGTGAACCGGTATAGAGAGATCCTGGACGAGCAAGTCGCGAAGGCGAACGACCATTGGGGGGTAAAGGGGACGATGACCGAGGGGGAGGGCCAGAGCCCGTGAACTTCTTCTGGGTAAGAGTCAAAGAAAATATAGCATGTGAACGAGAGGATTGGGCATTCATGTCGGTCTCGTTCGTGCGTCTGATAGAAGTTCCCTGTCGAATAAGACTGCAAACTAATCAGTCCGGGGTCTACGGGACATCGACGTGCCAATATCACGTACTTCATGACTTCGTTGCTGTTTCGAACATTAACCTCTCGGAGACCACCCCAAATTATGGAACCATCTTTCCCTTCCCTGATCTGTACTTCGCGACGGGCACCAGTGGCTTCATCCGAACTCAAAAGGTCAATCAAATCCTCATTGTACACTTCTATGAATGAACCCTTGATACTGTAATTCCACGACCCGCCACGTTCGTCCTTGAGCTTCTTCGCCTGCGAGAATATAGTTGATACAGCGCGCGGTATAATTCCCATACCGTTGTTCGGATCGGAAGGATTGGCGTCCAAGTCGATACCAGTCATAGTAAATGTCTTGCCGCTACTAGTTTGTCCGTAGGCAAGGATGGTGCAATTAAAACCTTCGAGAAAGCGCGAAATGAGAGGCTGAGCGGTGGTTGTAAAGAGCGCATGCTGTGTGGTATTGGGAGAATGGACTTGGTCAAAAGTGAATACTTGTTTTTTTCCGGGTGTGGCAGGGGAGGAAAGAGCGGTGGCAGAACCAGAGGCAGCGGGCGCGGCAGAGACAGCGTCGACGGAGACGGTGGTGGGCGTTGTCGCGTGAATGACAGCTCTCTGAAAGCGAGCGGGAATCGTCGCAAGGTCTGCAGAGGTCGTTGGCCGAATGCGCAGCGCTGTAAGTAGTGAGGAAGATGAGTACCTAGGTGCGGGGAGAAGAAAGAAGAGGGACTCGCCAACTTGAACAGATGTCGTTGCGCTCGACGATGACGACGACGGCGACGACGACGAGTGGGGCGCCATCGCTGGTGTTGACGAGTAAGAAAGGGCGGTTGGAAGGGAAATGGCGGGCGTTGCCGACCGAGTTGGTTTCAGCTCACACGGCCAGGGCGATCATGCCAGCGATTATGTCGCCAAGATCGCACACTTGGAAATCAGCTCACGAGGTGACATATAATAGAATTATGTAGTACGGGTATGCTGAAAGCTATGAAACAACTCAGGAAAAGCTGGTGAATACGAATTCAAGGATCGTGAGTTTACGCGTTCAGCGTGTCGTAACGAACGTTCTCTCTGGCCAAACCTCTGAACCGAACCCGTCAGTTTGACCTGAGCCTACAGGTCAAAGGAGGATACTCACGCAAGCCTCGCATACTTGTCGCGCGACCGACGGTAGCGTTCGCGCCCCTTATGGCAGCCAGATTTTCACCATCTGGTCGACCCCGGCTGATGCCACCACATTGACCACCTTTTCAGGCTCGCCAGACTTCGACTCCGCCCCTTCCGTCCCATTCGTCTTTCCGGAGCTCACAGATACCTTCTGCCGTCCCCAAGCGATTGTAGCGACGAAATGCGTGTGCGCCTCTACAGTCTTCATGCATCTGCCTGTCGACAATTCCCATATTCGTATCGTCTTGTCGTCAGACGCCGAAAGCAAAAGCTTTCCCGACGGATGGAAGGCGAGTGCTCGAACCCAGTTGTCATGTCCGGCCTGGCAGAGAGATATCAGTCCCTTTCTAGTACAACGCCGAAAGACACCATACAAGGTTTTTCAGCATCTGACCGCTCTGTGTGTCCCAGAGCTTGATTGTCTTGTCTCTCGAACCCGTGGCGACATATATGCCAGGCTTTTTCACCCGATCCGTGTTCTGAACGCAATGTGAGATATATGCGTAAAACACCACGTGAACGAACCGGGACGCCCGCAAGCTCGCGAATGGCATTGTACGACGCAATCGGAGCAAAAACTACAACTTCCACCTGGTGATCATGCCCCCGAAGTTCCATCTTTTGTTCACCCGTGAGCGGGTCCCAAAGTCGAGCAGTCTGTGGTGCATACTCAGGCACCGAAAGCAAACCAACTTGTGGGATAAAATACCTGATCCTTTGAAGCACTGGCTAACAGTCGCCCATCGTCTGACGGAACAATATAACGGACCCAATCGGTATGACCGATGATCGTCCGCACAAGATGCCTTGTCGGAGTCCGTAAGCATTGCCGCCACCTCGCGGGTCCGGACTTACGCTGAAGCAACATCGAATATCCTTATTGAATGGTCCCAACTCGCACTGACAATGAACTGATCTCCTGGCAGGAATCGTGCAGAAGAAACTGCATGATCGTGACCGGTCAGCGTCTTGATGTTCTTCCATTCATTCTGAGAATCCCAAATCTTGATGAATAAATCCGACGAGCATGTCACTGGTTGTTCTCATCATGAGTACCGGCGCCACCAATTCATTGACCCGTGCTCACCCAACAGATGACCCTTGTGGTCAAATTCAACATCATTTACCCCTTTCTGATGTCCCTTTAATGTTCTCTCGAATTCACCCGTTTCCCAGTCCCAAATTTTGACGGTAGCATCTTCGCTAGCGGAGACGAGCAGTGAGTATTGTGGATGGAAAGCCACGCGCGTTATGCTCTGCCTGTGTCCGGTTAGAACATGCGCAGCTGGCGCACGCGGTACCCAATCGGCTTGCATTGCAGCACGCTTCGAGGGTGCGAGAGAGAGCTCTTCCTGCAGAGACGCATTTCGCGTCTCGAGGTCCATGATCTGCACCGAAGAATGTTGAATCACAAGTCAGTGAGCGAATCGGCCGGTGCACAACACCTTCTTCTGCAAACGAATGACGCTTGTCCACTTCTTCTCCAAAAGCCCTGCGTATTTCGCCTTAGGATCTGGAGTGTATTCTACGCCAGAGTCTTCCTTGAGTGCATTATATGCCCCAATAAAGTTGTTGGCATGGAGGTACTCGAGCATGGCCTTGTGCCTGAATCGATGCTGGCAATGAACATCAGCTGTAGATCATGTCTGCCACGCACAGTTCTTCTCTCTGGCGGTCGGAAAGGAGGGCCATGGTGACTCCACCGTTTGAGCGTGCGGGGAAACGGAACCCGGACGACGCGTGAATGATCTCGTCGCTGTTGTTCGCGGCGAGTGGTGATGTTGTTTTGCATTGTTGTTCCTAATACACTACCAACTACGCTGTCAACCGAATCGACTTGAATTTCTCCGTCGCTTGCTTCATCGCCGCCTCGACCGGTAACCTCTCCAACGAGCTTGCTCCAACTTTCCCTAATGTTAGCCTCGAGTCGCATCTCGTCGACGTGCACCACTCACAGAAACCGTGCACGCCCTTGATCCGCTCAATCACATAGCATGCGTCCGCGAATGTCGCAATTGGTCCCCCATGACAGAGAACGATCACATTCGGGTTTATTCTCTTCCCTGCATTTGCGATATCCTGAACTTGCTTGACACAATCAGTCAAGGTCAGCGCGGTATGCGCACCGATCGTTCCGCTCGTCGTGAGACCCATGTGCGCGACAATGATGTCCGCTCCAGCTTCTGTCATGCGCTCCGCCTCGTCGACGCTGAAAACGTAAGGTGTTGTCAAAAGGTCCATCTCGTGCGCCAGGCGACTCCTTCCCGTATTCCATCCCCGTCTCTTCTAGGTTTTGACGAAACACTCCGTCAATCAACCCTACGGTCGGAAAGTTCTGGACACCCGTGAAGCCTAAATCTTTGACCTCTCGCAATAAGCGGGACATATCACGGAAGGGGTCAGTGCCGCAGATGCCAGCTAGCACAGGAGTTTTCTTCACCACTGTCAGGATCTCGTTGGCCATCTCAAGCATGATAGCATTAGCATCCCCGTAAGGCATGAGACCCTACGGAGAGTCTCAGTACCACCACGCTGTGCCAAATTCGTGATCCTCACTGCCAGGGAACCCCTGCCCGCCATACGAAAGCGACCCGAGTTATACAGGATAACCAGGTCCACTCCCCCCGCCTCCTGCGTCTTGGCACTGAGTCCGACTCCAGCACCGCCTCCAAAAATTGCTTCACCTCGGCTAATGCAGCCTCAGCCGCTCAAGCGCTACTTGGTGTTTAGACATGGTGTGGATAGCGTCGGTGGTGATCAGCGGTCTCTTCCTAGGCAGCCTGCACTGCTGACATAAGCTGGGTCAGAAGGTCTAGTCGGGACAGGGATTCCTGTTGGCGCCATCACAACCCAATGTCCTCCCCTCCTATCGTGGCGGTTGTCGGCACCTGTGATACCAAATACGAAGCGCTTTGCTACATCAAACATGCTATCGACACCAGCGGATCGTGTAAAGCCATCCTCATTGATATCGGCAGTTATGACCCCCCAGAGCATGATCATATTGATATTACCCGCTCACAAGTGTTGAGCGTGCTGTCAGGGGACGTTCTCAACCTTTCTTCCCGCGATATCGCGCTGAAAACTATGACATTTGCCATCACGGCTACCCTTTCCCGTCTCTATGGTGAAGGAGCCATCGCAGGCGTTATCAGTACTGGTGGCTCTGGAAATACCAGCGTCTGCGCCGCAGTATTTCGCGACGCCTTTCCCATCGGTTTTCCAAAGCTCCTAGTGTCCACCATGACATTTCCTACTATGTCGGCGAGACAGACATGACGATGATGTATTCCGTCGTGGACATAGCAGGGATGAATGCGCTGCTTCACACGATCTTGGGAAACGCTGCTTCTGCCATCGCTGGGATGACACTCCGATCCCGGCTCGGACAGGACGCCAGTCCCCCAAAACGTACCATCGCTGTTACTATGTTTGGACTGTAACTACGAACCATTAGGAATGGCTGACTACGACCTATGCGTCGAGGCAGCTACACGACAGCTCGAAGGACTGGGGTACTCTGTTGTCACCTTCCATGCGACAGGTTCGGGAGGACTGTCGATGGAACGGCTGATACGAGAGGGATACTTTGCGGGCGTCTTGGATCTTACGACCACGGAGCTTGCGGACGAGCTCGTCGGAGTTGTACTTACCGCTGGGCCCAACCGTCTCGAGGCAGCAGTGGACATGTCCATCCCCCTGGTCGTCTCGGTTGGCGCGCTGGACATGGTCAATTTTGGCCCGGTCTCGACCGTTCCTGCAAAGTTTTCTGGTAGACGTTTCGTCCGCCACAATGCATCCGTCACGCTGATGCGTACGTCGCCTGAGGAATGTAGCGCCTTGGGACAGATCATTGCGCAAAAGCTCAGAAAAGCGTTACCGGACAGAACGCATGTCCTTTTCCCTCTCCGGGGTTTTTCGGGAGTTGACAAGGATGGAGGGCCATTTTGGGACGTGGAGGCAGACAGGGCGTTGCTGAACACATTGCGTTCTGCAGGATTAGAGTGTCCAATCGAAGAGCTGGACACCGATATCAATGATCCATCCTTTGCTGCTGCTGCCGTATTGGCCCTTCACAGGATGGTTCAATCTATAGACAAAGATTTCTAGCAGGTACGCTGACCCCTACTACGCAAGTACACGACATTGGTCGGTAGTACTTCATAACATGAAAAGTACATTCCCATGGCCATCAAATATGACTATGGTAGAGAAATGTGCAAAGCGAAAACGGTTACAACGTAACAAACGATTGGATATCCATGTCCATTGGCCATGTCCATGGTCGTTGTGTATTCCGAACGGGAGACAGTGGGTAACATGTTACATGGAGATGGAAAGCCAATAGAATGAGACATCAGAGATAGGAAAAGATGAGACAGATTGGAGCAAAGGGAGAGGTCATCGTAGCTTAAATAGAGCGAAATCTATATCCATAGTCGTTAGTACTTGTCGCATTCGGTTACCATCGAGTCGCAGCGATCGTTTCCGTTCAAAACGGTACCCCACCCATATTCATATAATTTTGTCCCCCAGTGGGTCCTGGGCTCGGGTGTCGCATGACACTCTGATGCATGGCCTGCGTTTGTGGAATGCCAAAGGGAGTGCTCATCATGCTCATTTGCATCTGCATTTGTAGCATTGCGGGAGTCATTGTAGCCGCCATGCCCGGTGACATTGCGCTATACAACGCGGCCGGACTTCCCATGTTCGCCATTGTGTAGATCGACTGTTGCTGTTGAGGAGCTGGGGACTGGGACTGAGGCGTAGACGCATCAGATCCACTACCAGACCCAGCTGGTTGCTGAGCTTGTATCTTTTGCATCGCCTGCAGCTTTTAAAAGTTTAGCAGTCGAGAGCATGAGACGTACAACGGACATACTTCATAAAATGCGAAATCTTGCAAGAGCGACGTCCTCGCTGGATGAGTGTGGAAAATACGGAGCATCTCTTGTCCAGCATCTGGCATGAGCTCCTGGGTGTCGCGAGAGTTGGTGACAGGCTTGCGTTCGGCGGTGTTACTACGTATACTAGTGAGTGGCGTCCCAAACAAACATCGTGAGGACGGACTTCAAGCGTATGTGACGAAGGTTTGCATTAGGGATGTCGCGAACGAAAACCCATCGAACTTTGAAGACACCCTTCCACTTGTCCGATGCCCAGACAGTACTACTCCGTGTATAATCAACCTAACGAGGCGACGTGAGGGATGTGGTGAAATTCGAAAGACAGACCAACGTACGGGAGTCAGCATTTCCGCCATCCCGCAAAAGTGACCGCTATGACTGAATGTCAGAACACCAAGCAGGATTGTCGGTGAACACCACAGTCACCTAGCATTGACGCTAAAGAAAAGGTAAATCGGGCCTCTTCCGGCGCACTCTTTAAACGCCTTATCAAGACGCTTGTTCCCCGGGTCTGTGGAGCTCCAGATTTCATACTTCAGGGACTTGTGCACGTCATCTTCGGTGTATGATTTGATGACAAAGTATCGCGCCTGTAATGAGACCATAGTTCATGCATGCTGAATTTCTAGGGGAACGTTACCAACAAATTGTGGTCGAATATCAAAATGCTGAGGGTTGTATCCCTTGGTCGCGATCAGCGTAGGAAGATCGACCGGTGAACTGAGGAAGCCGGTAAGTGATTGTAAATTGTTGTCGCTCTGAGATTGTTGTAGTTGGCCTTGTGCGAAGCCTAACCGAGGCGCCTGCATCGCGCCCATCTGGTTAAGATATTGTGGAGGTATGGGCGGGACGCTGGAAACGCTGCCTTTTCGACCTTGGTTGTAGCCATAATTCAGGCTTGAATTGGAGGTGCGCTCGGTGAGATGTTTCTCTCCTCGATCCCAAGTACTTGCACCGGTCGTAGCGCTGTCGCTCGTAGATCCGCGCTGTGAACGGCATAACACATGACATGCGAAGGGTCTGATTCGGAACGGAATACATACCGATTGTCCAGTTGGCGTCTTCCGACCCTCTATGTCGGTGTTCAACTGGAGCTTCCGCGAAGTTCCATCGCCTTGCACAGCGTTTTGACGCACGCTGCTCGGTGAGAGTGGAGGGTTGAAGCGGGGTGGATGCGCTGACTGGCCCCCCTGAAGCGCAACGCTATTCGAGTACAGTTGATTGGCGTTGCTAAGTTCCATGGCAGACAATGCACGTGCAACATCGTCGACACTTGCTATACCTGATCCCGAAAACGTACCACCCGGTGTGCGCCAGTCGGCACCTCCGGGAGTAACCCACGGAGAAGCACGCCCGATGGGGCTCGTAGGGTACTGGGCTGACCCCTGGCCACCATATTGTTGCTGGTTTGGAGGTGGTGAGCGAGGTGTGAAATATGACTCGTCATCATACGGATTAACGAGCTCCTTTTCTTCACTATAATGTTCCTGTTCAGGATCGGGGGGGCTCGGTGTCTGACCGACAGTAGCGGTGTTCCGGGAACCCGTTTGCTGCAATGTGCCTGCACGTTTAAGACCGGCAGGTTGGATTTGTCTCTGGGCGCCATAAGTGAGACTCTGGTGACGACGGACGCCGGAGGAAGCTGGGGGCGGCGACGGGACATGGGCAGTTGCAAAATGAGGTGAAAGCGGAGATGGATTAGCGGTAGACGACTGGTCTACGACTTGCTGGTGCGGGGGTTGGTCCGAGGTGGAGATGTGGTGCTGAGAAGAGGGTGTGAATACAAAGGGTGGGGAGAGACAAGTATAGCGGGATCGAACGCGGATGCCGAGGTTTTGGTGGGGGATGTATATTAAGCACAACGGCTCACCTGGTCTCCGTTGTTGAAGCCTCGCATTTCCCGTTCCCAGTCTTCCTCATCGCCGTCGTGTCCAGCGATGGCGGATAAGCTATTCATAGTTCGTGGGGTCAAGTTGCCAGACTGCCTTGAAGATTGACCGCGGAAAGCTGAGATGGAGTTAGTAAGAGGAGGATGGGATAGATTTGAAAGGGCAGACCTCTTTTAGAGTTGGTCGGAAGGGAGCTCTGCCTGTGGAGAGATGTTTTCTCTCCGACGGCGCCGACACCGCCGGCCCAGTGCTCATCGACGGGTTCATCGTCGTTCCAGAGTTGCTGGTCCTGGGACTCCTCTGATATTGTAGCGCGTGCACCTGCCCTGGCGGTGCGAGACGCGGCGGAGATGGTATGATGGCGACGGACACCGGTGGAAGGTGCAGAAACGGGGACAGGAGGGGGGGAGATGTTGTGGGAGGGCTGGGAGGACATGGCTTGTTTATTTTTTTTTACGAGTTTTCCTGGGAGAAGGAGAGGAAGAGTGGACTCGGTCGGGAGTCAATGAGACTGGTACTCGGAAAGGGAGATGTTCGCACCCTTGCCCTCCGCCACATGACAGCACTGATTGCACACAAGGTCATCGATTGCAGCTCACGGACATCACCAATTATATACGAGCAGGGCATGGCGGGACAAGTACGCTACCGGAGGTAGTACGGAAGGCAAGAACGTAAATAGGGCGGGGAGCTATGAATCTTTGGGTGGAGGGACGAGACCAGGTGTGGTAAACAAGACGACTGCGATGAACTCGGTGACAACAGAAAGAGGGTACCAGATTGCCTCGTTGTTCTGCTCAGATGTATTGTCGGCGGTTGCAGTAAAGAAAGCCTCCCGTACGACTAGGAGGATGGAAATAAGCAAAAGGATGTAAACGCCGTAAGTAGAGCCGATCTGGTGGGTGGAGCCGCGATAACCATCCTCTGTGAAAGGCGGTGGGTAAGGAGGGGGGGGGGATAGTGGAGGAAGGGACATACCTGATAACTCGACACGGGCGAGGATGAAGGTCTGCAAACAGACGAGGACGGCGCAAACGAGGAAAATGTAGATGGCGACCTTGCGGAGGGTATTTCCGGAGTTGAGGGTGGCGATGGTGGTTGCGTTAGTGCTCTTGATAGCGCCTGTGATGCCGATGGCGACGGCGGCCATCAAGGCGAAGCGGAAGAAGATGCGGAGGCGGAGGAGGCGAGAGACGGGGTCATTGGGGGGGTTGTTTGCTAGGGCGACACTGTAGGGAACGTGAGGAGAGGGGGCGGGATGGATGGCAAGGACATACCGGACGGTGACGAGGGTATAGGCGGAGTAGAGCAAGCCGAAGAAGCCGGTGTTGTAGAGGATTTCATAAGCGACGAGCACGTTCGTGTTGTCGGCATCGGAAGGGACGCGAGAGAGCAGTGCACGGAGGATAAAGGCAGAGACACGAACTGGAACGGATCAGCGAGGGAAGGAAGGGGAGAGAAGAAAGGACGGACTTGCGCAGAACAAGGTGAGAATGATGTAGACATAGACGGGACGTCCGACGGTCCTCGAGAAGAAGAAGGCGAGCAAGGGGACGTAGAGGATGGCGAACACGACTGCGGCGGGGAATGCGTTGATGCCGAATTGACTTGCGGTTAGAGCCATGGCGTTGCTGAAGGAGTCCCGGGCGAGTTGGTTGATATACGGGCGACGAGGAGGAGGGTAACGAGGCAGCGCCGCTCTGTCGTATGTATCGTTTCATCGTGTCTTGATCCAGTTTCATCAACATGTCTCTTTCGATCCGTCCTGCCGAGTTCTCCGCTGCCCTCCGTCGCTGTCTCCCCTTCCACGCCAGCCCCGTCATCGCCATCGCCAACTCCGCCGGACCCGACTCCACCTGTCTCCTCTTCCTCCTCCGCCAGCTCTTCCCTCCCCCCGCCCTCCTCTCCATCCATGTCGTCCACCACCTCCAGCCCGCTGCCCCTCACATGGCCACTACCGCTGCTGCAAACGCCCGCATCCTCGGCATACCCCACCACACCGCACACATCCCCTGGGGTGTCAACCCGTTCCCCCCAGTTCCCACCGCCGGGCCCGTCGAACGCATCGCACGCGATGCCCGCTACAACATCCTTTTCCACGCAATCACACGCGCACGCGTCTCCTTCCTCGCCCTCGCTCATCACGCAGACGACCAGCTTGAGACAGCTATCATGCGTCTCGCACTTGGTTCCTCCCTCCTCGGAGCCGCAGGGATGCGTCCATCCCGCCGATGGGGCATGGGCTCAGGTCTTTCCCATTCCGCTCTCCCCTGGTTTGGCCACCACGGTCTAAACGCCTTCATGCTACGTCCCCTCTTGTCCTTTCCAAAGGTCACTCCCTTTCCTTCCTCCCCCTCTCTCATTCCCACTCCATTCTAGGACAGGATTCTCGCCACGTGCCATGCCCATCACTTGCACTACTTTAACGACCCTACAAACCTTCAGCCACACCTCACTCCCCGTAACGCCATTCGCCACTGCCTTCGCGACGATCCCCCTTTCTCTCAACCCGTCTCTTTACCCCCCACCCCCTCCGTTTCCTTCGCTAAAATCAAGGACGCCTCATTGTTTTTGCAATCTCTCGCCTCCAATGTCCTCCCCGAAAAGCAGCGACTATACGCCGCCGTCGTCACCCTCGCAACCAGGGCAGAACATGTCGATCTCAAAGGCATGCTTCCCACACTTTTCCCGCTTGCCTGTTGACATGACACCACTCATTGCATCAGTGACATCTTATCTTACCGAACACGCCCTACCCTCCCCAGCGGGTACCATCCTTCTTTCATCTACCAAATTACGCGATATAACCCATTCTGACGTGCGCTTTGCTCTCGTCTTGCGCGTAATCCGTCATGTTTCCTTCCACCCTTGGGGCTCACTCCGTGCAGATGCCGACAGGCGGAAGAGCAGTATACATCGCATTGTTCGCGCTTTGTGGCCATCGGATGCACAAGCGTCTCAAATCAAAACATTTACAGCGGGAGGTGGTGTCCTCTGGACCCCTGCTATATTCAATCCGAACAAACCCCTCAGGGTCGGAAATCAATGCCTGCATTCCACCCTCCTGCCCGACGACCGCTTCTGCTGGCTGGCCTCGCGAACACCCCCCTTCTCCAAGAATCCACAACAAGGCGCCGGCTCTCCGACCGGACTGACGATCGACCTCACCGATCGACTCAGAGCTGCTACGTCCTCTGATGTTCCGACCGATCCTCTTCAAGTCCTTTACGACTGTCGCTTCCTGCTTCGCATTGATCCTTTCCAGATGCCGACGCACGTAAAGTCTGCCCTGCAGAAACACGACAAGACAGCGTCAATCAAAGTCCTGCCATTCACTCAATACTACTGGCCCAAAGTCGTCCTCCAGCGCGAATCCCATCCTGACCAAATTTTGGCGGTGCCGCAGGAGGACGACACTGTGGACGCAACGAGATCCCTGTCATGGTTATCGATTCAGTGGATCCGCCCGTTGGATGCCGCATGACTGCAGTATACAGGTTTCACTGCGGTATATAGTAAAAGTGAGCCCTCGCGGCCCATCGTGCCGTCTGATCCGTTCACGAGCTCAAACATCGATGCTGATACGATATCACCCTTGAGCTCGGACCGGGGGCAGCAGGCATGTGCTGGATCGACCTCGTTGCATGTTGTGATGGGGACCAATACATGTCTAGTTTTACTGCATTGCACACCAGATCGGGCTCCCTTGTTTCGCAGTCAGCTCTCATTAAAATGTACACTCCCTGAAACCCTTGACGTTTTGTCGCAGACCCGTGCGACGAAATGATCTTTTCAAAGGTTCCTCTTGCCCTAACACAGTTGGGACGTACTCAAGGTTGATAAGGAGCAGCATGCTAATCGAGATGCGACTTAAAAGTCAAACTTGATACTATGGTTCTCCATCTGTCAAAGTGGCAAGGATACTCGTAAGGTAGATCAGCAGTCAAAAACACGACTCACAGTAATCTCCCCGCCCCGATATGAACCCCGCTTTTTCTTGTTTTTCTCCTTGCGGAACCCAGCGCCACGGGTCGTGATGAGGTCACGATGTGCACGTTCACCGTAATCGTTCGTTGCCCCGCCCTGTGACAGTCATGAGAAATGCAGCGGGAGACAATCCATTACCTACCCTTGCCCCGTAATCATTGTCCAATTGCAGCCCGGGTGCCAAATTTTGGACTTTAATCCGCTGGAAGCGTTCCTTGATCTTTGGAGGCGGGATTTCTTTCTTCTGCGGGACCCTTGCTGTTTGTTGCAACATGGTCGTCACAGCAGCTCCATTTTCCGAAGTTTTACGCCTTTTCGTAACGTGCGTATCCTCTTTTTGCTGTGAATCGGAATCATCTTTGGATCCCGAGCTTGATTCTGAGATGCTCAGACTCTTGGACTCGGAAGTCTTCTCGTCCTCTTCGTGGCTCGAATCCGAGCTACCGGAAGAACCGGAGCTACTAGAAGATGGCTTAAGACCAGAACTACCTGGAGCGGAATTTTTCGAAGAACGGTCCGAGTCCGAGCTGTCCGAATCGGAGTCCTTGTTCTTACCCTTGGTCCCTTGGTCCGTATTCTTGGTCGACTTCTTCTTTGGTATCTGGACGACTTGTTTGGCTACTTTCCGAGCATTCTCTTCGGCTAAAACGTTGATAAACACCAAGAAAGTAAGAAGGACAACGCAGCGAACCAGACGACAACGTCACGCTTGTATCGCGTTCCGCAGCTTTTCGGGGCAATTTCTTGGCCCCAGTCGGCGTGTCCGAGCCAGCACTACCGTCATCGCTATCAGAACCTGGGATAAAATAAGATAAATGACGGGTTCGCTTGACGAAAAGCCTACCTGAGGTATCTTCTGAGCTAGATGAAGTCAGTACCCGGCGCGTGCACGATGACCCGTCTCAAGGCTCACCTTGAATCGGATGAGGAATCTAGGTTACATATTTTGAACGAATTTTAATGCGAACGCAATGCAAGAGAGCCTCACCATCAGAAGAATCAGAGTCCTCGGACGAGGCTAATGCAGAAATTTAGTCGCGACGACAGAAACGCTACGCATACATACGGTCTGCGTTTCCACTGGTGTTTGTGTGACTGACACATCCCTGGGAGGTAGACTGTGAGGATTACTCACGATTTGGTATTTTTCCTCATCCTCCATTCCTTGATGATGTCCTCGAGGGGTGGTCCTTCTTGTTCTATATCATCGCGGAGCACGACAATGGATTTGGCTGCTTTCTTGACAGCCTTCGCGGCTTTATGCTGGGACTGCTGCTTCAGAAAGCGATAAATCAGAGTGTACGTTGCTGTGGAACTGCTGCTCAGCCGCGAACGCGAGTTTGGTGGGCCGCGTACTAGCAACGCCTCCTTCCATGGGTCGAACGCACATGATGCCTCGAGAACCGGCGTGCTTTTTGGTAGCGAGTGGGACGATGGCCGCGACAACGACAGACAGGACGAACCACTGGTAATAAGAGCTGACCCGTCAAATAAAATGAGTTGCGACCTTTGTTTCCCACATCTACAAGCTTGCCCAGTCTGGTCACCAGACTAACATCCGTACTGCAATGAGTTCCATCAAGGGACCCTCTACAAGTCAATACGATGGGTCATCCCTCCGGATCGCCATCGTGCACGCCAGATGGAACAAAGTGGTCATCGAAGCCCTCGTCGCTGGCGCAATCTCGAAGCTGAAGGAATCTGGCGTCAAGGATACCAATATCGTAGTGCAGTCCGTTCCGGGTAGCTACGAGCTACCCCTTGCGTGTTCCAAGTACGTCGTCGTCCATCCCACCACCCGCGTACGATGAACGTTGGGTAGAGTCATCGCAGGCTCTCGTATTCAAGCAGAATCGTCCGCTACGGATTTGCTTGGCCTCAGTCTCATAGGGTCCATTACCCCCACCAATCCCTCGTCCACGACTGTAGAATTACCCAAAGCCCCATTCGATGCAGTCATCGCGATCGGTGTTCTCATCAAGGGTTCCACCATGCACTTTGAGTATATTTGTGACAGTGTTTCGCATGCCCTCATGAGGGTTCAGCTGGACACTGGCATTCCAGTGATTTTTGGCATTTTGACGGCCCTCACCGACGACCAGGCGTTGGAGCGTGCGGGCATTGGTAGAGGGGAGAACAAGGGTCACAATCACGGAGAGGATTGGGGACTGGCGGCAGTGGAAATGGCGGCACAGTGCAGAGGATGGTCGGTAGGGTCGTTCTCGTAGACTGGAATGAAGAATAAATAGATTGTTGTACTTTGTCTCATGTAGAAATCGGACCTTATGCATTGACTACAAACATCCCAAGTAGCCGAGCCTTTCGTCGTTGCGGCCTCCTTCGGAGCACCACCACTCCAGCAACATCGCATCCAGACATCGGGAGTGCAACGCAGTCGTAACAAAATGAGGAAGAAGGTGTGTACGGTCATTCCATCCATGGAATGCCTGACCGTATGTCTTCTTCAAGGTTCTCTTGATGGGTGCATCAGGTAGCGGAAAAACCTCCATGCGCTCTATGATTTTGTGAGCCAAAACGCATCGTCCACCTACGCAGGAAACCTGGTTAACACCCCTTGAACTAGCTCTAACAATCCGGCATCTCTGACGTCCCGGTTAGGCGCTACCATCGACGTTGAGCAGAACCACGTTCGTTTTCTTGGAGACCTCATCCTCAACCTGTGGGACTGCGGTGGTCAAGACGCGTTCATGGATTCCTATCTTTCTACCCAGCGCTCCACTATATTCTCGCACGCGGGAGTCATGATCTACGTCTTCGACGTGGAAAGTCGTGAAATGGCCAAGGACCTAGAGTACTATCGCGATTGTCTCGATGGTTTATCACAGTTCAGCAAAGATGCGAGCGTATTCCTCCTAGTCCACAAGATGGATCTGGTTCGCGAGAGTGAACGATCCGTCATCTTTCAGCGGAAAGCTGCAGATTTGGAGAAGGCAAGCGGTGATTTCCCTGTCAAGGTGCTTGCCACAAGCATATATGATGAAACTTTGTACAAGGCATGCAAAGTCTGTCTCTTTCATGTCTCGTGTCTGATGTGCTGTACCACAGGCTTGGTCGAGCATTGTCAATACATTGATACCCAACGCTCAAAATCTCAATAAGCATCTTCGGGTATTTGCAGAAACTTGCAGCGCAACAGAGGTCATCCTCTTTGAGCGTGCTACTTTTCTAGTTATCGCGACCTCATCGTCCTCCGATACATCCGATTCTGTAGCGACCCATTCATTAGATCCCAAACGCTATGAACGTACCTCGGAGTTGATCAAAGCTTTCAAGCAATCGTGTTCGCGGCTACGTGAGGAGTTCCACTCCCTAGAGATGGAGCTCGCAGAATTCACCGCAGTTCTGGACGAAATGACAAAGAATACGTACGTTTTGGTCGTGGTCCATAATCCAGTCGTTGGTAAGGAGGAGTTCGATAGAATATTTGGCTGCTAAATCACTTGCCCAGAAACCGCAGCAATCAAGATAAACATTCGAATGGCAAGAAAAAAGTTCGAAGAACTTCAAGGAGATACATAAGAACTGGCATATGTTGTCACAGGCCAGCAGGCGCCATATCCTATGATATCTGTTAAACTGCAATATTCCTGCGCAAAGACACAGGGCACAGCGAAGGCAAGTGTATCGATCTGGGTGGAAGCAGAGAACTTGAAACATTAACAGGTGGCAGCGGGTTGCAAATGTGTTGCATGGTGCATAATATCAATAGTTGTTTATAAGAACCTGTAGAATCCAGCTGCGAAGAACGAGCATGGATAACGACGTTTACACAGATATAGCTGTAGCTATGGTATCTATCATCCAATCGTGCTCAAATTTTCTTCCCTCTATCCTCTGATATCTGCATTCACCTTTTGGAGATGCAAGTCTTCACGTATAAGATGTTCTACGCCCGAGTACTGGACCAGGGTACCCATCAAAGCTATGTCCCTTCCAATGGCAGGCACAGCCCTGTATTCGATGATGGACACGCCAGTGTTTAGGCAGTGACCAGTCTCGACGCCATCGCGACAAGTTACCACTCCATGCGCCAGCAACGCAGAAAGGAGGACCGCGATCCAGGACCCATGAGAGACTACGAGGATGTTAAGTGGCTGTTGTATGGGTATACCTGCCTCAAGCGTCGAGGTCAAGTACTCCACGATCGATTTCGAATACCAGACCAGACACCTCGAAGCAAAGCTGGATATCGTCTCCATCGATGGTGCTGGTTTATTTGATAGTGCCTTTTCCCCCTCCAATTCGCCCATATACTACTGCACCATGAACCACAAGATGATGAACTCGAACGACGCAGAAGGGATGGGGCTATGCTTTGCTTACTCGTTCCCGAATCAACTCGTCTCGTTCCAAGACAGCATCTGGATGGTATCGGAGGATGCACTCTGTGGTCTGGAAATACCTCAATTGACTTGGAAGCCTGGAAGCCAGTGTGTTCCTACCTTGGCTGCCCTTTGGAGATCGCTGCTGAATGCTCTTGCGAACGGGATGCCCTTTAGGGCTTCACCCACCAACATTGCCTGCCTCAGCCCGGTCTCGTTGAGCGGGATGTCTGATTGGCCCTGTATCCTGCGTATTCTGTTCCACTCTGTTTCACCGTGACGCACGATGTACATGCGGAACTGGGCTGGCATCGGAAGGGATTGGCACAAAGACGCGGCGTGCGCATGGGAGTTCGCCGAGACCTTCCAAGTATATTCTATAAGCTACGATACAGGATGCTGAGCACCGTCGATTTCCAGCTCGCTCTCTACCCCAGTCACCGCTAGCGTCAGCCTATCACGGGGCTAGCGAGTCGACTTCCTGCAAAACGCTGATAATCCTCCCGTCATTGAAGCTAGATCGGATCGTGCCTATAACCTCCTTCAGTTCCATCGTTTGTGCAGTTTTCAGATTCGGTGCCGTGCCCCGATCTCGGGCTTCGTACAGCTTATCGGAGTGCGATTGGTAGTTATCACACATGAGAATTGCCATGCTCACGATGTTTCCGAGCGCGACAGAGGCGCGATAAGCTACTTCAGGATCCTCCTTTTCTAATCTGAGTACCTGCGACGAGTTAGTAGAATGATCTCGCAAGAAATGAATTCAACCTTGAAGATAAGGGCGAGACACTGATCACGCGCTGCTATGCTAGCAGGTGTATTCAAGTGAATGCATGAGAAGCTAAGAAACATTCTTGAGTCACGTCCCTGATTTCCATGTGATGAAGACTAACTTGAATAATACCGACACCAGCGCTACCCTTTGTGGTTTTGAGAGGAGATGGTACGGTGCCTGAGCCAGTGCCTCAAAGATCTGGTAGAACGGTCAAGAAGAAGTCGAAAGAAACAGGGACCTCATTACCTGCTGAACCCACCGTCCATCGTTCACTGGAATCCCCTCTTGAAAGCAATTGGCGATGGTGCGCAATAGTAGTAACACGTTCGTCTCTTGCTGTTTCAACATCGGGGTTCCGCTTGATATAACAGACGACCAATCTGATGCATTGAATAGACAGTCAAATAACTTCTCGCGATTTTCGGGAGCAGCTAGTGCGTTTGCGCAATACGCGACCACCAAGCGACTGAGATCCATCACTGCCCCCGTATGTTAATGTAGATGGACTCAAATTCTTCGAAGTGCCAGCACGCACCAGGGAACCTCTGAGCAGCTGGCCAGCGGTCCAGGATCGATACAATTGCTTCAATATGTGGTCCACTCGGAGTAATAGATGTAGGAGATGCCGGGTTTGAAATAATTTGGGAAAGGAACGTGAACACTTCTTCAATCAATACTTGTTCTTCGGGGTACGTTGCGCAAGTTGCGGTTATCTATGAAGCAAACAAAGGTAGTCGTCGTCGTTATTGTAAAGAAAACTGTGACAGAGCTCACAATTTCATTACGGAGAGTGTCGTCAAACTGGTGCAGTTTAGCCTGCATGGCTGGTATATTGGATTGTTTGAAAACCACCAGAATTTTCTATGGGGAGTGAGAACACTGAGCAGACTCGAGGTACAGAAAAACGAACCAAAGGAAGAATCCTCGTTCGTGGGGTCTGGGCAGCTGGAGGAGGCGATGTTGCATGCAAGGGACCAGAATAGCGAGATGAACCGGTGTAAGGATCTACAGATGTAGAATCGGGGATAATCGACGGTGCAAGTCTTGTCGAAGGTTGATATCTCGATGCTCCTGTGAGGATTATATAGGTATGACTAATTTCTCCAGCCTGGGCGTGAAGCGACGTTTCAAGGCTGACCTGTATATGGATCCACGTAGTTGCTATCACCCCCTAAATTCACCCCCGCGGTGTTCTTCTCGATGAACTTCACGACTTCATCAATATAATTCATTGAAAGATCATTTTGCTGTAGAAAGCGTTGGGCGGCTGTGTAAGGATTCTCTGGGACATATAAACATAGATCTCTGTCGTTTATCACGAGATTGACTCACCGGAGACACTGTAGGGGAGTTTTAATGGAGGTGCACCCTCTTGCACATCTACATCAAACACGTAGTCATACTCTCTACCGTTGTAGAGTTGCTTACGGCCAGAGCCAACTGCATCGACAACTTCGCCGATCTTTTGCCAGCTGGAAGAGACAGTATCCCACTTTTAGCAGTTAGGTCAGACTTGTTGAGGTTGGCCAACTTGATATGGTTCACCTGATGGGCTTCCACAGCATCCCCGACTCGAACCATCTTTACATCTCCTGTCTTTTTTCCTGGTTTCCCTCTTCAGTACATTGAAACGGGGAACAATTGGGCAGCTACCTGGAGCAACCAGGGCTTCCGGGCCCGGCAAGTCAGTTTTCTTCACACCACCAACTTGTTGTGATGAGAGCGCTTGGTTGGAAACTTGGTCCTCAAATGCTTTCCGGTCAGCTTCACTGGCCCAGCGATCTTCCGAATTGCTGAACACTCGAATAATGCCATCGCTGCATCCGCTAACAATATCACCATTTGGCATGGTAGACACAGACCACACAGAAATGGCAGGATGTATTATGACTTGTGCACATTCTCCATCTGGAATTCCCATGGATGACAATGTGTGAAGCTTTTTAAATCACAAAGAAAATTGCACCATACCACGCCATATTCGCACTGAGCGGTCCTCTCCGGCGGAGACCAGGTCACCGTTGGGCAAAACCGATAAGGCGTATACGAAGGAAGTATGCCCAGACAACGTGTGTATCAGATCGCCACCTATTGTCCATACTCGAACTTCGCTGAGATGTCAAGTGTCAGGAATACATCCTAGAACAATGTACGACTCGTCCTACCTATCGTTGGAGCAAGACACAAAACCAAGATCAGGAACCAATGCTAGACCACGAACAGCATCATGGTGGCCTTCATAGGTTCGAATTACTTTGTTCTGCATCCAAAGCTTAATGGTCCTATCTGCGGACGCTACAGTAGAGTTTCAGAAAGGTCGACGACGAAACGAAAGTTTGACAGACCTGTCAAGAAATGTGAGTCCTCCAAAGCGAGTACCGCCCAAACGGCTTGTTGGTGTCCCTTGAGATCGTATTGAAGTGTGAAGTCTTTCCAGACTTTGGCAGTCCTGTCTCTCTACCTTTATCTAGTTCTAGTTCGTAAGATGGAAGACAGCTCACTTGTCCCATGAACCAGAAATGATGACGCCGGCTGGGCCGACATGGATGGCACAGACATTATCTGTGTGTCCGACTAAAGAATATTCCGGGTCTTCTTTGTTGAACGAGTCGAGCACAAAGATGGGGATAACCATGTCTTGTCCCCCAACAACAGCATACCCTGACAGACGCCAAAGCGCGTTTCTGTCATACTGTCTCTTCCGCATAGGGATGGATAAAACTCTGACCTTGCGGTGCGTCCGCGGTTGGGGGGAGATACCCCACTGCGTTCACGAACCTGGAGCCTGATCGGAGAACAGAAGTGGGAGAAAACGATGAAGGTGAACTTCTCAACCAAGATATCGCAGTTGAATCGCGCGAAACGGATAGGACTAGATTATCTGTTGGCGATACCACTCCACGGACCTGTGAGTTTCCGTCAGGTCGTATTTAAAGATTCCCAGATAGATGGCCACATACATCGGCGGAGTGGCTCAACAATGTCGCTGAAAGTTTGTAGTAAGGCATAGGATTAATGTCATCCAGAAATAATAGATGGCGGCAGAGGTTTGAGTATCGTACTACTGATTGTGTAATCACCGAATTTCCGGTTTCCGGTTACAATATCTGGGCTATGCGGCTGCATCGAACACTTAACAAAGGTGGAATCTAACTACTGGACTGCATGTATGTCCGCCGTGATGAACGTAAGCCGTAGAGAGCGACGGACTTGACGTGAAGAGAGTTTGAATGATCATATGATGAGCCGAGAGGGATGTTGGTAGAGAAGAGCGGGACAGGAGGAACAGCCTGAGCCAGACAACATCATGGCACGGAATGCGAGCACACTGGGATGACTGAAAAATGCATCGCCATCCATCAGAGAAACTAGTAGAATCCGCAGTCTCATGAAATATATGGTATCTGACGGAAGACGAGAAAATGTACACCACACTAACGATCCTACAGCCATAATTAGAGCAGCAGGGAGATACGGAGGTGTATGCTATGCCGTGCGCCATTATTTCATCTCCTGCGAGGGCCTCTCGCTGCAGATGGTCGAGCGTAGAAAATCGACCACGACCAGTTGCCAAAACGTGAGGGGTTTTGAATGGGAGAACAATCAGAAGGCTCGACAATACATAATAGACACCACACTTTAGGGCCGACACTTCTATCTTTGGCAGCGCTTATTCCGAGCGTCCAAAGCACGATTAATAATTCAGAGTATACATGACATAGAGCTGATTCGTGCAATCATCAGAAGATCGCACAACTGGATCATTACAGGTCAGGCAGGAAACATCGACGTGTGAAAATATTGAATATTCAGTCGCAGAGGTCCACTGCCATTCCAATGGAGACTTTAAGCCTTTTCGTTGTTTCGTTGGAATCGCCCTCGGCTTTGCGTTTCAAGTTTGCCTCCGATTGACGAGCAAGGGCAAGTGCAAGTAAGTTCTGAGTTGGCTCTTGAGTTTGCGAATCGAGTTCTAGCGTTTCACTTGATATTCCGCCCTTCTGTTCCGGACTGGTATGCGCCTTCGCCAGGGTATTGCTGCTCGGAAGGTTCAACATAACAGGATTGATAGAGAATATCCAAATATGCTTACGTGTTTCCATCCGCAAGACGAGATTCAACAATCTTCATGATGCAGGAGAGCTCGCGTTAACGAATGATGTAAATAAAGGTACTGACTCCGTGTGTTAGACCCAAAAGACGATTCTCGACCTGGGGTTCCGCGCGAAAGTAGTCGAGATATGCACTACTTCTCTTGGATGAATGCAAAAACACATATTTCGTTTTGTGCAATTCTTTTTGTGTTTTCTTGCCCTTATTTTTCGTCGACTTTTTGCCTTTCCTTGCAGGAGCTCTCGCGGAACTTAGGTCTTCGGATATCGCATTTTCTGTGGTGATAAATCCTGTCGGGTGGGAGGTCAGGCACCCCGATCACGACAGAGAAAGTACAGTTAACCTTCATCCTCTAGTCTCATAAGTAACTGGCTGACCAAGGTAGCAGCGCAACCTGAGGATAACAGTGAGCAGCCAATGTCGATAAAAATGACTACGAACCAATCTGCTCTCTGAACTGCAAAGCCGTAGTAGGTCTGTGAACTTCAAATATCTTGATCGCACGTCTAAGACAGCTCATGCTGAGTAACACATCGCCATAAACATAGGTTCGGAGCACCTGAACAACGCGAGATCCTTGAATCGACCGATCATATCAGCACGTGTCTTCCCGCCTATGATATCCCATTCGGGGGACCGCCGGAGGCGACATTCAAAGCATACAAATTTCAATGGAAGATGTCTGTCTTGCGGGCCATGATATCTACGCATTTCTTAATCAAGGGGTTAATCCATTTTACAGTCAGAATTCACCCCATGCACCTGCAAAGATCAGTTAAAGATCACACTCGCACGAGCAACGAGGAGACTCCTGACCAAATATGACGCCATTTGTTGCAACCGCCTTCACAGAGAACCAAGGAATCATTAACCTAGGTGAAATGTTTCAGCTGAGCAGTTTAAGTCCCATCAAGGATGTCGAATGACCATTGTGCCACAATCACAATCAACACGGCCATCATCTTCCATTGACATGACAGTTTTCGTCGTCTTCACAATTCTGCCAGGGATATTAGGAATAGTCTGATCTACAGGAATCGGACTCTCGATGTCTAGGGTCATATCAGTACCTTCCGGATGGAGGAAAAAAATACGAGTGTCTGACATACCCGAGTCTGGCCTGACCCGATTTCTCTGGCTATTTTGAAGCTTTTCCTGGAGAACGACAGTATCTATTTGCTGGGTTGAGAGAAAAGAACCGGAAGAATCGCGGATATCCGATGGAGGCAGCGAAGGAACACGTCGCAAGCTTGGCAAGGGTGATGGCGATTGCATATCAATCTCTTGGGTTGCGGGGATCGCCTGAGTTTCTTCTATATCTCGAGAAACCATCTATTTGGACTTAAGTTCAGCGTCGCACATGGGTGCACTTGACAGGAACTCACAAGATATCCAACATGCATCGGCGTAGGGTCTGGATGTCCCCCATACACGACTACATCGTTGCCTTTACCCTGATCTTCGTGCACTGGAATGGGTAGTATCTTCCCTTCGTCCCCTCGGATACCAATAGGAACCATAGCACCGCTAGCGTTGCACCTGGCTAAAACAATGCCTTCATCAGAGATGTCTTCACCCAATGCATCTGTGTCTGCATCTGCGTCTGCATCCCATACAACATTTCTGTCCAATGCGTCTTTCCTCTGGAGTTCTGCATCCTCGACTCGAAGCCGAGCTTCTTCGACAGGAGTTAGCTTTGGAGGACACCGGGTAGTGAGACCGGTAAATGTGGCGCTGTTATCCTCAGTGGAGGACGGAAGAAAGGATGAGACGGAGACGACCTTCATGCTCATACTAATAACTCCGTCAAAGTATACCAGGGACTGTGTGGAGTTGAAGACGTACCCATGCCAACCAGTTTCCAGATTACCAATCCTTGTGCTTTCCGGTGCTTCGGCTGCTCTATGAGTTGTGAAAAACCATCTATTCGAGTCGGCATCACCAGCTTGGAAATGCGGGGGTTGGTAATCATCGGGGGTATTATTGTTGAAGAAGAGTTTGAAGTTTCCGTACCGATATTCTGGAACCATCACTCTGAGAACACGGTACACTCATGTAGGACTCACTTGGCAACGGCTCCATCTGTGAAATGGTAGTAACCAACGTCTTAATCATTAACTGTATCCATAGAATGATTCTGAGCTCGAAGGGTAGTTTAAAGCAATATATACCTTGAGACTGCGCTTTACATCGCCAAGGGTAGGCAATTTTCCTCGCATGAGCACATCGACGACGGGGTCTCCATCCACGCGGTGTAGTGACATTTTTGACAATTGATCTCCCAAAGACATGATGGGTACGACAATGTCCGTACCCGCCACTTTATAGTACTTCATATTTGTCAGTTTGGGATGAATAAAAGTCAAGTTTGTCTACCTGGAAATTGAAAGTGTAAGCCTCTATAATGCTATGAGATGTCGGTAAGCTGAATAATGTTCAAGTCAAGATAGTACTACTTGTTGGGGTCCTTGCTGTCCTGTTTGGCGACTTCAAGCAATAGCATATCAAAGCGCGTGGGTAACTTACTAAATATATAGCAAAAATGAAGCGGCGGAGGTACTGCTTCTCGATAGCCTCGAATATACCCTTTTCCTGGAGAAAATGTGTGGTTGTATGCGGAGAATGTGTCCTAAAAATAGTCTATATGCGTACCAAATAGTCCAAAATCCTGTCGCCTTCGTTGGTGAAACCCCGCTTCAGACTCATAATGGTCACGCCGCTGACGGTTGGCCTGGTCTGATTATCGAACGATCCAGCTGGCAAGGTTGAGGAAATTTGAGCAGACAAATGATCTACAGAATAGCTGCAGGCGGCAGATTTCCTGTATATTTTGGTGCTCACATTCGGAAAAGTTCTCGAAAGGTAACAGACCCCTGAAGATCACTTTAGCTGGTTAGTAAAGCAAAGGTCACGAAATACCTCAAGTATGCAATGCACCCTAAGCCGGCCTTCAGAAGGGTTTCAACGCACCGCAAGCTGGTACTATTGCTGAGTGTCTGAGGAAATATCAGTCATGCCAGGAATGGTTTCTTTGTAGACTTCACCTGGGCTTCACTATGAGTCGCTGTGGCTTGCGCCTGCATCGCGAGAGAGAAGTCGTCGAATGCGGTAGTAAAAATGGATGATCAAGGTCAAGAAGAAGTGCAGTGACTATATTCAGACGCGCTCGCGTTTTAAGCCAGCACGCAATCACGTGGACGAGTGATCGCAAAGCCCTAGAGAGCAGTCGCTGACAGCCAGGTGGAGGAATTGGTCCATTTATCGTCACGACGGCAGCTCCAGAGGACAAATGCCATTTATAATCAACATTTCGTGCTCTGGCCCTTGAATCTACCCTGAGTCGAGGAGCGAGGAGCGGCGTGGCATCTGTAAACAAGCTTCGTCGCGCAGGTGGCCACCAGAACTTAGAAGCTCAGGAAGCGAGTTGTTTTACAAGACCTTGACAGAGTATAAAAGGTTTCATGACTGCCCTGTCCCTACCAACGCGGTTATCCGAGTGTCAAAACCATCACTGCGAATGGGCATCTCTGGAGTGTAGAACGGGTTCTTCATAACTGCGTCCGCGTAAACCTCGTAAACCCTCTGCAATACAGACTCGGCGGTGATCTCCGATAGGGAAGTCAGCAGCACGAACTTGGTACCTTGGCTGAAAGCTCAATCATATTCTACCATTAACCAATGAATAAAACATGCACACCGGTTGCGGTCAAGAAAATTGTCATTTTGAAAAATCCCCCTTCGATGACTTGTGCCCCAGAACTGAACCCGATGGGCGAAAGCCTGCTAGTGATAGCATGAATACCGTGCAGAGTTCCGGCAAGTACTAGGTATTCATTGGAAGTCAGTTGCGCAAGACCATCTGAGAAAATTTCGACAGTCATTCAATCATCCCAACGAGACGGCGGTCGAATACAAACCTGCAAAGTTGCGCTGATAGACAAGGCCACCAGCTTTGTTGATCACCTGCAATATCGACTCAGAATGCGTGTCGTTCCCCTCCTTTAGTCTTACCCAAAGCCCAAAGATAGCCATGATGAGTCAAGAAGAGAACATCGATGGTTGCGTTCTCTCTCGGCGCCTACCGACTGTCACTGCGGAAACAGAAAACAGACCGCGCGGAATAGGCACCGAAAAGGCAACGAAAGTGCATGGGATAACCAGATTCCGAATCACAAGGATAAAGTCGTAGATCACTTAGAGTCTCATTTAAAAAGAGGGGCGAATCCGAGTGGGATTGGGTATTGAATTCCACCTCGACTAGTTCGTCCATTTGTTGTCGTTACCTATTCAGACATCAGAATGGATCTTAGTGTTGGAACTTAACCTCCATTCAGATTGGCGAGTGGGCCAAAACAGATATGGTTTTGCTCGGTTTACACGAAAGAAGACATTCCCCTGGTAGTTCCATATGCCTTGCCCTGCCGACCAAAACCCTTCCTCCCTCGTTACCCTCCTCTCCAACCGTACCCATGTTCTTGGGATAGGCGCTCCAGTTGTAGCTGTGCTCGCCCCGATAGCCCATATGTATTCAACGGTTAGTAAATGGAAACATAATTCATATAAACGGGGGTAACTTACCTGACGGAAGCGGACCAGATCTACAACATACGATGCACTCGGAGAAACATGAGGACGAGCAAAAATTAGATAGATAACGATAGAACGATACCTGATGTGATACAGTCTACCATCCAGGAATCATGCCAATATCCCGAATTCCAGTATCCCACATCGGTGTGTAGCTGTGTGGCACTCCCTGAGGATCCAGATTGATCAATTCTTGTAAGACTACTCATACAATCTGGTCAGCATCAAGGAAGAACACCTTTTTGAGGTCCATCAGTAAAAGGACATCAAGCAAGAGAGTTTTGTAAACCCATATGATGCACTGCTTCTCCCCCTGTGCCCTTAGCCACGACGACCACTCAGCCATTTATAAGTCACCGACTCGTATCGGAAACCATACTCTTCTACCATGTGTGGTATAAATTCCTAAACGGCATGTCAACACAAAACGTCATTCACGGAAAACACGCTCACGGTCAGGAGGTGGGTGACGGACTTGAGGTCGTGCATGAAGGCACGTTCGGATGGCAAGACGTTGCGTTGAGCAGTGGAAGTCGATAGCGGGAAAGCTGTCCTAAAGGGGAGCTGAGGTTAGTTTGTGGATGTGCAGAAGGAGCGAGGGTGGACATGGACAGGGAGAACCGGGAGGACAGACGTTTTGATTTGGTCACAGTGTCGAGCACAGCGTCTCGGCTTGATGGTAAGTTGGATCGAGAGACCCGACCACTGAGTTCTGGTGATTCTCTGGCATGTTACGCATCGTGAAGTTGCTCATGCGTCTCCGAGGACCGTGGTACCTCTATTTACCACCATCCCTATCAGCTGCCTCTCTGGTTAGAGTGAAGGGTTGTATTCCAGGTGCGTGGTGCGCATCGGATCCATTAGCTAATGCCTCCAAGATGCACGAAGGAAGGATTCATCAGGCGTGCTTAAGTTGTTGGAATTTTGGCTCATCCTGTGGGGATTACTAGGTGCGAATAAGAAGAACTAAAAGAAAAATGAAGATGGGATTAGACGTACGTCTATATATACAATACTGTAAGAAAAAGATTAACGGATGCGAGCCCCGAACTGTTTTGTCCGACTAAAAGCTCTGATTGGGTGGCGCAAACTCGAGCTCAAACGACCCAGGTCAGATCCTACACTGTGGATTAGCATTGGTTTTAAGCTAAAGATAATTCCAATGTAAGAATAACCAAGTATCAATACATTCGTTTTGTCACAGCTTGTTTTCTCGTTTCCGTAGCGTAGTATCTGATGTCGTGTTGAGCAACATATTCGTATATGTTCACACGACATCAGTTTCATACTTACCTTGTGCTCACTTTTCATGAGAATCGGGCCCTCAGTTCACTTTGTCTTCGCTTTGCTGTCATGGATAACACAGTCGAGCCAGCTCTCAAGACTCGGCCAGAGGGACTTGACGCAACTGTCTACCACACAAATAGTAGCTTTGGCGAATTCTGTAGACCCAGTCAAGAACATTGACACGCGAAATCCAGACTCCCACCTGTCAAAGCTCTTGATTCCACGTCCTGGTTCGTTATGCATTTGATCGTCAGTGCATATTTTATTCATGTCAGGCTGGTAGCTGGAAGTAACAACAGCACTCTTGTTCGCCAACACATTACCGCTGCATTGAGAGCTTTGGACTGGCACATCGATGAAGATAGCTTCACAGAGCATACGCCATATGGGCAACGTTCCTTCACCAACATCATCGCCACGAAAGATCCAACAGCCTTGCGAAGACTCATTGTTTCTGCTCACTATGATAGCAAATTCTTCCCCGAGTATCCGGAGAATCAGGTACGCTCCGCAGCGTTGTGGTGCTCTGTATGTCGTTGACGGTTTCTAGTTCGTAGGTGCCACAGATTCGGCAGCACCGTGCGCGATGATGCTTGACCTCGCCGAGGCTTTAAATCCGCTACTGGACGACCGAAAGCAGCGGCTCCTAGAGCAGCAGGAGGAGGAGGAGGAAGACCTTGTTGATACTACGCTGCAGCTCGTATTTTTTGACGGCGAAGAAGCGTTCAAGGAATGGACAGACGCAGATTCAGTTTATGGTGCAAGGTGCGTTGGTCCTATAATACCAGTACCCTTCTGCATTGCTCAAGCCTTAGTGTAGGCATTTGTCCGAGAAATGGGCAACGACGTATATAGCTCCTTACACGAAACGGCGACTAATCAGTCATTCAATGACGGAACTAGGTGGAATTGAACACCTTATTCTCTTAGACCTCCTAGGAGCATCAAATCCGTCGATCCGTTCATATTTTACCGATACTGCATGGTTGTTCGATTCACTGGCTTCCGCGGAGCGACGGCTGCACGAGTCCGGAGTGCTCATGGGTTTGGAAGGCCCCGCAACTTTCCAAAGCTTTTTCCTACCTCGTCGCGGTAACGAATTCGGTCACGGGTATATAGTCGACGATCACATACCGTTCCTACGAAAGGGTGTGAGCGTCCTTCATGTGATCCCATATCCGTTTCCTGGTGTTTGGCATACCTTGCGGGTAAGTCATGGATTACCGAAATTACGAAACACTATAGTTTGAATTTGCAGGATGATGCAACTGCTCTCGACATATCAACCATGAGACGGTGGAACCTTGTTTTGAGGGTGTTTGTGTCTGAGTATTTGAGCCTACAACCGGAACTGAGCCCGACGAGGCACGAGCACGTAAAGCGCTTTGAATACGAACTTGTGAGTATTCTATCACTCTAAAACATCTATATTCTTGAGTTCAACTCGTGCTCGCCTAGTAGGTTCACTCGTAGTTGTGGAGCAGTTGGCATTTGGCTCATTCTCAAGACTAGTTCGTGTAGCCTAATACATACATGGAGGAGCCTAAGCAGTGAGGTAAGCTGGCATTCGTAATCCAGCGGGCAGTCGAACGTTCGACATTGAGAAGACCAAGCAAGCGTAGTTCTCTTCCAGGCGCCGTCATGCAGCCATTATCAGAGCCTTATAGTGCTTCATCAACTCAGAGGCATCCATGGCGAGCTATCATGATTAATATGGTTTTCGACGGAGTGCAACAGCAAAGTATACCTGCTGTTTCTCTCGACTTTCGTCTAGACGGAGTTTTGCTGCATTCATCATATCCTTGCGTGACTTTCGCATTCGGACTGATTGAACCTGGGCTGATTAAAAGGGAAATCATATATGCGGTTGTTATGCATATGCTTGAACGATGGGACTCACTTGCTTCCTCTCCCGCTTGAACTACCTGCATGCGCAAAGGATCAAGCTCGTTCAGACGAGAAGAATAGGTTGAGAATAGGCTATCGAACTTTTCCTACACTACCTTGTCAAAAACTCCACCAGAGTAACACTGAAAAACGACCTTGTTTGTGTTTGGGTGCTCCTTTATAACCTGAAATCGGGTATGTTTATGAAGATGTAACTCCTCGAGCTGGCCCAGTAAGTCGAGGATCTTATCACTTCGAAGTTTCATGCCTCTCTGTCATGCAGTCAAGTACAACAACGTACGCGTATGTATTTGTTTCCCTTGCGGTTCTTTCTAAATCCTCCCGTCCCGCGGTGAAAGCGGAGGAGATCCTAGCTTCAAATGTTTGCTCCGACTTCGGCTTGTCTTCTATAGAGGTGAGGTCCCTAGGTCATCTCTTTTGGTCAAAAACGTCACCTTTCTCTGCTCTGTGCGCGTGTGCCACTATGAGATCAGAAAGTCTCGCTAAGAAGAGAATGGGGGTCTACCGAAGTGAGGTCAGATCGTGGTTTCCTGTCAGGTTATGTGCGTTCAGTGATCGAGAGCCCGAGTACGCTGCAGCCGGACTTACTTCTGCGGTCTATTCACCATGGTATCATAAAAGTAATCAGCTCGCATTCATTACGATTAAACAGGACTGAATCTCTACCGTGAGCCATGATACACTTGGTTTGATGTAGAAGCAGCGAGCCGAGATGTGGTTTGTTATATAAATCGTATGGTCAAACGCGTACAGGTTTTGGCAAAGGTGGCAAACTCCCGAGCTTTTCCAAGCAGTCTAATACCAATCCAAGTCCAAGCAGACCAAAGCTCTCTGACCCAAACTCTTCTCCAGCCTGAGGGGATGGACGGACCTTTTCAAGGCTAAATAACCACACGTCCCACGCAACAGCTAGCCTTTCCTTTAGTGCGCTCTCTGAAAGCTCCTCCAGCCTTCCAACGAGCTGTTCCTTGATCTCTCGGACAAGGAATTCTACATTTTCCCTCATCGCATGCAACCTACTACTTCGGTATCGCCTCTGGGTACATTTACCCAAGATAGTCCCAATCACAAGCTCTTCTTCGCGCAGTCGAGATCCAGGTACTTGGGATAGAGAGTAAGTACTCGCCATATATGTCAGCTCTTCGCGGTATGTCATATATAAGGTCTCTATCCGGGCCATCCGTGTTTGAGCAGGTAACCCCGCGAGGTGACGACGGACAAGTGGCGTAAGAACCTTCGAGATTGGCTGTTCCTTTGCTTCGCCCTGATGATGGGCAAGGGTTTTTGACATGTCCTCCAAAACAATATTGCGGAAGAGGTGACCAAGAGCGCGATCGGATTCGTAGTAATCTGAAGACCGAGGGGTACCTTCTTCTGCCATGTCCCAGTCAGGTTTGAATCTGATGAGTGCTCTTGGCATATCGCTGATATCCACTTTGTTTCCATTCTTTGGGTAATCCACGGCCCAGCTGTGCATCTCTGACAACTTGAGGCAATCTGGATCAAGTGTTCCATGCTTCAACGCATTAAAGTCAGCTCAACGGCAAAAACAGGGTAGTGCATACTTTGGATTGGTCTGGTTACCGCGACAATTAAGACAACACTCTGCACACATTAAAGGGCTGGCTCACCTGCAATCGTAATGTGTTTCTTGGAAACCAGTCCCTATAATTCATCTTTATGAGCACCCGATCCATGTTCGAAAGGAAAAAGTGGTGTCTCATACCACAACATCTGAGTTGATGTATTCAACGATGAAGTCGCAGACATCATAAATTGTGCTGGGTCTGTCGAGTTTAAAGGGCTGTACTGGTGCGTAAGAAGCAGGGTCATGGTGTTCGGGCACCAGGAGATCTCCGTATTGGACCACTTCATACATATCACTAAGATCTTGGATTACGGCTATTGTCTGTGATAGAGAGGAGTAAACTTCATACCCGTCGAGATCACCTCCTCCCAAACCATTCGGCAGTGACCAACTTCCTTTGGCAAGATATTTACACAAGACAAGAAGCGCAAACCGAGATCACACTTACCAGTAGTTGGGAATACGACAACATTCCTCAGTTGGCCAAACAAACATATAAGATCTTTAGGGGGAGGCCCAATGGCATATACGCGTTGTACTGTATGTTCGTCAGCGATCTGGACCGTGCAAAGTGGATGAGATGACCCACCGTCCCCAGGATGAATGACCGGACTTCGGTATATGAGACACATCCCTTGGAGATAACGAGGCTCCTCGTCTTCAGGATGCTGCACGCACACTTCAAATCGATTAGTTATTATTTTCAGTGATCGCACTGAACACATACCGAAGATCTTCCCTTGGGGCAGGCAATACACATTCTTCAGGCCTTTCTTCGCGTACGCCGGGCCCTCGTCCGCAACCCCAACAAGTAAGTAGCTATTCGGAATCGGGATACGTGCCTCGTGCTTCACTTCGCGTAGTACGTGATTGATTGCGCACGCACGAAGTCGTGCAAGGAATGGCGTATCTAATGGCTGCAGCAGATTATTTGGCTTCAACTCTAATCCCAGCGTGTTCAACCTTCTGAGGATCGCAGCAAGCCGGTAATTGTAACATAGCCGGTGGGATTCGAGCAATTGTGCATATAGAGCCGCAGAATCATGGGCCATTCGTGCATTGGCCACAGCATCTTTCTGGAGTTTCATGAAAACCTCCTTCGGTGCACCACGGTCTTCAAGCACCATCACCAATGGTCTATCAGTAAACGAAGGAGTTTGAGAAGATGTATATCACTGTGTGTGCAAAGGTTGACACACACCGATTTAGGTGAGGGACGTTAGGCTTGCCGACAGCACGGGAAATCTCTATCGTTCCATATTCCTCACCGGGCACATCAAACTTGTTCATGGAAGGTCGAATACACATATGAATTCCCTCTAATCTCGGATCCACAGAAACAACGCCTTTGCATCCCAAGAAACGAATCTGATACTGTGCAAATATCGAGTGAGGGTCATTAGAAGCACTAGACATAAGACTTACGGCGGAGGGTATGGTAGACTTGACTGGAAGGGTAGGATTGTCCTCGCATAAGGCCTTATAGATTAGCTCTGCTAGCATTGACGATATCGTTCCAACACCGTCCGTGAAGTTAATCCCATTCTCTTCAATGTCGGGTATCTGAGACCACTGATCCCTCCCGATGCGAACGGATGGGTCTGTTCCAGAGAAGGCTTGCTAAGCAATAATCAGTGAATGGCGATTAGATCTGGGGTTTGACCCACCGCCATCCGTGCGCCATACTTGGAGGGACTCATGATAACACCGCTGAAGTCTCCAAGGGAATCACGGATGTTCTGGGCATTCACCACCCCCTTTTTTGGGTGATAAAATGCGTTGAGGTACCAAACAGCATGTTCCCTAAGAGACGACGATGAATATCCCAAGAACTCGAAGTGCCTTCCAGCAAGATCAAATCCCGTTTTCAACAGTGTACCTACACGTTCCTGCAGGTAAGATGCACCATCGACGTCCCGATCCCACCTATATTGAAGGCGATCTTCATCACGGAAGTCGACACGGATAAAATGGTCATCATAGCCTTCATATTCACGTATGACTCTATTGGATTGAGCGATTGTCGGCCCTTCCAGAAGCAGGCGGGTCGGTGTGAATGTAACATGGTGACAGAAAAAGCGACCTCTAGGGGGAGAGGTTCGTGGACGCTGAGGTTTTTTCTTTAGGACACTCTCGAAACATTCGGATACACGCTGTCCCAGGGGCCGATGGACAGCATTTTCCGCGAAGCGCCGCATAATGTCACCTGCTATATCCCCGAAACGATGAATCAGGTCTTCGATACGTGGCCGGAGCTCCATCAGTTCCACTGTGTTTGCAGCGCCATTGTGCAGAAGAGCTTCGATCTGAAATGCAACCCGCCAATTCGAAGCCAGAAGCGGGGACCGTAGCCACGTCGCAATTTCGTTGAGTTTCTTGTGGGAAAAAAAGTTTTGGCGAGCATTCGCGTCTATAGTGACTCCCTGTTTCGGAGGGTGCAGATACGAGGTGCAGCAGTAGTGCTCGAATCTCTTAAGGGCATCCCCAAACTCGTGGTCACCAGTATCGTACAGCACGATGCGTAGTTGATGTGCGTACGGGGCAACGACTGCGTGACCTGGGTTCAGAGATCCCACGCGATGGCGATATTTGCCTTCTCCCCTACTCCCTGAAAGGGAGCGAAATATTTCCTCTTTTTGAATCACGGGAGGCGCGAGTAAATCAAAGCAGACATCTAGTACTACGTCGTTTGTAAGGAACAACTGGACCGCAGTACGATCACTTACAAGGGTTTCCAAAGTCATGTCCCATGGCCATCTTGTTGATACTCGCAAATTGAATAATGACGTTATAGAACGTTTGTTCGTGTGATTGATCGCCAATCTGGTACGGTCATCAGGTTGGTCACTTAACTTGCTTGACGATAGCGAGTCTTACTTGGACGCGAAGGCATTTATACTCATGCTGAAAGAAAAGCCACCCCATACTCTGCTGGCGAAGGTCTTGATCCCATTCAATCGAGAATGAGCGAGGGTCTCGTGGGCGTGCGTCTCTTGGATGATAGAAGGTACCTAGAAGTGGAAAGCAAGCGCATCATTATTCATTCTACTGAGTTGGTCGGCGAATACAGACCAATCTGAACGTGTGCGATGAGAAATGGGTCGCGAAGAGCGTTAATCCTCCGCTCACGATCTCTCGCGATATTCGGATCAATGAAAGGCGCCTTTTCGAGCTCGAGGGTCAAGGATTTTCCAACCGAGTTTGTATTAGGGAAGAATTTGAGCTTTTTCCCCCTCACCGCTACGTCGACGTGACCCTGCTCATTGAGGCGCTTAAACTTCTTCCCTAGCGATTTCGTCAACATGAATGCTCCAGAACCGTCGTTCTGCACTCCCCCCGCCTGGCTTTTGTTCAATTGAACCTTGAAATTTGGTAGACGTTCCTTTGGATTAGTGACAAATAACCCAGGGCAGACATGGACCAGACGCGCAATTGCTGTCGTGACTTCCCATTCATCGGCTTTGAAATCGACGTTTCTGATATAAAATTCCATGATTACGACCGTAGGACTGAGATGAGATAGCTGCTCGTGGATGAGTTCTACAGTAAATGACTCATTCCATCGATAATCATTCACGGCAGGTAGTTCCGGGTGTCTAAGTTAGGCTTATTTCGGGGAAACGCAGATCCTTCAAGTCACGCAATTGTGCAAAACACTGCACCTGTGACGTTGACGTTGCTCGTCCAACTATCATGATGGACATTGAACTAGATAGTACAACGACCTTAGGGAGTACTAGCAGGCCAATCAATTCCCCATCGACGCCGAACCGCACAGTCGTCGAGCAGGACGCTGGTGCAACGTCACTTATAGGGTATACCTGATGATAAAAAAGAAAGGATAAGGATCGACGTCTACCCAGAATGCGAGCAGACAAACCGTTCTGAAGCTGTGAAATTGGTCAGCGAAGTTGGATTGCACAATTCAAGATGACTCACTCGTTGAAATTCGTCGTACGCGACACTCCTGATATTCTCATGTGCGTTCCGTATGACATTCATCATCCACTCCGCAGCTTGACGCTCGCTCAATCCAAGAACAAACCGATCCTTCAGCCGCTTGATGGTTACTTCCCCCTTGAAAGAAGGCAGACCAGTGCCCAGCATAAGCTGCACTGTGCTGACCAGTTGATCTGCATGAGGTCGTAGCGCAAGGAAGGCCTTGACGGTCAGTTGCTGGAAAAGTTCGTATCCTTGAGAATGTCGACCACCCATCAGAATAACCATCTCATGATTGAGTTTGAAAGAACTAGGCTCAAATTTGACACCCTGTGTCGCGAGAATGAGTGACGACGACTTTTTGTGATTGAAAATACTTACTCCGGGCCGTAAATATCAAGAACCAGACCATGTCAGCATTCGTGGCGAAATAGAAAATGTCAGACTTATCTATGTCGAACAGGAAGCCAAAATCTTAACGCAAGTATGGTAAGCGGTATGATACTGTCACTTCACGTGAAACCAACCTATGTGTACGATGTGTCCTTCGCCATCGATCATGATGTTACCATTGTGTCGATCCTTGATCTGCAAAATATAACACGCCACAGAGTACGCTGCCATGGACTGGATAAAGTTAAGACGAGCTCTCTGAAAAGCGACCGTTTCTTCTCCTCCATACTTAGAAACGAAAAAATCGAGCAGGTCATTGACTTTAGCGCGACCCATTTCATCTCGCGAGGTGGCATTCGGTACCACGTCGATGACGCCGCACTGATATACCCCAATCAGCGTATTAAATGAACTCGAGCAAAGTAAACTTTACCCCAGGGGCGGTGGCTGTGACTCTATATGGATAGAGGTACAATGTCAGACCGACGCTGGTGAAGACGTTCTTAAACATCGCGATAATCTGAAGTGCAAGGACATCCTGGCGACAGTCATCGCCTACTTTGAAAATAGCTTGCTGCCAAACGTCGGATTCTTCACGTTTCTCGATGCCAGAATCGTCTAGTAAGGCCTCGGGATCCGCTTCTACTACGATACGTTCCTTTCTCACTTTGAATGTAGCCATAAAAGGGGCCTGGGAGGATGATCGGTTTAGCTGACTGTATCACATTATGAGTGACATTAACCTTGGCATGACTCTGTAATGGGCGGCCAGATAGCTTGTCAATGTCGACAACCTTCCCATCTGGGTTACTGGGAAGGTAAACGCCAACGTCGACACGGATTTTGGCCATCTCTTCATCAATCTTTGCCTTGGAAAGGGTTAGACCATGTTTTAAAATGAAAAGATGAAAAGACTTGCTTTCTTTTCGGACTTGGGTCTCTTTATATACGGCCTCAGCTTCCCCGATATCGACGTAACTTCTTGGAAAAATCTGAACTCTCTGTCATAAAACGACCTCGCTTCCCCTGATAATGATTCGACAACTAGGTTGGTCATCTTGTCAAGAGCTGGTTTCATAGGATCTTCCTGGAAATGTTTATCTTCAAGCGTTTGCTCATTAACTACGCCTGCTGTACATACTATTTCTGCTGCGTCATCCTTGAAGCAGTTTGCCCTCATATTCCAGATGATTTGATGACAGAATAGCTGCGATATCATCGCGGTTTCAAGAATAAATCTGCCAATGTAACCTACAGTGTGTTTCGTTTCTATAATTCTTCGTCATACAGAACAAGCTCACCGAAGTCATCAAATCGTAGTGCCTGAACAACTTGCGGCACGAAGAAAAATGTTAAGTCGACCGGGTGTTCTTTGAGAACACGGTGAGCATATTGAAGCAGGTAAGGATCATTGTTGTGTTTTTTCTCGAAAAAGGTGGCAGCGATTACTGGTGGGACTGGAGCCCAGAGAAGGATGTGCTACCAAACATTCAGTCTGGCGCTAGGACTTCGGACAAAAAAAGGCAAAACCTTTAGCTCTCTCCTCTGATTCATGCGCGTGGTATCATCAATTAGATAGCGTAGACCTTCAGGGCTATGCATAACGACAACGGGGTTCGCGCGAACAAGCCTCTGAACCTCAGCGTGTGCCGCGGGACTTTTGAAGCGTTCCATCATATGGATGGCAATGGCCGGATCTATTTCCCATACACTCCGTGCAACCATGGGCCAGTTGCTCTGCCCAGACATGAATTGAATGTTCGAGTACGAATGGGCTGAGTCTCACCTCTGATATCGTTCGTTCAAGAGTCCCAGGGCGATCATGTCCCCTACTCATGTCATTTGCAGGATTTGCCCACACCGTGAGTCGATATATCTCATTCTCCACGAGTAGTCGGAGCGAGTGGTTGATGTTTTTAAGACGCGTTTGGTAAACTGTTCAGAGTCAGTCTGACCCATATAAGGTAATAATTTCTACACACGCGAGTTCTTTGTGATTGATTGAGCAGGGGGTAGGCTGGATAACGAAAAAAGAGCTCGGATCGAATCAGTCTGAAGATGCCCGAAGAATTCCGAGAGGACTTTGATATCGGCATCCACTTGAACACGATTCGCCCCAAACGACCATCTTAGGAACATGCTGAACAACTAAAATGCCAGATAAATAGAGTCGCTTACTGGGGCCTAACTGCAAACCATGCGTATGCTGTACGATAGAGATTTTCGCGCGTCGTGCACTCGGAGAAGACGTCTAAATTCGAGCTCTTCAATGTTTCAAAACCAAACAAAAGGAAGGAATAGCGCAGTTCACGGGCAAGCGGGTGCGTGCTGAAGTAGAGTCAGTGGAAGATCCAATATGTTCTGATGTGTAACTCGCCTGAATAATTTGTAGGCGTGGGTGGATCGTAAGACAAGCTGTCGCATAAGAAATATAACTGTCGATCGACGATAGCGAGCAGCCTGCAACCGACTGAATAACATTTGTAGGACAAGGGTATGTGGCAGAAGAAGACGTCGGGCGTGGGAGGTCGCACGATCAATTTCCTCCTTGTCTGTGGGGCTGTAACCTATTGGGTGGTAGAATGGATCGTCATAGCTGTTGGGAGACGTGAGCCACCGCAGAAATTATGGTAAGATTCAGATTAAATTCCTGACTTTAGACATTGCGAGAAAACCCCCTTTCTGTCTCTTACAGTGGCAAACCAAGCCGCCAAAATCTCGCTTATCAGGACAACTTCGGCAACTGGCTTCTCCGCTATCACCCACGTCCAAACCTCAATGCCAGCAGCTATAGCAGACGGAGTGAATACTTCGAATGGTAGAGTGACGAGATAATGCAGGAGAGTGTACTCGCACTGCCAGTCGTCAACCACAGGATTCCAAAACGATAATGCTAGCAGATACCTTATCCAACGCTATGACAGTCGCTGCGCAACGAAATAACAGGCGTTTGAGGTCTTGGACAGTCAATGTGCTAGTCTTCCCCAAGATAGCGTCCATGGTATCCTCCATCTTATTCTTCAGTGCCAAGATGTCAGTGAGAGTCGCATTTTGTGGAGGAACTTTGTCCAAAACGTCTTGAGCTGAATTTTATGGTACATGAGCCACTGCTTTTCGATTGTATGAAATTACCTGCCCTCTCGACTGGCCAGCCGCAGGCCTGCTGCTTCACCCGCAAAGTAGCTTTTATCAGCAAGCTGGCTCGCAAGTACCTTTGCGCGATCATATTCCCAGTTAGATAGGGAACAGAGTGAAGCTGGAAGATGTTAGAAACCGGGTTTCTGAGCGCGATATCACATACTTAATTGTCGATGTGGCGGCCCGAAGGCTTTGGCAAAATTTTCTGCCATAGATGCACCTAGTTCGGACGTGTCAGAGCCAGCGAGATACTGTGTCGCAGCTAGATATCTCTGTTGAATCGCCATTATACTTGTGTTATGCACATCAGGATTTTTTGGGAAAATTTACCTGGAGAGTTGACTGCAATTCTATCGGCGCGCGGCTCAAACCAAGCTCAAACCAATTGCTTGCATGTCGCTGCAACTGCCGGAGAATATCATTTCTGACTTTGTAATCATCTGTCAACTGCAGACGTATACCCGTACGTTCAGAGTAGAATTCATATATAGGATTGTACTACAATGAAAATGTGAGGGTGCAGAACCATTGGATTGGGAATGACACAGACCTCGTCGAGATATTCATTTTCACAAGCACGTCTCAGGAGCGTGAGACACTCAAGAATAGCATAGACAAGTGTTGCGTCACACATCAACGACGGAAATGAGGTAATCAAACGATTGAGGTACCTCGAGGCGACCTCGCGAGCACGCGCAATGCGGTGGGTACTGGCCACAAGCAAATTGCACAGTTCTGACGAAAGGTGATACGGAAGTGCTTGCTCCGCAGCCTGGGTGTTTAGATCAGCACTGCACCCACGTATTACCTGTTCGTTCCATCAGCTCCTGCTAGCATCGATCGAAAGAGGAAGCATACATTCTCAGCGACAGCATCCATGCAGACATTCAGACCGTGTTGCTTATTCAAACTTGGATTGGTGAAGTAGGAAACCAAGGAAGAAGGCAGTCCAGCCGCAGAGCGCATTGTCTCTATGTCATGCATAGTCAACACGAAAATGACTTGACCAGTTGTTAATGATGGCAGGTCGCCCGCGCTCGAAGAAATATGGCGTGTAAGACAAGCACGGTGCTTCGCCAGGACCTTGGTAGCTGATTAATATTTTAGTGTCACGGAGCTAGCAAAAACCATACCGAATGGGCATACTCGTGTCTTACAACAGTACGATACTCCAAATCACTTACCGCATCCGATACATTCTCGAGGACTAAACATGGTGTTTTTATTGCGATCCTTGCAAGTGCAGGCAATAGCCACGTCATGGCACTCTTCTCTCTCTCCTCTTCCCCAGAAGTAGTAAAATGAAAAAGAACACACAAGAACCACAAATTTCGGAACAGATTGGTCAACTCGGTGGTAGCATGGAGGTGGGGTGTGAAATCGGCGTGATCCAGGAGGGCTTCAATAGGAAGAAGAAGCGAAGCGAGCTGTTCTATCATCTCTTCCGTCTGACGAGTTCGTTCGTTGTTAATGATGGTGTCACCAGACGGGAGACAACAGCCAACCTTTCCATTGTATCCTGCAGCAGCGGTATTTTGAATCTCCACACCTTTGTCAGAGAAGAGGGCGAGGAGCTCTTCCAAGTACACATCGTAGAGATCAGGTCTTCTGTCGACTTCTCGAGCAAGTCTAGTCTGTGCTGCCAATACCTAATCGTGCCAGTGGTGGTGGGCACTCTGAGTTTCCGGAGAGCAACTCTTAACCTACCATATTGTTAGAGAACCTGGGATCTTCCGGATTTGCTGTGCGATTGATGGCCGAAAACGCACGGATGATATCCACGAAGGCATCCTCGGGAGCAACCAAGGCCAAGTCTACCAAGTTGTACGCAATAGCTGCCTCGACTGTGGGTTCTGCCGTGCGGAGCCTTTGCAACAGCATAGAAATTGTAAGCTTCGTCACCTCTTCTTTGTCAAATTCTAGAGCAAGCCGCGTCACGATGGATATTGTAGTGATCCCAATAAGACGTTTTTCCTCGTCGGAACGACCCCGAAGACCCACGTCTTCGCTCTGAAAAGTGAGCCGATCAGTGGAAGACGACAGAGGAGGGGTATAAAGTGGATTGTACAAAAGCTGCTGCGAAGAAGACTCAAAAATCTCTTGGCTCGTTGCAGCGATGTAATTTAAGAGAGAATACATGTTAGACATGATAGAATCTTCTCCCGGTGCCAGCTTTCCGATGAAATTAGTCAGTGATTTTCCACAATCTCGGGCAGGAATCCCACCTTGATGCACAAACCAAAGCATTTTGCTGCGGCTGTGAATGGTGGCGGAGAGCGTTTCTCGGTATTGAAAGCAAATTCAAATATCGGAAGAGGAGAGGTTACGAAACGACGTAGGTGGTGTACCAGCTCCTTCGCAATCTCTGGGAAATTCTGGACAAGTACAGTCATTGCTTTGAGAGCTGCCTCCTGAACCAAGTTGTCCATTATCGTGGTCTTGTCGCTCAGAAGTAGACCGAGACACGCATAAAGGTCAGGGTCAAGTTCTCCCAAAGCAACCGAACATATAGACGCCAATTTCTAAATGTGGCAGTTCATCCATGTGTACCGTTAGTGGAAATGAAACTCACCAGGCTCTCAGACATCGTCTCCCATGCATATGTATCAAAGGGAGGTTCAATATCCATATCCTGTATCTGCACCAAAAGATCCTTGAAGCATTGTAGGGATCCCCTTATGGTGGAATTCAAGGCATCTTTCGTCGCTCCATCCTCCATAGGCAACTTCTTCGCGGCTTTCTTCATCAGACTTAACCAAGCCTTGTTAGCAGCAGCAGCTTCCTTCAATGGTCCTCGATAGTGGACACTCTCTGCCGAGACCGCAACAAGAGCTTGAGCGAGCACAGTCCATTGCAATTCCATGACACAGCACACGATGAAATACCCACTCAGGGGTCTCCCGAAGTTGATGTAGCGTGTGATGAATGCATGACAAAAGGAAAAAGTCTCAGATGAGTCTGGATTTGCCTCTGCTTCTTGATGGATGTCAAGGAGGAGTCGGTTGATGCATTCAAGAATGGGATCTTGGACTAAGCCAGCAAGAGCATGAGATAGAAGCTGCCACTGAGCTACTGTCCAAGGAAAGAGCATTGAAGTGATGGCACGGTAGAGGCCGTGTACAGAGGGAGTTAGCTGCGTCAGGACCTCAAGTGCTAATGGATTTCAATTGGTGGTTTCGAATTTAAAACACTCGAGAATACTCACGGCTCGCTTTTGGAAGCTTCTGTACTACTTGAGCAACGAAGCGTAGGATAGTATCGACTGTCTGGTCTACTCGATCAGGATGAGTAGAGCAGACCCGTAGGATAGCAGAAACAGTCGAGTAGACAAGCTGATCCGGGAGTGCCCACTCTATGAGAGGAAGATCAAAATAGAGCAGTGCAATGGCAAACATGCTCACCGTCCCAGGATAGGGATTGGTCGTAATTAATGTGAGGCGCGTCATCCAAGAGACCGACGAGAACCGTTATGAGTGTATCAACTTCATCTCGAACATGGTTCTCGGGAAGGTTTACAACCATGTCTCCAAATGCAATATTACAATGTGCCCGCGCTTCCGTCTTGTAAGGTGATCAGACAATGGGAGGTTGGAAATACAACAGTCAGCATCCGCACCATGCATATCCTTTTGCTCGCGCTTGTGTTCGATATCCCGCCACTTGACTTGGAATGATCTTGTGGAAGCATTTGAGCTTTAGACTGAAGGTGACCTTGAATACTCAAAAGGTCGCCTTCAGTGCCTGGCTCGTGCGCGGCCAGGTCAGATAGAATGCGTTGCCGAATATTGATTTCCAGACTAAGAGCGAAATGTGGTTAACGCTGAAGAACTAGATAGTGACAGAAACAGACCAATCCATGGCTACTCTCTCAGCGAGAGGATTGAAGTTGAAGCGGCAGGCTGGAACCGAGTCGGAGTAATGATGGAGTCTTCACTAGGTTTATGTAAGTAATTTAGTACCAGTGACATCCGAAGCCAAACTTTATTACGGTTACCAAACGTGGAAATTATTCCACTCAATGCACCTCAGTCTTCAATTGGAGGTGAAGTTCAAAGGCGCTATAGCCAAGTGGTTACGGCGACAGATTCGAATGGCACGCGATATCTGTTACTCTTTGAGTGCGCAGGTTCGAATCCTGCTGGCGTCGCTTTTTTATTTTTTGTGTGTGTGGCGATTTGTGTTCCAATTAACCTGAACTCAGTCCGGCTAGCCACAAGTTCACGGACCACAACTAGCCAAGTATGACCAGAGGCAGTGACATCGCATTCTGGGAGATCTTGAATGACAAAGACCTTCGTTCTCGTCTTGATAGTCTCCCAGGTTGTCTTGGCTTCTCCGGAGTCACTCTCAAATACACCACGCCAGTCCTGTCATGCTGCTTCTTTCTCGTCTTCATGTCTATATGCTTCTCGGCGTTCTTGCGACCTCGAAAGGAAGTCCATATTCACACCAGGGCTGCTCTTCGAGCTCTCCTCGCCATAGTAGTACCAACGTGTTCACTCTGGCCGAGCCGCTACATCGAACTTGCGAGCGTTCTCCGTTCACGCGTCGACATACCCCTAGAAATTATCATCGAGGATACGATCGACGGCGTTATAGAGTTTTGCGACCCAATCAACGACCTGGCAGCTCTTGTAGGCTCAGGCGAAACCGTTCACGGACATACCATATGCATAAATATTGGGTGGAAGTGGTGGATCAATTGTTTCCACTGGTGGACGCTTGCCAAGGTTCGTACTACCTATTATCTAACAGATGTTTAAGTTACACAGGGAACACGATCGGACAGTCCAAGTCAGGTATGTATATGCGGTAGCTCTGTTCCATCGAGTGTACATCCATTACGTCATCATTCAGTGTTGCGTTCGCCAGGATATATGTCAAGGCTGTCTGATTGGTTGCATGACAAGAAGCCCGCCGCCAACTCAAGTCCCCTGCTTTGTCTCGACTCTCTTCCTCACGGCACAATTCCCCTCTTAAACGCGGGTTGCAAGGTGACACTGGAGTTTACGGCTTTCTCCCCGTCTCTCCGAATATTGAGCACGGCGCAAATTATTTCCGCCATCCCGTTCATCATTCCCGAACGTTCGCGTCGCTGGCCGCGATCTCTCGTCTCCGTCCTCAAGCAACTTAGTGCTTCATACGGCCCTAATCTGGTTGTTGACTCACTCTCAAACATTTCGGCTGACTACGAACGTGCATTGGGTCACATGTACAATTCGTCCTCTAAGGAGCAGAAGATCCGCGAGATGGGGGTGAAGAATCTGGGTATTAGGGCATGGCGTCGGGACATGTTCCTAGTGGCCCTTGAAGCTGCACTTGTGCGTCGGGGATGGATCGAGAGATGGGCTGTTCAAGTTACTATTAAGTGAGAAACCGTGTTTGCCCTCTAGTTTTCATGACCAAGTTCCACGTGTTGTCATCGTCGTTCTGGCGACCTTCCACACGACATACTTAATCTGCAATAGCCGTGCTCAAAGGATTCCGTCATGGACTTTACAAGCACCATAACATTTCCAACGATTGTTATGCAGTTGGAAAAAATTGTCGAGATTTGTGAAATGATGGATATTTCGACGACCGGCCATGGATCTCAATTGAAGTGCCACATCAAATCCCGCCTGTCCCCTTTGCGTTGAGAGCGCTGGACTGATCCATTCAAAACGAGCCTGGTACTACCACGAGGCAAACCAACCAGCACAAGACAGCCAGGGCTGGTTATACATGAAGCGGACAGGAACAAACCCGAACGCTGAACAAAGCATCCTAAGTACATCATGATGAAGTCACAACATATGTATAATTAACTCTTGCATCCCTACATCTCGTATAAAGTTCAAGACTTAGCCGACATCCTGCAGGTCCGATATTGAGAGTGCCTGCCTGCCATGTGTTCGTCGACGCGGGTTCCCAGGTGTCACAAGCGGCCGGACCCATATCCTCACGTGGCCGCATTTTGTTACTGTCAGTAGTGCGCGAGGGATGAACGTCAGGCAACTTAGCATGTCGGCCTCGATATGTTTAACCTGAAGAAAGCGCACGTTTGGTAAGTAAACGAAGATATCCGGCAGCTGACAGCGTACCACAACTGGCTGGACTGCAGATACCTCGTTTCTGGATGGTGCAGGATGATATCTAGGTGTTGAAAATTGTGTGGTTGAGCCAGTCCCACGACGATATGCCGCAGCTAGTGATATACTGGATGCCATTGAAACACGCGGATGATGGCCATGTTGAAGTTTTGGTCTGTGTAGCGCACTACTGGAAAAGTCCCACTGCAATGATGAGGTCAGAATCAGTGCTTAGTCGACATGAATATAAGCGAACCAAGATCAGTTTGTTGTCCTCTCCAACACTACCAAACCGGTATGTCCGTCCGTCACATTTCGGTGCATCAAATGCAACAGCGGACACAAAAGATGAGTGTCCCTGGCATCTAGCAACCACACGCTGTTCCCACGGGGAAAATATTGTCAAAAGATCATCTTGTCCACCTGTCTGCGAGACAGATAAAGTGGGCGATCGTGACCTGGAGGAAATACTATACCAGGATGAGCCGACCATCGGGTGACCACGCGACAGAGGTCAATGCGCCGAAATATGACGCATAACAATCAACAAGTCTGGGATGTTGTCAAAAGAAAGACATACAAAAAGTATACCACTCACTGTTCAGCAAATGCGTCGATCACCCTTAGACAACCATCCTCTGATATGGCAGCGACATGCTTAACATCGGGAGAGAACGCAAAATCTGTGTATGGAAGGTTGAGAGGGCTCACAAAGTCATGAACCAAGTACGTACCTACAACAGCGCGCCTGCTCAGCCTCCAATGACTGACGGGATTTTTGGCAGCCCCTTTATCTGCTCTTGCCCCTCCACTCACGTTGGCTTCGGGGTGCCATGGAGGCACGGTAACGTATATGGTCGTTAATGGATCCCATTCCCCTGCTGGTTGTGACTGATTTAGAGACGGATGTGGATTAGATTGTGGGAAACACGGGGTTAATGCTCGGGTAGTGGGGACTGTCACGCTGAACACCCCATCATCTCGTTCCTTGTCATAAACAATTATCGTGCCATCTGCATGGGAAACAAGGAAGAGGGTAGAGGATGCGGGAACCCAGCGCACTGCAGTACAAGGGGAGGAGGAAATAGAGCCCTCGAAAATCAACGTGAGCGACGAATGCGACGAATGGTGTAGCCCAATTGGTAGTCATACCTGCTTGTTAAGACGGCCATATCGACCAGCCATGGGATCTATGAAGCAATGGTCTCAGCAGACACCTCTGGCAAATGACAAGCCACGACACACCAAACCAGACTAGATCGCCTGTATTAAACCCAATGACAACATCAAGTCTCTCGGGTGAAGCAGTGAGAGTATTCACGTCATGACAGGTTGGAAATGCGGAAAAACTAATTCTTGTGAGTGGTTCCTGTTGTTTGATTATTAGCAGTGGTATACACCAAGTTTAGTGCGTGTGCACACCTTGGCTTTAGTGCCAACCTCATACCAGAGAAAGGTCTTACCAGAGTTGTAGAACATGAATGTCGCCTCGCCCTGTTTGCTGGAAAGAATCTTATTCAGTCCCTCGACGCTCTGCATGCGCGTTATGAAAGTAGATGAAGTCGTGCGCATGTTATGCTTCGGTTTGGAAGAGCTGGATTTCTTCTTCCCCAAGACGGATGGGTGCGCGAAGAGGCTGTGGTGATGCTCCTGGGACACGACTGGATCTTGTGCGGTAGTCGTTTGGGGCGATGTTACGTCTGGTGGGGTGAGGTTGTCATCTGGGGTGTCGCTGGAGGACAAACTGCGATCATCCGGCTGCTGTTTTTCCTTGTCTCTGTCCTTGTCTTTTTCGCGCTCTTTTTCTCTACGCAAATCCTTGTTGAGGTTCGCGCCAAGCAACTGTGCCAAACCCGGGGAGCTCGCATGTTTCGAGTGGTTGAAGTGGACAGTGACGGCGGAGAGCCGTGTGGGGTATATCTGAGCGGTGCTCGACAGTGCTGGTACGATGGGCGGCTTGTGCTCTTCTGTGACAGAGTACACGCCTTCCGGCGCTACGAATGCGCTGTCGTTCTCCATCGCTGCTGCCATTGCCGTCGTGGAGTCTGACCGCGTGAACGTCGCTATACTAGATATTATACTGCAACCGCGCGATGGACTTGGACGTCTTTCCCAGTTTCGCCAGTGAAAAGACTGTACTCACAGTAGAATGACCCGGCGAACTCGGATAGGAACATACCGCGGTTGTACCGGACCCACCGGCTATCAGGTGAGCACTCGGATCTTGCATACATATATCGCACCTTGTCAATTGACCATGCTCATGTTCATCACCACTCCCTCGACTCTCCGCCCTCTCACCCGCCTGTCTACAGTCGGATGTCCCCGTCAGTACATCTGGCTCGGCTCTGCCTCTGACATTGGACAGACGCAGCGTTTCCGGCGATGGTATTCAGCCAACACAGTCGAGCCGCCAGCAGCAAGTGGCCACCTCACCTCCGTGGCATCCTCGCAACTTCTCCGCTCCATTCGCGAATCTGCCTTCCGTACACCGGGTTTGACGTGGACCGATGAAGACGATTCTGGCACTGTGCGATCTATGGTGGGAGGTCGCGAAACAAGGAAGATGAACATGTATCAAGCCGTAAGGGATGCGCTCAGGTATGGTGGGTGGCTTTGTCCGTCTGCATTGTTGACAAGGTGGCAGCATTGCACTCGCAAAAGATGACACCGCTGTAGTCTTTGGAGAGGACGTTGCATTTGGGGGTGTATTCCGCTGCACAATGGTACGGTTTCTACTCTTTCTACATGTCGCTCGGCTCTTACGTATCCTCTGCAGGGCCTTGCGGAAGAGTTCGGTAGGATTGCCAGTGTCTTACTCGTCCGTGATGACAGACCACAGTTACATACACACGGCTAGGTCGCGAACGCGTTTTCAACACCCCCTTGACGGAGCAAGGCATCGCTGGTTTCGGTATCGGAATTGCGTCAATGGGACACACAGCCATCGCAGAGATACAATTCGCAGACTACATTTATCCTGCTTTTGACCAGGTACGCTCCGACCCACGTTCTCTCATTTGCAGTCCTCAGCATTGATACAGATCGTAAATGAGGCTGCCAAGTATAGGTATCGCGCGGGTGGGCAATTTTCGATTGGTGGACTAACAATTCGTACGCCAACGATGGCAGTCGGACACGGGGGTTTGTACCATTCGCAAAGCCCTGAAGGCTTCTTCATCGGTGCTTCGGGGCTCAAGGTAAATGCTTTTTCTGCCTTTATGGTGTTTCAAAGCTGACGCGGGCACATCTTGATCGCAGATTGTCATCCCAAGGTCGCCAATTCAATGTAAGGGGTTGCTCTTGGCATCAATCCGTGACCCCAATCCTGTTCTCTTCATGGAACCTAAGATTCTGTATCGTTCTGCAGGTAAATCTGTACGAGTCTCTGATGTCTGTTTCTTCTATGCTCACACCGTAGCTGTCAGTCGAGCAAGTTCCAGTCGATGATTTTGCCCTCCCTCTCTCTCGTGCCGAGATTCTTACCCCGGGGTCTGACCTAACCCTACTCTCTTGGGGTACACCAATCTACAACTGTGAATCTGCCCTTAATATTTTGCGTTCTCCACCCACCTCCTTGGAGTCTCTTATTCCTGCCTCACTACGGAGCGCAAAGGTAGAGCTCATAGACCTGCGCACCATACTACCCTGGGATGTGGAGACTGTCGTGGAGAGCGTCAAGAAGACCCGGAGGTTGGTTGTCGTTCATGAAGCAGGGTATACTGGAGGTGTTGGAGGTGAAATTGCAGCAGAAGTGCAGAAAAGGGCATTTTTGCGGTTGGAGGCACCTGTGAAGCGAGTTACCGGCTGGGAGTGAGTACCCATTTTACTTCCATTCGCTGAGAATGTTCTCAGGTTCGTGGTGACAGTGTGCCTGCTGCATTGCAGTTTGAAAAATTCAACATTCCGGATGCAATCAGGATTCTAGACGGTATCATCGAGACTCTCACTTATTGAGCACTAGGTAGACCACTAGGGGTTGACAGTCGATGGCTGTATATACCTTACGATTACAGTGATAATTTTCTTCATGACAAGGCCTGTAGGCAAGGAACTTGGCAACTACTACAGCAGGCGATGTACACCATGGTGTAAATGCATAGTAACTTGAAGATGGCGCGATCGTTTTAATTCCCTACATATCTGATGGCTCTTCCTCGAATTCCTCTGTCATACCTTCTTCTACCTCGTCTGAGTTCTGTTCTTCATCCATATCTTCAAGGCCGGCGTCCAAGTCTGGTCCGGAGTCCTCGTTTTCTTCGTGGGGTGGTGTCGCGCCTTCGTCCGTGTTGCGGCCACTGGACGAGTCCTCCGAATCATCCTCTGCCTACAAGTACACGCAGACCGAATTGAACGTTGTTCCATGAGATTGGACAGGGTATGCACACGTACATCGTTCTTTTCCTCTAGCTGCGTGGTGTGTCTGCCTATTGGGATATACCATACGAAGCCGCGGTTTCGGACGTGTAGATTCTGATTTCAGGTACTATGAACAGTGCAGTAGATGCTGTGAATGCGCACGTACACAGTCCTCCAGGTCATTCTCTTCATCAGATAGGTCGTCCGCCTCGCGTTGTAGATCTCTGACATGGTTTATGCGCCCCTGGTATCGATCGGCTTTGGGAAAAGGAGTTGGGCCTATGTGAGGTGGCTTAGGAAGAACGAGAGGGACGACGGGGGGGCGGGGTATGAGCGTCGGCGACGTAATTGACATGCGGGTTCAAGACGCCCAATCTATTACATTCTTGGTAACGGCGCCAGTCTCCGATTCCAGCTCCCAGATACGCAGTGCCCTTTCAGCGTAATCGTATGTAGATATACAGCAGGGTGTTTTGTATACATGAATGAGCTCGTGTTGTCGTGATGCTCCCGGTGGACTTACTGTCTGATGAAATTGCCAAGTTACTGGCGCAAAGTCAAGTACAAACAAGATAATATAGCATGGTCGGTTCAAAACCCCAGGGATAGTACGGCCACCGCAAGGCTTTGGGACCATCTTCTGATGCTTGCCCAGGGCATGGAAGGCGCCGTCAAACATCCACAAGGAGTAAAGTTGCTACATTACAGCAAGACAATAAATGGAGGTTTATGAGTGAGCCACACTATCAAGTAGAAACGACCAAAGAGCGTCCGGGCGCTTGAAATCGTGGTGCACTATGCTCACTAACCAGCGTTTCTCCCACACCTTGTCGAGTAATGCCCTCTGGGAGGACTCGGGGGCGTAAAAAGATGCCCACTCGCCCCATATCGAGAAAGCATCGTCCTGAAATGTCAATGTATGTTTGATAAGGTTGATTATGCTCGGTCGTATCAACGGCATCGCACCTTCCATGTAAGAAATGATTCTCGTTCAATGATTGTTGTTTGTACCACCTCCTGACCGGGGAATACTCCCCACGTCACCGCATTCCTTCCGTCTTCTGGAATATTAGTCCTGCATTCACCCTAAGGTACACTATGATCAGGTCATTAATCCCACCCAAGAGCCATAGCCTACCTGAGAATTTGCGGCAAAAAAATGGATCCATCCATTTCCTTCCGTTTCGACTGTTTGCTCGATCTGATATACGACCTTTTCGTCCGCAAAAAATTCGACAAACCCTTTCTGAAAGACATAGCCACCCCTTGGGCCCCAGCCAAAGACTTCATCAGTAGAGCTGGCATTATCGATTGCAGGCTGAGAACAGACAGTCCATAGCCCTTGGCTAGTAAGTTTTTTCAGGTGCTCAAGGATTGTTCCAGATTCGGAAGATAGTGGAAAAACAGAGAAAGGCGTGGAGGGAATACTGGAGTCAAGATAATCCAAGAAAAGCTTGGTCAGATCCTCCGTGTTGGTTGGATTGCCCCAGTAGGATTGCACTGCATGGATCTAGGAAGACGTTCGAATTTGCATGGATGAAGGTCAACCGTGAAGGTCATACATTGATTCCCAAACCACCCCACTGATCTTGCGTACCGAACGCGGGACTCTTGTAGTCACCAAACCGACCATTTGGGAACTCGTCCCAGGTCGCTGCATTGTTAAGTTCTCCGCGTCCAGGAGGCTCCGCCTCTAGTGTCGGTTTGCTTGTTAATGCGTTCGCAGCGTTTGTGGTTGCAAGGCTCGGAGTAACTACCATGTCTGAACTAGGAAGTGCAGGGCGAGTCGAAGGCGAAGGAGAATCCTTATCGTGGGGATCGTAATCAAGGAATTACTCTGGATGAGTAAAATGACCTCACAGCAATAAGTTTATTCTTAGTGACTGGGCTACTACCAGCCCACCCAAGATCCTCAAGGACAAGCTGAATACTCTTTTCAAGGTTGAGGGTGCAGAAGTGAATACCAGAAACGAGGCCAGGTTCGGTGATCCGCTGTATGATGTCAACGGCGAGACGAACACCATAGTCCTTGATAAGTTGATCGTCATGCTATTGTGATTCCTAAATTAGCCTCCAGTACAGTCTACCGAACGACCTACCCGGATCGAGTCTAAGTCAGCCATGACATTTGGCGGAACCTGGGCGCCGCATAGCTTGATGACTCTGAGGAAGGATGCATATGTCTGTATGGGCATAATACCAGGGATGATGGGCACCATTATGCCTGTATGTTATGAGGAAAGAGCCTTTATCCGGAAGGGCCACCAACCTCTGCTTCGAACTTTCTGAATCCATTTAATGAAACGGTCTGAGTCATAGAACAATTGTGTTACAATGAATTCCGCCCCGGCATCTACTTTCTGTTTGAGGATGTCGATGGTATCTTCCTCGTTAGTGTCACTTTCTGGGTGACCTTCTGGGTAAGCTATAAAAATAGTGAGTTAGCATCACGATTGCTCCTGTTTCAGCACTAGGTCATGTCAATTACCGGCGACACCTATGCAAAAGTGAGCCGAGTACGTCTGCGAAGAACGTATATATTTGACTAGATCAAGTCCAGATGTGAACCGTGAATCAGTCGGCGTCCAATGCTCCTGTCCGCGCGGAGGATCTGCGCGAAAAGGATAAAGACATTGATATCTAGTGAAAAATAAGAATGGCTGACCACCGCGGAGTGCTAGGATGTTCTGTATACCCCGTGCTTTCGCTTCCTGTGTATTCGGTTATGTATTGGAAGGGGGGAAGACCGCTGACGCACGCGTAAAGCATCATCAACCATTCCAGGAAGCATGTTCGTGCAGGTCAGATGCAGAACAGTGTCGATGCCATACTCGGACTGCGTAAATCCGGCCAGATCGAGACTTCTGTCTTTTGTGGAGCCACCGGCACCCCATGTTACATTGATTGCAATGGGATGAAGTGCAGAGAGACGCGATATACGAGAGATGAGGTTGTCGAAGCCCTGGCTACTTTTCAGCAGAAAGAAGTATAATCTCACGCATGCAGCGTACCTGGTCTGTGCGGGGAGGGAAGAATTCGAATGTATAGAAGGGATGGGTAGGCGCGTGCGTGGCGATCTTGTCCGACAGTTTCATTGTAGTCGTTTAATCAAAAGTACGAATGCAGAGCGATCGTGATGTAGCATTTATTACATAAACAACCCACTTCCAAACAAGGGTAAACTCGTAGTAGACGCCAACTCATATTGACCTGGACCAACTCTGAACGCAACAAGGGCAGCAACCTGGAATCCTCCGACACGACACACCGACACACACACAATGGACACGTTGTCGACACCCGCAACCGCTGACTTCTCCTCGACACCACCAAAGCGCACCAAGATCGTGTTGCTGGGTGACCAGAGTGTCGGGAAGACCAGTCTGATCACAAGGTCAGCCCCCGGGACACCAAGACTGTTCCTCAAGTACTTGCGCTCATGTGGTCTACGTGCAGATTCATGTACGATACGTTCGACAACACCTATCAGGCCACGATTGGCATCGACTTCTTGAGCAAAACCATGTACCTCGAGGACCGAACCGTTCGGTTACAGCTGTGGGACACTGCTGGACAGGTGAGCCGACACTCGACGCTTTAGAAATGCACTCATATAGGATGGCCTATATATCATAGGAACGATTCCGTTCGCTAATACCGTCATATATCCGTGATTCCTCCGTAGCAATAGTTGTATACGACATTACAAGCAAGTCCCTATGCTCCAACTCAGCTTCCATGGCTTATCTCTATGAGTGCAGACCGGCAATCTTATCTGTCGACGTCAAAATGGATTGACGACGTGCGGTCAGAACGTGGCAACGATGTCATCATCGTCATGGTCGGTAACAAGGCTGACCTATCGGAAAAGCGGTCCGTCCTTGCATAGTCCCCTGCCTTGCGCAATGCATGTCTAACCCCCCGCATCATTCCAGTCAAGTTACGGTTGAGGAAGCAACTCAGAAGGCAACGCAAATGAACATCATGTTCATGGAGACATCGGCCAAAGCTGGTCATAACGTTAAATCGTTATTCAAGAAAATTGCCATGTCACTGCCTGGCATGGATAATAATGTGCAACCAGACGCACAGAACGCTAGTATGTATTTTGCTTGGGGTTGTGCTAATGAGACCTGAATGGAGGCATTCCAGAAATCGATGTGACAACTGCTCAAACACCTACTGTTCCGGAAGCTTCACAGTGCAATTGTTGATGTGTCCCTCGCCCTCCATCCCACATTATATACCACGATTTTGTTTCCGACATATCAATCGTTTACTACGATTCATCGACGTGGGTCTCCAAAGTACTACCATTTGCTTTGATCTGTCTGCTATCCACGGTTCATAGTGTTACCTGCGCCTCTTGGGTGTGTGGCTTTGTATTGGGCCCACTGTTCGTCCTTATGGCGTTTCTCCTCTACTTTCAGTTCTCCCGGCACTGTCCCATCCATTTCCGAATCTATAGTGAGCTGTTCAGATGATGTGGATGTGGCTTCAGTCTGGGGACTGTCTGGACAGCTTAACCTAGTACAAGTGTTCTCACAGTATGGCTTACCCTCCGGTGGACAGAATACCCCCACGCTGTCGCTCTATTTCCAAGTATTCGTCAACAGTCATGGTTGGTAGACGGTGGCCAGGCCCGAAAACCTGTGCATGCAGGCGAGTACAGTCCAGCACGCTTGCAGGCAAAATCGTAAAGGGCCGCAACGGCTGCAGCAATGATCAGTAGAGTATACAATTATCCTTATTGGCGCCCACCTTGCCACGCGGGTCCAATAGGGGTCCTCTGTTGGGGATTTCGGGGGCAGCGTCAATTTTCCACATGTCCTGCTGGTCTTTTGTCTTGTCTTGTCGTTCGTCCGCTGGTGGCTCTAGCAGTGGGGACGGGGGCGGAGCATTGCACAGTAACTGGATCTCTTGAGCTACACCTTCAAGTTGTGTACACGCCTGAGTGTAGAAGAGTCTAAGAAGAAGCAATGTAGCTTCTCTGAGGACATTCTCAATTTCAGGATCTTCAGCATCGTCTTCCGAAGGCAGAAGTAAAGATGTTACTAGGTCGAAGTCATTGAACGAGCGGTCCTCGGAAACCAACTGTCGCCGACGTCTCCTAATTACCTCTATACGAGTTCGGAGATCCTTCTCGGCTTTGTATTGTTTGATTTTGACCTCCCTGCGTTTCGCAGCGTCTCTGATAGAGAACGGTTGTTGAGCATACAGGACACGGTCGGTCTCCGGTACGATGTCGTATGTTTCAAGGCTGGAAATATACATGTTCAGGAGACGCTAGTAGCGGTATCAATAACGTGCTTGTAATCCGCCAGTTCTCGGACCCACCTGAACTTGCGTCAGGTTACTCATGCGATCACCCCTCCCGGTGGTTCTGACTCGGTTCTGCACATCTGCACGGATAAATGGGAGAGATAAATACACGAGATCTGACGTGGAGATGTCGTCGAGTATTTCATTCAAGCTGAAGAGTGATAGATTGGCGACTTGGGAGGTCAGCTGAATGAGATCAGAGAGCGTGTCTTGGATGAGTTCCTGGAAGTGATCATATTAGCCAGATACAATCGTTGGTTAACCCAACGCATGCCTGAGTTTCATCGTTTATGGTAGGTAAACTGGAAGTTCTGGCAGCCTTGTTCAAGGCTCTCACGTACAGAGCTGGGAGTGATAGCGAGCCAGACATGATGTGTGCCAAGGGTGCCACTGGGATTTCCAGGTGCACACCGAGTATTCGGGGGCCACATCCAAGCCTGACCTGGCACCCACTAGGATGAACTTGCAAGGAGGTGACCACTCAAACACATCTCGTTTGGACTCGCAGGACTACTTCTCGCGCAAGCGAAACCTCACAGATCTCCTTCACCTCAAGGACGATGATTCGGGATACATTGAAGGCAAGGTTTTTATGATATGGCCGCCCCGAAACAGGTCGCACCGCGTCAATCTTGAGGTTGTGGAAGACTCTACTATCTACCGCTTCGAACTGGAGATCCCTCACAGAGATGGGATTACATTTCGACCACATGAACGCGTATGTCTTGCCATCAAAGGGATGAGGGTTGATCGGCGTCAGGAATCCAGTGCCCCGCATTACTTTCCGATCGTCCTCCGTTTTCCCGACGGTGTCGTCTTTAAGTATTTGAGTGGCGTTAATGCAGGTAAAGTCGTTGACACATGGGTAGGTAAGTGCATCTCCAGTGAGACTGACAACTGTACACTAATTCTGTTTTAGAGTCTACAGGAAATACAGACGAATGGTACAACCCTGGCATGATTCACACTGTCTCAGACGCAGTTACCATTGACGCGTCTGAGATCCATCATAGTCCAGTCCCGACGATAACTTGCCCACCCGTGCCGACCTCTCCGCGAAGAGGTATCACCACTCGTCACGGTGAAGGCGTTGAGGTGGATCGACCTCTTCCATCGTTGATTACAGTCGCGGACGGCGGGGCTACCGCACAGTCGACGCGACAGGCTCAGCAACGTAGCACCGAAAGACCCGGTCGCTCTTCAAAAGCAAGAGCACGAAAGAAACGAAGATTGAACAAGGAGAAGGAGTCGACATTCCCTAACCAACTAGCAAATGACACAGATGGACCACCCCCAGCTGATATCGCTACGCCTTGCTGCGAACAACCCCAAACTTCGATTGTCGGCTCCTTGACCGGTGTATCTGACGGTCATCCAAAGCTCCATCAGGTTAGTAGGCACACCAACGGAGAAGCCTCTATCCGGGAGGACAGCGTGATCGTCCTTTCGCGCGAAAACAATCATAACAATACGATGGCCGTCCCTGGAGAAGCCGACGTCCCTGCCCTCCAACTGAAGGCAGGAGTTCGTACACAAAGGGTTCGTCACTCAATGGTCATGTTACCAGGTGTTGATCTCGCATTGTAAATGCTAGGGCGACATTTTCACTGCCCTCAATGACCTTCAAAAAGGACATTCCATGATCAATGTCATCGGAATTGTGACCTCCGTGGCCCCGGAAAGAAAGACGAGGACAAATGGTTGGTCAATCGTACATTTTGTGTAGCTTGCGAGGATCGTACCATTTTTTTCCAGAATGGGGTCGCTCATTTACCCTCGTCGACCCGTCCACGGTCGATTCACTACGACGGAATATCACAGTGAACTGTTTTCAAAAGAAATATCTGGAGTGGCTCCCGCAGGTGCAGAAGGATAACATTGTTATTCTACGTAAGCTCAAGGTCTGACGACGTCGTTATCAAAGCGGATTGCGTTATAATGATCTTACACACCATAGGTTTCCGAGTTCAACGGCGCAGTGACAGCTACAGGCTACAGTGACAAGTTGCGCTGGGCTGTTTACGATCCACTCGAACATTCTATACAACCCCCTAATAAAGGGAATGCTCCCGAGAAAGAATTGATTGACGATGGGATGGGTTACGAATTCTCTCCATACTGGGAACCATTCCAGGATAGCATTGAACTTGAATATTGTCGGCAGATTGGAGAGTGGTGGAAGGCTAAGCGCGAACTTGAAGGGCAGAATGTTTCTACAATCGAGTTGTCAGGATCTCTGCCCAAGCAGCATCTGCTGATTTCTGAAGCCTCACCCGATCACCCTCCTAAGGGCTTTTTCAACTGTACCGTCGAGGTGAGTAAATAATATCCTAGTGAGCCCATTCTCATTTCGTTGGAAGGTGCTTCAAAAATTTAATAACTACGACGGTGCAACCACTGTTTATGTCACGGACTATACGACCAACACTTTAATTCACCCCGGACAAGCCACTTGGTGTCCGCCTGAGCTGTCCGACCGCGTGTTGCAATTTAATATGTGGGATGGCGCAAGGAACATCGCAATGATGATGAATCCTGGTGAATATTGGTACCTGCACAATGTTCGGGCGAGGTGGAATCCTAGCCATTATATGGAAGCCACGATGCAGCTCGCAGAAAAGGTTGCTCAACTTGATGAGACGAAACTCGAAGCGCAGCCACATCTCAGGGCTCTTCTAGCGTCAGTATATTCAGGCTTGATGTTAGAACAAACTGATCCCATCTTTAGGAGAAAAAAAGAATTCGAGTTGAACAAATCCAACCTTAAATCGGGGTCGCCATCATTGCATATTTTTCCGGAAATGCTCCTTCAAGATGTGGATGGGAGCACGAGCTTCGTCACTTGCATTGTCGAGGTATTCCGTTTCCTCAGCAATTGTTTGCATGCCCACCGAATTCCTGCTAGCTACTCCACATCGACCTGAACTCGCAAGATGAACGTTTCATATACGTCACCGACTACACATTTAATCCTGACTTGCCAACCACTGTCTCAACAGACGATTGGGCGCACAATCTTGAACATCGAGTAGTCAAAATAAAGTTGGACGATACTCAAGCCAAGATTTCATTGGACCTCAGGCCTAGTTCCATGTACATCATCCACAACCTGCGTATCAAACGCTTGAATGTATCTGGTGGTATGCATGGGTGTTTGGGTGGGGAGGATACGCTTATCGTCTCCTTACATGACTCATCAAGCCACCATGCCCAAACGTTGCAGAGGTTGGTACATTTCTAATGATCCATATGGCTCTGCTCAGATATCCATGTAGGAACAAGGAAAAATGGAAAAGAGAAAATATGTTGGATGTTCTGACGACCTCGCCAAATGAATCGCATGGAGAAAACTGGGGATTGCTCGAGCAATCGTCGACTATTCTAGACAACACCACTTTACAAGAAGTACTCGCGGGGCCTGCTCCAAACACGTTTAAAGTGTTAGCTCGTGCCACGGATTTCTTTCCCCCCTCACTGGAGGATGCGTGTGTCTTACGATGCACCAAATGTGAATCAAGGTGAACGTTCCGGGCTCTCGGGTACCTACAGATGTTCATCCTGTTTTTAGCCCCCCACCTTCCTGCAAACGGTGCCCACGTTGTGATGACATGATGGAAACACATTCCAAGTGGTTTTACTGTTTGTATATGCTACTTCAAGACGAAGAAGGCAGCGAGCTCATTGTGTCTGTATCGGGAAAAGAGGTGTGTATTCTTTATTATGAGTGTAAAACCAATGTAATGTTGTGTCGCTCGTGTATCAGTGCCCATTATTGCAAGATGTTGATCCAGCCGACTTTCGTTGTGATCAGGTGGCATTCCGCAAGTTCCTGGCGAAACTCGATCCCATCTTGGGCAACTTGACAGACGACCACGTTGCTTGGTCAAGAAACGAGCATAAAGTCACCCAGTCGCCACTGATGCTGTTCACCCTTGAAAGTTGGAACGTTGGCAACGAGAGAGGATACAGCATCCTTGATTGTATCCCCACATAAGGGAGACGTCACACTGCTCAACTCGCATCGGATTATCATTGTTCATCACCATATCGCAGATTTAGATAATAAGGATGTAATATAACATAGCACAACCTATTATGTAGATATAGCGAAGTAATCGAGAGGGTAAATCAGACTGGCCGACACAATACCCCGCGGAACATGCTTCAAGGCATATAGTCTGTTTACCTCCACTCTGCTACGGGCAAATCCCTGATTTGATCACGCTCAGTTCGGACAACTTGTAGCTGCGCTAGGAAACTCTGCGCCTTGGCCCGTTCTTTAGCTACTTGGGCCTGTACTCAAAGGTCGTATACTAGGCTTGGAGGACTCGACTGGAAGTAGTATTGGCAGAAACGTTTAACGCGCTGTATAAAAGGTCACGTGACTGAAAACACAACGTGACGTTGTGACTATTCTGTGACGGACGCGCTCTGGCGGGACGCGACGTGCACACGAACGAACTAGTACTGTCGCTACTAGTACTAACATGTCTTTGCCAGTCGTCAAGGTAAATGTCGACTACGACGAGGAGCTGAGTGCGTGTATTATCGCTAGCAATTACCACCCACTCATCCGCCGCAGATAAAATACAGAACTTCCTTTCAACATATGTCAGCCATAACAAGGACTTGGATCGGGATTTCGCAAATATTGTACTGGACGACGACGACGACGATCACGATGGTTCCAGGATAAAGGGATTCAAGTATATGCGACAGCTGGTATGCTTTCCTTGGTCCAAAATCTCGCCCCATTTTAATGCCTGGTATTCAAGCAACGAATAGCAAACCGTGAGCAGCAGATGCTAACCATTGACCTCGAAGACATCCATCAGGCGAGAATTTGAGCTCTCATTTATCGTCCATGTATCTTATTTCCCACTGAAGCACGAGAAAACCGTTTCCGAACTTGTGGCTCGTATCCAAAATAATACTCGGCGTTATGTCCAGCTATTCTGCGAAGTCATTGACAAGATTCTTCCAACTCCAACCAAGGACATAAGTGAACATGACGAAGTTATCGACGTCATCCTTCACCAGAGACGTGAACGGAACGAACAAACTGAAGGAGTGCAGGAAGGTTTTCCCGATCATCTCTTGCGGCGGTAGTGCGTGTCATCGTCACTGCATGGTATGCATCGCACTGATTATCGCTTTAGTAATCTTTACCTCCAGCCTTTGCGATCTGACATTGCGCTGGCAGTCCGTGATGTCAAGGGCGCTCACTTGGGACGGCTGATTACTGTTCGCGGAATTGTTACTCGCGTTTCAGAAGTCAAACCTCTTCTTCTCGTGAATGCCTACACGTGTGATATGTGTGGATCAGAAACGTTTCAACAAATATCGAGCAAGACATTCTCCCCAATCACCGACTGTCAAAACGAGAATGAGTGCAAAAAGAACGGCATCCGTGGGTCTCTACACATGCAGACGCGCGCTTGTCGCTTCAGCCCGTTCCAAGAAGTCAAAATCCAGGAAATGGTTTGCCCCTCTTCTCTAGTCCTTTTGTTTCTTTTTTCAAGCTTTTGCAGGCGGATCAAGTTCCGGTTGGCCACATTCCTAGATCAATGACAATCCATGTGAACGGGAACCTCGTTCGCACGATGAATCCCGGAGATGTAGTTCATCTTGGAGGCACTTTTCTTCCAATTCCATACACTGGATACCAAGCCATTCGAGCAGGGCTGCTCACTGATACATATTTGGAAACACAACATGTCCATCAGCTGAAGAAGCAGTACAGCGATATGGAAATGACACCACAGATACAGACACAGATTACTGATATGCAGCGGGACCCTGCATTATATAACAAACTCGCTCAAAGTATCGCTCCAGAGATATATGGGCACCAAGATGTGAAGAAGGCACTCCTTCTGTTGCTGGTAGGGGGAGTCACGAAAGCCATGGGCGATGGGATGAAAATTCGTGGCGACATTAATATGTGTCTCATGGGCGACCCCGGTGTTGCCAAGTCACAACTGCTCAAATATATTTCAAAGGTTGCCCCACGCGGTGTGTACACCACAGGCAAGGGTTCTTCCGGGGTCGGTCTCACAGCTGCTGTTATGCGAGACCCAGTCACGGATGAAATGGTTCTTGGTAAGTAACTTCCCCTTGATAAACGGTCTGCGTAATGACAAGAATGAGTCCAGAGGGGGGTGCTCTTGTGTTGGCTGACAATGGCATCTGTTGCATCGACGAGTTCGATAAGATGGAAGAAACAGATCGAACCGCCATCCACGAGGTGATGGAACAACAAACGATCTCCATCTCCAAAGCTGGTATCTCCACTACTCTTAACGCTCGAACATCCATTCTCGCCGCTGCGAATCCACTTTATGGACGCTACAACCCCAAAGTATCTCCTGTAGAAAACATCAACCTGCCTGCGGCGCTCCTGTCACGTTTTGACCTCCTCTTCTTGATTCTCGACAAGCCAACACGCGAAGATGACGAGCGGTTGGCTCAGCATGTCACGCATGTGCACATGCACAACACTCACCCCAAACTTGAGTACGATGTCGTTGATCCTTCCTTGATGAGGTCGGCTTCATCGTTCCATCATACATGCTGACATTATTGATACATGGAAACAGACATTATATTGCACAGGCACGCCTCAAGCGCCCTGTCGTTCCGCCTATAGTCTCGAATTATATCGTAGACTCATACGTACGTTTGCGCAAGCTCTCGAAAGAGGAGGCAGCCCAGAAAAAATCACATACTTACACATCAGCACGTACGTTGCTTGGGGTGCTCCGCCTTGCCCAAGCACTTGCGCGTCTCCGATTCGCAGACATCGTGGAGCACGGTGACGTCGACGAGGCTCTGCGTCTGATGGAGTGCAGCAAGGAGAGCCTCGAAGATGATGAAGATAAAGAGTATGAACCTGATCGATCGGTCATCAGTCAGATCTTTCGACTTATCAAGAATATGGCTGGGGAAGGTGGTGGCAAACGAAAAAAGAGACAGCGCAGGTTTGGCAAAGGACCTGGGGGCGAACGCGATATGGACGTTGACTCAAGCGAAGACGACAACGACAACGACGGGGAGTTGGCTCTTATTGACGTACGATCCAGGGTGCTGGGTGCTGGGTATACTGAGGCGCAGCTCAATGATACCATCTCTGAGGTAAGTTGGCGTCTCTTGTCTCATACTGTGCGCTGTTCACCGTCTCCACGTGTAGTACGAATCCATAGACGTTTGGGCACGCGTGGCAAACGGGTCAAAGTTGCGTTTCATCAACGTCTGAAGAATATCTTGTTCTTCTATTGCTTCTGTGCTGTGCTTTCGATTGTACCGTCAGTTTATAGCCATTCCCTCCGGTTGATATATGCAGAAATATGGTCGTAAATATAACTATCCCGAGTGTTCTTGTGAAGCATGTTCCCAACTAGACCCACTGCCACTTCCGGGACTCGTTTGTCCCCCCTCATGCGGTTGATCATCATCTCGATACCTTGGCTCTGCAGCGGCGTGGTCATCGTCGTTCAAAAAGTCCGAATGAAAACCCAGTCCCGCTTCTTGATGGTCATCGAAGGATCGGCCAGGGTGGAGCATAGTTTGTTCGTCCGCGTCTTCGTCATCAGATATTTGTCCGAACGCGTCATACAACTCCTTTGCCCTTGGTCTTGGGCGTGCACCGCCTCCAGAAATAGAACTCATCGGCAGGTCGTCATCGGCAAGGGACGAATACGCGGCGCGGCGCCTAGCGCGTCTCTGCCAGAAGAAGATGCAGGCGCCAACAGCAAAGAGAACCACAGCACTGATAGCGACAAAGAACCACTTGGAGTTGGAAACGAGGTTGGACATATCGGAGAACCAGCCTTCGTCAGGAGTGGGGGTCATGCTGGGTGTCGGAAAGGATCCCGGGAAGGCGGGACGGTCAGCCTCGCCTTCTGCCGTGTCGTGATCGCTCGGGAGGCCCGAGGTGGGTTTGGGGTGTGATTTAGCAGAGGAAGGGGTGGGGACTTCAGCTGACTCTGGTTCTTCTGAAGATGGGAGAATTGCATCGTTGGTAGGGAGGACGTATGTTTTGACTTGGGCAGGATCAATGGTGGAACCCCAGAACATAAGTCGCCAACCATGGAATGTTCCATTGTGATTTGCATCTGATTGATCAGATACCCTGATAGTCCAGTCGCCGATTGGGTTCTCACCCCTTTTGTTGGAGTGAACGACTGGGTTTCGAAGGAAAAAAAAACCTACCAGTGCTTGACAGTCATGAACTGCCAGCCTTTGAATCCAGCAGTCGCATAATCTTGCTTACGCACTGCAGCCAAGACACTCTTTATGCCGTTGGGGCTGACGAGTTCCACTTCCACGTCACCTCGCTTAGAGTGGGAAATCCAGACGGTAATGGTTAATTGTTCGAGCCCTTCAAGATTATGCTCAAGCAGCATATCGTTTGTGACGGTGAACGTGCTATCAACGCCGCCTGGCGGGATGGGCACACCCCCGGTCATGGTGCCCTCTGGATCTGATAAGGAACCGTTATTGAGCTGGATCGCGGATGGATGGAACCAGGCTTGGGACTTGACAAGTTCCCAGCTCTGAGCAGATGTGACGAACGCGTACGCGTCGAGCTGACCGTAACCATACTTGTAACTAAATGGTCTGCCCGAGGCTGTTTTTTCCCAGTCGGGGTCTTCGGGGTTGATCATTTGAGCCGATTGAACGCAAAGATGCTGGATGTCACGCCAAGTAAGGTCGGGCCTTGTGTGGTGTCAGACAGGTCAGAGGACGCGAGGAGGGACTGACCGGGCTTGTAGAGCGAGGGCAAAGACACCGGCTGCGTTTGGTGCAGCAGCAGAAGTGCCACCATGACTGGATGAACAGGCGTTTTCACCCACGTCGGTAGTAACCTAGGAGAGGATGAGAAGAGAGGAGGAGAGGAGAGGAGAGGAGAGGAGAGGAAAGAAATCATGTACGGACAATGTTCTTTCCGCTGCCTGAGCTGTAGGCAACCACCAAGTTGGCTGCACAAGGTTCTGAGTAGTAAGGGTGGAGGCCCTTGTAGTCTACAGCAGAAACCGTGACAGAGTAGATGCTATTGGTATAACCATCAAAATTGCACTGGTCACCAGACAGAGCGCCATTGCCACTGGCGAATACAAATATGGAGCCTTTGCCGTGTCTTCCATTCTGTACACCATTAAGGAAGGCCTTGTGGATGATGTAACTTGGACCTTCCATGGACTTGCCGTCATCTGGGGGACCCCAGCTGCAGGAGTAAATGTCAACATCTTGGAAACCGTAGTTTAATGCTGCGGCTTCGTCAACGTCCGTGATTGGACCAGAGAGGATGCGCACGCCTGCCACCTTTGCATCATAGGCGAGGCCGACACCGCAGACGTCATTCCTCGCAGCTGCGATCTGTCCAGCGCAGCGAGTGCCGTGGCGGTCGTCTGCAAGGATTGGTTTGGGGAGGGGTGTGTGATCGTTGAAGTCGTAGGAATGCTTGGCGTCCTAGGAGGAATAAGGGGCGATTCAGGCGTCAAGGGTAGGGGGACGTACAAAATTGTCGGCAAGGTCCCTGCTTTCGTAGTCGAGGCCGTCATCGACGAGGGATGCGATGACGCCCTGACCGGTAATGCCGATCTCCCAGAGACCAGTGACGTTCATCATATGTTCAGGGAACTCATCGTTGACGATGTGCCATTGCTGTGTGAAAAGAGGATCCGTGACGCCAAGACGGGCACTAATGGCGGCGGCAGAATTATCCGGAGGAACGGGGGGTGGGGCACGTTTTGTGCGCTGGCGTAGGAGCTGGTGGTCGAGCACGTTGATGACGGAGAGGAAGCGGTGGGTATTGCGGGGATGAATGGCGGCGTGTGTGCGGAGGGCGTCGTAGCGGGCGAGGACGGGGTGACGATCTGGCAGGAGATGTTTTGGGGCACGAAGGAGCCATGCGTTGGGGAGCTCGCCGACCTGACCAACAAGCTCGAGGCCAAGGCCGAGTTCGGTAACGCACTCGTCGACGGAGGGGGCGGAGGGGGCGGGACGGTGATCAAGAAGGAAGTAATCGAACGTTGCATGGTCACGTTTGGCGGGGGCGAGGAGGGCGGAGACGAGCGGGGCGAGGAGGACGAGGGCGACGACGAGCGGGAGTCTTGTCATCGGTCTGTTGCAAAAGGCGGTGATCACGTGCATCTCAATGACCTGGGGAATTGCCTCTTCTGGAGTCTGCCCTTTGAACGATGCCCGTCGCGAGGAAGCGCACACGTCGGTCGCTGTCCCCCGTATCAGACAGCGGCGACGCCCGTACACCGCCACCGCCCCCTCGCTGGACGTCTCCAGAACAACCCATCCTCCATGTCCCAGCCGAGCACGAGTTCCCAGAGGGACCTGACCTCCAGGTCATCGGCGAGACAGACCCCCTCGACAACGACCGTGACGACGACGTCCCCGTCCGTGTCCTCACCGACTTTTCCATATACGACCATACCACTCTCCAGCTCGTCCCTGTCGCACGCCTCCTCGAGCTCTCTCTCAATCCGAGTCTGTCTTTTTCCGCCTCCGGCTGTGTTAAGGCTTGGATAGACAATGATGACGAAGATGATGATGACGACGACGATCAAGACCAAGAGGACGCAGACCAAGTTTGTGAAGGTAATGACGACGACGACGCGACAGGCGAGGACCGCATACAACGTGTCAAGCTGACTCCTATTAAGAGGTTCTCCCTCCACGACCTCAAAAAGTGCCACCGCCGTCTTGACAGGTGCTCACTCATGCACTCTTTCTGCTCGTATTTTCTCTCATTGTCCGCAGCAACATCTACATCCTCACCCAATATGCTTGGTACATCCTCGACCTCCCCTCACCGCTTTACAGCCCTTTCTATACCCACTTTTGGCTCAAGCACCGCGTTCTCCACCTCGTCGTCTCCTCCGCCATCTCTCGTCCCAGGCTTCGCTACGATGACTTTATTTGCTCTCTTGATGTTTCCCCTACCTCCGATGACGACGTCGCAGTCTCCCTCAAAATTCTTGGCAGGAGCATCACAGAGGACGATGTCCAATCAGACGATGTCGTATGTATTTTCCGCGTCCTGCTTGCTTTCCTCACCTTTCTTCCGTAGAAATCATATTTGCTGGCTGTTCTCGACGAGCTCCAGACAAATGAGCATATCAGCATCAGTCGCACCCCCCTGTTCCGCACCCTCCTTGGTCATCAAGCCTCATACGAGTTCGAACGCGAGCTCAAGTCATACAACTCATCCCGCCCCCGCCACCAGTCGCGCATCTCCTCGGGTGACCCGGAGCTTCGAGTCCTCGAACACCGCAACCCAACAGTCGTCACCACCGTCGTCGCTCGCGTCACAAAGTTGCTTTTCGAACAAAACATAAAGCTCGCGAACATCCCTGTCCAGGATGACATCGATATGGATGAATTACAGCCCACCCACGCCTCTCTCGTTCATATCACCAATCCCGACTCTGTCAAATGGGGCCTTCCCACACATCATCCTAGTTATTACCAATCTGTTTGTGTCGACGGTGTTGTTTATTCTGTGCGTTTGTCAGTCTTCCCACTTCCCCTCTTCTTCATCGCGCCTTCAGATTGGCGATACCGTTATGGTTGTGCCTGGCATAGACGAGAACAAAGCTCGCGCAAAGAGCTATGCCCATGAACCTGCCCAGTCACCCAATTCACTTGCCAATTCTCGTTGGTAAGCCGGTCACTCGTACTCAGCCCATTTTACAAGCTAACACACCTCAGGTTCTGCCGTATATGCTATCTCTTCGAGGACGAACAAGGCCACAAAATGTTCCACGGCCAGTGGCTCACCCACAGCTCAAAAACTCTTCTTCAGGAGCTCAGTCATTCTCAGTCTCTTTGTTTAATGTTAACAGACTGTGAAGATATTCACATTGACGCTATATCACAAAAATGTAACGTCCGTGAGCTTGTCCCAGATGCCCCTGAACCAGTTGACGAAAACGCATCGGAAGAAAACGACTTCTTCACCGGGTATGATATTTTTTAGTTCCGTCTACCCATCCCCTTAACATTGCGATCACCAGATTGTTGTACAATGGTGCAGATGCTTCCTTCGTCTCGCTTTCCGAGGAACAAATAATGCGCGCCTTTGCCCACTGTGACACCCATCAACAGTGCCTCTCTTGTGGTTTGCAGGCGATGAAATCGAGCATCGCCCATCCTCGCCCTCTTCCTGGTGGAGGATTCGCGCAGCACGACTTTTCGTACCACCTCCGCGATTTCGTCTATATCAAGCGTAAACAAGCACACACCGTTTACAAAATCGGTCAGATCATAAAGATAAAGGCAGTGAAGGTTCCGATCGAAGTGACAGTCAGATTATTCGGGAGGTATCACGATGTCATGAGAAGAGTGAAGTTGGAAGACAAGCACCGTTTATTGTCATCTGATGACGTGGGTCTTTTTTAGACCGCGGTTGTGCTCGCTGATCATCTATGCAGCGTAGGCTTTTCAAAACAGACGAGGTGGAGATTGTGCACGACGAAGATCTGCAGGGCCAATGTTACGTAGTTCATGAACATGACACCGATGCAATCGACGAGTGGGTGAAACATGATGACCACTACTATGTCAATCAACAAGTCTACTCCTTGAAACCCAAGTCCCTTGGCGATCTCCAAGATTGGCCGAAAAGCGAATTCGAGTCCTGCAAAAGGTGTCGTGAAGAAAGGGAAGGACTTTTGGAACGGAATTGTCTACTCCTCAAAAGACATGGTCGTCTGCGTGGCTTGGAATTGTTCAGCGGTAAGACTTTGTTTGCACGCATGTCTTACTGTGAGATTGACCTTGGATTGCAGGAGCTGGTGGTCTTGGGACCGGCCTTGATTTGTCAGGCTTTGTAGAGACTCGATGGGCGATTGAATTTTCGCCCAGTGCGGCACGAACCTACAAGTAAGATCAAGTTTGCGCTTCGTCCCTGTAGGACTCACGAATGTCTTATGCAGGCGCAATCATCCGGAAACTATTGTTTATAATCAATGCACCAATCTATGTCTACAGCATGCAATTGATACCATAGAAAACAAGAAACCAAAACCATTACTTTCATTAGACGATAAGAAACCACTACTTCCCATGCCAAAGCCGGGTGATGTGGACTTTATCTATGGTGGTTCGTGATCCTGGTTGTTTCCGTGCCTAGACATGAATAAAGAGGGATTGCTAGGTCCTCCATGTCAGAGCTTTTCTCTTATGAATCACAATAAGGTGAGTGAGAAATACGTGAGATGTACCTAACCTGAAGACTTTTCTTAACAGAAAGAATTTGATATACGGTCTGTGGCTGCTTCTCCCATCAACGATTGGTCGTCTCATGCGTTGCTATATAGGAGCACCTTGGTATGCAATATGCTTGCTTTTGTCGAGTTTTACCGCCCGATGTATATGCTTCTCGAAAACGTTTTTGGAATTTTGTGTCACAACCAAAAGACCACTTCGAGGAGCAATGGCATACAATTTGCAGTTGTGAAATTTATCCAGCGTGCTTTGGCCTCTATCGGGTATGTTGGCCTTTTGTCTTCCGTCCATCGAGATACTGTTTGACGACCTTCAGATACCAATCCAAATTTGCTGTCCTCCAGGCTGCTCAGTATGGTGTACCCCAAGGCCGCAAGCGAGTCATTTTCTGGGGAGCACGTCGTGACGTATTGATGCCAGAATGGCCGATTCCGACGCATTGCTCTCCAATAAAATTGATTCGCGTTGTACTCCCAACAGGTTCTGCTTTACTTCCCATTATACGGAACAAGTGTGAGGGCGGTTTAGACGACGATCGGTCTGCGCCGCTGCATTTCGTTACTGTCAATGAAGCAATCGGAGACTTGGCATGTGTTCATTGATCAATGTGGTCTATATGTTGTTCTCACACTAACGGTGTTGTCACTAGCCCCCTTTTGACTGGTCTGTACTTTCACGCACGCGGATCGTTCGTGGCTGAGAGCTTTGATATCCAGGATTAATCCACACGTCACCATGAAGCCTACAGCGGAGGACAGGAGGGAAGACCGAGAGCGCAAGGATGTCTTAAAGATCCCAGCCTTTTGTCCCCTCGAAGTTTCCAAGCCTCCCTATGTTGGCTTCTCACAACCACGCAAATATAGCTCCGAACCACTGACACGATATCAAAAGTGGATGCGCCAACGCCGAGATGGAAACATCAATCAGGTCCTGAAATATCACTACACAAGGCGATGGCGTTCCAACATAGCAGAACGGTAAATGTCCGACGCCCATGGGTTACACTGATTGTTGTTCAATTTTCCAGTGTCTGTGCGGTACCGCTTGTCCCTGGAGCAAATCAGTTCAGTAAGTCGATGACTATACTGTCAAGGGGATGTTCAGTCCAATACCAATACTCTCAAGGTCTGCCGGCAAAGCTGCGAATGGAACTCGCAAAAAAGAAGCAGGCAGAGACGAAGTATGCATGTATGTGTTGAACATCTCAGTCACTGCTTCTGCTCCATCTCCTCGCTAGCTCTTTATAAGCGCCTAGATGGTGACCACGTGTTCGCAACTGCATTGACCACTGTCACACCAAACCATAAGGGTGGTACGGTCCTCCACCCGTCTGTGAGTACTCTGTCTGTTGGAAAAAGACGATAGGTGATAGAACGAGTTTCTTAGCAAAAACGTATTCTCAGCGTTCAAGAGTGCGCTCGAGCCCAAGGATTCCCCGACCACTACGAATTTTTGTCCGCTAATGACACTCCTAGGAAGATTGTAACAGACGTATGTGTCCGTTTCTGTGCATCATGCCGCTCTGCTTAAAATCGACTTTGTCTAGCAACTTCGCCAGATTGGTAATGCTGTCCCTGTTCCTCTAGCTTACGCTCTGGGCAAGTCGCTCGGGCAGACGCTGCTTAAAATGTGGGTCGAGAAGGACAGAGAAGGGAGTCCGGAAGTGTGAAGTTGATGTGTTATTTGACATATCAATACTATAAGTACTTAATGTACGTTGCAGTGCCTGCAACACAAACGACAAATGTTCACATAACAAATCATGTACCACACGTTCCAGACTCCCGATATTGGTGGAATGTGCAACAAAGGGATAGGAATAAGTTACTTGAGAACAGCAGAAATGGCTACAATGAATTGTGTGTCGTCAAAAAGGTATCAGAAAACGGATATCACAATCCCATAAAGTCAAAGAGCATTCTCCCTTATATCAACAACCGCGTTGTGCCCTGTGGTCTAGGAGGCGGAAGTGGACGATGAGGGATGCGTTGTGATGAGGCGGCAGTGAGGGCCGAAGTACGTCGTGCCAACTGAGCCCTTCGAAGCTCTTCGTCAATCTGCCACATGCCCCTGACGAACGCGTTGCGGTCAATGAATCCAGTGCCCTGGGGATCGCAGTCATTCCTGCAAATACATCATCCGCCTGAGACAAACAAGACGACCACAATCTATATTCTTACCATATACTCCTCAGCTTTTTGCGATCGAGGCGCGAGGCATTCCATATATACTTGACGATTCGCCCGTTCAGCCTCTCCTCGGGGGCGACTGAAGACTCTGCTTCTTCCTCGCTATCACTTTTGTCAAGTCCTTTTTCCGAAGACAAGCCGGGATGGTCTTCTGGGTTGGTGATCAGGTCTACTGACAAACCCCGCCATCCAGCTGCCTGTCGGCCTTTCTTGGCAGGGAGAGGCGTCGGTGCGAGTAGTTTGATTTTCCGTGTCTTCTTTTCTGTTTTTCGCCGACCTTGCACAGCATTGTCGAAGAGAGAGTCGTATCGCGATCGAGCAGCGGGAGGGATTGGGGTCGGCCTGGGGAGAGGCGAAGATTTTATACTACCTCCAAACTGTACGCTGTTCCGTGTGCTGGTACTCGTCCGCGATGTAGCGTTACTAAGGATAGAGGACCGGTCGGATGTGGATGCAGAGGTGGACACGACCGACGCCCGCGAGGAAGAGGGTCTGGAGCGTGGCTGATACGGGGGTGGTGGAGGCGGAGGGCGGCGCGTTTTCGTACTGGTGGCAGTTGAAGAAGACGACGCCGAAACAGAGCGAGCGAGTGGTTTGGGTGGAACGTTCGACGCAGTCTTCGTACTTGATCTATTCGGCAAACCGGGCGGCTCAAGCTTGGGGGAAGTCTTTGACTTTCTGATGGCTTGTTCCCAGTCAAAGTGGATGACTGTCGAGGAGCTGACTGCGGATGGAGCTGAAACATTCTCGAACGATTCTGCGATGCTCGCGGTGTCGACGTCTGTGACGCTACTATCCGCTTCAAAAGTGAACGGGGGTGGTTTAGGGCTTGATTTGGGACTATGGTTTTCAACATTGCTCCCATCTGATGAGAGGGAGACAGAATGGAAAGAGGAGATGGAAGATGCGGAGACATGTCCCACGCGACCTGCGCCGAACTTGTGCGCACCTGGTGGGTAGGTATGTTCAATCGTCAAGGAATCCGAACGACCTGGAGGGCGCAACGTAGCGCGGGTTTCGCTGCCTGCGGATACTGAGAGTTGAGTGGAGACACGATCAGTAGTATTCGAAGATGGTTTTCGCGGAGGAAGAGGAGGACGTGACTTTGGGGGTGGCTGGAAGTTGATGAGGGGTGCTGGTGAGTTCGAAGCGCCAGAAGTTGGAGTGCTTGACGGAGAAGGAGTTCTGCTCGATTCGCGAATACCGTTTAGCTTGCCGACGCCAGCGGAGAGCGTATGACGAAACGCAGAGGGTCGTTCAACTGGGCCGTCCTCAACAATCCAGTCCTTCAAGTCGATCAAAGAAGTCTGACCAGCGAAACTCGGTGCGGATGGCGATGATGAACGCGAAGTGGTGGAGGTCGGAGCCATAAATGGAGTGATGGGATGGAATGTGTTGGCGGTGGGTGAGATTGGGGATTCGAGTAGACTGGACGAGGGCGTGCAGTTGTCTGCTGTTGGAGTCGACAGCGAAGGTGCGGTGGTGGGCATTGTTGTGGACGACGAGGACGAGAGCGCCTCGAACGCCTGAATTCTTGACTGGAGGGACGCGGAGGGCATGGCGGATAATGAACTCGAGGGCGGGAATGTCCGAATTGGGAGATCCTACACCAGTACTACGTTATGGAGTCCAACAAAGAGCTCTACGCCGTCGCAGGTAACCGTCCCTGTCAGTCCCCAGAATCCCACCGATACACACATCGCACACCCGCTAGACTTTTGTCTGATCCCAGTGGGAACAAATGAGCCATCCGTAAGCGCTCGTTGCCTCTCATCAGACCCAACAATCACCACCGCACAGGTTGCTGAACACATCGCAGTCTGCCACAACATACTCGAAAAGTCTGGGCTCAAGTTTGAGGTCTGCCTGCGTCGTATTTTCTGACATATCCTTGACTTCAATCCCTGCAGATGCAGTAAGCACGCGTCCCACACAGTCTGACGAAATCCCTTGTTGAAGGCTCGTCCTCTTAGCGGCTACGGTACCAACTTAGGCTTGTGTCCAAGTCCATACGATTGCCATGCCGCTAACTAGGATATAGAAGGTCCATGGTCAGAGGTCACCAAGACCATCTACGATTGCCACGCTGCTGTTCACGCCGATGGCGTGTCTCGCATCGCAACAGACATCCGTATTGGCACCCGCACAGATCGCGAGATCATCCTTGGTCAAGGAAATAAAGGCAAAGTTCAGCGTGTTCAAGAGATTTTGGAGAGACAGAGAAAGAGCGCCCATTGAGCAGTAGCAATGTCTTCTGTCGTCGATCGATTTAAACCATCTTGATCTGCGCGAGAATACGAGGCGGCTCTGTACCATTATCAACATCCAGGACACTCTACATAGCAGGCACGGGTCCCCGCGGGCCCTTCGTAGTATAAATTTGCGCCAGTAGCCCAAGAACACCGCCATCCTCAAGCACCTCGTCATCATTGATACCTTCCTGTTGCGACTCGTATGGCTTTGTTCCATTGGCATTTCCATCCACGTACGAGTCTCCCAACGTGCTATCCACCCCACCATCAACAGCACGATCTTCGTCTCCTATAGGGGGCAGTGCCGGGGGAGGAAGGACACTCCCTTGCGAGTCCCCAAGCACGGCTGTCTGAGCCATCCCAATATCCTGACCGTCAAGAGACGATGTAGCCATAGCAGACTGCCAAGTTGTGGACCCTGCGACTACACTTCCCCCACCAATGTGTCTTCGTCGAAAAGCCATATGCTGACTTTGTCGGAGTGCACGATCGTATTCTTGCGCGCGCTCTGTGAGATCTTTCTTGCCATCGTTCAGCAAGATCGTGTTATCTAGACCAACTCTAGAGGCAGTGAGGGCACGCCGACGAGCACTCATGTCGGCAATACGGCTCAAGTAAAGAGAACCAGTAGGATCGGTGGGATTCCAATCTGGATTGGCAGCCTTGAAGTTCAGAAAACTCTTCTCCATCTTCCCCTCCCGAGAAAGCATCCTTTCATCTTGAATTTTGGTTGGTGCACCAAACTGAGCGAAACCTGTTAGTCTCATATGCCATAATTGTTGTGTAAGAGCGTACGAACCTTGACGTTCCCGTGCCTCTTGAAGTCAAACTCTGCAAAACTGCAGATATATCCACGACCAGGAACCCATACCGTGAAGTCGTGGAAGAGATCGATGATAGCAGGTGCACAAGGTGGAAGAGAGAACCATAGTATGAATGGCGTTGTTATCACAGAGACGATCTCCTGCAAGAAAATGACGACCTTGAGCGTGAATAGCTCTCCGAACTCTTGATGGACCTGACAACTATGGTCAATCAAAAATGACACACAAAGTGAATCCACTCAGCTGACCTGCTTTGAGTGAAGTTGATCCTTCCATTCATCTGGCATGTAGTGTGTATACTGAATGACTTCAGTCATGAGTAGCTCCGGGTCAATAACTCTATTTTCTTCTGGTATCATTCCTCGCGCGACACCGAGTATGGAAGCAAACACTGTGGTGTAGAAGAAGACTGTCCGATGTGGCGTGACCTCAAGGTGAATGGACAGCTCGGGGTCAAGAACAGATACAAGCACAAGCACAGCGGCGAATGACCCCGCAATAAATGCAACAAAGCTGGCAGGACGAAGATTAACAAATAGAAACGCCTTGGATGGCACACCTACCGCATGACGATTGCGAGTTTCTCGTTCGGGAATTGACCGATGTATATGTTGGCCAAGGGGTAGGACTCGTTCAGTCTACGAGTGAATATGTGCGACAGTTCGTTGAATTCGCGGAACTTCCATTGCGCGAATGGCGTATAACGTCGACTGCCGATCGAAGAAGGATCATTGCGATATTCCTACCCGGAAAAAGTAAGTCAAGTCTTCCACAGAGCCTCGTTTGGGGATACGTACATCGAAATACCGGAAGAATGAATACATTATCATGTATAGAACGATGAACGGTGCGAAAACCGCATTCAATATGCCCATGAAGATGAATCGCCGCCGCAGACTACAAGCAAGCGCCTAAGCCATCAAGAACGCGAGAACCGTATGACGGAAGTACGTACCCTTGAATCAGGATAGCGCGGTTTTTATTCTTCAAGAACACCTTCCTGACGTGTCCTCGGGGGTCAAAAAGATACTCCATCAAGCAGAACCTGAGATTCCACTCTAAGACTTTCGTGAGAGTTTTCCCTTTGCCCTCGTCGCTGGTCCGATGAAGGATCCTCTTCAATGCTGGAGGCAAAGGCACGCGAAGGTCCAATAACTCCTTGTTAAATAGCGCGATTAGATAGTTCTCTTGACGCATGATACGGTTCGCAATGTCGTGTGCGTCGAGGGAAGCCGTGGCGGGCGTTGCAGCACGATTGTTGGCGGTTGAAGAGATCGCCGTGATGGGATTATCTTCGCGAATGGCACCTATCCGACGAACTACTTCGGGCCATGAGATCGTCTGAATATCAGCCTGCATGGATAAACAAGACGATAAGCACGGTGGATGATAGACAGGGTGTAAATTTTCACATCTGGTATGTGGAGTAAATGGGTGTAAAAGTGATACATATCCACTAGGCGCACGACTTCAAATGCGAATGATATGATTTGCCAGATGTAAAACGCAGTAAACAGCAGGAAGAATAGTAAGGTGACGCCGGAGAACCTAAAAATATCGGATCAGAAGAGGGGTGTTGCCTGTGATGTGGGGAAACCGACTTGGAAACACAGCGATCAACGACGGCATCGGAAAGACGGGTGACCTTATCGCGGGTTATACGGTCGTAATCGATACACCCCAACAAGAATGTCGAGAAGGCGATGACAAACCCGACTATGCTGCGTGCTCACGGTCAGCCTCGACATGCAGAATACACAAAGAAGTGCTGACAGGATGTTGAGCCCCCGGGTAAGGGCTATTGAATAGATTCCCTTCCCTTCATAGTAAAGATAGACCTCTTGCAAGAACGCGTCGAGATTGTAGACGTTGACCCAATTCCAAAGGGCACGCTCGTAAGCGTCTAAGCCACGTAGAGGTTTTTGGGAAGACAGTTGGTTTGGAGGGGGTTGCGGTGACACATTGACATCCAGTTCGGACGGTCGAGGGGGTATTGATACTGGGAGTGAAGGATAACTTTCTTGTGGGAGGGACCTCGCAGAGGTCGAGTGCAACGGCTGTGAACGAACCTTTCCCTTATTTGGACTGCTCGTGCTGGACAGCGGAGGCTTGCGTGGCGAACGGGAGGCCTCGATCATAAAGCTCTGCGGGACCTCGTCGTCGGACGTGTCCTGCTCGTACGACCTGTCTCCGCTGCGTATATTAGGTCGTAGGGGGTTCATCATCTCCAAGACGTCTCCGCTGGTCTCCCATGAGACCTTGCGTTTACCCTGTGTCCTGACAGAGGCGTTCCTGGCACGGGAGGTAGACCGCGGAATCGCGTGGCCGGCTTCAATGTCTTGTTCCTCTGTGATCCCGCTCTCGCTCTCGTTCTCTTCTTCCATCACGGGAGACTGGCTTGCCTGCGTGTACCCCTGGTAGGTTCGATTCATTGGATCAAGGATATTGAGAAATGGTTGCGAGCCTGAGAGGCTGCCCAGCTGGAAGTGTCGTGATGAGGATGGACGCATGGGCGAGCGTGCGGTTGAGCTGGGCATGGTAGCGCTTCAAGTTGGGCGAGTTGCCAGCTCGTCGAGAATGGACGCGTTCGCTCTCCAGCAGTGTGACATTTTGTGACATTACTACTAAATCCTACACCCGTTCTCATTCCGCTACAACTTCTCCACAACGTTTAGACTGCTGGCAGCCTTCATGACCGCCTGTAAGCCCGACGCGGTAATGTCAGAGTCGCTGCCCACACCCCAAGCAGGCTCCTTCTTGTTCCTCCCTTCCACTTCATAAACCAACTCCACGAAGGAGACCGCCTTCACATCGGCACCCTCACCTATCGAGTGCTCGGCATACTCCCTGATCGAAACAGTACCTTGGATTTGTGTGTGCAGCGCAGCAAGAGCAGCAGACAATGGCCCGTTGCCTTCTCCAGAAACATTCCGCACCTTGCCGTCAACGAGCAACTCCACCGTAATTTGACGACGCCCAGCGACGTTTGACTTTGCAAGGTCGAACGATTGCAGCTCGAAACGATATGGTTTGGTAGTCTCGTAGCCATATGTCTCTGCAAACAACTTGGTCAAGTCCTCGTAGGAAATTTGTCCACCCGAGTCCCGGGCAACACGTTGTACAATTTCAAAGAAGGCAGCTTGGAGCCTGCGGGGGAGTTGTAACTTCAATGAATTGACGATCGCATTCGCCACGTCTGCTTGACCTGTCGTTGAGTCAAAGCCGATATTCAGTTTTAGCTCGGGCAAGGGGCGTTCACCGATGGCGCTGTTTACTGCGCTGAGAACCGCACGTAAACCAGCCGCAGCGATGTCGGAATCGACACCAACACCCCACCACGACTGCGAGGCACTGCGTGTCTCCTTGATATTGTCTGTAGTGGCGACAAGCTCTATGTACGAGGCTGCTTTGGCAGTTTGGCCTTCACCAATGGCATGTTCGGAATACTCGCGCAAAGTCAGGTTGATGTCAAGATGGTTGCGCAGGGCATCGAGCAGAGCGGAGATCGGTCCGTTCCCGTCTCCTCGTATAACTCGGAGCATGCCATCGACAGACAACGTGCCGTCGAACCGGCGGCGTTCGTCTGCAGCCTCGTTGGTATCAGAAGGCTCCGATGATGGCTCAGCAGCGATAGAGAATGTTCTGAGTGCCAATCTTCCCTCGTACTTCGGTCCTCCAAAGTGGTATGTGCTGCGGAAAGTGGTTGTGATGTCTTCTACCGTCATTTCTCTTGCCTCGTGATCCGAGATGGCCTGAATAACCTGGTAAAAGGCGATTTGCAGCTTGCGAGGGAGGTCGAGATTGAGGTGTTGTTTGACAAGATAGGCAACACCTCCTTTTCCAGACTGCGAATTAACACGGATGACAGCCTCATAGGTGCATCCGAGATCGGCGGGATCGATTGGCAGGTAAGGCATATCCCATATTTGTGCTTCGCCATTCGCGAGGTTTCGAGTATGGCGTCGTGCCTGTTCCTCGAAACCTTTCTTGATAGCATCTTGGTGTGAACCGGAGAATGCAGTGAAAACCAACTCGCCAGCATACGGGTGTCGGGGGTGGATAGGAAGATCATTGCATTGCGTGACGATATCGATAATGCTCTGGATGTCGCTGAAATCCAAGTGAGGGTGGATGCCTTGAGTGTAGAGATTCAGTGCGAGGTTGACAATGTCAACGTTTCCCGTCCGCTCGCCGTTGCCAAACAGGCAACCTTCTATTCGATCCGCGCCTGCAAGGACGGCAAGCTCGGCAGCTGCAATACCGGTCCCCCGATCGTTATGGGGGTGCAAACTGACAATTATTCTTTCGCGTTCTGAGATGTGAGTGCAGAAATATTCAATCTATGTAGGGTGTCAAAGTAGTTTAGAGTGAAAGGTATAGCGGGAGACTTGCCTGGTCTGCGTAGTGGTTGGGTGGCCCCACCTCCACAGTTGCGGGTAAATTAAAGATTATCCGCTGATCTCCGGTGCTGGCTTTTCCCCAAGCAGTCTTGACTGCCTCGCAGATAGCTACCGAGAACTCGACTTCGGTCTGGGAGAACGTTTCCGGGCTGTATTCATACCGGAACGTAGTACCATGGGAGGCCGCATACTGATTGGTTAATTCGCGAATTAGATTAGTATGGTGTACTGCAAGATCGATTGTTTGTTCTTTCGAGTTCTTGAAAACGACATTGCGGAACATGGCAGAAGTTGCGTTATACATGTGGATGATAACATGCTTCGCGCCTGCTACAGCATCAAACGTTCGCCTTATGAGATCTTCGCGAGCTGGTGTCAAGACCTGGCATAACAAATATTAGTACAAACTACTGGACAGAGTCGATGTTTTGAGAACCTGGATCCACACGTCATCCGGAATCTCATCGTGCTCGACGAGGTATCGGACATAGGAAAAATCGGTTTCGCTGGCAGCTGGATATGCGATTTCTATCTCCTTGAAACCGCACTTTACCAGCAGTCTGAAGAAGGCGAGTTTTTGATCCCCAGTCATGGGGTTTGTGAGGGCTTGGTTTCCATCGCGGAGATCGGTGGACAGCCAGATGGGAGCCTCAACAAATGTTTTGGTTGGCCATGTGCGGCCGACCAATTTTAGAGGCGTGTACGGCTGGTATCTCTGGGAAGGGTCGATGCTAAGAGGAATTGTTTAGTGAGTGATGGCAAGTGTATTGCTGCGACTCACAGCATGCAACCCATTGCTGGCGTTTTTTGAGAATGTGAGTACGATGGTGGAAAGAAGAAGGAGAAACCGATAGAGGGATTAAACCGGGGTTGATCAAACTTTCGAGTCAGAATGGTTCATTGAGATAGAGATAGTATCAAGTAATAGTTCGAATCATATGGCAGCCACAACTCTCTGAGTTATTGTACGTTTTGCCCCGCCCTGTCCAAGTCTCCAAGATAATATCATCGCTCCGCAGTACTACTACACCGACGATTCGGCGTCAGAATGTCGTTGACGCTGTCGACAAGGGCATCTCCATTTCCTTACGCTGCCCTCGCGATTGCGACGTACACTCAAAAGGCCGAGATCAACTTCGATGAGACGGCAACAGGAGTTTCGCTTGTTCTAGGTGGTGATAAATACGCTACCGAAGAGGAGATAGTCACGATCCTGGCCAAGATCGCAGGTATAGATGGGGAGAGCACAAAGGTCGACTTATATCTTCCCGGTCCCCCTTGAAGCTGATCATGCCGCCAGGAGTCGACATACTTTGCGTTAGCAAGAGTGCTGCCCACAATAACGGCGGTTCCCGATATTCTCAGCACTCTTGACTCATTGGATGATCACCTCGCATATCGTACATTCCTCGTTGGCCACGAAATCACGGCAGCAGATTGGATGCTCTGGGGAACCATCAGAGGTACGTGACCCCTACGGTATCGTCGTGATTTTTCTAGTTCCTCTCCCGTAGCATCTATCAAAATATTGGGTCTACTCAAAAATGGTCAACATGTCCATGCCCTGCGGTGGTTTTCGCACCTTGAAGCCCTTGAATGTACACAAGTCGTTCTGGCTAGCATTGTAGCAGCTAAGTCAAACAAGGCGCGGAATACAAAAACTGCTGCAAGCTTTGCCTTGGGCCTTCAGAATGCCAAGGAAGGCGAGGTCGTAACACGCTTTCCTCCTGAGCCCAGCGGGTATTTGCACATTGGCCATGCTAAGGCTGCGATATTAAACCAGTACTTTGCACAAATGTACAAGGGAAAAATGATCATCCGATTCGATGACACGAATCCGACTAAGGAGAGGGTGTGTATTTACACTTGATCAGATTATCTGCAGCTTACTTTTGGATTAGACCGAGTTCGAGCAGACTATCCTAGAGGATTTAGAGTTGATGGGTATCAAAGGAGAGACTATAAGCCACACATCGGACTACTTTGATCAGACCTACGAACTTGCAATCAAAATGATCGAGGCCGGCAAGACATATACCGACGACACAGAACAAGCTCAAGTACGAACCTTATGCACTGCCTTTCGTTGTCGCTGACATTCGGGTAGATGCGCGAGGAACGGGGAAAGGGAATCGCTTCGACGCATCGCGATGACTCAGTCGAGGACAATTTGAGGCATTTTGCGGAAATGAAATCTGGCACGCCAGAGGGTCTCCGGTGGTGTCTCCGTGCAAAAATCAGTGTGGACGATCAGAATAAAACCCTGCGTGATCCAGTCATCTACCGGTGCAATACCATTCCTCACCACCGAACAGGGTGAGTTACTTCGTGCATTCCTGTGGCCCGCGTATGTGTTCATTCACGTCTGACAGCGACAAGTGGACGATCTACCCCACTTATGATTTTGCATGTCCCATCGTCGATTCACTCGAGGGCGTCACTCACGCACTGAGGACTATGGAGTATCGCGAGAGAAATGCTCAGTATTACTGGATGATCGAGGCATTAGGTCTGCGCCCGGTCTCTATCTGGGACTTTAGGTAAGGAATTTTCTTCCATATCCCGTCTGTCAATCTAATCATTGTCTCAAGTCGGCTGAATTTCATCTATACCTTATTGTCCAAACGAAAATTACATTGGTTCGTTGACAACAAAGTCGTCAAAGGGTGGGATGACCCACGGTTCCCCACGGTTCGAGGTTAGAGTGACAGAATCCGTGCGTTGATCGGACTCACTTTCAAAACAGGGATTCGTCGTCGTGGAATGACAGTAGAGGCACTGAAGCAATTTATGCTTTCCCAGGGGCCCTCACAGTCCCTCGTTTCTCTTGAATGGGATTCTATCTGGGCTCTCAACAAGAAGATAATTGATCCAGTTGCTCCCCGGTTCTGGGCGATTCTTAAGGAGAAATGGTACGCTAAAACACATGTATTCAGGGCTTTCAAAAATTTACGTTGGGCTTTTCTAGCGTACCCGTAACAATTAGCGGCGGCCCTACCGGAGTCGAGGTTAAGACACTGCCTCTCCATAAGAAGAATCCTGAGGTCGGCGAGAAGCAAACAGTCTATTCGTCCACGATCTTGCTCGAGCAGGAGGATGCTGCTTCATTCGAAGATCAAGAGGAGGCAAGGCCATCCTGACTTGTGTGTTGATTTTAAATAACATGCTCCGTCAGATCACCCTAATGGATTGGGGTAACGCCTTCGTGCGTTCGAAAGTGGTCGGAAAAGACGGTGAAGTGACCTCTCTCGTTATGGAGCTGAACCTCGGTGGCGACTTCCGCAAAACGAAAAAGAAAATAACCTGGCTCGCCCAACCCACGGATGCCTACCCCGTAACCGAAGTCACCCTTCTGGATTATGACTACCTGATTACAAAAAAGAAGCTTGAGGAAGAAGACGACGTGAAAGACTTCGTCCCATCAGTAACCGAATTTCGCGAAGAGGCACTAGCGGATACGAACGTGAAAATACTGAAAGCGGGTGATATCATCCAATTTGAGAGGAAAGGATATTACATCTTCGACGGACGCGCAGGAGACGGAAAACTTGAATTTATCAGGATCCCGGATGGACGTGCAGCCGGTTTAGCGAGCAAGGCAGGCAAGAACATCGTGGCTGCTGAGACTTCTAGTCCTGCTGCACTCCCATCAGGAACTGGTCTTCAATCTACATCGAAGATGTATAATGTAGGCCGGGTGTATGGAAAGGATGGAGTATCGCCCGTGTCAAGAAGCAAGATGTACAATGTAGAAAACGTGTACGCGTAGATAGTAAGCATTGACATTCGCTTGCTCTGAGTCTTGCCTCACTCCGATTTTGTAGTTTCGTACGACGCTCGGTTACTTTTCGTCTTCGGAAGATCCCGAGGCCGTCCGAGGCCAACAAACGGGACAAAGGGAATCACATATATGGAAATGATCGTGCGGATTGAGCTTCTTCAATCCCCCCCCCCAAAAAAAAAAAAAAACCTGATGGTAGTGACGATAACTAGACAAATGATATAGAACGCTTGCTACACATGGTTACAACATCAGTCACAAGTTAGAGTGAAGAAGACGAACAAATGAGTGTAAAGAAACATCTATCAACACCCCGCGCACTGCTCACTAACTTCGCTCGAGAATACCCCTCATATCGTACCGCGTCGTATTCGTTTGCTAAGATTGGCCAAGGGTGTACTTCGCCAAAGCTTTGGTCGATCAAAGGTGTCTGGATGTTGATTGAACTTTCCTCGCCGTAGTACTTCCATGAGTATGAAGGTGACTGCGGGCGAAGTAAACAAGGGAGTCATTGGGACAGAGACTATTTACCTATGAGTTCGGCTGTTGACGCGAGTGAATGCGGCTCGAATTCGAGATAGTGATGACCAAAACCTGATAATGGTGTCGTGATAAAATGTTCCCCGACGCGAAGACTGTCCAAGTGGAATTGCCCTTTGATTTGATTTGAATCATAGTCCAGGAGCTATGGTATCCTTGAGACTGCTTGGTTCACATAGTTGTGGAATTCCACCTACTGTAAGTCCGTGTGGTCCAGCCAACCAGAAAAACTCAGTGTCAAAACGTGCAGGTAGTCCGAGGACGTTATGTCTAGAGGAATTTGATGTCGGAGGAGACATGAAGAGACAAGGGGAGACTCACGATAAAATGGCACTCTGGGATCCAAACATTTCTTTGACTGCGACTTTTTCCTTGCCGATGGTGACCTCTACGGGTCGCCGACCGTCCCATCCAATTTCTGCCACAGAAGCACCGCGTTTATCGAGAATGATGGTCCTCCGAGTCACTGTCCCCTCACTCTCGCTCTCTGTGTCAGAATCTTTTTCTCCCGCGTGAACAAAATGCGAGCGTGTAAGGATAGTAAAACCGAGGGCACCAGTCTCCGGGTATACAAGGGATGAGTTTAGGATGTCTGACTTGGAAAACTTGAGTAACATCGTGGGTGGAGTGGAGGCAGAAGGAAGAGCTGCCAACAAGCTAATACTATATAAGTAGATGATCAATCATATGATGCCGTAACATGCAATATTCCCTTTCTTAGCCTCTTTCTGTGCAAAGTTTCCGTGAGAATGTCCGAGGGAATTGTCGCGGTCCACGCCACCGATTTGCTTGCGCTTATTTTTGACGTGGCAATAAGAGAAGGACAAACAGAAACCAAACAAACGGAACATTAAAGTCTACAGCGACGACGACCTCCGGAGCGACGAGGACCAGAAACCATTCCCGAAAGTGGTTGTCTTCGTCGAGTAAACGTTGACCAAACCGTCGACGCGAGTCACTTGTGAACCGGTCCAGAACTCGACCATCATCATTGTCCCTGTTCTTGGCATGGCTCAACGTCGGTCGCCACATAGGCTCTCGTCGTCGCCATCAAGTAGCCATCATCGGAAAACAAAATCTTCGCCCCGCCATTTGTCCGCTGCAAGACGCGCTCTCGCTTTCGTTAATAGATTCCAGAGGTCAACCGTTGGTTCCCACGCCCCGCGCGCGTCCGCACCCTCCTCTTCAGATACAGTTTCTGTTCGCCCTATCCTTGCCACGTTACAGTCAAATCTACGCAGGTTGCCTAGTCGCCAGTATCACCTACAAAAAAATAGCATGCGGGATGTGAGCAATAATTTCGATGTGCCCGTTGGTTCGAAGAGAAAACGCGTCGTTTCTGTCAACGAGAATGCGCACGCGAATGGTCGTCCGATGCGTGGTTCCGGAAGGCCTAAGAGGCGAAAAGCGGTCACGGTAGATTCTGAAATTGATGAAGAGGAGATTTCGATGGATGTCGACGCGCACCGTCGGTGGAGTGGATCAGATGACTTCGAGGCGGACAGCGATCGAGAGGAGTCATGTAAGCTGCGCTCGCACCCGTCATCATCTGACGCTTATGATGAAATAGCGGATGAATTTCTTATCAATGAAGCATCCACCAGGCAACTTTTACGGTTGCGCAAGGATGAACTTGTGCGCCTTTATGTCGCGACTGGCCTCTCGGATGATACGGACTCCCTAACAAAACCCGAATTGGTTGATGCCATCATCTCCACGCGCGACGACGTTGCCTCACTTCCTCCTTCCTCCCCTCCGGGCAGAGGAGACGGCAATTCCAGTGATTTTTCATCTGACGGGAACATTGCTGGTGATGAGGAGACAGATGTTAGCACCAAGTACACGGCAGCTTCTAGTCTTAGGAGGCGCGTAACTGTCAATGGTATGAGTCAGATAACCGCACGTGCTCTGAAGACACGTAGTTTGTCTCTGGGACAGCTCAACACGCACTCGTGTCCTGTCGAACTGAGCGTGGTTCCGGAGCAGAAGACAGAACTCGAGGTTGTTACCAGGTTAGTACATTCTGATGTTGCTTCTCTTGTCCGACCATCCGACCAAATTTAGTAGACGACGAAACACGCGCTTGACATCGAGTCGATCTTCTCCAACGATGCCATCTTGCAATTCTCTCCCGTCGCCGCCTGCCACACGCCTCCGTACGCGTAAGGGTTCTGGTGACCATCCCCCGTCACAAATCATCCTGCCGAAAGCCAAGTCCAAACCTAGACAAGTTGGGTTCAGTGAGGATGTTCAAGCACGGCCTCTTCCAGCATCCGGTGACGAAAGCGAACTAACCGACCTGGCTGAGCTAGAGGCAAAGATTGCAGCCACTTCACGTAGCCCTCGCCGGCTCCGCAGTCGAGACAAGGTCAATGTCAATACCTCTGCCCATGATCAGGACGCGACTGCAAGGCAAAGAGCAAGGTGCAAGGGTGCTGTGGACCAAGAAAAATGTGAAATGGAGGAGAATCTATCTATGGATGATGAGGAAGAGGTCGATGAACTTATTTCATCTCCATCTCCTTCACCGCCGCCGGGGAACGGTCGGCGCACGCCTGTTAAACGACGCCTGCGACCGCGCAGGATGCAGACGCACACACCACCAAGAGATGATGGTAGCGAAGGAGATGATGAGGAAGAAGAGGATCAAGTCAAGGAGGACGTAGTGGAGGAAATGGACGACGAAGATGCTGAAAGTCTTCACGAGGACGAGGATGTTTACGTCGACAATACATTATGTCCTGTGGAGCCAACACCTCGAAAGCTACGGAGTGGGAAAGTCCTTGGTGGCGAGGATCTCAACGGGGATGAGGAAGAGCGGGATGACCAAGAAATTGACTTGGAACTCGAATCAGTTGATGTGGACGCTGACAGTGCGGAGGATGCTGATGCTGATGAAGCTATGGAGGAAGAGGATTGTAGGTATCCATCACTCTACAGGTTCAGTATGCTGATAGTTGATGAAGTTGACCTTACTCTTGCCACTCAGAAGACGTTAATTCGTCTTCGTCGTGACGATCTTGTTCGACTTTGCGAGACACGTGACCTCAACGTAGCTGGTACGAAACCACAACTTGCGCAGTCTCTACTACAGTGGCGCGATCGTCATGCGAATGGGTTCTCCTCGCCATCCTCAACAGGTACTGTGCGACCTCCGTCGACGGTCCGTGTTCGTGGTGGTCGCCGCAGAACAAATAGTCGCGGTTACAGTACCTCTCCACCCATGCTTACGCGCCTACACCGTGTCCACCAGGATGAGCCCTGTACACCACCGATATCGAGTGAGCAACAGAATCAACCGGTGCCAGAGCTGGAACTCGACTTGGAGAGCTTGGGGCTTGAAGATCGCGAGATACCCCCAGATAAACTAACAAAGCTGGAAAAGATTGGGAGTGGCGGTTTCAAGGACGTCTACATTGGGAAGTTTAAAGGCAGACGGATTGCAATTGCTGAATTCCGGGATCAGCTCAGTTCAAGTTTGTCGTCGTTATGTGATGAAAAGGCTCTCACTGATCACTGTGGTAGTGGACATCAAAGAGCTCAAGTTACTTGGAGCATTTGACCATCCAAACATTGTGCGCTTCGTGAGTGTTTCCCTCATCCCACTACGCTTAACCTTAAATCACTGTTGTAGCTTGGCGTCAGTATACCGGAGAACACGCGTGAAACGCCAGTGATGATCGTCAGCGAGCTGTGTTCAAATGGTGACTTGTTTGACTACATCCGAAATGTCCCAGCGCCATCGCTATATAAGGTTGTACGTATATATTTCTTGTCTTGTTTGATATATCTGGAAATTTCATAGCTAAGCATGATGCTCGATGTCGCCTATGGACTGGAATACCTTCACACCCGCAAGCCTTCGATTATTCACCGGGATTGCAAGTCCTCGAATATCCTCATCACCTCTCGCGGTGCTGCGAAGATTGCGGATTTTGGGCTAGCAAAGGTCAAGCAATCGACACGGTCAATGGTTCGGAGTGTTGTTGGTACAGTGAATTGGCAAGCGCCAGAGCTTTGGCACGCCCATCCCAAGTACAATCACAAAGCCGATGTATTTTCCTGCGCGGTGGTTTTCTGGGAGATGCTCCAGTGGCATTTGCCAACGAAGAGGTTTCCGTGGGAGGCAGGTATCTTGTCCCTTGTTGAGTGGTATGTAGCTGAATATTTCAAAAGGGAATGAACGAACATGCCATTTACGAGACGGTGGGTGCAAAGCGACAACGGTTGGTCTCCACGTTGTGGTATTTTGGGCGAACTGCTAACAGCTTGCTTGTCACAGACCTTCTGTGAGCGGATTACGAAAACAATATTGTCCGGAAATTGTTGGACTCATCGAATGCATGTGGGCTCACGATCCCGCGGAACGACCCACAATGTCCGAGGTCGTCCAGAAACTTGAACAACTTGTTACAGCCTTTCGATGATTCCAATGATTCGACGCAGTGCAGCGCTGTCGGAAGCGACTTTTATTAAATGATTCAGGCATGGCCGCTGGCAGGGAACACATGGATGGGTGTTATTCTGTAAGACTTGGTATGAAGATCCGGTTCGCATTGGACGATTGGCCGCCGATTGGTGGCAAGCGTACAGTATCTTCGTTATTGAATTTGTTAGCAAATTATATCCCGCACTGTAACCTAGCGTAGCAATTCGATTTGTGAGTACTTGCATTTGATCTTGAAAGGCCGTGCCTGGTGCTAGGCCGCTGATGATTGATTGACATGGAGGCCGCCGAGTTGGACCACTGCCCCGCTGTTCTTTCGTAAACCACTATCATAAGCATGCTCAAAGTCTCGCAGGTCTTGGTACGACCTCTCAGGGCTGCCCACAGCATCACAAATTGCTCGAGCCCGGTCCACATATCGCTCGTTCCACGACCAGCCTCATGTCTCACACGTTCGTTTGCAGCTGGATCATCCCCGGAGCGAACAAGGCCCATTATTCCCCTGGAGCCGCGTCCTAGATCTCGTTTCCTCCGCCGTTCTTTTCTCATTGCAAAGTACACTTCTTATCTCGTGCTGTCCGCAACAGCTGGCGTATTCGCCCTCGGAGCAGCCATATTCATACACGATGCATTCACGTACACGGACAAACACGTCGAGCGCGTTCCTGTGTCTCCCCTAGCACTGCACCCTGAGCGTGGTGGTCCGAAACACTTGCCCGTGGTGAATGCCCTTCTTGCGGACGAAGAAGACGAGGAATTCAGAAAACTGAGTGAGAAGCCCAAACTCGTCATTGTCGGAGGGGGTTGGGGCGTGAGTCTCCGCGCCTTTTCGATCCGTTTTGTTACTCAACAACTTTGATCACTGACAAGGCCATCTCGGTCTTACAAAACTTATCGCCGGGCGACTATCATGTGACCGTCGTGACCGCGGAAACGTTCACGACATTCACTCCTCTCTTACCATGTAATGTCCCCTTTGGAATCATATTATCTACGCCTGTTGATTTGCCCTTCGCAAAGCTGCTGCCGTAGGCACGGTGCAGGTTCGCAGTCTTGTTGAACCGATACGCAAAATCATTGCTCGACTCCGTGGTCAGATGATTTACGGAAAAGCAGTAGATCTGGTGATGTCTGAACGGCTACTGGAAGTCGAAACAGCTGGTCCTGATGGGAACGTCGAAAGAATATATGTGCCGTAAGTACTGGGTTCCCGAAGACTTTATGTGGCCGAAGTCACCTTTCTGGTTTTCTAGCTACGATAAGTTGATCATCGCAGTTGGTTCCGTTTCCAGCACGCACGGTGTATCCGGATTAGAGAACTGTTTCCAGCTGAAGACCATATCAGATGCACAGGCCATTCGACGCCGGATCATGGGTGCGTCGATCCATACTAGACCTGTCATGATTTACTGGAGTACTTCCTTCAGACAACTTTGAAGTTGCATCTCTACCAACCACGACCCCAGAAGAGCGAAAGTGTTTGCTGAGTTTTGTAGTTTGTGGAGGAGGACCCACGGGCGTTGAGGCAGCCGCCGTGTGTATCCCGGACCTCCCCATCTCTTCGCATTTCTTGGGCTCTGATGGGACGTTTTCAGGAAATCTACGATTTTTGTCAGGAAGACATTACGAATTACGTGCGTTACTTTTTCTTTCGCCCACGCACTTTCGTTCCTTATGCACCCACGTGTTGTCTCCAGTTTCCGAAACTATGTCGAGAAGAGGTTTCGATCCATGTCATCCAGTCACGCGAGCACATTTTGAACACAGTACGTTTGAGTAGTACCCGGTCAAAGAATGGTAGTCTCATGTTCGCAGTATTCTGATGCCATCTCCAAGTACGCGGAGGTATGTTGAACTACTTCTTCTGGAGCTCATGTTGACCGTCTTGCAGGACAAATTCAGGCGTGATGGGGTGGACCTTATCACTTCGGCTCGTGTTCATTCGGTATATCGTGACCATGTCGTGTATACCGTGCGGTCTCTGGATGGGACGATCACCAAGCATGAGATCCCTACTAATTTTGTGCTGTGGTCCACGGGAATAGCCATGAATCCATTGACGAAGCGAATCTCGGATCTTCTACCCAATCAAGTTCACAAGAAAGCGATCGAGGTTGACGCACATCTCCGCGTAAAGGGTGCACCACTCGGCGAGGTATATGCTATCGGTGACTGTGCAACGGTGAGTGATTGGGACAGTTCCAAGCTACTGCGGGTCTAATATGTGTGTTGGCGGAATAGATCGAAACGTCCCTTGTGAGCCATCTCCTGGAGCTGGTAGACGAGGCCGACAAGGATAAGAATGGTAAAATCGACTTTGACGAATTTGATTTCATGGGTAAGGAGCTGCTGGCCAATCCCTTTGAATCATTTCCCTTATGGTGTGGCAGTCTCCAGGATTAAACAACGTATCCCCATGGCCGAGTCCCACTTGCAGAAGGTCAGCGTTGAACGCTTGGTAATTTCCTTTATCCATGACACGTTACAAGGTTCGCATGCTATTCGACTTGTACGACTCGGATGCAGACAATAGCTTGACGCTGAACGAGCTTTGCAAGCTTCTCGAAGAGATAGGAAACAAGATAACGGCGTTGCCTGCTGTCAGTCGGGGTTCGCTGACACTGCCCCTGTAGCTGATACCATTATCCACAGACGGCGCAGGTTGCTTCTCAGCAAGGTAAATATCTCGGAAAGAAACTTGGCAGACTTGCTTCGCAACACGAGGTGCTAGAGGCGAACAGCGTCAAGGACTTGGATGAAGCTGTCAGCGGGCCATTCCGGTACAAACACCTCGGGAATCTGGCATATATTGGCAATGCCGCTGTGTTTGATTTGGGAAAATTGTCGGTCATGGGCGGTTTGGTCGCGATGTACGCTTGGAGAAGTATATACTGGAGTGAACAGGTGTCTTCGAGGACAAGAGCGTTACTCATGATTGATTGGATTATCAGGTATGCCCGTCGGTGTCGTGGTTACTGGCTCACCCACGCTTTTGACAGGGGGGTTTGGGGTCGAGACCTCTCGCGGCTTTGACATGTGGAATGGCATGTTTCACTTCAAGATTTGAACCCTGGAATTAGGACGATTCAAGCTCGAATCAGTTTGTGATGGTCATAACCGGTATCGAGATGGTTCAACATCAGTAAAAAGTTGCTGATTTCCGATGCCTAACCGAGTGTAGCCGAGTGCTAGTCATTGGTTCCGACCAATAACCGTTTCACTGATGCACTTGTAACGTTTACTTCCTTTGCTCGCCATCAGTACCTTTTCTACCAAAAATAGCTTGGCGCTGTCATCATTCTGTCCACTCGAATGAACCGACGACAGCTGTACCCCCCACAATCGGGCCTTGGTTCGGTGCAAGTATGGTCAACTTCTTGTTTGGAATGTCCAAGCTTGTTCTAATGGCAGAGAGCGATGTGAGCCGTCTGAAGGATCCGTTCCATGAAACTTACACGACAAGAAATCCTACGGCAGCTAAGTCGAGAATTTCTTCGTCGTATCGCTCGTTTTCGTCTTCATTGAAGGGGGCAAGAAAGGCAAGGACCTTGTTGAACAGTCTTGCATTGCTGGATGCTGGATCTAGCAACGTGGGTTGCATTTCCGAAAGGGTGCGTGTAGCACCGATGGGCAAAGCCGAGGAGGGTGCCATAGACTCTGAACGTGCGAGTTCAGTCATACGCCTTGGAGGGCAGGAGAAGCGAGGATTGATGTATAGGTGATTCACCTAGGCCGATGCGGTAGATTGCAAGGTCGCGAAAGTTGATAATTGTTGAAGAGGGGGAGAGAATGAGTTCTGTAGCTGCTTCCCCACCCACGAGGCCTGACGATACGCCAGGAGGGGGGTCGATCTTTTGGCCGTACATGTACGCGTGGAGTTGACAGTTGTGTACACGCTCGCGGTAAGCGTTGTCGAGCTCGACGACCTAGGATGGGGAAATCAGAAGAAGCGGGAAGACGGGGGAATGATGGAATACCCCTCCGGACTTGGGGATCTTGACGACGGAGAGTTGAGTGCCATAAAGACGCTGCATCTCCACGTTGAGCTTTTCGTGGCCGACGACGAGGATGACGTTTACTGGGAGAGAGATGTCGTGTAAGGAGGAGAGGAGAGAGAAGGGGCGGTGCATACTTTGGAATGCGTCGACACACGCTTTGACGAGGGTGTGACGTATGTCCGCGCTGGGGCCAGAACTGGGACCGGAGGCAAATGAAGAGGGGGTGTCGATGATGAAGCCTGAGACGCGTGCTACATACGCTTGATTAAGCTGTCAAGGAAACGAAGGGAGAGTGGTTACCTTGAGGGTCCACGTCACGTCGCTCGACGACATTGAAACCGAGGTTCCGGATTAAGCGATCGAAGAGCTGAGGATTGCTTTTTGTGTCTGGGTGACCGTACCAATAAGTCAATGGGGTGAGTGCATTCGAAGCGAGGGCAGTGGGAGCCGATGTGGCCGCAGAACCCAAAGGATTAGCAGGGGAGGCCGTTCCGATGGGGCTTCTTACTACGGCGGCTGAGATCGTCCCTGGAACTGACCAGGCGCCCTGGGGGAGGTGAGGGGTATGCGGGAGACGGGGGAGAGAAAGGGGACAGACTTGGGCAGGGTCGAGGTTGACGAGGAGCGGAGACCAATTTTGGGCGACACGCACGGTGTAATTTGACAGGATTTTTGATATGGATGTCTTTCCAGAGTTTTCCGGGCCCAAGATGAGGACCCTGGGCGGTTCTGTGTTGGCGTGTTGATCGTCGTCGGAAGGAGGGGACCCGTGAAGGTCGCGGAGGGCACGGACACGCATCTGTTCGAAGGCGAGGTGGAGGTTTGCATAGGTGGACATGGGTGTCTCGTCCGAGACATACTCTGTAGAGGGACGGCCGGTGACGTGCATGTGAGGGTGAGCGGGGATGGGGAGGGGGGGCAGAGCGACTCATCTGGATGGTGCAACCGTGCCAGGTGAATATGGCGGCCTTGCACTCCGAAGCGAAGAGATAAGATTTTCCGTCTGCGAGTTCTGCGCCAAAGATCTCAGCATGGCCGCGGAGGAGCTGTGTTGTGTGTAGGGTGAGGGAGATGGAGCGCGATGGATGGAGCGTACGATTATGGCGAGCGACGTGGCAGGGTCGAGCTCGAAGCGATATTCTGATCCTGGGTCGAGCGTCCATTCTTTGGTGTCTGCGGGCATGGCGACGCTGGCAGAGATCAATTTGATCCATTTAGCCATCAGAAGTGCCGTCACCGCATTGTGTCTCCAATTCATAACTTCGTCCAACTCCACCCAGTTCTCCCAATGGCTCCCTCCGACTCCACCGACCACCACCACCACCCTCTCGAAAAACTATCCCCCGCATACCCTGCCACCGACATCGACGCCGCTGCCCCCCTCGTCGCCGGCACACATGTCCACCTCGCCCCAGACCAGGCCCTCCGTCTCAGGTACCACCCTTCTCTCCCCCCCATTTCCTCTCCTCATCCGTCATCGCAGGCGCAAGATCGATTGGCACATCATGCCTCTTATGTGCGGTACGTCCCGTCCATCTCTCTCCCGCGCTTCCTCATCAACCTCTTCCCCAGTCATGTATCTGTACGTCCATCTTTCTCTCCTCTCTCCCCACCTCTCCCATCCACCGCAAGCATCACCTTCATGGACAAGACCACCCTCGGCGAAGCAGCGGTCCTCGGCATCGAGTATGTCCCATCCCTTCCCTCCGTATCTCCCACTCAATATCGTCTCACCAGGCAGGGTGCACACTTGAACGCTACCCAGTTCAACTGGCTCGGTACCATCTTCTACTTCAGCTATCTCGTCTTTCAATACCCTCAAAATCTCGCCTTGCAACGCTTTCCCATTGGCAAGTGGATGAGGTACTGCTCATCCCCTGCAATCATCGCTCTATCCACCCCGCTGACTGCCCTACAAGCATCAACATCTTCCTCTGGGCAGTCGTCCTCTGTTCCCATGCTGCTTGCACCTCTTTTGGCGGTCTTTTTGCTGTACGCTTTCTCCTCGGAATTTGTGAGGGTGCTATCACCCCCGGATTCATGATCGTCACCTCCATGTTTTACACGCGCGCTGAACAGACTCGCCGTGTCGGTTACTGGTGTCAGTCTCCCCTCCTTAGTAGCGTGCGACTCGTCTCATTTTCCCCATTCAGTCCTTATGAACGGCTTCGCCGTCATCATCCTTGGCTTCGTTGCCTTTGGCGTCCTTCATATCGATACCCCAACCTTCATGCCCTGGCAGTGGTGAGCGCGACAACCTTGGTGATCCAACACTTCATTCATTCAAATCAGGCTGATGATCATCACTGGTATCATAACCCTGCTCACCTCGGTTCTCTTTTGGTGAGCATCTCCTCAACCAGCTCCTTGACTTCCACATATCTGCCCACTCCCAGGCTCTTCTTCCCGGATTCTCCAACAAATGCGTGGTTTCTAACTCCGGAAGAGCGCATTGCCGCCGTGCAACGCATCCAAGTGAATCAGGCCGGCGTGGAAAACAAATCGTTCAAGATAGAACAGTGAGTCGCTTCTATCCGAGTTCTAGTCCCGTTTCATCAGTGTCCCTCGAGATTCTACGAAACGGTCAAAGATCCCAAGACCTGGCTTCTCGCATTTTTTGCAGCTGCTGCGTGCGCCTCATTTCATTCATTTGCGTTCCTGCATTCTCATTTAAAAACCACCGTTCAGTAATATCGTCAATTCGGTGCGAACCCATCTTGCCATACCTGGATCATGCCCTCAAATAACGCCATTTCCCTAGCTCACTAATCAACGTCAGCTCATAGTCGCCCAGTTTGGTTTCAATGCCATCCAAACAACTCTGCTCGGTTGTGTGGACGGCGTCGTCGAGAGTGCGCAGCATCGTACAATCTAGCCTAAATTGGCCTGCTCACAGAGCGCTCCAATAGTCTTGACAATCTTCCTTGGGGTGACGCTTGCGTCGCAGCCTTACATCGGCCGTGCTTATTCTGGCGTGCTGATGTATGTTCCCGCAATCCTCGGTGCCATCCTAGTCAGTACCCTGCCCTTCTCGAATAAAGTCGGCCTGCTCTTCTCCTATTGGATATCAAGTGAGCTCTCATGTGATGCGCCTACGGTACTATCATCTGACAATAACCCCCTAGTTTTTGCCATCGCTCCGTTCACGTTATTCCTAGGGTGGGTAGCCTCCCTAACAGCTGGTCATACCAAACGTGAGTCCATGCTCCCTTTGGCCTTGAGTCGTAGTCTGATTGATCGTTTGCAGGTATCACCACAAATGCCATCGTACTCTGTGCTTATGCGATCGGAAATGCCGTGGGTCAGTTTATGTGGAAGTCACAGTACCAGCCGCGGTAAGAGTCCATTCAGTTGTCCTGCCGACCGAGCTGATCATGTTACAGGAACCATATCCCGTGGGGTGTCATCACTGCCACCAATTTTGCTTCTGCAATCGCCCTCCTCGTGTTGCGCTACCTCTACTCACGTGAGAACAAAAGGCGTGACCTCGAACCTCGGGATGACATGTACGACGCTGTTTACATCAAGACCGAGTCTGGGGAAGAGAAGCAGATTGACAAGGCAAGTGTACCACGCCCATCCCATCCGGGCCATGTTAACCATTGTCCGCAGGCTTTCCTCGATCTGACCGATAAGGAAAACCGCGATTTCCGCTATGTTCTATAAGCCTCTGCCTGTAATCTTGGTAGGACATCCGCCTGAAGACAGTATCTTACGTGACAATATAGAATTCATAATGTCTATCTGTGCGTACCTGATAGAGAGTCTGCGACCCTTTGCCTTCTAGGACGGGGGTGGTGGATGACCATCCGATAAGTGTCCTTTACGGGGTGTTCGGTCGGGACAACTTCTTGTGCCCAAGCAATGATTCCCCGTATTTTTGTCTCCGTGAGTTTGAGTGAACGAGGAACACCTTCGTTGACCTCTTGTGAACGAGAAATCACGCAAGGCTCCATATAGTTGGAGTTTGTGTACTTGGAGTCCTCTGAGTATAAGGAATCGGAGGTACTGGCGCTTTCCGACAAACTCGAACAGGTGCTGCAAAAAGAAGAGGTGAAAGATCTACAAGACGAAAAAAGCTCTTCCCCGCATCCGAGGACAGGGACGTCGTTCAGTTCACGGGTGCGGACACTCGATGGGCATGTCGAGTACTCCGAGGTGCAATGCTGACTCGAGCCAAGACTAGCATTCCGATGTAGTGACTGGGAATCGTCCGAGTTATGCCGGTCGTGAGCTGAACAATCGAGGAAGGAAGGAAGATGGTCGGTTCGTCTGATGCCGTCGCGAGAACACATCGTAGCGAACAAGAACTTGGACAGATGATGTACGTGTCGCCGAAGCGTGGTCAACGCCAATAGAAAGCGCAAGCACTCGAGTGCCAGCTCGCACGTAGGTGTGCCAGTAATGGGGTGAAGCAAGAGTTCGTCCACGATGTAAGTGGCGCATTCTGTTACGTCCAACACGCGGCGATGTGGCACGCATGCGACGATACGGACGTGATGTGCATCATACACGAGACCAAACAATACCAACCACTCTGGAAAGGATTTCGTGGTGGCTCCGATGACTTCTCTGTTTATCAGCGACGCGAGGAGCCTGTGCCCTTGGCTGGTCAGTTCTTCGGGGATGGATCCCAATGCGGTGTCGGAAGACGTAGCGTGATGTTGCATTTGAGTTGATTCTTTCATCCCAAGGAGTAAGCACCGTGGAGCCTGGACATTCTCGGTATCATCGCTTTCATGCCCCGGGACGAGCGCAAAATTAATGCGTCGGGGAGTACTCTGCGAGAGAGGACTTGTCGTGGGCATGTCCCTAGCTTGCCGCTGTCATTAGCTACGTTGGACAACTCGCTGGTGAGCATACCTCTTCAGCCTGGTACTAGGAATACCCTCGAACGCGCGAGGAACGAACGTCACCAGATCATCCATCCCGAAGTTTGTCAACAACTGGGACACGATGTCCCGCGAAAGCCCTTCACCGGGTGCAGCCAGACGAGTCTCTGCGTCGCTTCCGAACCGAACGTTGCGAAAGGGACAACATCGATCCACGACGCGTTCCACTCCACATTTGCTATCAGCAGCACGAAAGGCTAAGAACTCCTTTTGAAGCGCATGACACTTAGCATAGGGCAGCTTGCACCCAAAAAATAACATGAACCAACCATCCACGAGGTGGGTACGACGAGCTTGGCGCGACGTCCTTCAGGTTTCCAGTACGAGCGAAGATGTAGCACGTATGCCAATGGCTGCCTGAGTTCTGGCGGGCTCATCTCAAACGTCCTCTTGCTCAGCAGCAGCCTGTCTGCAATGAGCTATCCTGAAAGAAGATCTAGCCTCAAAGTCTCACCTCGCTTGTTCAGGCTTTTCGGAACCCGCACGGAACATCTAGACCTGTAGAATGGGTCGAGGGACAGTAACGTATGGTCACAAGGCAAAGAATGTCGAGGTGTTACCCGACTGGGTCGCCAATGACTCAAAGACCGGAGCGTGCAACAAGATGAGCGACACCTGTTACGTCTAGCTTGCTGCGAAAACGACTAATAGGGCCTCCTACATAATAATACAAGCAGTTCAAGCCTCCGATGCCGCGCCTGTCGCGTTGACGAGAACGTGGCGGTCGTCGAGTTCCGGGATCATGATCGGGGAAAGCGATTCATGAAATTAGCCAACTCTAAACATCAGAATCGTGTGCCACCTAATCATAACCACCCAATAGGTTATCTGGCCGAACGCGTTACACGAAGGAAGCCACTTTCACTGCTTTTCGAACAGCAGCCGAATTACCCTCAAGGTACCGATACACTATCTGAAATACCGGTATCATTTGCTGTTTTGTCTTGAAGACCGACGGCGGTGCAGCATTGGGTGTTGTGATAGGTCGTCCAAAGAAGTCAACCGGCGGCTGGGTACCATGTTAGACTACCCTTAAATTAAAGACGTTACTGGCTCCTACCTTGTCTGCAATGTCGATGTATTTTTGTGTGCGAGCCCGTTTGTTGACAGGACCAAGGTCAGGGTCGGATGATTGGGTTCTCTCCAAGGGACCTTCCTCCTTCGCATTGCCTGTCATGTCTCCAACGTCATCGAGCATTGGTGCAGAAGCTCTGCAAAGACACTTGATAAAGGTCACTCAAAAGATTAACCAACACTGACCTCTTATGAGCTAGGTTTCTTGGGCCAACATTCATTTTCTCGGCTGCAGCCGCTTGTCGGGTGACCACGGCAACGTCAATCTATGACGAGGTCAGTTGAAAGGCTTAAAAATGTAAAAGGGCACGGACCTCCGTAGCAATAAGATGACGAACAGCATATCTCGAGACTGCGATATCGGGTGCGCGTCTCCCGTCATATGTCACGAAAACATCTATTGGCCTGTATCTTTTCGTGAGTGGTCAACTGTAGTATTATTGTGCTGGTACAAACGGGTCGAGTCTGTAAGCCACCTGACCGTCCTCTGCTCTTTCTTGAACGAATCGAAGCTCGAGGGAAACCATAATCTCAACAAGACGGGCGAGCAGAGCACGTTCCTCGGGTTTGATGACTTGGCTGTTCACCTGTAACAAGGCGAGACAAGCTCAACTTTGATTTCGGAAGTAAATGAACATCTTGGTGCACTTACAGGTCGCAAAGGAGGAGATATCATCCGATTAATGTATGGAACGAACTCTAAGTGGAGAACTTGGCCCATGATCAGGTGTCGGTTAGCACCTGTATTCCTTCCAGAAGCGCAAATCCCGTCAGAAAGTGACTTTAGAATGTCTTCATTGGTGCGTGTGATCAACCAATTCTACGCTCAATGGATATCAGTGGTCGTAAGGCACGATATTTAAAGGTACTTGCATCCCAATCCGTAGAATCTCTTTCAACCCGTTTCCCCGCACGCTCACGGCACAGTGTGTGGAATGAAATGAGAAAGTACGGGAGGTACGCTTGCAGGCCAAAATCACCGTCGGCATACATGGCCGAGGAAAATATATCGAATGTTCCTAACCACTCATTTGCCTTCTCGTATCGGGACATGTTTGCCTCATGCTGGTGACAGTTCGTATAATGAGCAAAGCATCCTAAATTTTTTTGAATAACGAGACGTCTATCTGGAAGAAAACATACCATTGGCAATATTAGGGAAGTTGTTGAGCGTTTCTACAGCTCGACTAAGGCGATTTACATATCGTGCTTCCTCCATTTCACCCATTGCCAGATCCCGAATTCGCTTGCGTGACAAGGGAATAAATATCTCATTCAGGACTGTTGTTGTGGTAACATCTGCCTCCTTCATGCCAACCGTGGCACGGCGAATTAATTCCTCTGTAACCCCTTCATTGCGCGATTTTATAAACTATTATCTGCTGATGAACAACACAATCAATGGACAGAACGACGTGGCGAACCTGTAGGGCGTTTAGACAGCCTCTCAGATCGCCTTTTGCAACATTGACCAAGGTGCTGAGTGCTCTTGTATCTGCGTCCAGCCCCTCGAGCTCGCAAATCTCCCGGAGCCGTTTGACTATGTGGATATCAGCCAATCGTGTATATCGAATCTGCCTTGCATGTGGACGGAGTTTAGCTAGCGAGTGTGCGTTGTAGTCATTACAGATGCAAATGATGGGTCGTAGCAAAGGTCGCTTGTCTTTCTGTACTCCAGCCTTCCCTGTCAAGTCTAAGTCAAAGCATGAGTTGGGTGAGAAAGCCTGCACACGTTTTGTCTTTGGTCTATCCAAGGTCAGTGAAACAAGTTTCTGGACGAAACCGCTTGACTGCGAATAGGATTTTATCAGAGTACTCGAAGATGGCTGAAACTGCGACGTACATTGTCACCGCCACCGCCAGTCGCCCCGTCAATTTCATCAATGATGAGCAAGACAGGCTTCGTGCTGCCAACTGCAGAACCAGATTCAAGTATGGGACGGACCCGGTCGTCAATTGACTGTGCCGACCGCGTGTCGCTGAGGTGCGTTTGGTGAAAACGAAAATCACAATGTACGACGGAGTCACCTGGCGTTGATTTCCACTACTTCGTAGCCTGCTTGTGCAGCGATGACGTGGGCCAGCGTGGTCTTCCCGAGACCCGGAGGTCCGGACATCAAGAGCAGCTGATGGCGGGGTGGATTTGCAGATGGTAACGCGAGATTATCAATCACCTCACCTTTTCCTTTGGCCGATGGTATTCGTCCTCGGGATCGTAGTTCTGATCGTCTTCCCTAGGTCGCTTCTTGTTTCTTCTTTTGCCGAAAACGCACCAGTCCCACTGTTTTACCCAAGCCATCACCTCCCTGGCAACCCTTTCATTACCCAGGAGTTCTGTGAAGCGCTGTGGACGATACTGATCAACCCATAGCATGTCATCAAGTGGGCGATGAGACGCTTCCGATTTTGAAGTCCTTTTTATTTCTTGCGTGAGAACCACGCCTGACACATAGAAATAGCCACTGTGCATACGGAATAATAGTGTTTGAGGTCACGGACACCGAAAGCTCATCCATAAGCCTATGGATAGGCACATCGAGCAGGTTTTCCACAGGCAATGTCGAAGGCGACTGACGCTAGGGTTAGTAATGATAGACATAGAGTGCGATTACGCACCTTTCGCAAAGTCACGGTCTGTGGTTTGCGGGGGATAAACAAAAGTTTTCCATCAAAGGTCGTCGCGGGAAGAGAAGGACGAGGCTGTGTCAACACTCCGGGGGTAGGACGTATCGACGAGTTTGGGTTCTGTTTGGAACGATCGAGTTTGAGACCCAGGGTATCCGAGATTGGAGGGAATGCATCATCTGATTTACATGAGAAACGACACCTGCCTGGGAGCCGAAATACTTGCCCTGCAATGATGAGAGTGGTCCTGTCAAAGGAACTGTAGTATTTTGAGTGTTTTGTAAACATGATCAGACGTAAAAGAACATGACGCGGCCTACCATCGCTATCCAACCCCGATGTGTCGTCACTTGAATGAGGTCTGCTTTGGCTGTAGCGTGTGTTGGGCGTGTCCGGAATGGGCGCGCAAGGTAGTTCGTTGAGCTCATCAAAGCCGAGCGTGCCACTCAATAGACCATTGGAGACGAATGCAGGTAGAGAGATAGAGGGTCCGGGACCAAGCAATCCGGTTGGGAGGAAACCGTCGTTCATGAACGCGCATACGACGCGTCGTGGGAAAATCACGAACGCGTCTGTGGCCAAGCACTGGAAGGCACCACCTGAAGGTCCACAGCGTTGCTTCCACTTCGTAACCTGGATCCAACATTTACTGGACTACTCCTAACCCGGCCTACTGTGCTGTAGAGTTCGCCTCAGATTTTCACTACCCGCTACACGTATGTAGGCCCAACGGCCCATTACTTTACATAAGCGACACGGCCGAACTCGGGTGGTTCGGAACTTGAAACTGAATTCGAATTTACGCGTTGAGACGAGTATTTCTTCTACTCGCATTTCCTCACCTCCACCGTCGTCTTCGTCGTTCACCACAATGCTTACTGCACGTGGCATCGCCCGCGTCTCCAGGAGAGCTGCCAACAGCGCAAAGAACTCTACCCGGTCCTTGCAAACTGCCGCCTCGCTGTTGGCCCGCTCCTCCTTCCCTTCGAAACAAAATACTGCAGCCCGTCCTTCACGCACCTCTGCTTCCCAGCCAGGTCGGTTTCACTTTCTTCTTCTTATTTCTGATATTCACGATGTGTTTGTGCATTCCGAACTTTTTTCCCCTTCTGAACTGCGGTGTCTGGAATGCAGTGCGTCATTATGCATCGGAAGCTAAGGAAACCATTGGTAGCGTGAAGACGGTCATTGGTGCTGTTGTTGACGTTCAGTTCGAGACTGATGCTCTCCCTCCCATCCTCAACGCCCTCGAGGTCCAGGATTTCCACGGCGGTCGTCTTGTTCTCGAAGTTGCATCACATCTCGGCGAGAACTCTGTCCGCACCATTGCCATGGACGGTACCGAGGGTCTTGTTCGTGGACAAAGGGTTGTCGACACCGGTGCCCCCATCCAAATTCCTGTCGGCACAGCAACTCTGGGGCGAATCATGAATGTTATCGGAGAACCCATTGACGAACGTGGACCCATCAAGGGTGTCAAGCTCTGCCCTATTCATGCTGACCCTCCTCCGTTTGTTGATCAATCAACCACTGCTGAAGTCCTGGAAACGGGTATCAAGGTCGTCGACCTTTTGGCACCCTATGCACGTGGTGGAAAGATTGGTCTTTTCGGCGGTGCCGGTGTTGGTAAAACCGTGTTGATTCAGGAGTTGATCAACAACGTAGCCAAAGCCCATGGTGGTTTCTCTATCTTCTGCGGTCAGTATCCACTCGTATTCTCAGTGGGGTGCGATATTGAAAATTCTCTGTTCGTCAGGTGTCGGTGAACGGACTCGTGAGGGTAACGATCTCTATCACGAAATGATTGAAACGGGTGTCATCAACTTGGAGGGTGACTCAAAGGTCGCACTGGTTTTCGGTCAGATGAACGAACCCCCTGGCGCCCGTGCCCGTGTTGCCTTGACTGGTTTGACCATTGCCGAATATTTCCGCGACGAAGAAGGCCAGGATGTGCTTCTCTTTATCGACAACATCTTCCGCTTCACCCAGGCTGGTTCCGAGGTATCCGCCTTGCTTGGTCGTATTCCCTCAGCCGTCGGTTACCAGCCAACTCTTTCAACTGATATGGGTGGCATGTACGTGTTTTTCCCCCATTGGTTTCGTTTGTGTTTGACAGAATTTTAGGCAAGAACGTATTACGACCACGAAGAAGGGTTCGATCACTTCTGTGCAGGCTGTCTACGTCCCTGCAGACGACTTGACTGACCCTGCCCCGGCAACCACTTTCGCTCACTTGGACGCCACAACTGTGTTATCCCGCGGTATTGCTGAGCTCGGAATCTATCCTGCTGTAGACCCCTTGGACTCGAAGTCTCGCATGCTTGATCCCCGTATTGTGGGTCAGGAACACTATGAGGTTGCTACTGCTGTCCAGAAGATCCTTCAAGACTACAAATCTTTGCAAGATATTATCGCTATCCTGGGTATGGACGAGCTGTCGGAGGAGGACAAATTGACGGTATGTGTGATAGGTATATCTACCTTGGTATTGCGTGTTGACAACATGAATTCAGGTCGAGCGGGCTCGCAAAATCCAGCGATTCATGTCGCAACCATTCCAGGTCGCTCAAGTCTTCACTGGTTACGAGGGCAAACTCGTGTCTTTGAAGGACACTGTCCGGTCCTTCAAGGAAATCCTGGCTGGTACCCATGACCAACTGCCCGAGTCTGCCTTTTACATGGCAGGCACGATCGAGGATGTCAAGGCAAAGGCTGAGCAGCTTGCCAAAGAGATGGGTGGCAACTAGAGAGGTAGATGTTGTGGACACGATGCTGCTTGCTTGTCTTTTGTGCGATCGTATAGCAGTGTGTTGACAAAGAACATCATTTATGATACCTCATTTTGTGACGTCGAAAACCTTGAGAAGCGTGCCAAAAATATTTCGGCTGATATCTGCATAAAAGAAACGGGTTCGGTTGGCAAGGCGCTATAGCCAAGTGGTTACGGCGACAGATTAGAATACGGAAGTTCATCTGTTACTCTTTGAGTGCGCAGGTTCGAATCCTGCTGGCGTCGTGTTGTTTTTATTTCTTTTCTGTGTCTTGAAATGCTGTGCTTGGAGTTGTTGCTATATCTGCGTCCATCGTCTGCCTCACCTCCACCACCATGGTTCCTACAATCGATGAGCTAGAGCAATATTTCGACTATGTCGAACGTCTCGTCACCCACGCTCTGACAGCTGCATCACCTGATCTTCCAAATATCCAAGAAACCTTGAACCGTCTCTGGCTTGACATTTCTCGGTTCGGTCCTCCTGGTCTGCCTTCTCTCCCGGACATCCATGTTCCTGGACTTGGAGCATTCGAGGTACCCCCACCACCTCCCCCAACTCCCCTACCAAAGTCTTTGATAGACAATGCTGGAGAGTATATTGTCCAGCACCCATGGAAAACATCAGGCATGGTCGTTTCAGCTCTCGGAGCGGGCTTGCTCGTGGGATACGGTGTCGTCCGTATGAGGTCTGTTAAAGGGAGGCGACTCAAGGTAACGTCTCCGCAATCCGACAAACGTCAGGCTATTGGTGCGTCCTCTGGCTTGTCGCTTATGACGGCGGCTTGACATGTCGTCAAGTTATTTTGGGTGGTGACCATCCGTTGGGACTCCCTTTAATTATGGAATTTGAGAAGCAAGGTTATATTGTCATCACTAGTGTTTCATCCCCAGAAGCTGCCAATGACATCGAAAGCAAGGGACATGGGTACATTCGCGCCCTCGTCCTGGACCCTAACGAGGTACGCTTTCCCGTGTTCCCCTTCGAAGAGCCTGTTGACTGACAATTTCATGCCAGCCGGGGACAATCCCTATTTTCCTTCGATCTTTGGCGTCTGCACTGTCTCGACGATTTCCTATAACCGCTGCAGGTGACCCATACGCACCCACTCCTTTTCATCCCCTGGTACATTCTGTGATCTCGCTGCTGACCATGCCAACTGCCTCTGTCCACTGTGCACCAGCGCCATTCGAGCAAATCTGCTTGCGCAGTACCTATCTTCCCCACCTTCTTTCTACCCATATTGCACCACTTCAAACAATCCAGGCGTTGTTGCCGTTGCTTCGCACAGACACATCACGCGCACGTGGTCACAAATCGATCATTCTATGTTTGCCGGCTTCTGACGCACGTGTGGGACTGCCATTTGGTAGTGTGAGTGCGATGAGCGCTGCTGCAACTCTCCGTGCGGCCGATGTTCTCCGCCGGGAAATTGCTGCCGCGCAAGGGATGAGTGCGATCCGTGTCGTGACCGTGGATGTAGGGGCAGTTGGCTCATCGACGAGTGATCCCGTCGTTGGAGTCAATATGGATGATTGGACTCCCTCGGAAAAGGCCACTTACGGAACGGCATTCAGTACGATCAGAGAAACCCGAGGTTCGCGTGTTCCAGTGGACGTGTCTATTTTTGTCGACAGTCTTGTCGGCGTGGCCAGTGCTGGAACTAAAGCAAGATGTTCCGAGAAAGTCGTTTTTGGTATTAGTCTCGGTCTTCTGTACGAAAAAGTCAAGGACTGGATACGAGGTGGTAGGTTTTCTATCGGGGCAGGAGGTCAGTCGTGTTGCTAGATCCCCGCTGCATCATCTTCATTCATGCTTCGTTAGCTGGCACGTACGCAATCGCGTCATACCTTCCTCCCGTACTCCTGGATAATCTTCTGGTCCTTCCTCACCTCCTGGTGGACGTTCGGACTCGCCTTCTACCCATCCCATCTCCCCTGGCCGACCCTGCCAGTAATCGTGCTGTCAGATCTGTGACTCCTGCCTCTCACCCAGAGACTGTTCCAGGCACTGGGGCCACTCCTTTGGCTCTACAACAATCCGCTGGACAGGTCTCTACGGTTTCAAAAGCCGCCGTAATTTCCGACTCGCATCCTGATGTCAACGAACAAGGGGCGGTCTCCGACGCAGACGTGGAGAGCAATGACGGGGATCTTGAGAGCACCGGTGTTGGAAGCAGTTGGGTGAGTTTGGGACCACGCGAGTCCTCCGAGTGACCGGCCGAGAGGTTTTGTTGTTGTTTGTGGTCACGAGGCTATTATATGGACATCGAAAACTGCAGTTAAATACTGTTTCGTCTGTTTCTTTCTGACCTGTCTAGCACGTCGCTTCACACTGTACACTCCCCCAGCAGACACTCTCAACCAGTTTCCTTTGTGATTCAAAGGATGGGTAAGGTCCAGGGCCGAAAGTACACGAGAAAGAGTGACATCCTTACCCGCATTCTCTCCAGGCGTTTCTCTCTGGCTTGTGCCTGCGGCAACACAGATGGATGTGATAAAGTTTGGTCTTCCGAGACGCCCATCGATAGACCATCATCTCTCCCCGAGTTCCTATCCCGCTATCCTGCCCCACATAACTCTTGCAACGGTCCCCCTTTCGGATCCCAGGATCCCGGATATGCTCCTCAAGGCCGTTCCAGAGAACCAGCAGCCAATCCGAGTCAATTTCCAGTCTCTCGTCGTCGGTGACCACTACTTCCGCTCCGTGTTCATCGACATCCAACCCACACAAGAGCTCGTCGACTCCCAGAACGAGATATTGACCAACTTGCGTCGTCGTGGACTTGAACCCAGTGCGCCGAGATTCCCACACATGTCGTTGTGCTATATTGCGGACGAAGACAAGAGTGATCGCGATAGGACAGCACAAGCATTGAGAGACAAGGGTGTCGTTAGCCGGACTGCTGACACGCAGACCATCTCACTCCAATGTGGCGATGTCAGTCTACCAGGCTTTGATGGCGTGGAGGTTTGGATGGTCAACTGTGAGGGTCCTGTAGTAACCTGGCAAGTAAATGAGAGAAAGGTGAAATTGGCTTCGTCAAAATCGTAGTACGGTTCGAGGAAACGACAAGGTAAAAACTCTAATCAATGTTCCCCGTTACGCAGTTGATAAGTCCGTCTCTTGTTGCCCCTAGATTCAAGGTTGTTTCTTGCTGCACTTGTGGAGCAGTCGTGTGTGCGCCAACTCCTCTGGCATGAGTGATACAATTTTCTCGAGACAAGTAGATTCAGAGTCAGGCACTACCTGAAGGGATGCGGATTCTCCGAGGGAGGTAAAATCATTCATTAGTAGCGCGCAGATCACTGTAAATTAGTAGCCGCACGCGCTGATCATAAGTAACTAGCACTCGTGTTCAGTGACGGAGCCATTGAATTACAGCGCACTCGATAATTGCGTATTTTATGCTCACATGCCACTGACATATCACGTCGGATATGATGATCGAAGAGAGCCGAATGGTTTGACAGAACATCTTATGCGTGACTTGAATGACAATGCGTTTTGTTGTCTTACATTTCGATCTACTCTGAGTGACGCTCGACAAGTGCAGCACGTAGGATAAGCTTGTTCTGCTAGTTCAAATCAGGTACTATGCACTCGTGCTAGGGTTACAATATTCATTATGACTGTATATCACTTTCAATGGCGAACTTCGAAGGTAGAGAAAGGACAGTGATGCGGGCCGAATCAGTGCGACCAAATGTCAAAGATAATTACTAGTATCACAGAGTATGACAACATTCCATGATGAGAATCATGGATAAGGGAACGTGAGAGTGCCTGTAGTAGAGATTACTGAGCGAACGGAATAAGTATTACGATCTGGCATGGCTGGAATAGATTACGACGTCCTCACTGCCTCTGCTGATCTGGTGCAAATCCAGATGAAGAAGATGCTGATGGAGGCTCGTACAGGGGTAACGGAATCGAGTAGTCAAGTTTCTGCTCGCCATTTGAGTGAAAGAGCTGTGAATACGCTGGAAGAGTTTGTGTGCAAGGTAGATTCTTCCGCACGTCTTCGCATTGGTTCTCCATAGCATTCCTCGAAAGTGTCGTAACTTCGGGCACGTTGACGTGCCTCATTGGAAGCGAAAAATGGAGACGTTCGAGTATCGTTTCTGTCGGATCGGCAAAGTCATACTCGCAGCAAATCGCGATATGCATGTAGTGCTCAACGCTGAAAAGTGGACTACTCTCGGTGATCCGTCGCTTCCGCGTACCCGCCCAGTCGTGCATATAGGGCTCCGCAAAAATAGGAATATTGGTTTCCAGAGCGTACCAGTTGTCCTCGGAAGCCGAATTATGGCCCGGCATGAAAACATGGCCGTCCCCGGAAATGATGTATCTGCCCGATTCGGTGGGAGAAAGGATAGAGAATGATCGTTTTACATTTGATCCAAACGCCCCGAGGAAGCAGGTATCGTACAGGGTACGGATGGGGTGAGGGTTTCGCAGCGGAACGCGAGGAGGCTGGTGGCTTTGCGGGGGAATAGGATACCGGTCGACGTCGTCTCGACTCAAGTTTTTCCTGATTGACTGGGTATTAGACACTAGCTCGCGAAGTATGGACGGAACCAAACCTATACACTTCGACCTGCTCTACATCAACGGAAAACTCTGTTATCCTTAATCGTTTCCGCTCAGAGTCGTCCAGATCTTTTCCGCGAATACGTATGATAAAGGGAACCGAAGTCTCGTCCATTGCTGTAGCACTCGCTATGCTCGCGACGACCTGAATTTTACTCAAGACGTCGCCCGGGATAGATCTTCCAGACGAACCCTCTGGATCAGGTGCGCGACGTGCGTCCACGAAGTAGACAGACATCTGGGACGTGCTGGAGGAGGATCTAGGCTGGGGCTCGACGAAGCGCCGAAGAGCGATTGGGTGTCGACGCGCATCGACTGTGCGAGTATGGGAACGGACAGAGCCACAAATGTTTGCGAAGGAAAATGAAGAGTAACCGTTGTTCATATCGACGAATGTGGCAGTGGCATAAAGAGCGTAGGAAGTTCCGGCTGCTTGCAGCGAGGCATCCCCATATACCGAAGTAGTTGGCAGCCAGCCAGGAACAGGGATGTCGAAAACGACATTCCACAGGCAAGGTTTATCACCGTCCTCGTGACCTTCGTTCGAGATGTCCACGGGCTCGATAGGCAGTAATTCGCGTGTGATCGAGCAGAGACGGATAGGAGTATATCCGGTTGCGCGAGAGAGTGTTTCTGACTGGCCTTCGAAGGTGATAGTCAAAGATTGCAACAGAATACGCGTAGTTGGTCTTCGTCGGACGAATAGCGAAGAGTGAGAGGTAAGTGAGACGGAAACATGGCCTGAAAGCGAGAATGTCGACCTAATCGTGTGATGAAGCTCATGATTGCAGAGAACGAAGCAGACCCTCTTACGACGAATCTGTGTCCCCATACATGTCCAGGACGTCTGAGAATGGATGGATGCTTAGTGCAAGGGACATCTATGAGAGGCAGGGAATGAACTCTCGACAGGAAGTCGCTTGGGACATTTCATGCGCTGTGACTCGTTATATATGGACGCATGCCGCTCGGTTATCTGGGGGAACAAAGGCGGCCAGACCAAAGGGTTGCTTGATATGATCACCGCACGGTGTAGAGTCACGGCTGGCAGCACACCCCGCGGCCTGGTACTGTGAAAATCCAATAGAGAAAGATCGGAAACACTCCCTTTGTTTCGTAAATTGACGGGTTGCCTTTGTGGGAGCACAAAGAGACCGGTAATGTGGCCAAGGTAGGAGAACAATGGAGAACTCGCTTGGCAGTCCGGGAGCTGGGACGACACTCCCATTGTCCGCCCAGACGGGTCAGCGTCAATCACGTAGCAATAACTGTCAATCCTCAAGTACAGCGGTCGACTGATGTTCAGCAGATAATGCCAATAATATTATTGACCGTAACTCCACTCATCCAAATACCTTCGACACTGCCAATGCATCCTCTTCTTTCTGCCTAAGTGCCTTTCTCCGTGCGTAGTCTTGTTGGGCATCCTTTCGCTTGCCGTACCTGTCCCCTTTGCTTTGTTTGACTAGTCTCCTGATCGCCGTAGGTGTGATGAATTCTGCGCCATTGGTATTCCTGTCAGAAACGGCGTCTTGACACTAGGATATAACAACGAACCTGGGTTAGAGTAGACAGTGATACCGCCAAAGGCACCCTCAAATATCCGAATCGGGGTTAACACGAATCGAGGACCAATCTCGACCAATGATGTGCTCGGGGGGCCATTGGGTTGCTGAGGGTCTTTTTCAAGGATCTGACGTGCAAGACATTCAACACCGTAGTAAGGAAATTTCAGCACGCGGAATTAACCTGAAAGTTTCGGAACCAAATCTTGTTGTCGAGTATGGAGAACGTTAGAACGTGGTCGATGAACGGTTTCGCTCTTCGAGCCAAAGGAGGAACACCGAAGATCTGGCGAGCACGCGGTTAGATGGACCATTGAAGAGAACCGATGCTCGCACATGCGTGAAGATCTCTTTTGTAAGCTTACCCCACTCGCTCTCGTCAAATGCCTTGTTGAAACTGAGTATACCTCGACTCCCTTTGAGGCAATTACCCGTCATCTTTAGTTCGTCCATCGTGTGCACGTTTTGTACGTGTAGTTTTATGCTGGGTCCGTTGGGAGCCTTCGCTACCCACATATAAAGATCTTCGTGTCTTCGCGCTTCAAAGTACACAGTATTATTGCAGTTGTTAAGATCCGCCAACTCCGGGAGGAGATGCAACTGGGATTTCGAATCCAACTTGGATTCTGTGAACAAGGCATGCTGTGAATATCTTGCCAAAAGACATGATTTGGCACGGCGACACACCTTTTTTAGTGTGAGGCAAGAGAGCCTCCAGATCACTCATGAGATGCCTCATCCGGTGGGTGACACCACGGGAGGAGAGCAGCAGAACACGCTGCTTGTTCTTCTTTTTTGGTTGGACTGGTGCGTCGTCGTCGACGTCCATGCCGTCTGCCTTGCGTTTGAGGTTACTTTTTGCTTCGGCCTTTGCAGCATTGGCCTTCTGCGCTCTCAGTATGGACGACATTGAATTCAGTAAAAGTGGGTTACTCGACTTCAGCAACAGCGAGTAATATTACGTAAACGTATTCCCAACCAGTTCAGAACAGCGAAATAAACTCGGCGTACAAGACTACGCATCCTGAAACAGGCGAAGCAATCGACGTCTCCGATATCAAACAAATACTGGAGGGGTAAAAAAAAAAAAGGGGGTGATCTCAGGAGGAGGAAGCCGAGGCTCGGAGTTGCTTTTGTTTCTCTTGTTCCAATCGCTATTCAGGAGGTGTGTCAAGATGGCAGACGAGCTTAAAACATGCACATACGTGGTACAATAGTTGAACGGCCATTTGGATATTGGCGGGCTGCCCGGTGATCACTACCAACCGTTCGCCTTCCGAACCGGACGATGGGCCACCGTCCAGGCCAGCACCAGGCTCCATGATTTTGATCTGGCTGGCGCTCATATGCCTTATCTCATTGATTTTGCTGCCACCCTTGCCGATAATGCATCCCACAAGATCGTTTGGAATGTAGATTTGCTGGGTTTGTAACTGTTGGGGTGGGTTGTGTGACGGAGCATAAGGGTGATGTGAGGAATAACCCGGTACATAGGATGACCCAGCATATGGTGGACGTCGATTGTAGCTCGAGGGACGATAACTTGAATGGCTGGACGATGGCATACGCTCTTGTGCCTCGAGAAGTATATTGCCAATATAATACGTCGCGATGTGAATGGCATCCGCAACCCCTGCTACACTCAGGACACGCTATGGTTATTGAATTGCATATAAGGCTTCGATGGCAGGGTTTCTTTGGTGCATGATGCTTACTTCCGTCGAGCCGGGGAGCATGCCCTCACTCGCATTCAGCCGAGCGCCACTGGCGTCTTGGATTTCCTTAATTTTGGATCCTTGCTTGCCTATCACTGAGCCCATCCGGGAATTCGGAATCATGAATTTGATAGTGACTGCGCGACTTCCAGGAACGGAGGGGACATCAAAGGGTTCATCATTGATTCTCCGCACAATGAGGCCAAAGGCCTGATGATGATGAGGCGTGAAACGTATGAGGGCTACTCGAGCCAAAAAGTGATCGGGTACTTGCCTTAGACACTGCATCAAGGGGCCCACTCACGTTGAGAATTCTTTCTGGGTTCCCAGGAATACTCTCTGACACCATGACACGCGCACCACTCTTGTCACGAATCTCGTTGACATGTGAGCCACCCTTGCCGATGATGATTGATGCATCTTGGGTGACGATCAAGCAACGCATATGAATCATTGCTGAGGGTGGGGGAGGGCCACCGGAAGAGGAGGGAGCTACGGAGGTGATAGCATACGACCTGCCAGCGTCGTCTGACCTGGAGCGGGAATCTCCGCCCTTATTATCGGATGAGGAGGGTTTGGGTGAGGGAGTGGATGCTGTCGTGTCTGCTACAGATGCGGGGCCTTCTGCCATATTGACATCATGAGTCATAGACGGATGGGAAGGTGGGCCGGAATCTTGGGTCTTCTGAAATCGAAAGTCATCCGGAGATGCCGTAGCGCCTGTGTTTGCACGCTTGTGATGCTTCTTTTCGTCCGAGTCTGAAGGAGAACGGGACCGTTTGCGGTTAATGTCAACTTCTGCCATGACGAATTTAGCCAAAGAATAAGAAAGAGATGTGAGTTTGGGGATGAGGATGAGGGCTTGAGAGTGATGATATGGAAGATGGTTTGTACTGGGGATGGATTTCTGAGGGGGAAGGGGGGGAGGAGGTGAGGAAATGGTGGATTCGAGCTGGGAAATCGCCAATGGAGAACGAAACGAACATACCTTGCAATTGTCTATTCGAGCGGAAAAAATCAAAAGTAGAGCGGACGAGTCTAAGGGCGAGGGTTTCGTGGCAGGTACACAAATACGTCACAATACAACGACACAGCCTCATTCCACTACCATCAAATATCTTTGAGGAGACCAGACGATAAATCAACGCATCTCGCCCAGGAAAACGACCACTTACCACTCGACAGCCTTCGAGTTATAATGTGACTCTATCCTCTGTTGATGACATGATAAATTCCCGGAGGTAGACCTTTTGAATGGGCATATATCTGATGCATAGGCTGCTTCGCGCTGAGGTGCCTGACAATCTTAGGCTTGGTCGATATTCACGTCGGTTACCGCAAACGAACGTGCTCTGAAACCACTGCCCTGAGATCTGAGCAATACCGACTCGTTCGGGCAATCATACGTACAGGTCTCGCCTTGTCCGGGGTATTGTGTGATCAGTAAGCTTCGCTCGGATTGATCCATTTATCGAAGCCTTCCAGACCACCGAGGGAGGAATCGAATGTTTCCCGCAAGTATTTAGTACATACGCCGCATCAGTAATCTCGCAACTATCTGTATAACTTTGCAATAAAAGATTCCACTAATCAACAACTTAGTTGAGAAAGGGTACCCGCGGTCCAAGTGAAAGATCCGCGCAGAAGACTAATTCCATGTCCAACACGAGGTCCATGCTCAGTTTATGTTCAGAGCCACCAACTCGTTGATGAATGCCTCCCAGTGCGTTTCCCATAAATTCATGAGTCGTCTTTTCTCGGCTTCTCCGAGCATGGAATGCTAAATGATTAAATGCTTACTCATCCGAGACTGATGACGGGGAAGAGAAATACAAACCACAATGCTGTCACGAGCGAGATGGCCAAGCGTCAGGAGGCCTGTCACCTCGCTGGCAACGAGGACCTGACACTCTCAGTGTCATCCGCAGACTGGGACAGACTTCATGTTTACCTGATAAAAGTCAAAGGAGAGGCCCATATTCTGAAACATCGCAGGATCATCGGAGCTAAGAGCTACTGGAACTCCCTGGTTTAGCAGTATGGGCAACGGATGCATGTGCATGGAAGCAGTTAGGCGCTGTTTCAAGGTGCAGTGAGCCAAGAACGGCGAAACGAATGCTTGATCGTTACAAGTATCTCATTCCTAACGGCAAATAATCAGAACCATGGATTTCAGGGCGATGTCAAAACTCACGAAATAGGGCAGATCTCCAAGGCTATTCCTTTCTCTCTGCATATCTGCATCAATTTAGGATGCTTCACTAAAGAAAACCTACAGCGTGCGTGAATGAACCAACGATGATATAGATAGTCTTTTGAACGGTACCCATGCCCTATACGCCTCGTTCCGAGCAGGATTGCATCGTAAAGGTTCTCATCAGCAGGCGTACCATCGCCACAGGTTTCTCCGGCGTGGAAAATGAAAGGAATGTCGACACCTATTTCCTTTTGTCGCTGCTTGAAGGCTAGCAGTTGGTCCAAGTAATAATGTAAAGGGCGAAGAATATTTTCATCTCCGACGAGATCAAAACCTAAGTACGCCGCAATGATTTACAACGTGTCTGCCGCGAGAAGGGAGTGAAGATCCGTACCGACAATTAAATCAGGAAATATTTGTTTCATCCGTATGCAGTCCTCTAGGTGATCTCTCAGCGTGTCACCGTCGCAATCCCGAATAACTGTGTAGATTATCTGAGTGAGGTCTGATTAATGATGTATAAGCACTATTTGGAAAAAAAAAGTCAAAACCTTTGCACCAAAGAAATCAGGATGCTCTTTCTTGAACTGATCGACTACCAGATTAAACGTCCTCAGCCAGTCAACATGCGGGACATCCTCCTCTCCGTTTGCACCGATCATGAATCTGAGGAACAATTAGGGTCAAAGAATTTTGTGTGAACAGTACTGCTTACTTGGGACTGAAATTGACCCGTGCCTCGATGTAGGATACTCCATCTTCAAAAGTTTCTTGAAGAAAGTGTCTGATATACTCTCCCCAAACGGGAAAATAATAGACAAGGCTCTAAAGTTATTAATTGCCCGTCAATACCTTTATTCGACTGAGCAAAGCCTAAAGAGGACAAACGCGGGTTAGTTGCGCAGCAGAGCGAAATACATCCCAAATCTAATCGGAGTAAGTATGATGTGCCAGCGTTGCCCGTGGGCCAGTTCGCACCCTGATATTGTTATTATGAGTAATGTACGCATCGCTTGAGCTGATGGTCATCTTGCTGATGAGCCACCGATCAAATCCATCTGGTCCTCCCAGGGTCGGGTCAAACCTTTCGCGAGCCGTTGTAAGAGGTATCCAAGTATCGGGATGATACGTCGATTCTGTAAGTGACGTTACGCTGGTGATCGAATTGGTAGGAACTGGGCTCAAGTTTGGCTGGATGAATGCCATATTAGCTGAGGTGATCAGCTCCGGAGAAGAAATATGAATGGTTGGGTGGCGTAATGCGATGCCGAGCAGGGTTCTTGCCCCCACAGTCAAGTCAAGGTGAGCGTGAAGCAAGGCTCCTTTGGGCATCTGCGGGGATGCGAAAAGATTTAGTGCTCCGAACGGGGTGACTGGTGGAATAAACCTTGGAAATGATTCGAAAGAGCTTCGTCTTCTGGGCGATACTCTTCCCTGATATTCTATCAGTTCACGAACCCAGGTGGTGTAGTGTACATACTACACACCAGTGAGAAACTCCATTCCGGGAAACGGATGCGGGACCTCGTCTTGCTGCACTTTCCACACAGATTCAGCATCGTCTGCGCGGACACGGCGAGCAATCTGGTCGGCTTGGTTCTCCAAGATGGAATTTGGGCGGATATGATCAACACGAAGCGCTCTGTCGGCCTTGACCAATGCATCGCGCTCTGCCTGGTAGTCTTCGAGGGAGAGCATGACTAGTTGCAGCGGGTACGAATGTAAGCATAGTACATTCGCGGTAGGGATCGTTTCCCACGCGACTTGTTCCATCTCTGCTAACCATCATGTCCTCGGAAGACGAAATGAGTAAGGACGTTCGCGTCTTTACCGAGTGCGAGACGTTCATCTAAAACAGCTCCCTCGCAGACAACTGGGAACAGCGCCCAGATGCACGTCCACCCAATGCCACCAAGGTCCGCAAGAAAACAAAAGCCAGTCCTCCGACTCGTCCGAGCAATCCCCCCCAAGAGAAGCCCTCTTCGAAACGCGCGCCAACCATCCAGCTGGACTCCGATAATGACAATGACGACGCTGCGGTCAACGCCGCGATCGCAAAGCCAGGGCCAAGGGCCAAACCTCGCTCCAAAGCAACTACCGTCGTGAGTAGCCAACAGGATCAGAAAAGCCAAGAAAAGACAGCAACTTCAAAATCAGCCAAAAAGCTCCCACCTCCCGAGGACGCAATGGAAGTGGATCAAGAGGAAAGCGAAATCAACACACGGACAGCCTTACATTCTACCACAACAGGAACCAGCAAAATCCACTCTTCCTCGGAGGTGAAAAGCCAAAAGGAGTTGGACGGGTGGAAACAGAAAGCCAAAGATGTACGTCCTCCCTTCACTCCTTTCTTGTTTGTAGCCCAATGACATGGATCACAGCTTGAAGTTCAGCGAGACGCGTTATCGAAGCAATTAGAAGAACTTTTGCAGATACGTAAGACGGAGCCAGAGCAAGTCCTCGAACAACTGCAAATTCAATACGAAGAGCGTGCGAAAAGTACGTTGGGACCTGACAATCTGTTACATCTAATGATTCGCCGTAGCACAGGATGCACTCATCAGGGAGCTTACTTCCCAGTTAGCGCGGGTTGAGCCACTTTCTCGCACAGGTCAAGCAGTTGCACTGCATTTTCTAACAAGAGAAGCAGCCGACGAGGAAAAACGTGCGATAGAGCAAGACATATCACGCCTTCAAGAGGTTATCAAGGAAAAGGATAGTGTGATTGACGAAAAGACAAAACATATCACAGAACTAGAACAATTAGGTCAGCCCACCGCCATCCTTCTTTGGCCCAGTACCTACTCGAGATTTCACGATAGTTCAGGATGCCATTCGTGAGCGTGATGCAGAAATCGAAAGATCAAAGGAACTGCTTGCTCGAGCTGCACCCAAGGGTACTCCGAATTCGCGTTCACACCCTAAGCGACCATTCGGGATGGATGACCCAAAGATGACTGAAGTGATCAAGTTCTACGAAGATATGTCTAACCTTTTGGTCACGAATGTCAAGTTTGAACATGTACCAGGCTCGGAAGAGCCTGAAATCATATTCCATTGCATATACACATACTACGAAATGATACGTGGAGCCGACGACATCGAAGGAAAACGCATAGGTGAAAAAAGTTGGTTCCTTCAATGCTCTGTGCTCGGCCGCTGCTCATCAAAGTGACGTGTACTGAATAGGTATCGTCTTTACCATGCGTATATTCAATGGTTTCGGAGGTCCAAATGGCGAACCTGTATCCGAAGATGACTTTATACATCGCCGGGTCAAATACACACCCTTACACCTCGACAAGGAACCGGAAGCCTTTGTCAACAGGTTGGAATACATGGGAGACTCGTTCACATTTGCTTGTGCGCAACAGGGACTGTTCCTTAACTCGCTGCGCGAAAAGATAAGAGACGCCGCAAGGGATGCATCTGAATCTGAGTCTGATATAGGAGGAATGGAAGTCGAGGATCGTGAATCGCAGCCGTAATGTACACTATTGTCGACACTACTTTACCCGCATACCTTACCATGTATTGATTAGCCTTCTCAATCTTTCAACACTCAACCTCGAATAGCCATTTTCATCCCAATTTTTCCCCAAACCTCGATGGCATTTTGATCCCTAGAAGTGAGTGCATTCTGTAGAGACAGTTCGGCATATCCAGCTTCATAATCCAAGCCTCCAAGGTTGGCTCCAGCACCCACAAGGATATCTACAATATCCCCATGTCCTTGACGTGCCGCCTACAGTAAATCGAGTCTAATCAGCAGAACGCAAGCTACGGCAGATAATGCACTGACGTAATACAAGGCAGTATGTCCAAGAGTGTCTCTGAGATGCACGAGTGCGCCAGATCTTAGCAACCAAGTGACGCTGGCGGTATTCCCGACAAGTGCCGCCACATGCAGAGGAGAACGACCAGAGCCAGCTTCAAGGCAATTCACAATGCCCCCTGGAATAGAGGCTGGTGTTACATCTTCAGCCTCCCATACAGCCGCGGTAGCCATGCAAAATTGTAAGCTCTCTGCATCATCGCGGGCAGCAGCTAGGTGCATGAGCAAAGGGAGGAGGACTGCTTCAGTCGATGCTGTCTCACTGGCGGTGCCAGACCACGACGCAGCAGCATCCTGAGCATCGTCCCCCACAGATGGAGAGAAAGTGATCTTTGGTATTTGGTGCGCCGAACTTGAACTAGAAAGCCGTACAAACTGTGTCAAAAGTCCTTGAATGCTCGGTAGGTCAGGTGCAGCCGTCGGCGGTCGGGTCGGCGGCGAAAGTGTGGGACGGGTGAGTTCACCGCGCAGTGGCATGCTGATTAGCTCCCTAACTTGACTGACGGTGAGTTCGGGCTTGGATAAGAGGTAAGAAAGCTTCACGAGTGCGCACTAGTTATCAAACCCTTAGCATTGCAATATAGACGTAGTTTGAAGTTCGTGTTACCTCTGGCGTCATATCACCGCCCGGAACAATGCCCACGTTCTGGAGGGTTCTTCCAGTCTCATATGCGCCAGAGACGGAACCCTTCAAACACTGTGTTATCGCAACGATGACAATTCCTGAGTCGCATGCCAGCTTGAGAGCCGCCATTAGATCAGACCTCTGTGGTGCATTCCCAGCACCAAAGGTCTCGAGTACAATACCACGGGTTGGCGGGGCTAAGAATGCATGAACAGTGGCTTTACTCATTCCGGGAAATAGGCGAAGAGTCGCTGAAATGCCATGAGAAACGGATATGTAAGATGGTTTGACCACCTACCAACGTGGGGGCTCATTTCTGTAAACGCAGATGACGATCAGTGAGGCCCATGGTGAAGATAATCAAGTAACCTTTATGAGCTCTGAAGCGACGCAAATTCGTTTGCCTCAACGCTTCATTCCAGTTTACCACGATATCGATCCCAACTATACAGGAGGGCATGAAAGATCAGTGAGTATGGACCCACGAAATGCGGGACAGACCATTGACAAGTGGAGGAAAGTTTGGACTGTGAAAGGCATTCAGGTCGTAGGAAGATATTTTCGAGACTCGATTCCCGCGATAGAGAGTATGGTTGAAGTATACGCTACACTCTAGCAACGTTGAACATATACTCATGACCGGGACAATGTAAGAGTACCTGGTATAATATAATGACCTGCGATGGTCAATGCCCCGAGAAGATTATCTACAGCATCGTTCCGAAGCTGGGAGAGGGATATTTGCGCGCCGGTTAGAATCTATGACGGGTAGAGAGGGCCTTCGTGGAATTTTTCATCGCTGTTCTAGATGAAAGGGGACTGACCACAGTTTTTCCAAGGTCTTCCAGCAAGAAGCTCAGCGCGCTGGATGAATAAGACATGGTATCTGTTCCATGAAGGACCACGAATGCATCGAAAGCCACGTAGTTGAGCTCTATCTCCGTTGCTATACGAATCCAGTCTGTGAGGGGTCAGGGGAGAGCTGTTTATCGCAAGGTCAAAGATGTACCGTTTATCTCAATGTTGCTGCTATCCAGCAAAGGATCCCACTGACATCCTTGTTTGCCATCGAATTGTCTCGTCGACCCTATCACATACCTCGAGAATAGCATACCGGATACGCTTCCCACCACTGAGGCCAGGTGCAACGCTTCTGGGAGTAACCAAGCAAGGAAGCCTTGCTTGATAGATATTGTCTGAAATCTTTTCGCATTGAATGTCATCCAAGGGCATGTTAGTACTTGCGTTGGGAGCGAGCGTCTGTACTCTGCCGATAGGGCGTGATGACTTCACGCATAAGGTGGAGTGTGAAACACCGGAAGTGGGGGGAAGATGTGTCTCTGAGGCTGACGGACTGGATCTTCCGCTCGTTGACCATTCCCTATAGCCTTTGACAGAGGCTGCGTGTGAAAAGAGGGAATCTTGGAGAGGGTCGTGAAAGCGCTTCTGACTTCTGAGTGTCTCTGTGAGGAAGAACGGTTCAGGTACGTATCCCTGGGCGCCGACGAGCATCCCGATTGTTCCACCAGTGTATACGACGAGCACCCTGGCCTCGTCAGAGAGCTGTAAGGGCTCCATGATGGTGTGTAACTGCAACAAGCATCTAACCGAGTCAACTTGATCAAAACGCCCAAGATCGCCTGATCCAACTCCGACAACTTGTACTTATCATCCTTACAACCACTATGCAAGCCATCAAGTCTGTCTTCGATTCCAAAAACGCCAATGTACATCTTGTTCTGAGGAATGAGCTCCACTAACCGGCGGGACAGGGAACGTGCGCTCTGGTGACCTTTGTCACCGCAGGATATCCGAGATCAACCGATACTGTTCCTACATGTCTGGCCATGCAAAGGGGTGGTGTAGACATCATCGAACTAGGAGTTCCTTTCTCAGACCCAATCGCCGATGGTCCTGCCCTTCAAGAAACTAACGCGGTTGGCAAAATCCCCTTTTGCTTGTCTATTTCTGTAATAAAGTTGCCAGATTGCGGTTCACAATGCCATTGATTATGCTACCGTGCTTGGTCAAGTTAGAGAGGCACGTCAACAGGGTCTCACTGTTCCCGTGGTGCTCATGGGTTAGTTGCTACCACCTGCTCCAAAGTATCGTGTCACTCAATTCAGTGACCTGTAGGTTATTACAACCCCATGATCGCTTATGGGGAAGACAAGGCCATTCAGGACGCAAGAGAGGCTGGAGCTAATGGCTTCATCATGGTAGACCTTCCACCTGAAGAAGCCATCAACTTCAGGCAAAAGTGTCGAAATGCCGAGTATGTCAACCAACATCCCTTCAGGCCCTGCACTTGAACGATAATGACGATTTATAGCATGTCCTATGTCCCACTTATAGCTCCTTCTACATCCTTGAATCGCATAAAATTTCTCGTGTCCATTGCAGACTCTTTCATCTACGTAGTTTCCAGGGTATGTCTGATCTATATATTTCGCCGCGTCATTGACTCTGAACCATCCATAGATGGGTACTACTGGATCGTCTGTCCAGAGTAGAATCAATAGCGAGCTCCCTGACATCATCGCCCGTGTCCGAGAGTACACCTCTATTCCTATTGCGGTTGGTTTTGGTGTGGCTACCCGGGCTCACTTTGAGTATGTTCAGAGCGCTGGTGCCGATGGCGTAGTCATCGGTAGTCGTCTGGTTTCTGTCATCAAGGAAGCATCTTTGGACATCATTCCAGGCGCAGTAGAATCGTTCTGCCGCGAAATCAGCCAGGGCGGATCTTCTCCACCAGCACGATCCCCGCCGACCTTATCGACATCAACTCCCGCCGACTTGAGGAAGATAACCCCCCAAATCGAAACAAATTCCTTGCCCGCAAGGTTCGGGCAGTTTGGGGGGCAATTCGTTCCAGAGGCATTATTCGACTGCCTCCTCGAACTCGAGGAAGCACACAAATCAGCCCTCGGGGATCCCGAATTCTGGGAGGAGTTTGAAAGCTACTATAATTATATGAATCGACCATCGAAATTGTATTTTGCAGAGTCCCTGACAAAGCATGCCGGTGGTGCTCGAATCTGGCTGAAGCGAGAAGACCTGTACGTATGCTTGCAGTTGCCAATCTCTCTCAGCTGATAGCTTACATAGAAACCATACCGGTTCACACAAGATTAATAATGCTATTGGCCAGGCAAGTGGTCCACTCTGGACGATCACTGCGCTGTAAGCTTTACAATGCATAGATTCTTCTGGCCAAACGTTTGGGCAAGAAGCGAATCATCGCGGAGACTGGTGCCGGACAGCATGGTGTCGCGACTGCGACTGTGTGCGCCAGATTCGAGTTGGAATGTGTCGTGTACATGGGTGCGGAGGACGTAAGACGTCAGGCACTGAATGTCTTCCGGATGAAAATGCTTGGTGCGACGGTGAGTTACCGGTCCCTTGACCTTGCTACATTCCTGGACGGTTCGTTTCCAAGGTTATTCCAGTCGAGTCGGGATCCCGGACGCTCAAGGACGCAGTCAATGAGGCATTGCGTGACTGGGTAACCAACGTATCTAACACACATTATCTCGTTGGGTCATGCATCGGTCCCCATCCTTTTCCTACCATCGTGCGAGATTTCCAAAAGGTAATAGGGAAGGAAATCAAGTCGCAGCTTTACGAAATCAAAGGAAAACTTCCCGATGTCGTTGTCGCATGTGTTGGTGGTGGGAGTAATGCGATTGGCACATTCTACGACTTTATACCCGACAAGGATGTCCAATTGGTCGGTGTGGAAGCCGGTGGTGAAGGTTCGTATTCCGATACTTCGGTGAATCGCGAATTGATAACAGGAAACAAGGTCTCGATGGAGATCGACACAGTGCCACGCTTTCTAAAGGAAAACCTGGCGTGCTTCATGGCGTGCGGACGTATATCCTACAGTCTAGCGTTGGTCAGATAATCGAGACACACTCCGTCAGTGCAGGCCTAGATTACCCCGGGGTTGGACCAGAGCACGCTTGGCTGAAGGATTCTGGTCGTGCAGAATATGTAGTCGCGACAGACGAAGAGGCATTGAGAGGGTTCCGTCTCATCACGCAACTCGAAGGGATCATTCCCGGTTAGTCGATGCCCCATGTCGTCGAACGATCGCTAAAGGGATGTCAAGCGCTGGAGTCATCGCACGCCATCTGGGAAGGGGTTCGCCGGGCGAAGATGCTCACGAAAGAGACGGATTTAGTTATAGTGAGATGTTTTTGAATCGATGTGGTGGGCTAAGCTGACTCTATCCTGTAGTGTCTATCTGGGAGGGGTGATAAAGATGTTGAACAAATTTCTGAGTTGCTTCCTGGGAAGTGGGCAGACAGGCTGGACTGGCATGTTTGACTCGGAGCGAATGAGCATATCAGAGACTGAGGAATCTGCCAATGGAATATACATGTATATAACGATGTTGCTCTTTATGGAATCACTCACCAGCACGAGTCATAACTTTTCTCCATCAGCGTGAACAATGGCCACTGAAGGATCGAGTGAAAGAGCTGTTGAAAATCTTGCAGCTAAACTTCGGAGACGGTCGGTAGAGTTCATCTGTTCCAGAGCCCCGAGCTCACCTCTCTGCTCCATAGCCAGGTCGTCGGATCCCGAGAAACAGCGCTGGAAACCATCCTCGTCCTCCGTCAGGTTGTCTCCAAGGCTCGCTTTTCCAACATCGACCAGCTGATCGAAATCATCCGCTCCGTGGGCCGAAAATTAGTGGATGCCCAGCCCAAAGGTATGGAAGGGACCTCTCCGCGCGTACGTCGGATCGATATCTGATCTTTGCTTTCCCTGTCCAGAGTACACGGTAGGAAATACTGTCCGCAAGGTTTTGCATCACATCCGAGAGGAATATCATACTGCATCCCAAGGGACTGAAGCCCCACCGACCTCGAAACCTACGTTCTCGATTGCCAAGTTTGTTTCCCAAGGACAACCCCGTAAGCAAGCTACCCCTCAGAAGATTTCTCATGAGGCGCGAGGCACCTTGAAGGAAAACAACCCCGATGATCCCGATGCATTCGCTCGAACACTAAAGCCTGTATTCATGGAGGCTATACAAGATGTCTTTGACGAGCTTGAAACCGTATACGATAATATATCCAAGAACGCAAAAGATCACATACACTCCGAGTATGTCGTCTCTTCGTCGATCTCTTGGTGCTCGCCGGGCTCAAGTGGCACGTCTCCAGTGAGATCATCCTCACAATAGGAAAGTCGAATACAGTGGCTGCGTTTTTAAAGTCGGCAGCTCCTTATCGGAAATATACTGTCATCGTCGCGGAGACCGCTCCAACGTCAGTGCTTCCTTTGTTTCATTCCAGTGCGGATTCTGACTCTTGTCTGGCTAACAGATACAGCGGCCACGAGATGGCTGAGTCACTGTCGTCAGCAGGCATATCCACTGTCCTGGTTCCCGATTCTTCGATATATGCCCTTATGTCGCGAATAAACAAAGTCATACTCGGCGCACATGCTATTCTTGCTAATGGCGGGATGTTCGCCATTACCGGATCGCTCTTGGCCGCTACAGCTGCTCGCGCGCACAGCACCCCAGTCGTCGTTTGTGCAGGACAATTTAAGCTTACCCCTCAATGGAATTTATACCACGAATATGGTGCACTTGATTTTGGAGATCCCAGTAGCGTCCTCGGGTTTGAAGAGGGCGATCTGGTGGACAAGGTGGATGTCATGAATCCATTCTATGATTATGTGCGACCAGAGATGATCGATGCATATGTTACAAACGAGTGAGTCCCTTTTGCAATTTCCACACCTTTACTTGTACCAACCGTCTTCGCAGTGGCGATCATCCACCGTCGTCAGTATACCGACTCATCAAGGAAGCTTACGATGACGAGGACTATGAACTTTAGCAGAGCTACGGGATGTGAACCTTCCAGTACTTTGGAAAGCTGATCGACCTCGCGTGACTACTTTGCTTTGGTGCTCAAAATGTCGAAGAAGGCTTCCTGTGGTAGATCTACACTGCTGATCCGCTTCATACGACGTTTACTTTCTTTCTGGTTCTCGAGGTGTTTCATCTTGCGTTCGTAATGACCTGCAGAACAATAGTTTAGCGAGATAACCAGTCCTCACCTGATTAATACGCACCTCCATACAAACCCGCCGTGACGTCGGCACGCAGTGCTTTCAATGTTTCACGAGCAATGACTTTTTTCCCAATAGCTGCTTGAATTGGGACTTCAAACAGTTGACGAGGAATAACCTTGTCTAGTTGCAATCAACGTCGGAGAGAGCCAAAGAAAAATTACAGTGATCACTCACGCAACTTCTTGACCCACGCCCTCCCGACATCTTGCTGTGCAGATCGATGCACAATTAATGCAAGAGCATCCACTGGTTTTCCGTTCAGGAGAAAGACCATCTTGTTTGGAATGCATTGAACTGAAGTCATAACACCCAATGCATATCCTTACCTTGGATAAATCACCTCGCTTATACTCTGCATTCTCATAACTGTGCATTGTCAATTCATGCCGGCCTAGGGAACGAAAGTGATACCCACTCGAAACTTGCGTATCCAGAACTCTTGCTCTTGAGCTTGTCGAAGAAGTCTGTAACGATCTCGCTCAAGGGGACCGTGCATGTCAACATAATGCGAGCAGATCCGGTCGCCCCGGCGTCTAAATAACGATGATCCAAGTCTTCCGCACGATGTGCAAAACATAGCTCCATCATCTCGCCAAGGTAATCTGAGAAAAGTCCAGCAGTGACGGAAAACCTAGGATCAATACAACAAACCTTCGGGAACGATGATCGTTGCCCTGACCACTGGTTCTTGAACCTCTTTGACACACGAGGAAGAGTCCGAGAGATCCGGAAACTCGGTAGGATTGCTGACAATGACGGTCTTGTCTTTGTAAACGACTGTTCAACCTCATCATTAACTGCTGTAGTCTGGGCGGCAGGGAAAGAGCACCTTTGTAAGGTACGGTAGGAGCAGTAACGATGATGTTTGCGTCGTGCTCATCCTCCAGACGCTGGCGGAAGACGTCCATGTGCAAAGTCCCGAGAAACCCGAGACGGCAACCTTGCCCCAACGCGGAGGAGGATTCACGTTGGACCGAGACACTTCGGTCAGTGAGCGTTAACTGGACATGCACTTGTTGAGAGATAAAGCGAAAAGTGCAAGAGACAGTTACGCACACGTTTGATAGATTCTTCAAGTTTGATAAAGTCATTCGTGTCTGCAGGAAAAACACCGGCATAGACCTGAAGACCTTGAGAATCAGGTCGCGGGAATCGAGACGTGCTTACCATGGCCTTCGCAGGTCGAAAACCCGGCATCGGATCCATTGGTGCACCAACTCGGTGGAGAGTATCTCCGACATGCGCTAAATGATCACATGAGTGACAACTCTAGTGTATAAAAAAGTAGCTCCACGGACCTTCTGATGATTCTTTCATGTTGCAAGCTATATAACCGACTTGTCCAGGTTGTAAGCTTGCAGTTGGAAGTTCTTCCGGGTACATGACACCAACTTCCTGTACTTCATACTTCTTTCGAGTATGGCAAGACGCAATTTTATCACCTGTCGGCATAAAAATGAAACTTGAATATTAAATATAAGTTCCCAAGTGTATGTTAACCTGTATGTACCTTTACGAATTGTCCCATCGTGAAGGCTCACGAGTGAGATGACGCCTCGATATCGATCATAGCTAAAAGGGTTCAATGTTGGCAAGTAGGATCACCGGTCAAGTACTTACTAGGAGTCAAACAACAATGCCTTCAGAGGTTTCTCCGCAGACGCGGATGGAGGAGGTACTCGTTCAATGATAGCTCTAAGTACAGCCTCCACACCTTGACCAGTTTTAGCTGAAATCTGCAATATATCAACGGGGTCTACACCGAAAGTAGACTGTAATTGTGAAGCAACGCGTTCGGGTTGTGATGTAGACACATCTATCTGCGTTAACGTCCGCTGAGGCACTTAGATGATCAATGGAGCTTGAAAACACGGACCTTGTTAAGAACAGGAATGATAGTCAGACCCCTTTCCTTGGCGATGTGAAATACTGAGATGGATTGTGCCTGAACACCTTGCGTGGCATCTACGAGCAAAAGCGCGCCTTGACAAGCTGCCAGAGAACGAGAAACCTCCCATGAAAAGTCAACATGTCCCTGGTTTGACGTTAATGAAAGTTTCGCGCACCCACCGCAGGAAACTCACGGGTGTGTCGATAAGGTTGAGGAGGTATTTCTTCGCATTCACGGCATGTATCATACTGACAGGAAAAGGTGAGGCAGTTTCCTAGCGCGAACAGAATATTCACCTTGCTGTTTGAGCCTTGACTGTGTGTTGCGTGAGTAAGCTTGGTTTCTCAGCGAGTCTAAAGTACCTCACCGGTAATTCCGCGCTCTCGCTCGACTTTGAGTTTGTCTAGGACTTGCTGGTTGGAACCAAAAGCTTTCTTTGGAATGGTGCCTGTAAGCTAAACGTGTGTTGGCAGAGTGACATGGGGGAGCTGCGCGCGATTGCACCTCTAGTAGCCTGACCACAGAGGTAAGGTGAGTACGGCCATGACACAACAAAGCAGACTGACCGATCAGCCAAGGTGGATTTGCCATGGTCTAGGGTGGGTGTGAGCGTGCACGACTACACAGATGACAGAAGAAAGGTACCGATGTGGGCAATAATGGAAAAGTTTCTGCACGAAGGATGGTTTCGCGTGTCGGTACTTTGACTGGAAGAAGTGACATACCTTATGGAGTCGCACGGAAACTGGGCGGTATCGATAGTCTTTTGGGTATCAGCGAGGAGACACGAGGAGAGGGAAAAGCAGCGAAATGGAGACAAGTGCGGTTCAAAGCAGCGCTGGCGCCATACCGGAAGCATCCCAAACTACGGGCTGCGCTACTGGAACTACTAGTAATATACTATTGCTTAGTCAGCCGAAACAGGCTGAACGACGACGACCATGTCTCTCCAAGAGGCGTCGGAGGCGCGCAAGGCACGGTTGGTGGCACTCAGAAACAGAAAGGAAGGACGCGTAGATGCTGACAATGGGTGCGCTGCACATCGCTCGGCGATCGGTGTTTACTAACGCATGTTGTGCAGTGGGGGCCGAAACTTTGACCCAGAAACGCGGACGTTGAGGAAGCACATGCAAAATGGAAGATTGACTCAAGACACTGTTGAAAAGGATGTTGAGGGTATGGCGGAGAAGATCATTGCGGAGGATGAACAACACAGAGCCCAGGAACTTGTGGGTGGTGACACAGGCCGACACGATGCACAACTGATCGCTTGCAGGACGTGTTCAACATTGCGCCGAAACGGCCGAACTGGGATCTCAAGAGAGAAACGGAGAAGAAGCTTGCGAGGCTCGAGAGAAAGACACAGGAGGCAATCCACACGCTCATCAGTGAGTATGTTTGAAGCACTTGGAGATGATATGACATGGGTGAGCAGGACAACGACTGGCTGCGCAAAAGGGACAAGCAGAAGACGTGCTGGGGGCAATGAAAGCACAGGAGCGGGCATTTGAAGAGGAGGAAGGGGAGGAGGAGGAGGAGGAGGAATAGCAGCAGCACTGTAGTATATATTTGGCATGTGTGATCGCATTAAAAGCGGTGCGACGGCCATATAACCTCCAACTCGCTCTCCGTCCTCCTCAATGGCCTCAGAGTCTGATCCCGCTCTCCGTCGAGTTCCCTCTCTCGTAGCTTATTGCCAGCGTGGTGAGCAGCCCTTCTCCCCCTCTTCCCTCGCCCCAATGCCCAACCATTCTTCTCCTGCCAGTCCTTTCAGCTCATGCGGACGGTATGTCCTGCCTTCTCTCCTTCTCCTCGATCTCATTCCCAACAGCCATAACTGGTCTTGGCGATGATGTACGGTACGATGTTATTGAACCCGTGCTCGAGTGCTGCTCTGCAGATACCCTCCTCCGCTTGGAGCAATCCTCTCCGGTCAGTCCGCCCCGCTTCATCACAGCCTCCCCTCTCACCCTTGATGTAGTATCTCGAACAAGACACCTCAGGCAGGTCCCCGTCCAGCACCAAATTCGTTTCATTTCGCCTGACTCGACATCATCAGATCTCTGGGAACGTCTGTGCTTCAAGTCCTATCCCTTACTTGCTGAACAACTCACACGGAATGCTGACGATCAACCTGAATCCTGGCGCGATCAATATTTTGTATGTCCCCGTCCTCTATAGGTCCAGAACACCGTTTCACACACACACATAGCTTCTTCGGGAGGCCGAGGCCCATCGACTTGAAGAGGTCGCATCAAGGCTCAGAAACCAGCGCATGGAGGCAGCTGAGCGAAAGAGAGAACGAGAGGTCAAATTGACCGACAAATTACCTCCCGCTAAGCGCGCGCGCACTGCATGTACGCGTTACCTTCCCCCCGGTGTTACCCCACTGACACGCACACCAGGGAGAACATCTAACCAGCCAATGTCCCTATTTCAGAAAACGAAGAACGAAACGACTAAACTTCGAAGGTCCATGTATACTCCCCGATCGGCCCAGGTACACCGCCCTACCACAGCAAGCCCACCTGTGGCTGCGTCGACGAAACCTGTCAATAGTCGGATAGCTGTCAAAACCGTCTCCGTCGGGCGCCCCTCGGCTTCGATGCCACAAACGACACCTCGTCCTGTTCAATCTACGACCTCGGCAGATCCCGTTTCCCAGAAAGGCCCTCCTTCACCACCACAATTGCCATCGCGTGCTCACCTCCCATCACAGGCTACCGAGCCTCGTCCGTCCAAACCACCGATACAAAAGAAGGATCCTATGGCATCATTATTCATGCCAAAGCACCGAGCCCTCTCTCAGCTCCCCTCTCAACCGGGGGATAGTAATCGTAGCGTGCCTGCTCGGTAACACGATCGCGTGTGATGTTATTGCTGAACACGCTTTGAATATACCACGATTCTACTGGCTGTGTCATAATGTGCATCCGTCGTCAGGAAGTGAGCGTTTAGATACTGTTCTTGTATCCCATGTAGTATCAGAGGATCGCTAGCTACGCCCTTGTTCGTATTATTCTGGGAGGCGAGGCGACTTCCGAGTCGTTACATATAGAGCATAAATGTAGTTTATTCTACGGTCGTCAGCTGACGTTCCAAGTATTGTGCAGGCCAACAGTGTCATCCGTCCCGTTCGCACCCACGTTCGAATCGGTCACGGACTGCCCGTCGTCACCATTCAAGTCGTTCGTGCCCTTGGCTTCCACAGCTTTGCGGCCAATTGGAACCGTCCTGTTCTTCACATGGTCAGCTCTCAAAGACTCGATGTAGGTCAAGTATCTTTCATCAACACCCCCTGTAACATATTCGCCCGTAAAGACCGAACAGTCAAAAGTCACGATTGACGGATTAAATTGGCGGACAGAGGCGATCAAGTCTGTGAGCTTCTGAAAGATGACAAGATCTGCGCCGATGGCCTCTGCGATTTCTTCGGTCGTCCGACCATATGCGACGAGTTCTGAGCGCGAGGGCATGTCGATGCCATACACGTTGGAATACCTGCGTAGCAGATCTAAAAGCGACCAATTGGAGAGCGATGGTAAGATCTACCGAATTGGGGGAGCACAACTCGCGACAATGACTTTTTTTGCTCCCACGTCTTTTGCCATCTGGATAATTTCCTTCGAGGTTGTGCCTCGCACGATAGAATCTGAAAGAGGCATGCAACTGTCATACAATATAACTCACTGGATAGTGAGACGTACCGTCAACCAGCAGGACTGATTTATCGGCGAACTCGAGAGCCATAGCGTTAAGCTTCTTCCTCACATTCTTCCTCCTGGATATCATCAGTATAGACAACTCGGTAAAAAATTGGGAACGTGCCTCATTTGTTGTCCTGGCATAATGAAAGTCCTCCCAACATATCGGTTTTTGATGAATCCCTCCCGGTAAGGGAGCTGAAGCTTCTGAGCCAAGTTTAAGGCAGCGACGCGTGACGTATCAGGTACCTAACATGGATGATCATACAGAAAATCAGATCATTTGAATGGATAGGATCGTAGACCAACCGGAATGACAACATCTACGGTGATGTTCTTCTCTAACAAAACCTTGTTTACTTCTTCCGCGAGCGCATCACCCATCGCCATCCGGCCCCGGTAGACGCTCACCCCGTCCAATACGGAATCGGGTCGGGCAAAGTAGACGTATTCAAAGATATCGGGTGCAAATGTTGCCGGTTCACCAACAACACGTCTCGAAATCCCGGAACGAGTGACAATAACAGCTTCACCTATGAGGAGATCAGTATCTCAACGACAATGGGGATTCACAAATGTACCAGGTTTGACATCCTGCCAGTCACTGAAGCCACCAGCATCGGCCACGATACTCTCGCTCGCGAATAGCCAATCCTTGCCAGTAGCGACTTTCCGAGACGCCATCCCAACAGGTCGGATCCCATTCGGGTCCCTGAAAGCGATGATTCCGAATCCTGCAATCATCGCGACACAAGCATATGCTCCCCTGCACTGCTTCATCAAGCCTCCGGTAGCAGTGAAAATGTCTTCTTCATTTATGCGAAATTTGCCGGTTTGTTGAAGATTGTCGGCAAAGATGTTCAAGAGCAGTTCGGAATCGGACGAGGTGTTGATGTGCCGATGTGCTGTGGCATCCATGTATTGCAATAAAGTTGCACTGTCGATAAGATTTCCATTCTGTTGGAGCAACGCTGCGTAAAGAATGCGCCTCTGGCGATCGTCGTAAAGGTGGACGTACATGCGCAAGTACGATTCCATAGGGTGAATTAACGTAGAAAGGTTGAGCTTCGGCGTGGTTGGAGCTGCCAGCTGTCGGGTATCGAACTTGGAGACATGCCGAGGATTAGATGTGAACTGCTGTTTATCGGACAGTCTCACCGTGCCCGACTCCCATCCCGCCGATGAGCCTTCCAAGCGCCTTGTCATCGAGCACATCCCGGACCATTCCGTTCGCTTTGCACTGGTAGAGACGACCTTTGGAGCCGCAGGTGATGATGCCACATGCATCCTGACCGCGGTGCTGTAGCAAAGAAAGACCCTCGCAGATCTCGGCAGCCGCATCGATGGTAGGGTCTTGCAACAGTAGACCTAATATGCCACACACTAGAGGTTGATCAGTTTGTGAAGATGGTCGGCTGGAACGAGACGCACTGTCACAGGGGTGTGGGTGAGGTGGAAGGGAGAGATCAACGTGTGGATGGAGGGTCGCGTTTAATTCGACACCGAAATCTCCATCTTTTTCTTGTCAGTGGTACACTGCGGGTACATCACATCGGGCACCCATTTAGTATCACCACGCACGGGCCTCCGAGTCACTCATTTTTCTGACATCTCGCTCACACAACATGCTAGTTTCGGTGCAATACGCGGTTGAACGCGGGTTGTATTCTTCAATACTACGATAGGGATATATGCGTTATATGTATATCGTTGGCGTAATGGGCTACTGCCCGGGTAGTGGGTTGTGTATGAGCCAGCTCTCCCTGGGCAAATGCTACAGGATAAAGGAGAGGGGGGAAATTGTGTGTTCTACAGGGGTGATGTTGCGAGAGTGAGCGGAAGGATGAACTTCCGATGCCAGGCGGAATAATTACAAAGTGCCAAGGGCACGAAGAGCGGAAGGCAATCAGAACACGAGCTTCTTGGACTTCTCCCACGTATAGTTTGAGTTACCAAAATGACCGTACGACGCAGTACGCAGATAGACAGGCTTCTGAAGTTGAAGCTCGCGGACTGTGCGTGGCGTTACAAGAGGAACAGCTAAGGAAGACGTCAAGCTCACCCATGACACCAGGTCGGAGATCCCAGTTCCTGCGGATAATCGCAACAAGCTCCTCGTTCGACTTCTTGCCAGTGCCATAAGTGTCGACATAGATAGACAAGGGCTCAGCAACACCGATAGCGTACGAGAGCTGGACGAGAACACGGCGAGCAAGGCCAGCAGCTACGAGGGACTTGGCTAAAATGGTCATCAGCATGCAGCTCATTCAAAGCGGTACAATGTTTTACCAATCCAACGAGACGTGTAGGCTGCCGAGCGGTCAACCTTCGAAAAGTCTTTGCCAGAAAAGGCACCTCCACCGTGCGCTCCCCAACCACCGTACGTGTCAACGATGATTTTACGGCCGGTCAAACCAGCATCACCCTGGGGGCCACCAATGACGAAGCGGCCTGAGGGTTGAATCTGATGCCTTTGTAAATGTTAAGATACCGTGAATAAGGAGCAACGCGTACGTGGTAGACGGTGTTGTCGTCAAGGAGGTTGGCGGGAATGACACCCTTGACAATTTTTTCCAGAATTTCCTTCCGAAGTTGCTCCGTTGAGACCTCCTCAGCATGTTGCGTCGAGATGACGATGGTGTCGACTCGAAGAGGGATCATGGCACCACCATCGTTCTTGTACTCGACGGTGACTTGTGTCTTGGAGTCAGGTCGTAGCCAGGGCAGTAGTCCAGAGCGACGAGCAGCGGCCATTGCCGCATTGAGCTTGTGGGCAAGCGTAATCGTCAAGGGCATGTACTCCTCGGTCTCATCGGTAGCATAGCCGAACATGATACCCTGGTCACCTGCACCATGGTCTTCCAGAGAGCCGTGATCAAGACCTTGGGCAATATCTGGCGATTGCTGTTCGATTGCAACGAGAATGTTGCACGTCTTGTAGTCAAAGCCTTTGGACGAGTCATCGTAGCCAATTTGCTTGATAGTGTTGCGGATGACCTTTTGGTAGTCTAGCTGGGCCTTGGTAGAGATCTCACCAAAGACCATGATCATGCCAGTCTTGGAGGCCGTCTCACAAGCAACCTTTGACCAGGGATCTTGTTCGAGACAGGCATCAAGCTAGTCAAGCGATTAAGGAGACCTTTTCGATATGTATGATGACATTGGGACACTCACGATAGCATCAGAGACCTGGTCACAAATCTTGTCTGAGGAACGTCAGGAGTGGCCTGTCTGAAGGTCGCGTAGGACACACCTGGGTGACCTTCACCGACTGACTCGGATGTGAAGAGGAAGTGCCCTGGGGCGAGGGACGGGCGTGCGGTACCGTTGGGAGACATGAAGGGGGATGGAGAGAAAGAGAAAACAAGGAACGGGGCAATTAAATGGACTCGCTCGCTTATCTAATTGTTCCATCACGCCATTGCGGTTCATGCGACTGTCACCACGATCGGTTACGAGTAGACTAAGCGTACACCCAAACTTGTGATTAAAACAATCCAACCCCGAGGGGATCTGTATTGTTCATGGGTCGTTTCTGCTCCTGTTCGTTTTTCCTCTCACCGCTCGACCGCGTGGGAGCACCCGTCCCCACACCAGGACTCTGGCTTGATGGACCAGTCGGATGTGGTGAACATGTAGCTGCCCGGTCTGCAGCGAGTGGTCCTGAGTCCACCATATCCTGGGCGGAGGTCAACTGTCTGGGGGAGCGCGAGCGCGCAATGCTCCAGGGATTGTCGGTTGGTAATACCGGTATAGGCTTCTTTTGCGGCTTCTCGCTGTCCCAAGGATTATATGGTGTTCCAGAAAGGGTTGACAGAGATTGCCCATCGTCAACGTTGTGAGGCTGGAGCTCAGATGCCTTTCCGACATTTTCCTCGTCTCCAGATCCTCTCGAGGGAACTTTTGAGTCCTTCGTAACTCCGTCATATGCTTCTTGCACGGCTGAGAATGCTGCGGTGGCGTTCGACGACAACTTTCCCCAAACAGACTTCACTCCGCTGCTAGAAAAGAAATCTGTGGGATTGGAGTTTCGCGCTCGACCATGTGGCAACGAACTGCTACCCGGGAGGACCGGTTGTGCCGGCGGCCAAGAGGCCTTCAGAGTCGTCGAAGTCCCCACGCTTGTGAAACCTTCGGAAACTTTCTGGGGAAGATCAGGTAAGGATGCCCACAACCCCTGAAAACTGGAAGACAAGCCCTCGGTAGCGGCAGATCTGGAGGGTGACGATGAAGGAGAAGGGGACGGCACGTTCGAGGGGGAATCAAAAGTTGACGGGAGTGGGACCTCTCCACGCGAGCTTGCGGCATCATCGTCGAGACTCTCGACAGAAGCGAGGGGTTCAGACTCGTCCTTGACTTGTGAGATAACGGCTCTCCCATTCATCTCCTCGTCCGTGCGACCATAAAGTTCGTACCAAAAGCGGACGTCCTTGGGATTGGGAAACAGCACTCCCATGTCCGCTTTGCCACCTCTGCGCGTTGGATCATCCAATGAACTGTCGTACGAGGGATTCTTGTGCTTCTCCACCTGTGGCGACGAGTTTAGGAAGTCCCAGAGGCTTGCAGTGCGTTCCGACGGGACCATTCCATCTTCTCCGTACCTGCGTTCCCGCTCGCAGTTGTATAAAAACGTTCCAAATTGGCAGGAATAAAGATGATAGTGGATTGTACGTAGGAAGCACTCATTGAATTCAAATCGTTCAGGAAACTGCCGCAGCAGCTGACGAACGCATTCGAGAAATTGATGGAAAGAAGGACTCGTCTCCTTGATATGATGTTGGGACACGAAGCGGCTTTGAACCGAAGCGAGAAAGGCTTGAGCAGCATCAGCACTACCACTGCCATTCGCTGTGTCCGCCAAGGACGTGAAAAACTTTTCGGATGATAGATGGCCGCATCGATCCAAGAACCGGTGTCCAAAAGATATCCAGTCCTTTTCGACGAGTATTTGAAAGCCACGCATCGTGCGATAGTATGGGTCCAAGCAGAGTTGAGCGAGAGCAGACAGTTGAGAGGTCCGATCCCACCCATCCGAGCAGTGGATCAGAACATGAGACGAGTTGATATGTATATTTCGGACGATGAGAGCCACGGCTTCCATAATATTAGACACATGACGGAGCCAACCAGATCGGCGCAGCGCTTCGCGGTCCAAGATAGCAAGTTGCTGCGCTTCTCCAGGGAGATATCCGCTTACACTGGCAGCCACGGTATCTGCTTCGCGAAGTGCATCCACAACTTTGCCTAGCGATTCGCGCATTGCGTGGATATGATCGATGCCAGAATAGGTCTTCTTTGCGTCCTTGTAATATTCCATATTTTCTGTGCCAGCACCTCTAGCAGTGTTTGCAACAGCATTAGCTGTTGGGCGAGCATCTACAATCAGATTTGTGGTGGTTGCACCATAAACCGGAACGCTTGACGATCGAGATTCCGGATAATGATGGGTTTGAAAAATAGCCTCCACGAATTTTTCATCCTGGACAGAGCGGTTCTGTTTAATCCCGACCATAGGTTGACTCGAACGAGTGATGCTAGCCTGTGCGCGTAATGTGAGGAATCTTGTCTTATGAACAGAACAAAGTTCATTACGTAGTTCGCCCAGTGCAAATAAGTGAGGGCGGGGATTCTACATTTGCTCCTATGTTTTGATGCATACTGAAGCGTAGAATCACTTATCCGTGTCGGGACAACCAAACGCGATGGGTAAGTTGGACTAAACTAAACACGCAATCAAATATTGTCTTTGGGTAAACAGAGGAAGGTTTTACCTGGTAATCCTTGTTGACGTCTGTAAAGCGCCAGGTCTTCGTTCGGGTACCAACCCCCATCCGTCCAAACTCCTCCCGCGGTGAATATATTGCCCATCCTCCAACAGAATCCAGGGGTGGGTTTGGGGAATAGAAAAATGCATAGAGCTGATTGACAGAGGCTATTGGCTTGTTGGTTACAGCAGTTGCTGGAGAACGAGCGCAACCTACTGCACACCGTCAACTCTTTGACGCTTTCGAATACGTCGATAGCATCGCGGTCACTCCCAAAGGATATGGAGAACGTCTCGAACGTCCGTGTGTGAAAAGTAATCGGACTCCGCCCTTGCAAAGTGTGCGGGAGCTTCATGACGAGCGAAATTAATGGATATGGGACCTGGGATTGGTCTCAGTACAGAGATGAGCGGTAATATAAAAGAGAACTCGCCCACATCTCCTCTTTATCTGGAACTTCATAACGAAATATCAGATGGTGTGCTGTCAGGTGCAGGGAACCGTAGTGGACGCTCCCTGATTTACCACAGAGAACTTTCTCGACCTATGAATTTGCAAGCTTAGCTATAGACCGGTTTCAACAACCCTGATATCTGCACACTTGCCTTGGAGACGCGGATCGCGTCCATGCTGACAACGATGGGTGCTCAGGACCACCGTAGCTGCGGCGCTGATGCCACCTGGCAGTGCGCGGGGGATAAGTGTTTGTCGGTATTTGCACAATGTGGACAAGTACTAATCGAGGAAGTAGCTAATGTCACCCAAAGACCCAGAGCTCGCTCACTCTATCCAGTCCACCCTGCACGTCGATCTCGACATCCTCATCCGAGGCATATGGGAACGTATTCTCCATCGCCAGTGCAGGTTCCTTTTTGATCTGACGCTTTGTCTCTGTTTCAATGAGCTGTTTCAATGGTACTCACTCAGCGGTAACGCCAACACGACATGCTCCAGCAACTCACCGTCCCGTACGTATGGTCCAGAAAATCTTCCAAGGAGTAGCCTGGCTTTGTGAACGCCTCTTCGAATATCCGTGCCAACGTAGACACTGCAGTGTCGTAATGCTGCTTATGTGAATAAAGCTCCCACAGCGACGAATTAATCGCATGTGTGATGTTGGGGTTAGCTTCATCCGGCAGGAAAGGGTCTATGGAATTTGTCAGGAAGCTGTTCCGCAAAACAATACTCGACTTGCCGATAAAGGGACCATCCACGTCTTGCGTCCGATGGATCATCTCCATGAGGGCAGGATGTCGTTTGAGGAGGTTATAAGTCAATGGTATAATCATGATGATTGCAGCAGGTGGTGCAGTGAGAGAAAGCCGGGACAGTCTCTTGACGAACGACGCAAGAAGTGACGCCGGCAAATGACTGGAAACCAAATCAGTATTAGGTTCATGGATTCAAGGAGCGGTAGCAAAACTCACGTCGAACTCAAAAAGAGCTCAGTCAATCGGAAGAACCTCGCGCGGTGTTTTAGATGAAGAACATCTTTATCGAAGAAAGCGTAAAGTCGGGTATAGAACGAAGGGTAATCTCTGAAGACGACGGGTCAAATAAATGTTGGAGACGACAAATAACTACTCCCAAATTATAGTCTTTAATCAAGGTGAACAAGGCGTTGAGCGCCAAAAGGCCCACAGTCCCTCCTGCTGAAACATAAATATGCACCTCTCAAGCTGTGACACTACTTACCAACGTCAACACATGCACTTATCCAGTCCATTACCAGGATCGGCCTCGTCAGGTGTGGAAGTACGCCCCTATGCATAATATTGAGAGCTCGTATCGTAAATACGCGGTTTCCGCTGGCCGAGATAGACGAAAGGTGGGCCAGAAAGGTGAGCCATGTTCGCGTGAATACAGCGCGGTGAGCTTGCAACGAGTGGAGGGATTGGTGGAAGGTCAACTGGTGAGTCCTGCCTTGCACACCCACAGCCTTTTTCATGTCTTTGGTATTTAGTTCTTCGTCGAAAAACTGTTTCCAATCATTTTGCTCGTCTTCGTCTTCCACATCACGTAGCTCCTCGTCTTCCCTATCGACCTCATCCGCTTTGCCGTTCTTGGGTTTCGGAGGCTTCTTTCCAAGCTCTTCTACCCACCACGCGTTCAGCTCCGAGGGATCGGCTGGAAAGGTGGTCAACTTCTCCATGATGGACAACAGATTTCCGGATAAATTTGGATAGTCAGTGGAGGAGTATTTTGAAAGTATGGAGCTAGGGAAGAATAATAAATTACAAAAAACTCCGAATCATGAGCCTGGGTGCATACGTCGCCTCCCGGAGGAAACACCACCGGACGTCATCATGGACGGTAAACCAGGTGTCCACAAAGTGCTCTCGTACATCCGGAGCTGTCTTGCCCGCGAAGGACGCGGTTGATCCATGACGGGTAGAAGGAGGACAGAGGAGAAGTGCTTGCGTGATATGCTTGAAATGCGAGAAGTGGAATTGTGGTTGGTTGTCGGGACTCGAGTTGATTAGAGAAGTCGAGAGATGCTTGAGCAAGGAGAAGAGGATATCCAGAGCGGATTTCTGAGGAAAAGTGAGAGTGGAATAGCATATGAGAACACGATCACCGTACCCTCAACGTAGGTTCTTCGTCCTGCATTAAGCCAAGGAGGAGGTTGACATAGGCATCAAGCCGCTCCCATACCCACTTCCGCACAACTTTTGCGGCAACACCTCCCCCAGGTGCAAGTTTATTGCTGGATATGATGACGACAAACACACGATACAAACTGTAAACCGCTTTTGACGTGTCCCTTGCGTCTGATGCATTTTGGGCAATATCCAGGAGATCTGAAAGAGGGTTCAAGGATGTATTACTGGCCACAGCAGCTGTGATCTGAAGCTCGAGATCCTTGATGGCAGTTTCGTTATTCTTTGTCTTTTGTCTCTTTGCTGGAGGCCGCAAAGAACTAACAGGCATGGTAGCCGTACTATTGGTAGTGTGTATATGAGGTGTCGGTGAAGGAAAAGACGCAACACCGTATTGGGTAAAACCCCTGACTGCTACGTAGGATATCTGAGAACCTGAACAAAGCCAGCGACCGCACTAACTTGGGAACATACAGAAGGTCTTGTTTGTATCGGGTTTCACTGTGGATCCCTCGGGCCTCTGCAATCTTATCACGGACAACACCCACCATCCCCATTTGACAATGGCTGAAATGCGAGTTTACCCTGATATGCCAGGGCCACGGCTTACCTTGACTAGGCACAGTAAAACCACGCCGTGCTTGTGTTGCATAGTATACTAGAACGTCATCGGCATTGCAGCATTGGACATAGGCATCAGTGCAGGAAGATACTGTTGATTCACAAATATGGATCCTACTATGGAGAAGCATATAATTCAAGTTCTGTTTTACATCGTCTTGTTCATGCCCACCTGGAATTCTGCGCCACGGGATCTGGACTGCGAAAGCCAAGATGAAAAATGGCACTGGAAATTCATAGAAAAAGAAGACTAGGTCTAGTCCAAACCAGCAAGGCAGGCGGAATGAAACTTCGAACGGAGTATAGTTATCAACCTTCCGGGCTCGAGTTACGGGATACAGTATCGTTCAGCCTGCTCAATGTACAGTGAGGATGGTAGAACAGAGTCGAACGTCAGGTCTGCCTTGGAATCAGTGCTCCCTGTTTCCTCTTCGACCAAGAGCTCCCTCGAACTCTAATCCTGTGGAGACTTTGTTCCCTTGGAAGTTTAGCTCGGAAGGAACTTCACGCCAAGTTGTTCATTCACAACGGACTCGGTGCGGCGGTGCGGCTTCCTTCGCAAGTCCGATTTGCGACATGCATGTTCAGTCAGAGAACGAGAGTGGTAAGAGATGTATGAAAACCCGTTATCTCCCTGGGGTAAGTAGAACTGACAAGGATAAGAAGAGAACGTGCCAAGTGCGATGTGGACATCAGCGAAACTCGTCAAGTGCTGTAAGCAACAGCCACTGTTTCTTCGAGGCAGTCATGCTCTTCCACCTTCAAGAGGTCATCACCTTGGCTCAACGACGCACCAACCTTGCCAGCAAAGTAAAGCCATGGAATATGCGCACATTCCATTCGTCACAACGGTGTTGTGAGCAATATCTGGACGCCAGTCAGAAGGTATGGGTAACATGTTCGGGTGATGATAAAAGCCTTCCCATCATCTGTCCTAGACCTTTAACGAAGTTGCACTGAACGAGCATGCAAACGATAAAGTAGTCCTGGTTGATTTCTATGCAGAGTTTGTAACTACATGCCCTCGCGTTGCCAGACCTGACTGTCCGGCGTTTCAGCTGGTGCGGACCATGCAAGCTGATCTCGCCCATACTGGAGAAGCTTACTGAAGACTCTAATATCAAGACTGGGAGCGGACGTTTTCTTGACTTGGTCACCGTCGACACGGACAAAGAATTTGAGCTCGCCCACAAGTATCGAGTCAGTCTGCCGCTTTGCTGTTCATGCTTCACGATTGACCAAGTCTTGTAGATACGGTCACTACCGACGGTAATGGCCTTCAAGGATGGAAAACCGGTTAACCATTTCATCGGTGCGCTTACCGAGGGAGATATCAGGAAGTTCCTACAACAACTGTAGAGGGACCTCGTTTTTCTGATCATGCCGCCGACTACTTAGCTTCCAACACGCAGACCCGTACATCTTCCAGACGTTTTGATATCGTAAAATGTCGAAACAAAAGAAACAAAAGAAAAGGAAAAAAATCGAGCACTGAATCAGGCTTCATGGATAACACAACACAGAGCAATGACTATCCGAAAACACGGTGGGTGTAGTAGACCACTGCTATAGGAATCATCACCCGGAGGGATCCCCACGGTTGCGTGTCGACATACAAAGTCATGGAGGACTTGCTCGATCAAGGGAAATTATTGTAGGCTACAGCAGTTGGGCCCACGCGAGCCGGGGGGTGCATAAGGATCTTCGGCTTTCTGGACTGGGCCCCATACGGATGGAACCTGTCCAGGGTGAGCGATTATCAGGTGTGAGAGAGAAAATGAAGGTGGTACGGACCAGATGGTCTTCGGTGGTTTTACAATGTCTAATTAAACTGTAGATGCAGATGAATGAGGATAGTAGTGTCTGGAGATAGGTGCCATTACGGACCTGGCACTTGCTTCACTCACGCGGATTCGCGGCCTTGCTAAATCTTCACGTAGGCGCTGGTTATGCTCTAAAAGACGACGATACCGCAGCTCGGACATGGACTGTCTGCCGCCTCGACTGCTCATGTTGATTCGAAAGGATAGAAAACACAGGAACTGTGAAATATGTGTCAGAGAGCGTGCACTGAGTCTTTTGGCTTGACACCATCAGGCGACCAAAGATCAAGACATGCACATACAAAGTGGTATTCGATGAGGGGTATGTCGGATGAACGATGACGGTGGTGGCAGCGAAACAAGCCGTGAATTTCCAAGTTGGAGTACACAACTGCCGGTGACAAGCCCTGACGGACCCTTTCAGGCCCTTTTCACACGTCGACACTATTCAATTCGACCAACTCAACACGGGGAGCGAGACGGCTCATATAGCACTGCGTACGTATTACAGCTAAGACTACAATGCAACAGGTCGTACGGTGATGGAACAAGGAACGTCCGTGGTCAATATTTTTCAAGAATCCCGCGAAGGAGGTTTTCCTTGGCCTTTGCGTGGTCTTCGGCACCGAGGTGCTTCGCCTTCTTGTCTAGACTGGCTATGAGTCGTTCGGCATCGACTGGCATTTGGTTCGTACAGCGGCGAAGACGTTGTACTGAGACACAGTGGTGTCAGATGCTGGCGCAGGTCAAGGACAGTCACGGTGTACCGTGCTCGTGCATGCTCAGCTTGAACGCCTGGAAGAGGAGGTCACTTTGGTGGACGAGGTCGTCGAGGGTGGAGAACAGAACGTCAAGGGAACGCTGCGGGTAGAGACAAGGTCAAGAGGGCGAGCAAAGGACATGGTAGACGCGCCTTTGTGTCGTCATATACGGTCTGAGCGGTGTTCATGTCGCGACGGGCAGCGCTTTCGCAATGGAGGGTGGCATCGTCGAGGAGGGCGAGGCCGTGGGTACGCCTCGGGAAGATGTCGGTGTGGATAGCGTCGTGGAGTTGCTTGGTATGCTGTAAGATGGGAATGAATGCGTGCTTAATATACTCTTTTCCTTGACGGTGATGGGCGGCGAATGCGGGTCCGAGACGATCGACAAGAGCGGTCTTGTCGACGGGGTTGAGGTCGTCATCGCTGCGGGGATGGGCTATTAGCGTTGCGTAGAGATGAGAAAGACGAGGCTACTCGTGGAGGAGGGCGATCCAGGAGGTGTGCTCGTCCCAGTCGTCGTCGTGATCGTCGTCGGGCATCGTCGTCGTCGTCGCTGCCGCGGACGTGGTTGTAGCGGTGGGACAGGGGGGAATTAAAACTCCGACTGCAATATTCCCATGGCACTCCGGCCTACTCGCACTCGGCCACCTCCACCTTCTCCTCGACCTCTTCGTCGTCCTCGTCGTCCTCTCCTTTCTACGCACGCACACAATGAGCGCTCGTCCTCACAAACAGTCCATGTCCGAACTTAAGCTTCGCCGTCTCACGGAGCACAACCAACGTCTTCGTGAGGACCTGGCACGACCGCGCATGAGAGTCAGCGAGGCCAGTGCGAGGTACATCTCTTTTCCTCCCTTTTCCTTGCTCACTGCTCACCACACGCCGAACAGCTTGATCCGTTACTGCAAAACGACAAAAGACCATCTGGTGCGTCGTGCTGCCTATCTCTCGTCCACGCATCGTCTCAACGCCTCCAAAGGTTCCATCTGTCTGGGGTCCTGTCGGGAAGGGCGAGGATCCATATGCACCACCACAAACAGGTTGCAATTGCGTTGTGATGTGATGCGTTGTTTTCCTATACCCTCGCCGCTCTGTCATACCCCTCTATCTCCCTTTCGGGGCTGCTCCCTTCCCCCAGATGCACGCTGCGCATTCATCTCTGAGCATCTATACATCGAAACTTTCACGTTCGTTATCATCCTACCATACGCCCTCCATCTACCTCAACCTCCAAAATACAGGACGATGTTTCTGGTTTGCTGCATGTACTGAGCTCCCAGTGCCCTCAGTCGTCTCTCATACACTGTCTCTTTTTTCTTCTTCCTTTTCTCTGACTGCTCCTCTTTCATCTTTTCGTTTGTTCGTCTCTGCGTCATTCTTGATTTAGGCAATCGTCGCTTGCATACTCTACTTTTATTTGTCTTTATCGTCGACGGGCAAGCTAGTGTGCATCTCTACAAATGTACATGATGGAAACAACCACCGTCCAGTCCCAGGTCCGGGCTTTGTAGGCTTTTGTTCGCCTTGAATCATATTAAATGAGGTAATATGCAGCATGCCGTCTTGTCTTCCGCTCCTCTCCTTGCTCTCTGCCCATCATGATCCCCGAGCTTCGACAGCACGTACGCGATGCCGCTCGTCCCCTCGCCGCAACATACGGCCTCAGCGCTCTCCCAGAGTTCGCCGACATCATCGTCATCGTGTGGCTCTTTTTCACCGCTCTCCAAGTCTCTCTCTCCCCTGCCATCAGTAGGGCGGTCTTCCCAGTATCATACGGTAAGGCCGACAAGAGGACACGTAGAAATTGGTACCTCCATGTGCATCCAGCCCTCATCCCTGTCGCCTGACTGGCCGATAGGGACATGCATGTCGTTTCGCTCGCTCACGCCCTCGTCTCCGTCGTGCTTGCTTCACGGTGCCTCCAAGCTAAAAGTCTGGACGAAGACCGCGCCTTCGGGACCTACCCAGATGCTAGTTTCTTGTTGGCAATCGCCGTCGGGTGAGTACTCTCACAATGAATGTCACTGCGTCACTGCATCTCACAGCGTGGTTTCGTTAGATATTTCATCTGGGACGCATTCGAGTCCATCGTTCACTTTTCCGAGGTTGGGTTTGTGGTCCACGGCAAGTTGTCTGATGTACTTTTCGGTCATGTGTTTGGCTGACGTATTTACCAGGTGTGGCCTGCCTCATCATTTTCGTGCTTGGGACTGCAAGTAACTGCCTCTGTTGCTCGTGCGTTGCCTCTTATGATCTCTACAGCGGCCGTTTGTGCACTACTATGTTGTGCGTTTTCTGCTCTGGGAAGTGTACGTGGTCTCTTGCGCGACATGGCAGTGGGTGTACTGACGTGACGCCAGGAGCACGATCTTTCTCAATATAAACTGGTGCGTTCTGTGTACCTCGAGCTGTGTGATCAGTGATGTTATTTTTGGGCAGGTTTTTGGACAAGATGGGCAAGACTGGATCACAACTGCAGTTGGTGAATGGGATTGCATTGTTGAGCTCGTTCTTCTGTGTCCGACTAGTTTGGGGTGGAAAGACGGTAAGGTGCCTTGCTCTTAACTGGTGAAGGGATGCTGAGTAGTGTATAGTCGTACGAATTTTTCGTCACATTGAATGGTGTCTACACCGAACTTCCTCTGTTTTACATTATGGTCTATGGAGCAAGCAACTTGATGCTTCAGGGTCTGAATTGGTATTGGTGTGTATTGACGACATGCTGGTCATCCAGGGGTGATTACTGAACAATGGTGCAGGTTTACAAAAATGATTAGTGCGCTTCGGAAGCGATTTGGAGGCAAGCCTGTCCAGGGCATGTCGAATGGGCATGGGATTCACGGTAACGGGACCGGCAAGACAGGCAGCCACCTGGATTGATGATAGAATCGGGCAAGGATGGAGATAAAAATTAATTAGTGGATGATTTTGTATCATGCACGTATACCAGGATATACCAAAGTGCTAGGAAGCAGTGGAAGCAAGACAGAAAGCAGCCTGTACATGGGTTCCGGCAGAACGCTCCCAAACGACAAGATTGGGACGGCGGGCGACCTGAATTCGGGTGGATTCATTGCCGTGAAGGAGGCTGTGGAGGTAAGCAAAGAGGAGGGCATCCAGCGCGGTGGGGTTTCTGGGAGAGGTGTCAGGGGGAGGAATGGACAAGGGACGCGACCTACTCTGAGCCGAGGAACCATTTGTCGTTGGCAAGACGGTCCGAGAGAGCAGCAATGGCTTCGGAATAGCGTGCGTGGATGGCAGAAGGATCGATGTTGGCACCAAAGGGGGGGAAGGGAAAACTAAAGCCAGTCGAGGGGGGAGGAGGAGGACTAAGGATGGTATCTAGGGTGCAATTTTTTCTCGAGTTGGACTGGAAGAGCGTGGAGAAGATGGGGGGGACGGGCTGCGAGAGGGACTAGGAAGGCAGGAGATGAGCGGCGACGGAGGGGGTGATGGGGGACGCACCAGGGCAGCGTGTACGACGCCCTCGAGGAGGGTGACCCAGGCATGGCTCTCGTCTTTAGCGGATTGGTCTCGGTAGCCCTCTAGCGGGTCTGGGGGCTGGTTGAGACGTGCGTCGGCCCAGTCGGGAAGGGTGCGCGGGGGGAGAAGACGTGGGGAGGGGTCTGGGAGATGAAGGTTCGGGAGACAGGCGTCGAGAGCGCCTTCGGGTGATATGTCCCAGCGGACTGCGATGTGGTCGAAGCCGCGGAGGGCGAGATATGCCTGCCACTTGAGACACTCGACGTCGGCGCTGAGAAGGGTGGCGGTGTCACGCGGGGGTGCTATCCAGAGGGTGGGCTGGACGAGGGGAAAGCGGGGGGACACTGGGATGGGCGGGTATGTGTGCAGCGGGAAACGTGCAAAGAACGCCGGGAGGTCCATCAAGGGGTAGGGATGGTAGTGATGGTAGTAGTAATGGTAGTGGTAGTGGTAGTGATGGAAGTGGTAGTGATAGTGATAGTAATGGTAATATAGTGGTAGTGCCTGTACGAGTCCTACACTCAAGTTAGACCTCGCCATGTCTGCACCCTCAGAGTCGTCTCCACCTTGCTCACCGCTCCCTCCTCTCCCAGACGTACCCCACACAGCGACCCGCCCATTCAGGTTCACCTGGGATCCAGCGAGCAGAAGGGGCCCAGCGAGCATCTCAGAGACAACCACAGACGGTCGCGCTCATGACACCTTTGCGTCACTCCCCCGCGTCCATCTCCCAAATGTCGTTTCTCCCCTCCCGCCCCACTGGTCCAGCACTACCCAAGGATTCAATGGTATGTCCCCCCCTTCCCTTCCCTTTTTTCCCTTCTCCTCACCTTTCCTAGCCGTCTCCAATGTGCTCAACAACCCCCACAAGCGTCACGCTCCCCCAAAGGCACATTCCCACCTCCCTCCCGTCCCCCCCACAGACCTCCCCCGTGTAAAGCGCAAGGACTTTGATTCCTACCTCCGCGCAATCGCACCAGAATGGGATCGCTTCCTCCGAGGTGCCTCCCTTCCCCCCGCTCAATCCGACACTCCCTCCCCTTGTCTCACTAAACTTCTCACACCCCTCAATACCGTGCCCTCCGTCTTCTTTACCCCTGACTTTGATCTCGCACATCCCCGCACATTCGACGCAGTCACGGAACGCGTCCATGGCGACCAAGACACTTCAGATCCCTCCTCCCTCTCATACTCGCTCCCTCTCCTAGAAAAGCTCTCCCACCACGCAGATACCATCGAACAGCATCTCGTCCGCGAAATATCCCTTCGCTCCACCTCCTTCTTTGCCGCCCTCACAAACTTGCAAGATCTTCAAACGGAATCCGAACAGTGTTTAGATCGCATTGCCAAACTACGCACACTCTTAAAGGACCTCGACAACGATACCGCAATTCGTGGTCTCCACATCGTCCGCAAAGAATCCAGACGTTCCAACATCGTTACCGTCAATAATGCCGTCCGCGATCTTGTCGCCGTAGTCGAAATGTCATCCGTCGCCAGCGGCTTGGTCGGTGCAGGTCAATGGGGTGAAGCACTCGACGTCATTGGTACCATCCAATCTCTCTTTGACTCGTCTCCCCAAGACACCCCGCTCCCTCCTACCCCTATCGTGAAGCGGCGTACACGTCAACCAGACGATGCTCCTTCTCCACTTCCATCCACCCCAGAATCACCCCCCTCCCAAATTCAAGCGACCACCAAGAGCACTCCTATGTCATCAATACCCCTCTCGTCCCTCACCGCCTTCCTTTCCCTTCCCTCTCATCTGCAGGCCATGAACACTCAGATAACCTTGTCACTTACAACAGATCTCGTCACCGCACTCAAACTCGACTTGCTTGATTGTGTGAGCACGGATTCCGAAGATTCCGATCCAGTCGCGAACCCGAATCTCACCATGAAGGACCGGCTGCGGCCATTGCTTCAGGGGCTTCTGCGTACGAGTGGTATTCGGGAGGCGATTATCACTTGGCGAGAAGTCGTCATGTCCGAAGTGAGAGGGATCATGAAACGCGTAAGTACAACATCTTCTCTTCCGATAAGGTCCAGAATTTAAATTCACCTCCCAGTACTTGCCATCGTTTGATCCAGACGAGGATGAAAAGAGTTCCAAAGCTGCAACGAGGCATGTAGCACATATTTGCTCGCTGTATAGCTTCATCTCACACAACGCTTTCTAGCCTCTTGCGCTCAATGAACCAGGCGGAGTTCTCCTCCACCGTCTCTCGCGTGTACAAAAGTCTTCTCAACGGCATCGAGGGACTTCAAGTTCAGAACGGCATTCTAATAGACGTACTGGAAAGTCACATGTGAGTGGGCACCGTTTGCCTTGCGCGTGATCGTGGATTTGACCCAATGCAGGTCTACACCGGTATCCATAGATCTTGCACCTGTACAAGAAGAACTATCGGATATTCTTTCTTCGGCGGCAGACCTCTCGAATAAGCTAGTTGCCAAGGTCATCAGTTACCGTTCAGAGCAGCTCACCCAACTAGATCTGCCAAGCTTCCTCGTGTTCTTTAACCAGTCATGGGACTTCGTCATCAGATGCGAAACCATGTGTCGACGCATGATCATGGGACTAAGAGGTACAATACTCAGTCAGGCAAGTTGACGCCCTCATTCACTATTATATCTTGACTGGTTCGCGTTCGTCGCTCGTTCAGGCTAAATTATTCCTGCAAGCTTTTCACCAGGCAAGGATCAATCAATCTGCTAAGCTGGTAGAGGATGAACAATGGAGTCCAATGGATATTCTACCCGCAGTCCAGCATGCCGTTGACGTGTTGGTCGATTCTGCTGTTCGGGATTCCCCTGACCTCGTCATAGGGGGCAAACCACTATCCACCGTTCCATTTTCCCATTTGACAGGTGGAGATGCTACGACCATTTCTAACAAGCAAAGTTGCTCGGCAGCTCCAACGGCCAAGTACATCCACATCGAAGAGCGACCCTATTTCTGCGTTTCAGCCACCGGCGTCGTTCTGGGGCTCCTCTCAGAATACCTGAAGCTCGTAGTCAATCTTCCGATGTTGAACACAGATACGATGAGCCGAGTCATCGAATTCCTTAAGGCGTTTAATTCCAGGACCTGTCAAGTAGTCCTGGGGGCGGGTGCCATGCGCTCTGCTGGCTTGAAGAACATCACGGCAAAACATCTTGGTCAGTGTCTTTTCTTATTGTTTTGCGGTGCATACGAACTTTATCGACTGGTCTAGCCCTTGCCTCCCAGACACTCTCCATTATGGTGGCGCTCATTCCGTACGTCCGGGAAACATTCCGACGCCACCTTAGTCCAAACCAGGCAGTCATGCTCGTTGAATTCGATAAACTCAAGCGGGTGCGTCCGGGTTCGTGTTACGCGAAGAGATTTCGACTGACTGCACGGCAAAAAGGATTTCCAAGAACATCAGAACGAGATCCATTCCAAATTGGTTGCTATCATGGGTGACAGGATCAGTGCCCATGTCAAGTCATTGCAGGTCAGTCATACGCCCTGGTGAACGATCCATAGCTGATTGCTTGTTGGCAGGCCATCAATTGGGAAATACCAAGGCAAGACGACGGCGTCAATGATTACATGGAGCTTTTGGTGAAAGAGACCGTTACACTGCACAAAGTGCTCTCGCGATACTTGTCTGCGCCGATCGTGGAGGTTCGTCCATTGGACAGCTTGTTCCCATCGTCGTTGACCGTGGGGTTTGCAGTATGTGATGTCGCAAGTCTTTGCCGTCATCAATCACCGCCTCTCGGAAGAGTACGGTCAGATTGAGTTACAGAGCCAGGAGGCGAAGGACAGGCATGTGACGTCTGCTGAAAGCACCATCAAAGTGCCAGATCTGACCATTTGAAAAGGATGCTAGCAGACGCGCAGTTCCTGCATCAGAAATTGTCGGTACTAAAGAACGTCTGTGCGCCAACCAATATGGTTGAGACTGTCGTGGCCGAGAAATCGATACCTCGCAAGTCCACACTTGGCAACTTGCGTACAACCGCTGGTCCAAACGAACGACTCAGGGGATTCCTTTCTCGGAGAGACAGCGCCAAGCTGGACAAGCCATTGCCATCTCTCACACAACCACTACCGTCGCGGGAAGTGGCACCCCCACAGACTAGATCTTCTAATGGCGTCGTTGCAGACGAATCTGTGGGAGATCCAGATTGGGTCAAACCACCTCCTCGTAGTTCGCGCAGCCCTGGCGTGGTTCCCGCGAGAGCAGAACCACGCGTGTCCGCGGATGGCAATGGCACACAGGGTAACACGTTGCAGATGGAGGAAGGGCTAGTGGGAAACTGAAGTCCAATCTGGTCGGCGTCGTCGTTGCAGGGCACTCTTCGGGAGTGTTCCGGTAGTAATGACGATGTGGAGGGGTGTTTCTGGACGCTCCCCATTCCTGAGTCGATCTACGTTACACTACGACAGGGTGGCAATGCAAACGCCGCGGCCGAAGGAGCACGAACGTTGCGTGACTGCTATGGCGTGCGTGGTTTACGATATTCGGGGGGGAGGAGGGATGAGGATGGCGTGATTCGCATCGTCGAGTACTTGAAGCGGTCGCCACGATTGCGAAATGGAGCAGCAGAACTACTCTAGTCACGTGTCACATGGCGTGTCCCATTTGCTCTGTCAATTTACGCCAATTTGTATCCCTCCTGTGCCGCCCTCCATATTTAAGCTCCAGTGCCAGTCCTCCGTTCTTCTTTCAACGTCCTACCACTTTCGTCACTAACGTTCTGTCCCTCCGCCCTTACCCATCTCACCTCGTCCCCATGTTCGAGGAGATCTGCCTCACATGCTCGAGGCAGCTCCCTGATGGCAGGTGGGTACTCGTCCCGACTGCCTTGTTCATCCCTCACATGTAAACTAGTCGCGCATATTGTAGTGACGAGTGCGAGGCCCTCGACGTTCACAACTCCCCTTCAATCTCCTCCGCCAGCAGCGCCCTCTCCTCTCCCCACATCGACCATACCTTTGGTGGCGAAGTACCCGCCCTCATGCCTTCTGCCCTAGGCAATGCCCTGAGCAACTTCCGGAAACGCGACAGATACTCAACCTCGTCCTCGTCCTCGTCCGTTTCTTGGTCCGTCTTCACGGACGCCGAGGACGACGAACCTGTCGTCGGAGTCGATGATCATTCCGCTTACGAGGGTGACAGCGTCGAGGGCGGCTTCGACCCCTCCATCCGTTCCGTTGGCTCCCATCACTCCGCAAAACCGTCAAGTTTGATCTACACTCGTCGGCCATCCTCGACCAACCACCATTCTATGATCCCCCTTTTGCACCGTCGCACTTCCTCCACTTCCTCCTTGGGTCGTATTCCCTCTCCTACAGACGACGAGTTCGATTTCGCTCATGACGCTTCTCATCATAGCCGTCATGAATTACCTATTTCCGCTCGAGAGCCAGAGAAGGACAAGTCCACAGTCACGTCCAAGACCAAAAAGAGTCGCAACCGTGCGAGTCTGCCAGCGTACTTTTCGCTTCTCCAGATAAGCTCTCCGCAACGGTCCCAGGTCCTTCCTCCATCGGGAAATATCGTTGGCCATAACCCACGGCCATCCCCTCCCACTCCAAAATTGGCTTCATTGCTTACTGCGTCTGGTTTGCGCTCCGCGCTAGAATCTACGCCGCGCGGTCGACGCCGCGAACCAGAACCATTGCAATATCCCGACTCTCGTTCTCGTTCTCGATCACGAACCCGCCAGAGTACCGTGGCACCAGAGTCCCGCGGGTGTCAAGATGGTCGAGGCAGTGTGGAGCAAGTCTTTGATTGGTCCTGTGCCCCCCTGTCCAGGGGTCGCCCGACTGCTCGGCGTAACAGTTCTCCTCTTCCCAAGATGGTACTGTGCATGCACGAGTTTGAAGATCCGGCATTGGTCGCTCCAGCCGCCCATAACGAACGACGCGGACGTTACCGCACACATGAACTTGGCGGTCGGGGTTCGTCCCGAGATGCACCCGGCTTCGGAAATGGACGTAGCGGACTGAAGGAACGCGAACGTACTGCAGGTCGCAGTAGTATGCAATCGTCTGCTACGCGATGATGCCCCATCTGTTCCAGTTTATATTGGCAACAGTATTCAAAAAAAAATTCTACGCCCTGTGAAACGAAACGGACCGCAGGTTGCGCTTATGAACTCATTTCACTCATTTTCATCACTTTTGCATCGTCATCAAAAACACCAGCATTACTCGCTATTCGCCTTCTATTCCATTCTACGTACTATATCTATATCTCAAGAACCCAAGTATTGGCTCAAGGAACCCATACCAACATTTGACAGTTTGCCGTTTGCAATGCATTTGTTATTTATCACTGTCACACAAAACTCTACAATTACTTTGCATTGAGCATTTTTTTCATGAAGCATAATTTGCTTTACTGTCATTACAGCTTTTCTTCGCTACAATTGAATACAATGTGACTGCAGGATGGCATCCGAGGGAGATAAGGGCAGACCCGGAGGCACCGCCGCTTCGCCGGTTGTGTGACCCCCCTCGTGAGTGAAATGGAAGGGGGTCACTTTCCATTCTTAATTATTGGTGAGCAGGCCTCACAGCCCGAGTCTGTCAACAACGAGACCAAGGCCATTTCGCACTCCTTCTCTTTCACTGACCTTCATTGTCCAACAGGAACGTTGTAGATCTACGTTGGCGACGCTGGAGGCGCTGCATGTCAATCCAAACAACGCAACAGCCAACTAGTCACCATTGATCCAATCACCCGACTGGACCTTGCCCAGGACGCTCGTCCTACACGCCAGGATTCCGCTTCAAGGCTGGAATCCACTACGGAACCAAGCCAATTTACCGCCACCCCATCCACCTCAGGACATTCCATTCTCCAAACACAGCTCCCCATTTCTTTAGTCCCTTCTACACGTCCCCGCACTCTTGTAGAGGACTCGGACGGTGACGCATCCCCTGCTGCTCCGTCAGGTGCGCTTTTTAACTGGCTCGTTGCCCCTCTATCATGAATTCATGTCATGTTCTCACGATCGGGCCTATGTTCCGTCCACTCACAGATTCAGCGAGGGCCCACAAGAGACAACGAATAATCAACCAAGGCACCAACGCCTCAGGCTCCGCTTTCCTCTCCACCATTGACCGCACATCTCGCCCACAAGTCTTTCCCACAGACAAGATGTACATTCCGCGCTCAGACATCGCGTCCACTTCATCGCAATCCATCAACCCCATCTCGGAGGCCGGCCCGTCCTCTATCACATTGGATAAAGCGAGTCGCTCCAATGGCATCACCACTATGAATGGGTTCAAGCCCAATGGATCTTCACCAATGAGCAACGGTGTCCCCAAGTATGGTTCATCTGTAGCGCGCGTGTCGCTGTCAGGCACCACGTTGTATGACGACCCTTATGTAGACAGGGAAGAATTCGTCAGATTAGTCATACAAAGTCTACGAGACGTAGGCTACATGTAAGTCCACTCTTATCTCTCAGTACTACGCTGAACGTGGTTGGTGCAGTGAATCTGCTGCCACCCTCGAAGCAGAGTCAGGTTACTCCCTGGAGGCGCCAGAGGTCACCGAATTCCGCCAGTATATTCTCAACGCTGACTGGGCGAACGCGGAGTTACTGCTCTCGCACCTTACTGCAGGGGATGAGGAGGCGACCTGGGTGCGATCGACATGTGTCCAACATAGAACTTATCACTCTGACACATCTATTCTTAGGAGGCTCATTTCCTTATCGGAAGACAAAAATACCTCGAGCTCTTGGAGGCCCGAAAAACGACAGCTGCGCTACACGTGCTGCGTAACGAACTAGCTCCTCTAAGTACAAATCCAGAACAATTGCACGCATTATCGAGGTAGGCATCGAAGAATACGCGGGTTGAGTTGTCACACACTTATCATGCCGTGATAGTCTGATAATGTGTTCGGACGCTGAGGACTTACGACGGCGTGCATCGTGGGATGGAGCATCTGGGACGTCTCGACAAACATTGCTCTCCGAACTGCAACGTAAGCTCTTATGCCTCATTTGCATCGTGATGTCAAGTAACTTTTGTGCCAGACTTTATACCCTCTACGACAATGATCCCTTCCAGGCGACTTGCGGCTCTGTTGACACAATCAAGATATTATCAAAGAGAGCACTGCCTATATCACAATGCGCCAATGAACGTTGCTTCTTTCTCGCTGTTCTCTGATCACCACTGTGACAGAGAGGATTTCCCTTGCGTAACAACTACTGTTCTCGATGTACACACGGACGAGGTGTGGAACGTGGCCTGGAGTCATGATGGCTTACGCCTGGCTAGCGCAAGCAAAGACAAGACTGCCATAATTTGGCGGATCGGCGCAAGTGTTTCATTGTCCAGGGAAGATCAATGCTGACGCCACGTCCACAGTCGGATACTGAACCTTCCTCTCGTCAATGTGTGGTGGAGTTTACGCTTCGGGAACACCCCTTCCCTGTCGGTGCATTGGCGTGGTCGCTTGACGACTCAGTCTTAGCCACCTCTGCGGACCAGTTAATATTGCTTTGGGATACCAAGGTAATGATCTTCTCTCTTATCGTGTAAGGAGTAACGGTACCAAGTTGTGCTAGACTGGAAAGTGCATACACACTCTTGACTCTCATTCAGAGACCGTGTCGGCGCTCGTGTGGTTACCAGATGGTTCGGGCTTCATGTCGGGAAGTTTGGACCGCAAAATATTTTCTTGGGTATGTGCCATCCCCCGAAACATGTCCGAATACGTCTCACCTCTCTTTCAGGATATAGCTGGGAAGCTTCGGGACGATTGGTCCAGTGTGCCTATTCGTGTTACCGATATGGCTGTCACTCCGGACATGGCACGGCTTGTCACGGTTGGGATGGACTATAATGCAATGCCATCTACAACGACGGATGCCAGTCGAGATGTCAGTCGAGAACCAACACCGCCTCCAACAAGCAATGGGAACGTAGTGAATGGGGGCCGACAGTCGGAGAATTGGATGATTATATATGACCTAAAGAGCAAGGCCATCGAGCTGTGAGCATCGCGCCTTTGTTGGATTCAGCTGACCGAGAAGTGGCTATAGGTCGCTTCCTATGGACGGCGAACTCACCAGCGTGAAGATCTCTGGAGACTCCCAATTTGCGCTAATTAACCATGCACCTGATGTAAGAAAGAGTTGATTTGGATCTTTTATGGATTACTGATCAAATGTATGATAGGAGGTGCATCTGTGGGACTTGAACGAGGGCCGACTCACGCGCAAGTTTACAGGGCAACACCAGGGCCACCATGTCATCCGGAGTTGCTTTGGAGGCGTCGATGGTAACTTTGTGGTCAGTGGAAGTGAAGGTCGGTGTTGGTGCTGTTGTCCACAATTTTTTCCTCATCCAGTCATTTTAGACCGTAATGTTTATGTCTGGCACCGGGATACTGGTGTTCTTCTCGAGATCCTCCCAGGTCATGGAGTGGGAAGCGTCAATTCGGTCGCATGGAACCCACGGAACGAACGGATGTTTGCATCATGTTCGGATGACTTCACGGTTCGGATATGGGAACCATTGCCCCAGCACGCCCCTGGCAGACTATCGTTCTCTGGTGATGTTGGAAGAAATGGCAAGGGAAAGGGAAAAGTCCAGTCATAGGATCGCCCGTGTGGTGGGGTATCGCGGATCGTGCTAATCACCCTTCATTTTGCATGGACAATTGGCATAAGCTAACATTCAACTCACCTTGCTTGTTCAATCTGGTTTAGTTTCGCACGTTGATCGAACATTTCGTTCGTAATCTTTTCTCCAACTTCAACCAATGTCATGACATGTTAAGCATAGTATAGATAGTTACAATATCATTCCTAGCAGGATCGTAACATACTGGCGAATGCAGAACGTGACCAAAATCAACAACACGTGACCTTGACGCGTGTAAAGTAACCAAATCCATATCGCCTCGTCACTGCAGCATCACCGAAGCTAATGAATCCTTCTACATGGCTCTTAATGGCGTTTGCTTGCCACGTTCTAGCCCGTGAGTTCGCTTGGAACGGCAAGACGCCGCCGGGATCAGATAAACCCCAGGTCTTCTTGCCCTTTTACGTCCCACCCGGTGCCAAAAGTTACGACTCGTCGTCCCCGCTCATTCAATATCGGGGTCTGTGGAGACAGTCTTATTCTAGCTCGTACATCGGGGGCACATCTCGTTGGACCGACGAACCTGGCGCTCGGGTATCCTTTTCATTCATCGGAACTGGCATCGAGTGGTTCGGATCTCAAGACAGGATGCATAGCATCGCTGTAATTTTTATAGACAGCAAGAAGGTGGACGCCATCTATTCTTGGAGCAGCGTTCCGCGCACCCAGCAACGATTATTCTGGAAGTACGATCTTCCGTATGGTAAACACCTCATAGAGATCGAGCACTCCGGCAGGGGAGCAGAAGGCGTGGCCACTCCAATCACAGACATTGACGCCCTGATCGTAACCAAAGGTCAAGACTATGGTAACCTATTGTCTGCGCCAACTGGGCAGGATGACGGTGCTCACGGCCACGATGGGAGCCCAGGTCAATGGTCTTTGGTACAACGTGGTTCCACCGGCGTCGCTGCCATGCAACTGGTTGTCATATCGCCCAGTCACGCTCTCATAATCGACAAGGTGGAGCACAATCCGATATCTATCAACGGCCACCCAGCCTGGGGAGCGCTGTATAACCTCGATACGCAAGCCGTCATGTCTTTGGAGATACAGTCAAACTCGTTCTGTGCTGGTGGCACTTTTTTGAGCAATGGAACCTTGATCAATGTTGGAGGAAACCCCGTCATCGAAAGCTTCACTTCGCCTGCGGACTTTGGCCATCTTGATGGCCTCCAAGCCATTCGTCTCTTTCATCCTTGCCTTTCCTCCAATGTTTCTCAGTGCTCCATGTACGAGAACCACTCTCATATTCGAATGGCAAGTCCCAGGTGGTACAACACCGTCCTCAGACTACCTGACGGCAGCGCGATGATTATCGGAGGATCCAAGAAAGGTGGCTGGAACAATAATGCAACGGTCAACAATCCAACTGTGGAGTACTGGCCACCAAAACACATTCATGGTTCAAATGGATTGCCAGTCTACCTGCCATTCCTGGTCGATACGTTGAATGCTAACCTGTTCCCAATCGCCTTTGCTCTCCCGGATGGTAAGGTATTCATGGCTGCCAATCAGGACGCCATGATCTACGATTGGAAAGCGAACAAAGAACGAAGGCTCCCACGAATACCCAACGGAGTCCGCGTCACGTATCCAATGGCGGGTGCCGGACTACTCCTCCCGCTCTCTCCTGGAAACTACACGCCAGAAATTCTCATATGTGGCGGCTCCGCCATCGATGATACTACCCCCGGCTATGAAATATCGTCACAAGATCCGGCATCCAACCAGTGTTCGCGCATTACCCTGACAGAGGCCGGAATCAATACCGGATGGGTAGTAGAGCGGCTTCCTGAACCACGGCATATGCCTGATGCTGTTCTGCTCCCAACTGGGCAAGTCTTTATTGTCAATGGCGCCAAGTCAGGGATTTCTGGCTACGGCAATGTCAAAGGCCAGGTTGGAGAGTCAAATGCGGACAACCCAAATCTTACACCTATTTTGTATACGCCCGATGCACCCCCTGGCCAACGATTCTCTACCATGGGTATGAAATCAAGTTTGATACCCCGTATGTATCACTCAGTGGCGACACTGACACCTGCTGCGGACATCTTGGTTGCGGGAAGCAATCCCAATCTGGACAGGAGCGAGGTGAAATACGGGACAGAGTATAGATTGGAACGATTCCAGCCACCCTACATGAATGCGGAGCGACCAGTCATTAACCGGCTCCCACACAATGTCTACTATGCACAACCGTTCGAAATGGACGTTAATGTACCTTCCGGGACGAGTGCCGGGAAACCAACAATCAGGGGTAAATGTTTTATTGTTTCCAGCTGAGGCCATTGGCTAATCTTTTTTATGAAGTCGCATTGATGGATTTGGGATTTGTCACACACGCAGTACATGCAAATTCCAGGCTAGTATACCTCACGGTCTCATCATTCCACAATGGAGAGAAAATGATCCTCGCTGGGCCCCCAGACGGCAATATCTACCCGCCAGGCCCAGGATGGATCTTCCTCGTCGTCGACGGAATCCCAAGTGAGGGAAAGATGGTGATGGTCGGGGACGGACAAGATCCTCCCCTGGACAACTCCGCCTGGGATAAGTGAGTTTTCGTATGATGATGATGTGGGACAATTTCTAACTCGCGCAGCATGCTGAAGCAGACTATAGTCGACCAGTACGAGGAGTCTAAGAAGAAAGGCAAAGCTCACGAGGTGGTCGGGTTTGTGTAGGAACCGCGACTTCGTCTGGGCCACTGGCTTCCCATTAATATATCGTTATGATTCGAACCTTTACCGTGTATTCGCTTTTGTTGTATCCACTATGTTTTTCTTGGCAGTCAACTCGTCGGTAATGGAATACTGACGTTCAGAAAATACAAAGTCCAAAATCGATATCATAGAGCCCGTTGTTTCATCCGACTGCTCACTGTCCTCAATCCGGCATAGACCTTTCCTGGGGGTGAACCAAGGATAAGAGATACAATTGCATCTCTCGCAATTTTGATGTTTTGGAATGATCCCATAATATGAATTTTCCTGTCCAACGAGATCAGAAAACAGAGAAAGAATGCATCAGGTATTAGACAAACGTGTCTGCAAGCACGATTCGCGTGCGACTTGCATTTTCAATCGTAAATTTTGTCTTTCCCTCTTGTCCGGCTATCCGACCTAGAGGACGGATGAATGATGGTCAACACGATAGTTAACTACATACCAATGGCGCGTGATAAGTGATCGCCGTGCAGCGTTTTCACATCTTTGATTTCAAAAGAGTCAAGGTAAAGATCGTCCAAACGAAGAAGTGCGATGGCGTCCTTCAATGTTGACTATTATGCGATAATCAAGCAAAGTCTACATCGATGCTTACATTGACATCAAAACCGAGTGCATAGGCTTTGACGAAATCGGCTCCTTTTTGAATCGACCCAATGTCTTTGGTGTGTCTCGACGTCTACATACGGTGTCAGGTGTGCTAACGGAGGACTGGCGAATGTATACCCGAATCTCGACACACCTCCGTTGGACGTTCATTCGAATTTGCAGGCCGAGGATCTCCGTAAGGGGCGAGAAAATGTTAATCCAATCTTTTTTGATGGGTGTCATGCGATGCGGTGGTATAGGAATCCGTCGGGTCTCCGATGTGAGTGTGGTCGATTGTGCAGCAGCGGCAGGGAGGGCAGGAAATGATGGTGCTGAAGGCGGTTGAAGAACAGACTCTGGATCGACGTCGATTGCGAGTTCGTCGTCCTCCTGTGCATCTTTACTTGATTGCGTAGATCCTTCGACGAGAGGCTCCAGTTGCATGTCCTCGTCTTCGTCCGGATTTCTTTGTTTCATTGAGCTCGCTTCTGAGTCGCCATTAACGACTGTTTTCCTTCTTGGAAGGCTCCTCCGAGTTTTCTTGTGAGCATTGGGTAAGGCTACAACATGAGTGACGCCCATGATGGAGGAATGTGGCAAGACACGATAATACTGGTGGTACTAATTATTACCTCACGTAATCTGCAAAATGGTGAAATGTATCACTCTGAGTAACGTCGAGTCCACCACCGCATCTCTTGCCATGTCTAACACCATCGGAAACACAAAAGACCTCAATTCCAGTAGAACAGAGGGTAGGGGAGTTGTACCAACGTATATCTCGCTTTACCTCAACTAGAAATCTCTTTCAAGCTTTACAGGGCTTGCTCAGCTCTCTGGGATATACATCCTCAGGCGCCACGTTAGCCACAGAACAACGCCAAAATTTGCCGGAAAAGGTCAACGAGCTCTTGGGAGTTCGTGACCTAACGCTAGGAGGGCAGCCTAGCCAGGTGCATGTGCCTTATAAATATAATTTACTCGATTGCCGACTCTCAAACACAGCTCGTGATTGAAGATGGCCTTTCTGTCGTCGACATCTCAGAACCTGTCAATGGAGATTCCCAAAGGAACACTTTTCCCTCTCCGTTTCTAGAACAAGACTTCGCACCGTTATCTCTTTTGTCGCCTGACGAAAGGGAGCGACGGCGTCGCGAACGCGAACGTATTCTTGATTTGCTCGAGGAGGAGGAACGTTTACAGCAGCTACAAGAAGAGCGAGATGCGGAGGAGGAGCGAAAGGAGTCGACCAGAAAGCGAAAGGAGTCAGCGAAGGCCGAACTGGACCGGCTGAAAGCGGCCCGGGAGTTGCAGAAAAAGATGGGACAGGCCCTCGTCCAGCATGCCAAAGGAACGGAGGAGAAGCGACAAGAAGAAAGTACGCGCTTAAACACCCAGATCACATCCAAGAAAAGTGTCTCCTTTGCAGATGCGCCAGCCGTAAGAGCCAACGAAATGGATCAGCAGACGACAATACCCCAGCCTGGCTGGGGTGATGTTACTCCCGGTCGATTACGAGCGCAAACCCGTATACCTCTGGTGAGTACAGCCGAGACGCAGAAATACCCCATGAAAATGCGCGTAGTGGAACAGCGTCCCACGGCAACTGCAACTTCTCCCTTTCACAATGGCGCAGACTCAGATGATGAATCTACCTCCTCAGCCAAGCACCTGTATTCACGCATGGAAAACGATTCTTCAGACGAAGAGGACAGGTCCTCGTCAAGTAACAATGGCTTATCAGACGATGGGCCGTTAGAGGAAGAATTAAATTATGACACTGCACAACATCACCGCGAAATTGCTCTGGAATATCACAAGAAGAGATACACCATTGGCGCCGAGACTACGAGAGCAACAGCAGCACGTACTCTTGATGACTATGAACATCACGAAAGTGTGAGTCTACGCGAATTGCCGTGCATTCGTTGAAGTTGACAACACTTTGAACTCAGTCCAACGGACAGGTACCATTGTCGCGTTTTCGAGCGGACCGCATGGCAGCAGCGTACGACAAGTCGCATGGTCCTATTTCTACATCGATAGGACAAACTGACATCCCAGCCTCCCGTCAAAAGTCCCTTCGAAATTCCGTGAGGCTAGGCAAAATGGAAAATGATCAACTTGTGGGGGGAGATTCTGGAGAAAGCGGGAGCGAGGACGAGACCATCAAAGAAGTAATCCAAATGCTGCAAACGGGCAGCATTCAGAATGCTGGTCCTGATTTCAAGCCATCTTCAATGTCTACCATTGCTCCTCCCCGAAATTCTGATGTCGTAGAATTACCATCCGGAGGGACGTCAAGTGCTGCTCGTGGAGCAAAGCCATCGATATTCAAATCGGCTCGTGGAAGAGGCATCACAGAGACAACCACTTTCCAGGACAATAGAAACGTTGACAACGCCCGGTCGCAACCGGCCGTTTCGAGCGTCGTCGAGCGGAAGCCCCCAAGATCTCTCCCTCGCCAACAATTTCCTATCAACAAACCTCCCTTGCGATCCTCTGTCAACATTTCTGAATCGACACCTTCCATGATCATTGACTCACCATCATTCCCTACGAGAGCCGGTACTTCAACTGTTACCATTTCATCGTCCTCTCCTCACCTCACGATAATTGGTTCTCTGTCATCTCATCAAACGCAGCTTGAGCACCCGCCATTAGTGGAGTCACCTGCAACACGGGATTCAATGATCCAGTCCCGGGCGTCCTCACGAGACTCCTCGTCTGTGGCAAGCCCTATCTCCAAATTTATGGCCGAAAGAAAAAAATAATCAACTACAAGTTCTGCCGACCACGTCTTTGTTACGGTATTAACAATCCTTTCGAACGTGAATATATTGTGTTTTCGGGTTCCAAAAACTCGTCTAAGCATCCGAACTATTCGTCTTCAGTACATTATGTTAGTAGCTAGTATGCTTTTAGTTCAGCATGTAACTCTGCGGTTTTTTAACTCGATGAATCGGCGAGCTGTTCAAGCGATCAATCCTTTGATCGTCCTGTGCTTGTCTGCGTTGACGTCTTCCTTGTAGGCTTTAGCGTCAGAAAAAGTGGACAAATCCGGACTCGAACCGGAGACCCCCCGCAGCTTAGCGCCAATGCTAAGCGGATGTGATAACCAGCTACACCATATGCCCGATGGGCTTGCTCGGCAATTTGTGACTCATAAATCACGCCGTCACTCTTGATCCATGTCGATGATCCTGTTCAGCGCAGTTTTTCGTGTTCTTATCGCTCTCCTTACTCAAAGTTATTTCCAGCCCGACGAATACTTCCAAGCACTCGAGCCTGCACACAAATATGTTTTCGGTTACGGTCACCTCACCTGGGAATGGGTGAACCCTGAACCTTTGAGGAGTACACTATACACCGCTCTCAACGTTCCAGTGTACTTGCTTCTGAAAGTATCGGGATTGGACGTATATCCTTCGTTGGTAGTAAGTTTTGGTACATTTTCAACCGACGTATCTCATGTCAACAGGTCGCCGGACCAAGAGTACTCCACGGTTTGCTTGCCGCTCTAACGGACGTATGGGTACCAAAACTGGCCAGCGTTGTCCTCAACGACGCGTCTAGCAAGGGGATCGCTGACCGCGCCGTACTATCAGTAAGTGATCATATCCGTGTCTTGGAACCTTTCAATCATCAGGGTTTATAGTACCTTCTTTCCATAACCTCTTTCTTTCATGTGCTGTCCTTGTCAAGATCCCTGTCCAATTCACTAGAGGTATCCCTCACAACCATAGCCTTAGGATATTTCCCGTGGGATGTCCTAATTGCGTCTTCCTCCTTACTTGACTTGTGCGTTCTGCCGCACGACTTTGTCTGCGTGTCTATCTTACGAATATTTGAAGGCCTAAGCTCAGATGGAGCACCCTGCTTGCAGGGATTGCGTGTGCTATCCGACCAACTAACGCTATTATCTGGATATATATGTTCGTTGTTCTCTTTTGGCGCGTCAGGGTAAACGCAAAACTCCTGGTATCTATCCTGCGCGATACCGTATGCATTGGGTCTGTATTGGCTTCTCTTTCTCGAAAATTGTCTTTTGACGTTTCTCCAAGCTCGGCAGTTATTCTGGCCATTTTTTCGTCGGATACGTGGTTTTACGGTCAGCCAACATTGGCGTTGATGAATTTCCTGCTAGTGAATGCGTCGCCAGTCTCATTGTTCTACGGATCGAGTCCCTGGCACTACTACCTCTCGCAGGCCCTTCCCGTTCTATGTACGTCGGCCCTGCCGTTCGTTCTTCATGGGCTGTGGCTCGCGTTTGTTAGGCGTGGGTCCAAGTTACAAGTCATGGCAGGGTGCATCGGGTGGACCATATCTGTCTATTCGTTCATTGGACACAAGGAATGGCGGTTTTTGCACCCGCTACTGCCCATGATGCATATTTTGGCTGCCGAGTCCGCTGTTCAGCTAATGCAGCCCCGGGAAGCTAAGCATGCAAAGGCTACATCGCAAACCGCAGCTACCTGGAGCAGACCCCAAATCGTCATCCCACTGTTTTTGTTGCTATCACTTCCGGCATCTGTTTATGTCGTGTTCTTTCACTGCACAGGTCAGATCGAGGTCATGTCATTCTTGAGGCAACTTCCCGTTAATAGCTCCACGACAATTGGGTTCCTAATGCCATGCCATTCTACACCATGGCAAGCGTATCTCCACCGCCCAGACCTCGCTCAGCCCGGAAAGATGTGGGCTTTGGGATGCGAACCACCCTTAGGGTATGCTGCGATGCTTAATTGGATATGCATGATAGTGTTGAGTAGATGATCCAGGCTTCAAAACCACGCACAATACCGAGACCAAACCGACATCTTTTTCGAGTCCCCACTTTCATACATAAAATCTCACTTCCCGACTCAAGTTGATCCCACGTTTCCTTTGTCCCCTTTTGCCTTCTCGGTTTCAAACTCAACCTTTATACAAGCATTGCGAACAATAGAGACCCAATCAGGCTCGTGGGATCTCGGCTGGCGACACGAGTGGCCGAGGTATATTGTTTTCTTTGGCGCACTTTTGGATGAGCCCGGGATACAAAATTTGTTTGGAGACCACGGGTACATCGAGGTATGGAAGGGCGGGTGGGAGTGGGAAGGAGAGGGTAAGAGGAAGGGAGGTGTGAGGGTCTGGGCCCACAGAGGCATGGAACAACACCATCGACAGCGATAATCCTTCCTAGAAGTTACTTAATACCAACACAGCCTGTAGTTATCATTGTCAAACACAGTATTCTTGGCCAAAATCGTACGTCGAATAAAGTCAAGAATAACATAAAATCGGAGTTGGTAACCAGCACATGGTCTATGGCACTTCCACTCCACACGACTCGGCAGGTCACTTGTCCTGGCGTCGGGTAAGCTGAATCGTGGGGTGAGTGGATACAAACTAAACAGAATGTCAGTCAACCACTTACTCTTCGACGCTTCTTCAACCTGAAATGTAAGCTTAGAAAATGAAAACGGGTGGAGAGAAGAATACACACTTGTGTTTCTTCATCTTCTTTCTCTTCTTTCGGCGTGTACTGTCGGCGTGGATGGAAACCCATTCCTGCGCGGATTCTTTAGCCAACGTCATGTCATTCTCCGAGGACTTGACACTGAGTCCAAGACGAGACAAAGTCCGCTGCCACGCAATAGCACCCCCGAAGCGATTCATGACTAACGCGTGGGCTAGCTGGCGAGCAGCATCCGCATCGGCGTCAGGGGACGACTCTGGAGGGTTATCAACAGTAACGAATGAGGGCGGTGAGTCATTGGTGACTTGATCTTCGGAAGATGTGAACAATGGAGTGGAAGGGTCAGCAGCTTCGAAAATGGCAGACGTTGGCTGGTTGAGCAGGAGTAAGGGTCGGTGCAAGGAGAAAAAATGATGAAGTTTGTATTCCTTGGAAGAGATGGTGGGATGGACTGGGCTGGAAGTTGAGGAAGAGTACGAGAACGGCGGTGGGACGCTCGATGAAAGAGAGAGCACGGGGGACGATTGTGGATGAGTTTCAGCTGGCTTGCTGGACGGTTTCTCGTCAGCTGTTGCAGCTTTCACCACATTGGTTGCATTTGGGGGTGGATTGATTGCACCGGACTCTGCAGGAGGGCCAGTCACGGCGGTATTGTCTACCTTTGCTCTGCCATGTTGTAAGACTGGCTTTGGTGCAATGTACCTTCCGCCGCCAGGTTTTGAGGAGAAAAAGGAAGAGTAAGCTCTGCCTACTGGATGAGCAGGACGAGCGAGGCGAGAGAAGAGGGACATGCAGTATGCAAGTGGTCTGCTGAGGCTCTTCAGGCCACACCGCCACAGCCAGATCGTTTACAGCAAGTGGCCACTGTACCACATCTGACCACGAGGATGGTGCATATAAACCCAAGTGACTCTCTAACCATGCAATCTACAGTCGCTCCATGTCTTACTCTCTTGCTTCGCGCAAAAAGTCCAATGTCGGCCCCTTCGTAAATGGTCGACTGACGCGCGGCTCGCTCGACATACTCCCCTCCTTGCCTCTCGACATCCTGTGTGAGGTAAAGGATCTCCACTTGTCATATCCAATACTTACCCACCGTCGCCCTTGAGATATTTTGTTTCCTGCACCCAGTCGACCTTCTTCTTCTCGCTCGTACCTCCAAGAATTTTCGTCATTTCCTTCTAAAGAGGTCGGCCGCGTTTATCTGGAGGTCCGCCCGGCGAAACGTGGACGCTCTCCCAGAGCCACCCTCAGACATGAGTGAAGTTCAATACGCTGCCCTAGTATTTGGATCTGCGTGTCATTACAAGGTAAACCGAGTTTGCGCATGTCTATCTTTTATGCTGAGCTGTGCCATATCCCAGGGATGTGATAGGAAAGCGCGTGATACAGTGTGGCACCTGCGTATTCGTTCGTGTGCGAGCTGTCGACCAAAGCACCAGTAAGCCCAGTGGCGTGCCTTCCATACACAAAACTAATGGTGCACCAGGCCAATCAAAGTGAACGAGAGCGACGATTACCTTGCTATCTGTGCGATGCTGACCTGCTATCCCAATGCTCTTGCACAATATATACCTTGCGGGCCTTTTCTCAATTCCAAAGGCAGGTTAATCATTTCGTCATCCCTTCTAGAGAAACTCAGATCATGTAGGTAAACCTAGCAAAGGCCTCCAGGAGTCCCACATCAAGACATTCAAGAATGAACTAGGAGTATTACCCCTCTCAGAACGTCAATCCTACCTCGATCGTCGCAAGCAGGGTACTGAGATAATTAGTCAAGTGAGCGCATGGGCCACAATTGTGTCGGAGCCATCCCTTATCAATGCACCGCCCAGTTTGCGAGCGCAGGTGTTGCGTGGCAACTTAATGTGAAAAACTTGCGTATCACGGAGCTACGCAACAAACGCGCGGCACGAGCAGAAATGTTTGTCCAATCTGTCAGATCAGCGGACTTGTCTGATGGGCTTGCACAGAATTCACGAGAGTCTTGTCGCAACAGGTTTCAGAGAAGAAATTGATTATTTTGGATGGGACCGCATCCGCAAGCATACCCTCATCAGCAACACCCAGATAATGACAGACGAAGGTATACATTCTACCTCTGGTCAATATATTGCATTAACTTTGCACCAAGTACGCTCCAGCGTTCTGGACCAACTCAGAGAGTACATGTTGGGCTGGCGAGCTCTTCGGATGGAAGAGCAGGTATATACCTTTCGACGCCAAGTTTTTGTCGATGCCTGGCTCCAGTTTACATCAACCGCCTTTTATAACGCTCCACGTGATTGCCCCTACCTCCCTCTGCCTCCGAGCGCTACTGTCGGTTTCTCTGAAAACATCGATTATGTAATACGACAATCCAGCCCAATATCACACGAGTCTCTTCTCGGGCAACTTCATGCTGCCTTCCTACCGGCTTGCGGATACATCCTCGAGTGGCAGAAAACAATACGCCGAGAGCTTGCCAGTTTGCTTCCGGATTACAAGGCCAAAGACGATGACGAAGTTATTCATGCTCGGCTCAAGCTTGCCACATCCGTTTTTCACTGCAACGCTGGTCACAATTGTCGAAGTGAATGTTGTATGTTGGCGTATCCGGAGATTTTATTTCATCCGTGTTTCACGCTCGTGACACCGGGAAACGGATCCTCTTCCAAAGATCCCCGGGGTATCGCCAATCAGAAGGCATGTCTTGTGATGGGCAGCAGTCCTTGGAATTGCAATGGTCGTGTTCAAGTGCATCCAAGACAGTACGTAGTGAATAACTTACTATTGTACTGCCGGAAAGATCCTAGATCCACCACTGCTGCAGAAATGGACAGGCAAGATCCTAGGTTTGTATGCCTAGAGTGTGCTGCCCGCAATAGGATCATTACAAACATGTCCTGGCGTCGCGCCGTACGTGTTTTCCTCTACGATGGCTTCAGTTATCTAATAATCATCTTTTTTTTTCTAGATTCACCACCATATTACATGTCATCCAAAGTCCACCCTCAATTACCCATGGCTTATGGTTGGCCGTAATTTCCGCCCACGCGTCGACAAAACGAAGTCCCTGGACTTGCGACCGTTTTCAAGCAGATCGGGTAACACTTTAGGAGATTATTCTGTCTGTCTTCGGTGTCCTCCTCGCATTCCTTCGTGGAACACCCGTTTTGGACTCGGGGATTTGATGGGTCACATCAAGAATAAGTGTGTTTTTCCTTGAGAAATGAGAAACCTCGGTTTTGATTCACATTCTTGCCAGGCATGGTGTCCCCAGTCCGGTATTTGGAAAAGACTATGTATTTGACATGAATATTACTCCAGTTTACTTGGACCCATGATAATAAGGTAGTAGCACAGTACCTGAGGCTGTTCAATTTTTTGCTTGCCTTCATTCCATGATATTATGTACTATGTTGTTAACTATGTAATATTGAGCCTGCTTATTAATTCTTTTATGTTTCTGACTAAGCACATTAAGGGAAGAGCTTCATCACATGCCATCTCCAATCGAGAGAGGGCAGCGTGTTCTACACTCTAATCCATTTAGCCACACATGTCTGGAATCTGCAGACCGCGCTTGGCTGAAGAACGCAAGCAATGGAGAAAGGACCATCCTTTCGTGCGTATTATCCTGTTCTTTCTGCTCAGATGTAGATCACTTGTCTCGGTTCAAATATAATGCGACAAAGCTATGGCCTCCTTTCTAATGCCTTCTCGGAAGTCGTTTTTCGACCCGTTAACTCGTGGTGGCTTGTCGTTCAGGGATTTTATGCGAAACCTGTCAAGGCTGCTGACGGGACCATGAACCTTATGGAATGGGAAGTCGGGATTCCGGGGAAAGCTGGGGTATGTGGCGGAACCTTGAGACGTGTCGCAAGTTGAGCGTGTGGTGCTTCTGTAGACCCCATGGGAAGGTGGACTGTATAAACTCTCAATGACGTTTCCGGAAGGTGAGCAGAGCTCCCGCTACCGAGTGGTGTGCACTGATTGCAATGCAGATTACCCCTCCAAACCTCCGAAATGTAAGTTTGTTAAGCACAAGAATATTGTCATGCACTCAATCCCGTATGCAGGTAAATTCACACCACCACTATTTCACCCCAATGTATACCCGTCTGGAACTGTCTGCCTCTCCATCTTGGACGAGGAGAAGTCGTGGAAACCAGCTATCACAATCAAGCAAGTACGTCTTTCATAACTTGAATCTGAGGAGCATGTTTGGACGACTCCGTTGTTAGATAGTGCTAGGTATACAAGACCTACTAGATGACCCAAACGTCAATGATCCTGCGCAAAGCGATGCGTATACCATGTTCAAGTAAGGCCCTGCCATAACTATTTTCACGCAGCTAATAACCTCACAGGAATGACAAGGTTGCCTATGAGTGAGTAGTCTCCACAAAGGCATAGCCTCAATTACTGACTGATCACAGGAGACGGATTCGAGCACAAGCCCGAGAGAACATACCAAAGTGATTTCCTGCCATTTTCACCATCATGTCTGAGATCGATACTTCATACATGTGTTCGAGTAGAACTACTATGCCAAGAAGAATTATGCAAAAACTCAGTACATGAGCTTCTCGATGGCCAATTTGATGTTGCGGATTTGGCTCTGGAGCTCGCGGACCTCACTGGTGGTGACACTTGCAGCGATGACCGGCCGAGACACATTGCAAGCGCGTCCTAGAGCAGCCTTTGATGGAATGAAGACATATGGGACGTTCTACAAAACGGAAACAATGTAAACATCGAATGCGAATGAATGTGATAAAGTGCAAAGATATACTACCTTTTCTTCACAGAGCAGAGGAAGATGCAACAGAATCTCCAGAGGTTCCGTGTCCGCAGTCAGTACGATGAACTCGGCGATACCGCGGTTCAAGGTTTTAGTGGCTAGGTTATAGTGTCACATTTAGCGTCGCTCATCCTCATGCCCGGAGAAAAAGTCGCGGGCCGCGTAGGAACAAGCCACAAACCTTCATTCGCGCCTTTTTTTAGCTGTTTGTACTGTCCAGCCTGCTGTACCAAGTCAAGGATCTTTTAAAGCAAACAGCACGGTTGGAAATAAAGCGACGAACACAATGATCAGCTGAACGCACGCGATACCGAGAAAAGGAAAATCTTACGGAGTTTGTCAGGGACTCATCAGCGGGGGGCCATGCTTTGCCTCGAGTTTCCGCCATTTCTCAAATGGAGAGTGACACTGGATTGAGAAGTATTGCGTTGACCTCACAAGTTGATCCTTGGCCTGAATCGAAAACTAGACCAGAAAGATCTCCCAACGAGTGTTGGCCGAATTGAAGCCACTCGAGGGAGCTGATATAAGCCATGGCCAGAAAGGGAATGTTTAGTGTTCGTTAGAGTTCAGACTTTCACAAGGTGAAGAGTTTCTGTTTCACTGTCATTTTATATACGACTTAGAGATACGCCGTAACCATTTGCCCGTTACTTCAAGGCATCTCTAGAGTCTAATAGTGTTGGTCAGTAAGGTTACGACGTCTTTGCTCGTTGTCGCTGATGGTATTTTTCTAGCCAACGGCACATAAAGCGCTGCTGCCTGCTGCGATGCATCTATTCTATAACATTGAGGCTACATGGTATGTTGTCCTGTGAACCTCATGTTGCTTTAATCTAACGCCATGCAACGGACAGCCATCATTAACGTGAATATTGTAATCGTTCCCCCACTCTGAGCACTGACTCAACACCCAATCCGACTGAGTTCGTTTCTTAGATGGTCGCACCAGCCTACTCCAGGTGGACCGTCTATGCGCCGGTGGAAAGATGGCACTTGCAGACAGTTTGTTTGTTTACCATATGGAGTTATCTCCCAGGCGAGCCATGTCAGTGCGCCAGTAATTCTTGCCAAATCCTTTGTGATTCAATTCATTTGTCCAGTGACCATGTGCAGCCCTCCTCGTATCCGGATTCAGTCATTGTCCTTCTCCCTGGTAGCAAGGTCAACGGCACCCACATCAAAGCCTCGTTCCGATGCCAGGTATTTGAGTATTCTGTACCTATAGCAAGCATACTTAAAGCCAATAGTGTTAGAATTGCACCGCCTGGAACGGCGGATTTCCGGTGATCTTGCTGGAAGTTCTAGCTGATTGTCTACACCGCTTTGGACGATACTACCTTGGACGACCTATCGAGCGTAACATCCAACTTGTCCGCGGCTCACCCTTCGAACTACTATTGTTACAGGCAGAGGTAGGCAAGTCTAGAATCTGTTCGTATATTTCTCACTAATGATTTTTGGTTAGTGAACCTAATATCTGTGCTCTCAGCACTGACATGTCAACCCTCCGGATGAGTACATATCGGTGTTTGTGAAAGTGTTCGCGTTGAATCACATTAATTGTTGGGACAGGGCTGCTGACTAATCTAGCGACACCTTCACCAGTTACTAGCTCGGAGAGTCACTGCCAGTGGGATACAAGTGACGCGTGCACTGGACGACCACCTCTTCTTTCAAGTTCACCTTATAACTCCACGACAAGATTTATTCCCCTTGGTCATGCAGAGTCAAGCTAATCAAGGACCATCAAAACGTATCTGCGTGATAGGCGCCGGTCCAGCAGGTTTAGCTATGCTTAAATATCTATCCCAAACATCATGTTTCAAGAAAGGCTCTTGGAGCGTAATTGCTTACGAGTCCCGCTCGAAAGTCGGAGGCATATGGTACGCGCTTTCTATCAAAGCACTTTTCTACCTGAGGGTTGAAGGGCCTCGGGTCACCGGATTTGAACAGGTATCCCGCTCCACCAACCGACGACCCACCCCTCACGCCACTGTACGATTCACTGGCAGCCAATCTCCCCCATCCGGTTATGGGTTATACGGAATATCTGTTCCCGCCCTCCACCCCATTGTTTCCCGTGGCCGCCACTGTCCGGGCCTATATAGAGTCCTATGCGTCTCATTTCAACCTCATTCCCCTTATCCAGTTCAACGTCACCGTCACCCATGCGACTTGGATTCATAATCACTGGAGAATTACAACTTCCGCCGGCGAAGCACTAGAGTTTGATAACCTTGTTGTCGCCAATGGGCATTACAGGCTTCCTAATGTGCCAGACATACCAGGACTCGATCATTGGATGACGACTGATAAGGCCTCCCACTCGGCATGGTATCGACGCCCACGTGAATTTGGTCGTAAAGTACTGGTTGTCGGGGGTGGGCCCAGCGGCAGAGATATCACTGCTGAGATGCGCAATCACGTTCAGACTGTCATTCACTCTGTATCGGGGTCGGTTCCTCAAGATGACCAAAATTTCAAACTGAGAGGGAAGCCCCTTCATTTCTACGACGATGGTCGAGTCCTCTTTGAACAGGGCATCGTCGAAGAAAACATCGATCACTGTATCTTGGCAACTGGCTTTCAGATGGATTTTCCCTTTTTCGATGACGACACGATTAGAATTGGCGATGTTCCCCTCCATTCAACGCTCCCGTCCGATCTCTACAATTCCCGTTGCCACGTATTTCCACTTGCTAAATATCTGTTTCCGCTGCAATCTCATTACCCGGTGGCCTCGGTGGCCTTTATGACACTCCTCTTCAGAGTTGCACCGCTTCCTATCGCAGAAGCCCAGGCGCGTGCAATAGTCCGGGCCTTTGCTGATCCTGCTTCACTTGACTTGAAACAAGAAGTAGACAATGTTCTTTCAAGATCGCGCGCTCTCGTGGCGGCGGGGGCTCCTCCACTTCTCCGGCTTGCTAAAGCTTGGTTTCGCCTCAGCGAGGCGGAGCAATGGGACTACCGTGATGAGCTTTTCGCGTATGCCACGGAGTCCGGTGACTGTCCCACCACGAAAGTCACTGCTTGGGAGAAAGAAATGTATGCCAACAGGGATATTTTGCGAAGAGCATGGGTGGACTTGGAAAAGAAGAAGGAGTCCCAAAGCTGGGTTGAAGGCATCGGTGAGGGAGGTGTGCAGGAATGGGTAGACGTGATGTACCGGCTTTTGCGGCACGCACGAAACCATTTCTCTGAACAACAGCAAGAAGCGAACAACCTTGAGAGATGACTGGGATGGGTATACGAACCTCGTGTAAATTACATTGGAATATACCTGTTTTACTTGGAATGTGTGACCCACGCTGGTCTCAGAGCGACTAGACAGAATTCTACAGGCTCCGACAAAAGGTTCAGAAAAGACGTTCTCACGAGACGATCTATCCAAGATCGATACCATGCCTCCAAGGGACACTGCACCAGGCCAACTGAGTGGCACGCTCCTCATCCATGGGGACCACGCCACAGGTGCAGAGGTTGCACCGTCGATATCAGTAACATCGAGCAAGTGTCCTTCTCCACCGTGACTACTAATCGGGTTGATGCCCACTCACATCTAATAGCTTTCAGGGCAGTCCCCGGTGGTGATCTGAATGGCCTCGGTGCTGTGGACTCTGATAAATATGTATATGCTCGATACTCGCAAACTGTATCCTCACGAGTGGAGCAAGTCTTAGGGAAAATCAACGTATGTGTCTACTTGACGCTCATACGGCAATAAAATCCCAACTATCAACTTTCCAGCACGGCCACGCCATCACATATACATCCGGTTTAGCTGCTGCTTCCTCAGTGAGTTCTGTATGCGTGATGAATGAAGCATTCGTTCATTTGGATCATATCAAGGCTCTTGCGCATTTCAAACCGAAGCGCGTTGCTATCTCTGGGGGATACATGGGGTGTCATGGCGCCATCAGGATCTACCTAAGAGGAAGATCCGAAAACACTCCCATCATTGACCTCGATGACGAGTATCAGGAGGGTGATTTATGCTGGCTCGAAACCCCAGTCAACCCTACAGGCGTGTCTCGGTGAGTCAAGACCTAGCGTTTCGTGTGTACTGTGTATCGGACGGCCAGAACCAGGGACATTCAGTATTATGCAAACAAGGTATAGCGGGCACAATTCACATTGAGGCTACTCGTTCTATTTCGATATTAGATCCACGCAGTGGGCGGCAAGTTATTTATCGACTCAACATTTGGTCCCCCGCCTCTTCAATACCCTTTTAAGTTTGGTGCCGACTGTATCCTCCACAGTGGTATGTCCTGGACCATTGCATCTCCAGTTCTAAAAGTCACAAAATTATTCTCAGGGACGAAATACTTCGGAGGTCATTCCGATCTGCTCTGCGGGGTTTTGATCATCAAGACGGCCGAAGAAAGAGAGGAAGTGAGTTTTTCCTCGAATGCTTTCAAACCAGTACTCGACAATCGACGCTTAGTTATGGAAAGACCGTATTCACTTGGGAAATGTGATGGGGTCACTGGACTCGTGGCTTCTTTTGCGATCTCTTCGTACAATGCATCTACGTATTCCGAGACAATCAGCAAGCGGGACGGAAATTGCGCAGTGGATGTATAAGGCTACCCTTGTCCCAGAGGACCAGGAATTCGACGGCATTCCGGGCGGCATCATCACGAAAGTGTGGCACTCTAGCTTACAGGGTACAGATGAACGAGGCTTTAACCCAGCGTCACAAATGGAGGGTGGCTACAACGCCACCTTCTCTATCCTTGTATGTTCCATTGGAGTCAAATTTTTTGAGGTAGAGCGTTGACGTGGAAATGGCAGCTTGCACGACGACCCCAAGCAGAGGCACTCCCGCATAGCCTCGAATATTTTGTGGTACGTCAAGATCTACACATCATTACTTCCTAAGTTGATCCGTCTCGGAGCCTGCTACGAGTCTAGGGGGTGTGGAGTCGTTGGCTGAACAACGCATCAAGGCAGATCCGAACGAGGACCCTCTCCTCGTGCGTTTCAGCATTGGGGTAGAAGAGGTCGAGGAAAGTCGCGAATATATCACACTTTTTACCAAGATGCTGATCTGTGTACAGGATCTCAAGGACGACATCCGGACAGGACTCCAAGCTGTTGCGAAGCTGTGATGCGTCTGACACGAGAATTTGCAGAGTCCAAGGATGTTGTGTAATAGCTCTTTGTAGTATAAACAGAGTCAAACAAGCCATACGCGTCGCGCATTCCAAGCCGCGTCAGCGATACTTGACTTGATCACTTGATCACAACCATGAACAGTCTCATTCAGCGGTATGCAGGCTCGGGCCACATGCGAAAGCGAAATGTCTCCATTATCGACGACGAGGACGATTGCTCCGACGCCATGTGGGGGTCTGTGGCCGGGTACGGAAGTCTGGCCAAAGGTGTACCAAGTTTTGTCATTCCATCTGTCCCAGACGTAAGTAGACGTTCTCAAGTAACATATTTTATCTCACTCCAGTAAAGCCAGCCGCATTCTTGAGGCTCCACACAGATGATCACGCAGACCCATCGTGCAGGATCAAGATCCAGCACGGAACTACGACTTTAGCATTCAGATTCCAAGGTGGTGTCATCGTTGCTGTCGATTCCAGGGCTACTTCTGGAAGCTACATAGGTGGGACTTGACATTCAATCGGTTGGCGCACCTACCTGATACTTTTGATGATGCCCAGCGAGTGGAACCGTAAAGAAAGTCATTGAAATCAATCCGTATTTACTGGGGACAATGGCTGGTGGTGCAGGTGCAATGCTGCGATAACTCTTCTTTGTTCACAAATTCACTCATCTGATCAGCCGACTGCCAATACTGGGAAACATATTTGGGAGTGCACTGTCGCCTCCACGAACTCAGAAATCGCGAACGAATTTCAGTATCTGCTGCCAGTAAATACCTCAGCAACCTTGTGTATAGTTACAAGGGCATGGGTCTCAGCATGGTACGTACCTCGTCACCTGTTGACGGACTTCCTCTCACTCCGTGGTCAGGGTACAATGATCTGCGGTTGGGACAAGACAGTAAGCTCCGATAGCTACGTATTGCTCTTCGACGACGGCTTATCTCTCCAAGGGCCCTGCATTATTCTATGTAGACTCCGATGGTACGCGCCTGAAAGGCGATCTTTTCTCCGTGGGATCGGGGAGCACATTCGCATATGGTGTGTTGGACCAAGGGTATCGGTGGGACCTCACAGATGAGGAAGCCCAAGAGCTTGGGAGGAGAAGTATCTACACCGCAGGTCACCGCGACGCGTTCTCGGGCAACACATGTAACCTCTACCACGTGAAAGAGGACGGTTGGCAGTTTATCGGTATGAGTGGCATGGGTGGTAATCTGCTGTGCTCTGACGTCCGTCAACAGGCAACTACGATATCACCAAGCTGCATTACGATGGTCCTGGAGAAGTTCTTGGTAATGGTTATGGATACGATGTTCGTGTCGAGGGTCAAACCTCTGCAAACCCGCCTTCGATTGTAGGTCAAGCGTGATGTTGTATTCTGGCAATGTAATTTGTTTTCGATTTAAATTTTCGGATGCTGTTGCTTCTATCGCAACGACTTTGGGGATCATTTCATGGACTCCATCTCTTTGCGCGCCCATGAACCGCTTCTTTGCTAGACAATCCACGACCTTGAAGCCACAACTGCCCGGCCATGACATGACGACGGGCGTCGCGCTGCATCCAAACTTTGTCCTTCCTCCTGCGTACGAGCACATCGCCATTATTGCCGCAGATGACGGTCTGGTCATGCGCCCTCATCTGCCAGGCCTTTCGCATTCCCTTCCATACGTCCGTGTACCCTGGGGTAAGCATCCAAAACTTCAAGAACTCCAGTGTGACGAAAACGACACATCCCTCGACTGGAAGTCCAGTGTCGTCGTATACGGCATAGTGGGTATCATGGATCTCTTCAACGGTACATAAATGTAATCCGTGATCGAGGACCTCACTCTAAGCACCCGCCTTGACAGCATCATATCTACTAGCTATCACCGCCCGGTCGTATGTCGGGTGTCGTGAGTCGTTTATTCCCTGGGCTGAAGTCCGGACTCATCTATCTTCCTGTTGCGCAAACAGTGTTGGACGAGAACCATTCAGTCTATTCTGTAAAGTCTGTTTGTGCGATTCCCTTGATCAAGGATCGTGCCCAGCATGTGCTCGACACCATCGCGAGTCACACATCCGACGATGATGGCCACGATTCAAGTAACTCTCGTGTTAAATTCGCAGAGAAGAATGATGTGAAGATCATGAGCCCTACGGTGGATACCGTCGGTGACACCCAGGCTGAAGAACCTCCCCCATCGCTCACGTCTTCGGGAACATCCACGCCAACATCAAATGAAACCTTGGCAAATTCCAATGTAGTGAAAGCGATCGCAGACAGAATGTCATTCTGGGTGAGACTTTCCAGGCGTCAACCTACCTCGACACACGACTCAGTCACAGAGTCCGACGAACATCAGTCTTTGGATTCTATCATTCAGAGCGCGCAAGGGGAACCCACAGCCGTCATCGATACGATCGTAGCTTCGACTGCGCCTCCCCCGGAATCAGTGGAAGAACGACACATAGAACTCGAAGAGAGGGTGGTCCGCGAATGCGTCAGAGAATATGTCAAGGGCTGCATGTACTTCGCTTATCATTTTGGCAGGTATCTTGCTGTCAGAGTGGCCACGAGTTAACCGAAATTCAAACAGATATAACAAGATCTTTACAGAATAAGCATGACCAGTCTCTGAGGTCGATCACGGAAGAAGGCTTACTTGCTAAGCTCAATGCCCTATCTCAAGCTCAAGATCCATCGGTAAAACATCCGGACTCGAAAGTTGATCCCCTTGTCGAACCGTTTTCGACGCTTCCGCTTTGGAGACGTGTCAACCGAGAATTCTGGTGGAATGAATGGCTCTCAAAACCTTTCATAGACGCAGGAGTAGGTGCCTTCCATGAAATGAAGACTAAACCCATAGCGAGTTTTTCCAGATGCATTCGTACGTGTTACCGATTGTGCAAGGTCACTTCCAGATATCTTCTTTCGACCTCCCAACGAATTCCGAAATGTTGGAGTGTGACTCAGTCTCGCGTGTGGACTATTTAATTGCATCTAGACGATCTAGATACAGAGCTGGACTTCGCTATCAACGAAGAGGTGTGGACGAAGAGGCTCACGTGGCGAATTTTGTTGAGACTGAAGCAATTATGAGAATAAAGGTACGTCGTGGTATTCAACGTACGACCCGATACTGGTTATATACAAGCAGAGGAATGAAATATCGAATATCTTCAGCTTCGTCCAGATCCGTGGCTCGGGTAAGTAACTCGCCCCCGAGGGCAGATGTAATCACCTAGCTTCCAAAGTCCCGCTTTACTGGACGCAGTCGGGATACAGTATGAAACCGCCCCCGGTCCTATCGCCGGAGTGCACATCTGAGCAGAACTTGGACACCATGAAGCGACACTTCCAGCGCACCATCCCTGTCTATGGGCCACATGCAAGCTACCTTTGACTCTTGACTTAAACGTCGGTCTGATTTGTCATCACTAGACGATAGTGAACCTTGCAGAGCAAACAGGAAAAGAAAGCACTCTGACCAATGCATACAGGTCGTACGCGAAACGAATAGAAAGCAAGGATATTCGGTTAGTACCACCCCCAATTAGCGTGTTTATCAACTTAATGATTATCCAGCTATTGCGAGTATGACTTCCATCACGAGACGAGAGGGATGAAGTGTGTGATTGGATATTTCTGCACCGCGGTCCATATGTCTCAATCAAGATAGATACGAGAACATCTCGAAACTTATCAGTGAACTAGAGCGAACATTAGAAAGCCAAGGGTGCGATTGGCTATCCCCTCTTTGCACTCCCCGCTCACCCTTTACAATGTCACGTTAGGTATTTCTGGATTTCCAACCACCTGCTATTATCGAAACAGAAGGGTGTTTTCCGCGTTAATTGCATTGATTGCCTGGACAGAACCAACGTCGTTCAGGTAAGAGCGTTTATCCCGTGTGTTCACTATACCCATAGACTTTGGAGTCTGCTTTTGCTCGTCATGTTCTTGGAACGCAATTAGAGGCTGTCGGGATTACTGTCGAGCCACAAAACGGGCGGTCAGAAATGGACATGGTCTTCAACGACAGTTTGTATCAGTTTGTGATTCACCATGCACCCGAACTGACCTAGTATGACATTGGACAGTTTGGGCTAACAACGGTGACACAATTAGTCGTGCATAGTGAGTCCATCTCACTCGACCTCAAGACTCCAACTTATGCACTTTGATGCTAGTGCAGGGACTTCGGCTCTCAAAGTAAGCCGCTTCCTTCGCGTGCAGAGTTTGTGTGTTCACCAAACTTGCTAGGGTGACTTTACCAGGTACCCCCTACATTCTAATGATTATATCCGACTCTGAATCACTTTCAGGACCGGAAAGCGTGACCTTGGTGGCCTATTCAACGACGGTGTCAATTCTCTGGCAAGAATGTACAGCGCCACATTCAGTGACTGGTTCTGTCAAGCTGTAATCGACTTCATGCTTGGATATAGGAATCTCTCTGTCTTCTCAGAGTTCCTTCTCAAACTACAATCAACAGATCCACGGGAACTTATTCGCTTGTCAAGGGTTCGTGCAGAAGCCATTGCCACTTCTGTCTCCCGTGTCCTAGACGAAGGAGAACCCCTTTTGGCAGGGTGGACACTCATTGCGCCAGAGCAACTGAACGTCAAGATCAGCGATAAATTCGGAGAGAAAGTACTGTTGTTGGTGGGTTAGATGATGTCTTTTGTTGGATACCGATTCACGTCCGATCAAAGAGTGCTCGCGCGCTGTACATTGTTGTATGATTCCAGTTCCTCCTATCCACTAAGGAGAATCTGAATTGAAACACAGAGCTACGACTACACCCTCGAGAAAGTGAAGACCTATACTCGGGTACCACTCGGAATGATCACAAAAATCATAAAAGGTCATTTTTTGAAAAGTGTCCCAGAAGTATGCTCACCGTCTCTACGGTAGGTGCCTACATCTTGTCCCCTCTCGAAGAAGCAAGCCGGGATCCTACCCAAAACGCTGGTTTCTCCGTCACTTGGCTAAACACAGACCTCGTCAGCTCACGGACAACGAGTTATTCGTACCGAAACAACCCAGTAGACATCTCCCCGAAATCTGACAACGCCGTCAGTTCCCACGTCGACGAGCGCAGAAAACTGACTTCCGGAGGTGCAAACCATGTAGGCAACAGACTGTTGACGATGATGCATTCTCGAGCTACGTCCAAGTCAGGGATCTCGGGGAGCCGTACAGGATCGAATGATACCTCGTTCGCTGCGTTTAAAGCCTTGCCCGTGGGTTGCACGCATGTACGGAATGGGTCTAGGTATACGGAACCTGCGGACGACCTCGCTAGTGCTACATCATGCAAAGAGGCCGTTGACCTCATCGTCGATGCTATCAAGGGAGCCTGCGAAGAGATTGGTAGTCCCTCGGAAGACGATTTCATCTCTGAGCAAGACATAGTCAGGTTAGTGTGTCAAAACCGTGCAGTGATCGTGCCTCGGACTCAATGCGTGACATTAGCGTGTCAGAGGCACAGCGTACGACGAGCATCTATGCAAAGATGGAGTACGGCATGAAGAGATTGCTTTGGTTGGGAGGGTAATCGAAAAATAGAAATATTCATGTGCTGAATTACGGACATCCTAATAAGTAGGCTATATCGCTGTGACCGAATGCTAGACGAGATTGGGAAACAATCCAAGATTCGCGAGCAGAAAAACCCAAGGTACCGACAAAACGAAAGAAATGGTATACTTCCAGATGCGTTGAAGTGGGTAAAACAAAGTGTGTAGCTGGATGTTACAAGTGTATGAATAGGGGTCCAACAAATGGTAAGAAGTGGGCAAAAGCCAAGTCCCTGGTCGATTGATTGGGTACATTACCTGATGTCGAGCTCATCGTCCCCTCCCGCGCCTAGGTCAATGAATCGCGTCATGCGTTTCATCATCCTGCCTTCATCCGTGCCTAGTGCCTTTTTCATTTGCGTACCACCAGCAGGATCGTGACCTCGCGTCCAACCATGATCGCGACCACCAATAAAGGCTGCATGGCGTTCGCAAAGCATTTGACCGTCAACTTCCCAGTATTCTTCAAGTCTTTCTTTACACCCATCCTCGAATTCGCAAAGGAGGTGCTCAGGGTGATATCGTTTCCCCGAATGCGTCACAGCACAGGGGCCCTCAACGGGTTGTCCACAAGAAGCTGCACCGCATAGAGAGTTGTTTGCTTCATGGTAGTGATACGCGCAAAAGGGTTTCCCGTCGAAGACGTAAAACTCCTTGTCAGGAAATACTTTCTGAAAACGATATCGTTAGAAACATTCTCTGGAAACGAGAGTAGAAGCGAGTACTTGGCACGTGTGGCAATTGAAGCATTCTTTGTGGTATTTCCCCTTCAACTGACCGTCTCTCGAAGACACCGCCTGTTTTTCGATAGGCAAATTACAGCGTCGACACTGTTGCAGTAATCATTAGTTTTTTGACAATGCGCAACAAAGAACACAGACCTTGGGCAGGTACATATTTTTCCAGCACCGTTCGCACAAGACATTCCCGCCATCCATTTGTATCCACCTCCCGTCCTCGATCTTGGAATCACACCCTGCACATATTCGGTTTTTCCCCTTAACCGGTCCCCTATTCCGTATCCAAGCAACTTCTCCAGTTAAGCCTACACGCTCAGAGTGAACATGCGGATGAGAGGGACTAGTGTGGGAACGTGTGGGTAACTTGGGGGGCTTTTGCTCAGGAGAGGCAGGCCCCGGAACCGTATTCGATCGGCTTGGCTTCCCTGCACTTCTGCCAGACGCTGACCCGCCGATAGAAGCTAGGACTGAGCCTGAAGCAAGTACGGAAACGGACGCGCCTTCTTCTATCAGAGTCTCCATAGCTCGTTCCAAGGCACCGACCGACCTTGCCGTGCTCTGAGTCCCAGCCGATGTACTCCTAGCACGAGGACCAGCGAAAGACGTCGCCGCCGAGTGAGCAGACATTGCGGACCGCAATGACGCGGCTGATATCTGACGGGAAGGTCCGGAAGGATGTCTTTGATCCGGTGTCGCACAAGTAGGAAATTTAACCTTGTTTGTGTCTTGGTTCGCAGCAGACTTGCGAATGTCTAGAGGTACCACCACGGGCGTATCGTCACCGGAATCGTGCGCATAGGCTAAACCGACATCCGAGTCCGCAGAAGGTGACGATGGTACATTATCGTCCTTTTTGGGGTCCGTGTGTGTCGTATACACGCTCTCGTCGTCAGAATCGTTCTCGGGATCCAGTTCTGGCTTCAGGATGTCGAGGAATGGAAGTGGTATGTGGGGGTCTACCATGGGAGATTGTGTGACTGTTTCACCACTAAGACGACGTTCAAAGGGATTAGGAATCGGGGAAGGCGAGCGTGAAGGTGATGCAATGCGGACGCCGGAAGAGGAGAACGGAAGAGGGGAAGTTTTATCATTAGAGGCAGGGACTGGGGACGGTTGAAACATTGCATCATGAGGGCTTGGAAGCTTGGGGTATGGTCCGTTGATAGAAGTGTCATTTCCGAAATAGTTGGGTGATACAGGAATAGGTGAGACTGGGGAAGGTGTCTGAACCGAGTTCGGAGACAAGGGTGGGGTTATGGCAGCTGTGCAGAATGATCAAAACGTATGGCGCTAGGGTCGAATGAAAGACTTGCCTCGCATGACATGACCAAAGGTGGTAACACTGGTGTCCAAGTACTGAGGCACGTTGGTCCGATGGCCATCACCGAGAGTCATAACGTGTGCAGGTTGATGAGAAGGTGGACGGGAAGCAACAAACATAGCCGCTCTTGCAGCGGCCGCAAAACCCCTTCGACCAACCCCAGCCATGCCAGCTTCACCGCCGATCTTTGTGTCGAATTCGCGGCCGCCCATACCATGAGGATAAGGGGATGCAATGGACGGCGGAGGCGGTTGTCGCGCAGACATGGGAAGTTGCATAACGGACGCTGAGGATAGGGACGGCACGGTGCCCGGGGCGAGAGCGGGAGCAGCTGGCCTGGACGGTTTGGCGAAAGGCGCGCCGGGAGGGGCTGATGGGTTCTGTCCCGTCAAGGGGTGGTGCGAGTCAAGAGAAGGCCCCCGGGCATCCAAAGAAGGGCGGAGCTTGTCCAGGGACGGGCGAGATTTATGAAAGGACGGACGGGAAGTGGATACTGTTGAAGGCGCACGCTCAAACGATGGTCGGTGGTGGATACTTGATGGAAGCATCGCATTCGAAGATACATTGTTGGTGGATGAAGATGGTGGTGGTGTCAGGGGTTGGTGTGTTGGGGATAGATTGTCTCTTCGAGCGGATGCAAGGGCGGTTGGACGTGCAGGGGCAGTGTGACCAGCGGATTCGGTGAATTGGACTCGTGCGGGTGAGATTGGGGTGAGACGGCTGGCACTGGAAGGGGTTCTGCCTCGCTGCAAGGCAGGCGGTATGGCAGCACGAAGTGAGGTAGAGACGCGCTCAGGTGGGAGAGGTGGTATGCGTGTGTCTGGCGACTCGCGATCAAATGATCTAGGTGAAGTTCTTGGCAAGGGGACATTGGTCGTCTTTGGAATGGCCATATTGGTTTTGTTCGGCGGTAAGGACTGAAACGGATCACGACTGACTCGTTCTCCTGCTCCGGAGGGCTTCTCGGAAGAAGATCTGTGGGGAGGGGTGTCTGATCTCGCGACGAGGGGCTGCAGTCGGTGTGGTAGGAGGGTGGCTGCAAATTTTTGGGACATGGGCGGCTTATGGAGGGAGAGCATGTTCGGGGGAGGGAGCGGGGGGCATACATGCTCGCCGAGGGTGGCGAGGGGGACTGGCTGGCTGCAACTGGAGCATTTTACCGTCGGAAGGGCCTGGGATATGCGGGGAGTGTGTTCGTGCGCGATTTGGGCCATGTAAAAGAGGGTGGAGGAAGGGAGGGAGGGGTATAGAATGGAGTCTAGTCGTCGGGTACAGAAAGCAAACCAAACATGCGAAACAGTCGATTAGCAGTCAGTATAAGATATTACACGTTTGTACATATGGCAACCGTCCAACCTCACGTCTCCTCTTGACGCGATGGTCCCACGCTGTCCGTCCCACCAGAAATACCACCGTCGTCCACCTTCTCCGCTCCTCCGTTCGATGCGTTGAACCGCGCAAAGAACGAGTCCCATTGCCCTGTGGCACATCAATATTGTTTCCCGACAGTGCATGGAATCGTACACACCCCAGTCAAACATCCCACCGGGGATGCCCTCCAACAGACCAACGTCTGCCATCGCAAATTGTTCCAATGTGTTTGACGCCTGAGGAACGTCAAGTACATTCAGCACCTGCACGTTTCCCGGTGTCTGGCTTGTCACGTTGTTCAAAGCTGGGTTCATGTTTGGAAACGCAGACGGCGTGCCACTCTCGTTACCTTCCATACAAGTCAGCGGCGTGATGTCGACCAGGGATGACCCACGGTAACCGAGTGGATCTGATTGATCTATGGATGCGGTCACGAGTCTGTCATAAGTAGTTATGGCATGCGACGACATTCTTACCATCAGATTCTTCGTCTGATGACGTGATAACGGTACCCTGAGGTACTCCTTCGTAATCTCCTTGACGCGCTTCGCCATGCGCAATAAATACCCCACCACCAGGACGTGATAGGTCTTTCTTGTATTCTAGTCCGCCCAACGGTTGTTTTCCTTTCACTCCTCCGGTCGGGTTGAGTAAAGGCGGTTGATCAAGGGGAAGTGGAGGTCCTTGAGTCGCCTCATAGAGCAGCGCGATGATTTCGGCAGTCTACATCGTGCAAGGTCACAATGGGTAATACCCCACTACACAACAAAGCACTCGCCTTACGTCGGGCAGACATGTGATCGGGAGATATTGATCCTTCCCACCTACGTACGCAGTCCCGTAGTTTCTGCAGTTTAGCAGCAGCATCCGTGTCTTGTCGTCGAGCCCATGTATGATACTAGAATGTAGCTCGACACTTGAAATACCACCACTGATATGGTAACATACCTGTACCAACGCACACGACGTTGCGGCGTATGCGACCAGAAGCCATATATCGTACATGCGTTCATGGGCATCGAGCCAGTCGATCGACTCTCCAGTGAGCTGAACAAGAGCACTCCAGGTCTCCACTGTCAACCCGAATTTAAGATGGGCTGGACATGTATACGATATCCGCATGAAGACACGCCAGAATATCATACAGACACACGAATAAAGTAGATGCAGGAGACCTAATAGAGGCAGATTTTTGTGAGCAGGTTCAGGAGGAAAGTGAAACCTCGTCTCGTGTCGCACCTGCGTTTTGCGAAGTATCCGGTCCTCGATATTTGAGATTTTCTGGGAGATTGGCTTTCCAATTCTCCAAATCGGCTAGCAAACTATACAGCATTTCGTCCGTCGTAAACATTAAGCCAGAAGGACTTGGTGAATCGGGATCAGCGAAATGAAAAAGAAATAAAGCATGCTCTCAAGTCACAATCTCACCTGTATATTGTCTTCAATACGCGGCCAAGTATCACGCTCAGCCGAACGAGTTCGTCCAAATAAACATCATTAGGGTCTCCGGAGGATGGCAGGCGCGCGTCACAATCCTGTACATCAATCATGTACGGGTGGCCATACGTCAAACTTAGCCTTCTCATGGGTCAGCTAATAACATTTTGGAACAACGCAGGGCTCTTCATACCACCTGTCACAGATGACACAGACTCCCCATAACCGACGTCGAAGTTCTATGTTTTGCTTTACCGACTCTGCTCGATGAAGGCCGAGATCTTGGGCCTAAATTAATCATCAACTAAACGTGACTGCTTCACTACATCAACGCTTACCATGCGTACTGCAGTACCAAGTCGAATCCACAATGCAGACAACGCGTTGGGTACGAATTGTGAATGACAGTCGCCAACCATGCTCAGTATTAGCAATGCCTGGACGTTTGCGATGGATGCTGTCGACAGAACATCTTCTGCTTTAATCACGCTGTTGACTGCGTACCGGATTGAGTCGAAAACAGATTGTGGGACCTCTCTCCGAGCGGCTGCCACGAGACACATGGAATAAAGTAAAATGGGTGGTGGGGAAGGGTTGGAAAGGAAATCTGCTTGTGTGATGATGGGTAGTATCGGTGCAATATCCTTGAAATAGGCGTTCACGAGTCTCTGAATGACTTCAGGATCGAGCCGCAAGTCCATTGGCTTGGGGTGCGGCATCTGCTTGTCGTCCGGAGGCATATTTTGTACCGATATAACGCCGTCCCCGTTCTTTGATACTTCCCACGTGTGATGATAACGTTGATCGTAGTTTTCGTATATACGAGAAGATATCGTAGCTTGCGAGTGTAGCAAATGTACTGCAGTGGTTGGCCCTGGGACCGAATTGAATGTCAGCTCAATAGTCGGCGGGGCGGCTGCAAAACAGACCATAGACACGACGATCCATCTGGGATTCTGTCGGGGGGGATAATGTATTTCGCTGAAGGTCGGCATCGCATTCCTTTTCCCTTTCAGCCGGAGCATCCTCTTCGAGCTTTTTCTTTTTAAAACGTGTTTCCGTAATGGGTAGAAAGAAAGTGCACTCAAAGCCATATTGTTTGCAGTGTTGACAGAGTGGTGGATCTGAGTCGGTGAGAACGTCACACCTACGACGTTTTAGGCAGGATATATGCGTCAAAAAAAAATATGCTAACCTGATTTTTCGACTACGGCAGCTGTCGCACGCACGTTGTGTTTTGGTGCGTTTTTTGGTGTCGATCGGAGTAGCAGAACCAGCTGTGGGCGGGGTGTGCTTTGCAGCACTTTCGCTGGAAGGACCATCATGATCGGATTCTCTGTCCCTTGCTCGTGCTGCATCGGATCTTCGTTTCCTCTTGCCGGTCGTTACTGTCTCGGGCATCTGTGCGGGAGACGGTGCATTGACGAGTGGCTGCTGTTGCTGCTGTTGCTGTTGCTGCTGTTGTTGCTGCTGTTGCTGTTGTTGTTGAGGAAGGGAGGTGTTAGCGCGGGGAGGACCATACATCATCATCTGTTGTGGATACTGGGGATATGGAGCGTATCCGTGTGGGGCTGGTGGGTAGGCAGTGGGGTGCATGGGGTAGTACTGGGCTGGGATGGCTGGACCATTGGCGCCGTTCATAGCAGGTGTGGTGGGGTAGGTGGAGGTAGAGTGATGCTGGGAGAAGGGAGAAGGGTTAACGGGATAGTTGTGATTCATCATATAATGCACGCCAGGATATGGTTGTATGGTGGGGCCACGCGCGGCAGCAAACCGGGTGTAGTCTTGGGGATGTTCCGCTGGGTTTCGGGACGCTGTCGGAGGAGGTCATGAGGGTGAGCGGAAGTCAAAGAATGGAGAGAGGGAGACGGACGGGGATGATTGGACTCGCTTGGGCTGAGCCGACGGCCAGGAGGACGGCGAGAAGAGGAGGGGTCCGGCGCGGAGTGGCGAGGATGCTGAGAATCTGGCTGTTTCTTCTGCCGAGGTTTCCTGGGCCTCGACGATGCGCCCGTTATCGGCTGGGACTCGCTGGACTTTGGATCCCGGGCGGACGATTCCATAGGAAGGGCAGCACGAGCCGACCTACCAAGACGTGACTCCGAATTTGCCGAGTTATGCAATGGTCAACCAAATCTCTATCGTTCAACGGATCGGTCGAGGCGCAGCTAAGATTCAGAAAACAACCTCAGCACTCGGTCGTCGATATAGACGATGATCTCGTCGTACCTCTGACGTCCCCTCGCAACTTGGGCAGTTAGGATGAGGAGCGTACCAGAAAACTGCCGTGTCCTCCGAACGCCACTTTCCAATCGGAGATACAAAAGTTCATCTCCGCGGTGCCACCTCGATCAACCGGGACTGCCTGCCGTGGTTCACGCCGTCTCTCGATTATGCTTTACGCTCTATTAAGTTACTATTACTAGCCAAAAGCCCTACTCGTCCGTGGGTCTCACTTCCTCGAGACCGTCATGGTCCCATCCTGCCTCATCCAGACCGGGATTGATTGGCCTTTTATCTTCAGTCACAGCCGCATGCGCGTTCAACCATGAAAATCCCGCCGGCCGACAAAGCACTTCAGCAAAGTTGGACCACAAGGAACCATATGAGAACGGGTTGGGAGGAGGAGCGCCGGGAATCAACGTTTTATGCGCTTGGTTCCTAATCTGCAAGGGAATCAATCGTAAAATCAAAACATCGCGATCAATGCCCGAACCTGTTCAATCGTGGTAATATTCAGTAGCAGAAGCTAAGGGATGTCGGTCAGTGGACCATTCCGACGAAGAAAATCAGTGATACCCACTCTCATGTGATATGCAAGCAGGGCCGTCATCGGCCACACCACCAGGATCGACAGCGAAAAGGCGACTGCACTTCCCACACCGCGGTTCAGAGCCTCATGGAAATCAACGTGATCCTCTTGGGTGAGGAGATAAAGATGAATAGCAGATGTACAGATGACGAGGCAAAGAGTCAAGACCTGGCACACGATGAAAACATCGTCGACACTGCTCAAAGGTCACTTACCGCGGAGAATAGGAAAGAGAAAAAGAAGGTGTAGTTGCGCCGACCGACACAATTGTTCACCCATTGACAATGGTGGTCGCAGTTATCGACACAGTTATCGCACTGCGGTGGAGTGAGCATGCGGGTAGAATAGCCGAAGGAAGTCGTTTACCAATTTACAGTGGCTAGACCGTGGTGGACGGTATGTTTTGCATGTCAGACAATACTTGACGCGCACGCTAGAACAAATCGTCAAGGTGACAAATGTGTGGAGAGAAGTGCAACTCACGTGTCTGTCCGAACCTTGAGGTCTCGGGGAAGCGGGACTCTAACACCACCATCAGATGGGGAAGTGGCAGGAAGAGGAGGATCTGGATCCAGATCGCGAGGTAGAATTCCAGGGTCGCGAAAAGCCTATATGAGGGGATGGGGGATGATCTATGAACGAAAGAGGCGGAAAGTGCTTACTGTAGCGAGCATGCACGAGACGGTGAGGAGGCACATGTAGGCCCCCACGGCTGCGACGGCGGGAGATTCATTGCGCCACCACCAGACACACGTGGTGGAGAACCAGGTGGCTGATATTGCAATGACAAGCGCGAGAGATGCGATGAATGCCCAGGGCGAGTCACCCCCAGTCAAGAGAAGACCGGCACAGAAGAAACGATTACGGGAAGGGTATAGTTGATGAATACGCTTTCTAGGAGTTGAAGGGATGGCAGACAAAGGAGGGAAGGTTTTGGGTGGATCAGATATGAAGATGTTGTTGGGAGAAGGGGAAGATGATGGGGGTCTGCTGGGGTGTATCTGAACGAGGGGATGAAACATAGATTGGTGCGGAAGAGGATGGGAAGATTGAGAGGTGTCGTGGACCGAGTGAGAGCGATGGAGACTCTCGCGAGTTGTGAAGGAAGGTACCACATTGCGACCGGACTCGAGGCTGAGTTTAGACCAAATGCGCGTGATACCTGAACAAAAAAGACGGTTTGGACGCATGTCGGATGGAGGTGGGAAATCGGATGGTTTGGAAGGGGGGGAGAAGGGAGGCAAAGTTGTGGCGAAGGGGAGGAGAGGTTCACGACTGCGCTTGAGTTGCGAAGTCAGACGACGAAGGGAGGGCGAGTCCGAGATGCGACGCAGGTCAGAGTCCTGAGAGGGATGGGCCTTGATTGGAGAGAGGGCAAAGGAGTCTGGAGGGGGATGAGAATGAGAGTGGGAGTGGGAGGAGGGAGAGGAGGGGCGAGAGTGTGGGGGTCTGGACGGACGGAAGAAAGAGGCGGAGGGGAGAATGCCGCCCGCATGCGTTGCGGTGTGGGATGGCGGGGATGCGGCGGGGATGGCGGAGATGTGGAAGGAGGAGGTCGTGGGGGGTGACGAGAGCGGGTAGTCACGGGAAGGGCGTGGGGGGCGGTAGATGGAGTCGTGGTCGAGACTGGCGCGCCGGGGGGAGGTCGGGGATGAGAGTGAGAGAGGGAGCGGACGATCGCGACGAGCAAGGGACTGCGACATCGCCCGACACGTTGTTGACTGTAAACGACCTTGCCAACACGCACCCCCGCTCCGAATATCACAAATTCCCACGGCATCCCCGATGATGACGACGATAAGGCGTTCGCTCCTCGTCGCCGCTCTCGACGTCCTCGACACCCCGCACCATCTTGACCCCGCTATCGCCGCCGCCACCGCCGCCACGTCAGACGCGCTCATCATCGTCCTTCTGTCCGACGCCTTTGCCCCGACCACCCGCACCGAGTCCTGGGTCCAGGTGCAGACCCTCCTCGCCCACATCTACGTGCAGGCCTCCAAAGCCGCCCACCAGCAGAACAACCTGCTCCTCGATGTGTCCGTCCTCCTCAACAGCGTCTTGCCCCTCGACGTTTTCCCCCCCGCCATCGACGTCTGCTACCGCGTAAATGACAGTACGTCTTCTCCCCCTCTCCGCCCACCTCACCCACACTTGCTCTCCTAGACATCACCCTCCCCGACTCGCTCTCTTCTGTCCCTCACACCTTCCTCCCATCCCATCCACGCCCAACCCCTTCCCCTACGATCGCACAAATCCACTCTTCCACTCTCTCCTCTCGTTATCCCGTCGTCGCCCTAGGCGGTACCTTTGACCATCTCCATGCTGGTCACAAAATCCTCCTCAGCTTGGCCGCGTGGATCGCAAGTCGCAAGGTCATCGTCGGTATAACAGGTACCCCACCCCCTTCCCGCCTCTTCTCGCGCTCAACTATCTCCAGCCGACGCGTTTCTCAAGAAGAAATCAAACCCGCACCTCCTCGAACCATTTCATACCAGAGTAAACAAGACACGATCCTTCCTCATGCTCTTTCGTCCCGATCTCGAGTATGACCTTGTCGACCTCCAGGACGTGTACGGTCCGACTGGTTCCGACCCCGATATCCAGGCCCTGGTCGTCAGCAAGGAAACTCTCTCTGGGGCAGCTGCAGGTACGTCTCTCCCTCTTATTCACTTTATCACCATTCTCATCTCTTCGTCCTACAGTCGACAAGGAACGTGCTCGCAAGGGCCTGCCCGCCTTGCAAACGTTCGTCATAGATGTCATCTCATCGGACTCTTCGAAACTCGATCACGAAGATGCCGAGATCCTGAAGGAGACAAAGATGAGCAGCACCTTCATCCGCGAGTGGATCGCTTCAAATCATACCCACTCAGCAAGATGAACTATGTACATCTGTATACGGTATATTATATTTTCCATGTACTTCACTAGAGCCAGATCCTTCCGCTCGGACTTTGTGTGAATTGGAACATGTCGAGACGATTGACTCTCACAGAGGTAACACAGCCCTGATGGGCGCTCAACATCTTCCATATCTGAGTATGCTCATCCGGGCGTTAGCCTTGCTATCCGTCCTCCCCATCGCTAGCGCGATACAGTCGTCTCCGACCCCACTTCCGCCTAATTTCACCGCCTTCCCAAGACTCTTACAGTTCGATCTCTCCCACCAGTTTGCTGCAAGAACACAAGACACAGACCAAACGTCCCTCCTCTCCGACTACTCGTTCCCGCAGCATTTCCACCCGACACTCTCACTAAAAGCAGTCCCGACGACTGTTTACAGGCCAGGCTCCTATGAGGCACTCCAACATGCTCGCTGGAGGTTCATCCACCAAGCCCAGAGTGAGCGGGTGGAATGGATTGAAACCCAGGTCCTTGGACCCGACGTCGCAGACCGGCATACGCTTGCACAGCTCGCACGGATGGCTGCCAATGCTTACCAGCTTCCCTGGAAGGATAATTGGTACGAACTCGATCCCACATGGAACATCAACACTGTAAGTCGTCCCGGATGCACAACCGTAGCCCCGTCTGAGTTGTCCATAGAGCTTTCCCTTCGGCTGGGACAATGATGAGGACGGGTTTCGTGGCTTCGTATTCCGCTCCCGAGATAACTCTACCGTCGTGTTATCGATAAAAGGCACCACACTACAAGGTCCCACATCCAAAAAGGATAGACTCAATGACAACTTCCTGTTTTCCTGTTGTTGTGCCCGTGTCGATTTCTCGTGGGCCTTTTCGACAGTATGCGACTGCTATGACTGGTCTGGTCTCCGTAGACGGTGCGATGACCCATGTCTCTCCGCCGCACTCATCGAAGACAGTTTATTTTACTCTACCGGTGTTGTAAGTTCCGCGAAGCCATTTTCGAGGCATGCTTTTGAACGTCCAGAGTTCAGCGACTTGTTAACGACTTGCGGTTTCTCTTTCCGCACGCTGACATCTGGTTGGTGGGGCACAGCCTCGGAGGAAGCCTTGCCTCCCTCCTAGGTTCCACGTTTGGGCTGCCTGCAGTTGCGTTCGAAGCACCCGGTGAACGGATGGCAGCGCACAGACTCCACCTCCCATTGCCCCCTTCTCCGACCGGAGCGGGCCTGCCACGTGTACCCATCACGCACGTATACCATAATGCAGATCCCATACCTCAAGGTGCTTGTACGGGTATCACCTCGCTATGCGCTCGTGCTGGCTATGCGCTCGAGACGCGGTGCCATCTCGGCCAAACGATCGTGTACGACACCGTGACGAGACTCGGATGGCATGCGGATGTGCGAAAACACCCCATCAAAGAGTTGGTTTTGAATGTGCTGGATCTTGAAGGTCCCTGGCCGGACGGACAGGACGGAGGACAGCGTGAGGTCCCCACGCCTCGTGAAGAGATTGACTGCGTCGTAGGCACTCCATCGAACCTGTCGTGTATGAGCTAACGCGTGCGTAGGACTGTTTTAATTGGGAGTTTGGGCATTTCAAGCACATGACATGAACGCACCCGATTTCTTGGTCTCATGCTATAGTGTATTTTGCTCATCGCACAGCTTTACGGTGTCACTAAACCCATTCCCTTATATACATTTATTGTATACCACGTATGTGCAACGTTCATCTTTCAAATATTCATGTTTGGCGTTCCTGGCCGCCAATGACTGTACCTTGAACAATCACCTTCTTGATGTTCCCGCTGTCCCCGCAAAACAAGAATCGTTCCAGCCACCGCGTCAGGTTCGCAGGGCTGGGATCTTGTTCAAGGTCATGGCTCCACATGGCAAGGTTTCCCGGTTCATTCCGAACGCTTACAAGCAAGGCGTCAAACGCCTTCCCCGCCTTGAATGACCCAATACGATCTTGTAAACAACAGACTTCTGCCCCTCCTTTGGTCGCGAGATAGAGGAGGGTCGCAACACCAAGCTTTTTGTTGGTGAATTTCCTCTCCTTATATGAGCGATCACAGTGATCGTGATGCTGAGGGTGGTGCTCTGCCTCCTCCACCGAGTCCGGAGACGCATGGGAGTGTCCGTGAAAAGGCTTGCGGTGTTCATGATCATGGTCGCGGTCGTGACTGCACTTGTTCGACTCCGCTTGGATGGCGAGCATCTTGGAAGCAATGCTGGCCATCTGGATGGCATGTAAGATCGACGGGCTGTAGCCGCCGCTGACATCAGAACCAAGGCCGACCTAATGTCCGAAACGATGAGCAACTCGAAGGTGAATGACGAACACGCCGAACCTTGACACCGTGATCCAAGAGCATACCCACTCTCGCCATCCCACTACTCAGGTAAAAGTTACTTGCTGGACAGTGGGAGATACCGGCGCCTTTTTCGGCAATGAGATCCATCTCTTCCTCTGTAAGCCAGACGCCATGTGCAAGAATGGTGTTGTGTCGAAGAAGTTTGAACTTGTCGTATATGCCAGCGTAAGAGTCAGCCTTGAAGTGCTTTAATGCGTCCTCGACCTCCTTCTGATTTTCAGAAATATGGGTTTGAATGGCGACACCAGGCATCGTCTCGGCAAGTTCGCCGAGTTCGGTGAGTAGCTCTGGTGTGCAAGAAATCGCGAAGCGAGGGGTGATGACGGGATGGACTAGCGGTTCTTGTGCTGGCGAGAGCGGAAATGCTTGAATGTACCGGATGAGATCAGCAGTCGCAGTCACGGACTCTTTGACAGATTTCTCGACGTAGTAATCCGGGCAGTGCCAGTTCATGTTGCATTTCTATAGAATGGGTCAAGGGGACAGCAATTTCAGGACAGAAAACCTACACCAACGAAAGCCCGCTGGCCTAAGATGTGTTGTCAGTACAGTGAGAGGGAAGGAGGCCTGGATGACCTTTCTTGCGGACAATGTCCGCCAGACGCATGGTTGAGTCGCGGTGCAAGCTACCATAGTAGCAGCATGTGGTCGTCTAAGAGGTATTAGAGCACATGGAAGCAGCGATCGCTGGATTGCTTACGCCGGACGCAATGACGCGCCGGACGACGTCGGTATATGTACGCTCAGCATAGTCCAAGTCTTTGAATTTAGATTCGGCGGGAAAGGTATATGTGGTGAGCCAATCGAGGAGCTCGAGATCACCACCACTGACAAGCAAAAGTGAGTTGTCTCGAGACGGAGAGGAGGGCGGGGGATGCGCACACGCCGAGGTTTGGAAACTGGCAGGCATGCTGGCAGAATGGATGAGTAGGGGTGAGAGAAGGAAGGAAGCTGCGTACGATGTGGGTATCGATGAAGCCAGGCATGATGAATTCGCCCTGTTTCAAGTGTACGAGGGTATAGGTCTGTAGGCCACGATGGGCGATGGTATCGGTGAGATTGGCGGGGTCGACGTCGTCGTCGATCCAGAGAATGTTGCCATCATGAGCGACAGCGATCAAGCACCTTGGGAGGGCGGTGTAAGCAGTGAGAGAGATCGGGTTGATGACGGGGCCATGGTAGATGGTGGTCATTGTAATCCCGGTTTCACATCGTCTCCCTGTCACCCAAGAAATTATAAAACCCTCTCGTGTCGTTTCCCACCCATCTTCTCCTCGCCTTCCTCGTTGTCGCCTCGTCCCTCATGCCCTCCCTCCGCCGCTCCTTCTCCTCCCCCTCCGTCCGCTCATCGCCCTATCCATCTACCCTCTCCACCACCAATCCTTCCAGCATTCGCGCCCGTGCAACCCCCATCCATCCCCGTCGTTCCTCCGGCTCCGCCACAGCCGACCGTCGGGTCCTTGCGGACATCGAGTGGTGGCGAGTGTATGATGGCCAGTGCGACCCCGACTTACAAGACCAAGCTCATGATGATGCCCAGGCGCTGGAAGGAGACGTCCCTTCGGGTGGCACGGTGACGCTCTCCGCCCGCGGAGGCTCCCTCGAGCTACCCCAGACGCCTCTTTCTTTACACAGCTTCGCGTTGAATTCGATGCAGGTACACGCCCCCAACTCGAGTCCGCGGTCACATGCTAACCGCCCTCCACAGTCTGTCCTCCCCAACGCACTTGCTGCCCTATCCATCGCACCCTACTCTGGTAGCCGCCACGGACGGGACTCGTCAGTGGAGTCTACACCAGAGCTGCCCGCTGCACCACTCGAGACCGTCCAGCTAGGCTTAGCAAGTCCTGTGACCTGCCCTTTTGGCGACCATCTCCCATTCCTGCCTTCGCTGGCACGAGTGGGAGTTCGGCAGGTCCATCCCTTGTTTGGTTTACGCTCAATCTCAGCGCCTGGCCTGTCTTACCAAGCGTCCCTTGAGCCTGATTTTGCGGATATGGGCGGCGATTCCTTCTCCCTCGACCAAAACCTCTTCCAATAGCTGTCTCGACTCTCCAGCCGACTGGCCATCTCCATATCCTTCATGTCCTTCCACGATCCTCAATCTCGGACGTTGCCTCTCGTGCAGTCCCATCTTTTCCTCATATTCTTCTTCATCTTTAATGCATTTTCTACCCATCTCTTGCATATCATTCATCCTAGCATTCTCACGTTACTCCCTCATCCCCCCACGTGAAGATTCCCCATGGATCTGGCGTGAAGATGGGCAGCCTCGGGGAAGCCACTCTTGCTTCTCTGCCGTATTTACCTTGATGATCCACGCTCGAGCGATGCCTTTGATGTGCCGCACATACATTTCCGTCTCTTACATATCGTATCCTTGCGCCCTGTTGTTGAAGCCGCAAAGCCGGCTGTCCCTCATGCTCCTACCCATCAGTACTGTAACGACTAGAACATGCACACGTTTCCTGTTTTCTTGCTCTCGAATTCGTTTCATCCTTAACTGGGTACAATTTTGGCAAGGCCCTGCTCCCCAAAAACCACATGCAGTGACTGCTATGCAGCAGTACTGTGTTTGACCGCACTGCTGAATGTGACACGCTAGTCTTTTCTTGACTGGTCATCTCTGCAGCGAACTGTGTCGTCAAAGCGGTAACCCAAAGAACGACATTGAATTTGGGTATGCCAGAGATTTAACCCAGGCGGGAATGCCAATGGTGGCCGAGTAGTTGGCACACTTGAGCACTGCAAGCCCTGGCACGCATTTCGACGAAGCGACAGAGATGGCATGCTTATCTCTTCATCCCCGCAAAAATTGGGGGGCCAGACACTTTGCTCCACCGTGAGACCGCGATAGGTCCATATCGAAGTTGTGCAGCTGGCGACGGGTGTTGTGCGACACGGCCATTGGGCACCGACTGGCCTGGCGGCGGGTGGCCCGATATGCTTTGCTGCGACTGACCAAGACGCGATTTCCATGCGCTTCGAATGACTGGGTTACGAGCGAGCAACTGACAGCGAACACGTTAGAGGGGGTGGGTAATCAAGGAGGCGGCTAACCATTGGTCTCTCTACGCCATCTGAAATACTTTGGATGATATTGGCGACGACGGTATGGAAATTTCCATGAGGTTTGTCGTCTCTGAATCGCATCATCTGCCACCGACTATGTTCAGGGTTCCAATGTACTTCGACGATCCGATCGTCAATTTGTTCCCCAGAAAACTTCATCCTGCGATACCATCAAGCATAAGGGTCGGTAGCGAATAAGGTGGAAACACACTTTTCCCATTCATCGTCCTCCACAAACAACGTATCATAAAGCTCGTATTTTGGCTGTCCTCTTTCGTCCCCACGATACACGTGGAGGCCAAACAAAGGTTTTGCATGAAACTCGGGTTGGGATGGGTTAGACTTTGACGGCGGAAAACGTAGGACGAGCTTGAAGTCTATTGAGTTCTCCGAGGGAGGTTTCCACTTCAATCTACATGAGGAATACTTTAGGTAATCAAAGTTTAACAAAGTTTTGCTCGTATACGTACATGTTCGGGTCTGTACCTGGAACATACGGGGTCTCCCGACAGGTATATATGAGGCCATCGTTGCCGTGTTGTAAGCCGGGTATTACCAGCCGGAATACGTCTTCGATACCATAGGAGAAGCCTATATCCTTGACCTGAATGCTGAATCTACGTGAAGGACTGAGCTAGGGTAACGCTGTGGTCGCTTACTCGAATGGTATGCTCTTGGCCATTTGAGGGAGTTGTTCCCTGACTTTGCACCATGGTCTATAGAAACGCTCTTTCAAGCGCTACCCAGACAATCAGCGAGAATACTCGGATACATGACACCAGCGTACTCCATATCGTTTGTCGAGTGATCGCGACATGACATTTTCGTTGTCAAATACGAGGCAATCGAATGCTAAATAGCGAAGTGTTTCCTGCGGGAGACCACCACAACGTTAGTTTGGGACGTACGTAGAAAGATTTAGCATATACCTTCTTGCTCGTAGGCTCCACATCCACTACGAGCTCACCGTCCAATATAGTGTCCATGAGCGATTCTCTGGGTTTGTCTGGGTGAGGAAACCAGAAACCAGAAACCTCATAGTACGTGTTGTGTCGGTCAATCTGCGTGATGTCGATGCATGTTGGGATAGGACGCGGTAAAACGACCCACCAGATATACGACTTGACTTCCACCGTTTGGGTCAGTTTGAAGAAAGAATAGGACACGAACCCCGTCAGACTTCTCACACACCCAGTAGCTGTATGAATGAATTAGCTATCGATACGTGACAGGGTGAATACTTGAAGTACTCTCTGTGTTCGAGCTCCATCAGGTGGTTCAGCGAAAAGCTGACAGGCTGACTTCCTGGGAATCTGAAGGTATTAAGCTGGCTGGAGGACCCTGACGCTGGTACAAAAACTCGAGAACACACCGATCGTCATGAAGCTGGCAAAGCCTTGCCACCTGACTTTTAAGCCATAACTCTTGGTCTGAACCGCGTGGGACGCGGAAACCAGGGATATCCGGAATTCGAGACATTCGAGCTGACGGTGTGTGTAGACTTTGAACAACGACGCGTCACTTGGGGGGAAACAACGACTTGAAGGTCAGACATATAAGTACTGAACAGCGCACGACATGCAACTTTAAGTTGGGCTCGACCACGATTGCTTATGTAAATCTCAGTCACTTAGTGTATCCGTCTCCGCAACTCACAACATAACGATTAACTTGAAAACATGCCAAATGAGAGGAAAGACTAGAGTGAACTGAAATACGTTAGGTTCTACAACTGTTCATGCCGCTCATCGGTCCTCAGCCCATTCCTTGAACAGGTCGTCAACAACAATGCTTTGGTCGGGAAGGGTCGCAACTCACGTTCTCCTTCTTGATTTGCGCCTAGTGAGAGAAAGCGAAGGGAGCAATTCAGTGTGTGGCTTTCAACTATCATTAACAAAGAATGTACCTCTTCTTCGGGGGTGAAGTCGTTCACAATGTTAAAAAGCTTTCGGATCTCCTCCGGAGTCTTGCCCTTGATCATGTTCGCAACGGTTTTGCACCCAACATCCCTCGGAGTAGTTTAACGCGTTAGATCAAGAGGGATCGACGAGACACTCACAAGAGGGACTTGATGTCGAGATAGTTTGCAGCGAGGATGATCTCGAAAAGCATCTCCTGATCGACGGTGATAAACTTCTGGTCCCATTCACTAATGTCGGTCGTGCGCTTGCGTGTCTCATCCTGGGTCTGGTCAGAGTCTGCGCTGGGAAGAGGCTCTCCACGATGGTGTTCGCAGTATTCGAGGACCTGAACATGTTGATGATCAGTCGAAGCCGAGTGGCGTACACATAAAAGATAGATTGATCATCATAGTATTCACCTTCTTGAGTACGCTAGAGGACACGTTGGGCAATGGGATGGGCTGATCGCTCTCGCCAACGTCTATCGCCGTAGGGAATGGCTGGAAAGATGTGCGATATGCAAGGGATAAAGGGAGCTTTACCTTCGAGCATATTTTTGATGAGGACGCTGCGCTCGACAACTTCCTTGTCGGCATGGAATTGTTCGTTGTCAGAGGTGACGAGGAGGACCATTTTGTGATGAGGGGCTGCGTGAAAGGTGGAGTGGCAAAGAGACGCTACTGAGCACGCCTCGTTTATAGTAGCGCTGTGGCTGAATCCAACACCATATTATGTTGCCCTTTGCTCTCGTTTCCCGCTGCTCCCAAGTCGCCAGCAGTCCGTTCTCTCTTCTAGGTCGGTCTTTTCTCTTCAACCCAACGCCGTTCTTCCTCACTCTCTTTGTCCAGGATCCGTTCGCACCGCAACAAAACGCGCCGGAGGTACCGTGCGCAATCACGGTGGCTCTCCCGGAAAACGTCTTGGTTTGAAGAAATTCTCAGGTAGCGCAGTTCCTCGAGTAGCGCTCTTTCATGCTGACCCGCCCAGATCAATATGTCGTCCCTGGCAACATAATTGTCCGCCAACGAGGGACACAATTCCACCCAGGACAACACGTATGCCATCCATTCTCCGCTTCGATGCACATACTCACTCGCCGCAGGTCGCAATGGGTCGTGACCACACTATATATGCCGCCGTCCCGGGCTATGTTCGATTTTACAAGCAAAAGTGGATGCGAACCGAGCGTAAATTTGTTGGCGTTGTCCTCAATCGCGGAGAAAAGCTTCCAAGAGATGAGGCAGCTCTCGGACGTAGCCGATACTGTGGGCTCGTGAATTTGACAGCACTCAAGACTGCGCCATCTCCACCCTTGACGTCGTGATACTTGCTTCTGTTGTCCGCAGGGGTCTGCTCTAGGACACAGCGCTGCGGCGCCGTTGGATACCATTGCTGTAGTAACGAACACATACTATAATTACCATAACCTCTATCGATGTTCGTGAACGTCGCTCTTGGTCTTTCTTTCTTTGTCGACCATCATGTCTTACCAGCTTAGTATCACGGCTTTGAAACCGCACGGTATGTAGAATCCTTGCCAAGTGCGTTTGACTAGTGAGGAATGCCTCCGCACACCAGAGATTCCCTCGGAAGACACAATCATTGCCCTTGGAAGAGAGCTTCTCGATTCCACGGTGGCATGGAAGAAAGGGAAAACCTTTGCAAAGGGCAAAGTCCTCACTTTATCCCGTTTCAAGGGACCCGCAGACGGGGCTCCTTGGCACTGTCGGGTCAGTGAACACACAAAGGAGGATGCTACCTTTGACGAATTCTGGGGCATACTTGGAGTGAACAAAGCAGAGAAAGAGAAAGAGTGGGATATTCCTTCGTGTCGTTTGTCTTTATCTATATGGCTTACTGTGCCACTAGGTTCATTGGGGCCATTAAGAAGGTTGCTCAAGTGAAACGTTTATCCGAAACGCAATCAATCTGGACTCTCTACTACACATTTCCACCCCCTGTCTCCCCGCGTGTCTTTACCGTGCTCCAGACTGTTCACTTGGTCGAGTCTTCTCCAAAGTCAGGGTAAGTCATCCTTCTATGGAGCCTTTCGATCGCTTTCCATGGTACGGACACAGACTCGTTGTTTCCATCCCCGTCGACTTGTCTGCAAACGAGGAACTTGCGAAGATAGAAGAGAAGGGTACGAAGGGAAGATATGTCTCCGTGGAGCGCCTCCTTGAACTAGAAGATGGAAAAGTGGAGTGGCGAATGGCGACTTCCAGCACCCCAGGTGGCATCATTCCCTCCTTTATCTCCGAGAGCAGTTTGCCTGGCCAGATAGCAGCAGTATGCGTGTCCTTTCGTGACCACTGCCACACTACTCACTTTGACTACAGGATGTCCCACATTTTCTCAAGTGGTTCCACACCGTGCGCGAGAAAGGGGATAATTAACACCCTAGCCATGTTGCATAACTTTATTCAACTAAACACAGTTTCGTCATTAACCCGTCGTATACCCTGTGGGTCCTTTACGCGAGCTCGAGATATCTTTCCACTAGAGGACAATCAGAGGTGCACTTATTATGCGATGCATCACCTTTACCTTCCCAGTTGGTCACCGCTTGGTTCCACAGATGCACCTCATGCTCTCTCGTCCCACCATAGTGTTCGACGAACTCGTCGCCGAAAACCTCGCGAGCGATACTGCCCTGTTCCATCATCTTTGTAGTCGCTGCTTCCAGCGAACATGGCAGCATGACAACCTACTCGGGTCGTGCATGAGATTGGTGAGTCATCAAACCAATAACTATCGAGCACTTGCCCCTTTCCGGGAGGATTCGCCCTGAAATGCGCTCACTGGTGGTGTTGTCAATTTCATTTGCCTTTCAATACCTCTCAAGCCCAATTTAAAGATAGCACTGAGGGTGAAGTATGGGTTCATGTCTGCTCCTGGTACCCGGACTTCGAATCTTGTTGCCGCTGGTGGGACTGAAGGGGGTGACATGATGCGGACTGAACACCCTCGGGAGTCATAACCATATGTTACGGCGTTGGGGGCCCAGAACGCCTCTCCCCCAACTAGGCGTTTATACCCATTGATGGTAGGGACAAGCTATATTGGTTATGAAGCATTTTCCCGATTAACAACAGTGTACAAGCTTACCATTGGCATCACTGAGAATGGAATATCAGTCAATCTTACCAACCCCAATAACAAAACCCAAACTTACCATCCGGCAGTCCATCTAACAATCCTGCCAGGAATTGCTCTCCGTGCAGCGAGACGAATTTAGTATCTTCAAAAGCAGCATCTGGGCGCCCGTTGGGATGCTGAGGATTCGAATATGCAAAGACATTTAACCCGGATAGATCTTGGAGCGAAACATGAGTATGACTCCAGGGTAATGAGCTCGTTTGTTTGAGATATGCATCCTGATTGGTGGCTCACCCGCTACATCCAGGCAACTGACTACATGTCATGACGAAGATCTTGTGAGGTCAGTGACAAACCACTTACATTTCCCCAAGGCTTCGCCATAAAACTCGGAATAACCCCATGCTTCATCCCGATGCTCTTCGCCAAGAACTTGAACAGTATAGCATTGTCAGCCATTCGTAAAGCTGACGTGTAGGCTAAGGCAGTCTCTAGCACTCCCGGGCCAGTTTCCGTATCTGCGATGGGTGAGCACTTGTAATAGCTGTTGAGAGCTGCGCCACTACGTACGATGACCCTCTATTTCGATCCGGAACTTGATGCTTTCGTCAAACAATTCGTTGAAGAACACCTGATTCAGCTGGGTGCGGAGAAGGGAGTATCCATGCACTTTTGATCGTTACTCATTTAGGCTACTGTTCGAAGTTAGGACTGAATGAAACCAACTGACTTCCGGGAGTGAGTGGCTGAAGCCCAGAGAACTTTTTCTGAGCAGCAGACTCGGCCGTCTCTGTAATTACATGTCAACACAAAGTGCGCTTTTCCCATGATGTTTACCTTTGAAGTTGAAATACTACCCTGCATAAATACAGCACCCGTGAGTTTGTGGGGAGGCTCACCTCGTACTCGACACCCGCGATACACTTTAGACCCATTTCCAAAGCACGCTCGCATGTTAAACGGAGGACACCACGCGGGTCAACGCATAAGGGCTTTAACGAAACTGGGTCCAAAAAGGAGACAAGAAAGAAGGGCGCGTTGTTTTCCCATGGAATCCTACGGTAGGTTGAAAGGTCCACTTGAGCCAGAACATCTCGATAGCCATTTTCTCGGTTGGAGATTGCGAGTTCACGCGTGTAAACTGCATCATGCATATCCCAACCACTGTGTGTTAAACACGTCGTGTCAAAGATAGCTCAATAGTTCATGAAAAGAGAAACACTTGACTGACAAGATGACACTGCAAAATCCAAAACCACCTAAAGATACAGCACTCAGGAACTTGGCCTTCGACTGCGAGTCCTTAGTCGACGAGAGCGATGATTTCAATCATGCTCACCATATATTTTCCTCGCAGAATACCGTCAACTGGGCCAAGGTGTTAAGAATCTCGACATGCCACGAAGCAGCAGAAGCGAATATTCACCATCTATCCCTGTGCAACAAGATTCAACCAAAAGTAGTTCAAATCGAGGGCTGCGACCGACCTGCCACTTTAATCTTGGTATCATTTTGCAAAATATGTTCAAGGTCCTCGAATGACTTGGGTACAAGAGTTGTGTTCGAGATATCGGCCATGAAGGTATAAACGGGATTTGTGTTTGGTTTACTGTAAGGAACTCCGGCCTTGGACATCTGCGGAATAGATGGGTTATCGCCATCGCATAACTTTGCCAATCCCTGCTCAAGTTTCTTGTCTATCTTTTATCGAATCTCATCAGCTCCTCGTGGGTTCAGGTACGGCTAAATCATCCCCTACGACGTCCTCTGAAAGCAATCGGATACACAGACGATGGCTCTGTCCGCCTTTACAGTCTAGACACGCTCAAAGTCCTCAAAGCGATACGAGGCTTGGCACCGGTCTCCTCCGTTTCTTTCCACTCCCAGCTTCCCGCTGCTCACCTTTGGGTTGCATCTGGCCGACAGGTGAGGCACATGAACATTGTCATGTTCCTGCTCTTCACAGGGCTCATGCGGTGTTACCCAAGGCGCTTCAATTTTCTTTGAGGACGGACAAGCTTATCTTGATGTCTTCGGACGCCCTGCAGACGCTGGACCTAGGTATCGACGACGACAATTTAGGCGAAGTGAGGTTTAGCACTCGGAAGTTCGAGCTAGGTGGGCTGACTGCATCAACTAGCTCTCCATAAACGTGAGAGGGACCAAGATGGCGTTTTGTACGGACTCTGGTTCGGTAGGGGTTGTTGATTTGCAAACCAATGAAATCACGCGAATGAAACAAAATCATAACAATGTAAGTGCATCGTTCGTCTGAGGTCAATTCTTCATTCTTATTTCTAGGTGTGCGGTTCAGTCCGATTTATCCCAGATCGCCCAAGTGAACTTGTCAGTGGAGGGTATGATTATGCCATGCTGCATTATGACTTCATTCAAGGAAGCATACTTTCTCGGGATGACTTGAGTTAGTTCTCAATATCACCGCATCCAGCAATGTACTGATTCCTGGTGCTCAGCGGCGGCTCCTCCATCTTCCGGGGTTTCTTTGTCCCCGCCATTCATACTCTCTCTATCAATATCATCAACTGGGATAATAGGTGCAGGCACGGCCGATGGGCGCCTGTATATTGGTACCGGCGGCGAAAAATCATCGGAAGCCTCGGGTGGTCGACAAAGACGACAACGCAAATGGAAGGGACTAAAAATGGACGGCAGAATCGTCGCAGATGTCGCAGAGGGCCCTATTGTTGCCCTGTAGGTCTATTGCCACATTACCCTGAGGGATATTCATCCCATTCGCAGAGCCTTCACTGAGCCGCGAGAGTTGCTGACCTGCACACTCCTCGGTAAGGTCACTCACTACCGAATCTGCGGGTCAGCTGCAGGTGGTACACTGAAATTGGAAACCCAATGGATAGGCGAAAGCAAGGACAGCTACAAGGTGAATTCGATCGCATGTTCAGGGGAGTCGATCATCATAGGAGGATTCCAAAAAGATGGAACAGGTGTCATTGAAGTATGGTCTACTTGCTGAGAGTGGTGTGCTGTAATTGAAGTGTCGAGTGAAAAATGATCTTGGGAAGAAAATATCACTGCCGATTCTTTTCCTCAAGTTCTGCAATCCGCCGAAGGTGAGATTCCCTCTCCATCTTAAGCCTCTCCAAATACTTTTCGTCCGAAATGTGTTGGCCAAACATCGAAAGTATGCGATCCATTGGCGAGCAGGAGGCAGGTGGTTCAACTAGAGTGGGTTGCATTACAACGGGCGTGGAAAATTCTGCCGGTGAACCTTGACCAGCGTCAACGGAGCTATGTATCTTGTGTTGAGTTGGAGCGGCCGAGTTTGCAGAGACATAACGTATTCGGGAAATGTTGAACTCGTTGAAACACCACTGAAGAAGTGTACACATTAGTGCACCCGTTGTGAAGCCGGGTGCGAGACCACGTCTGCCCCCTAAAGTATACGATGATGATGAGAAGATCAGACAACAGCTTGAGATGAGCTGGCGCACGTTTCCATGCGTTAAGGATGCCACCCGCCAGGCCGCCACTTATCCCAGAGTCAAGCAAACGGGATGTCCGGATGTCTGCCCAAGACAGGGAAACCGTCTCCTCCGATATTGGACTGCCAACGGGGTGAAATAACCTTTGTCTATGCAGTTGATATTGCCTTCCGGGAAGCGTCAATACCAGGACAGGGCTAACCACGTATTCCCGTATGCCTGCCGAGACAGAAGGTCAATCAATCACAGCGCGAAGTCTCCAGTTTGGAACGCAACTGAAAAATGTCGCGGCGACAATTCCACTATTCACAGCAGAGTAAAGGAGGAATTTGGTCGGTGCACCATGCATAAGGCCACCATAAAGCCCGGCAGCCACTCCACTGAGAGATGCTGGAGAGCAGGAGGTTAGAGTGCATGCTTGGTGCTTGTACGCTGGCGCAAGGGACGAACTCGCATGTTACGGCGATGCCTTTGAGGACTGTCTGCGGTGCTGATGGGTCCATGTCGCGAGTAAGTCGAATTACATGGAGATTCCAACAGTTTTGTCGGTCGACCCCCAGCTGGGAGGTTACCGGTCGTGGCCAAGGTTTGACTCGGAGTAATTGCGAGTCTCCCCACTAATGCACTCGTCACGTCTTCCCGAAGGCCACACCGACTTTACTCTGGTGCCGCTCATGCCAGCACCTCGACCAGAATACCATGCTTGACGCCACGGCGCTCTGCAGCAATGGTTGCCACCACCACCGTTGTATTCTTGTGGTACCTTTCAAGCAACCTTGTCTATAATGATGCAGTGCATATTCTGCCCTCCCAAGTCAGTTCCGCGCATTCAAAGCGCGTCAACAGCACTGGATTAGATGAGGACGGAGCCCTCTGTGCAGTGGTTTGGGGTTCTAACAAGTAAGGTGCATCGCGAAGTAGCTGTGCTGGACCTTTATCCTGATCGCTAGGTCAAACCTCATTGATCCACCATCACCTGGAATTGAGACGTTCAAAATCCCTGTTAATACAAAGTGGCTGGAGAACGTAGCGCTGCGAGATATGGCTCTCCATGAAAGGCATGCGGCGTGTGTTGATGCTCCAGGTGATGTCTTTCAGTGGGGTGATGGGTTTTTCGGCTCGAAATCAGACACAATGACACCAAAAGCGACTCTTCGTGGCAAGGTAGAGAGCATGCCTCCCCAAGTTCGAAGCGTCCATGTTCACTGCTTGTACTTTACAGAATATCATCAAGGTACAACTGACAGAGTCTCGTGTATACGCGCTCTCAGCCTCCGGGAGAATTTATGTTTTCGCGGCAAATAAGGAACGCCAAAAGCTATCCATACTACAGACAACTTCCAGAACGCCTTGGTGGGTATCTGGTTGGATTGGGCGAGAACAAGAAACCATAGATTTTGTTGAGATCTTCCCAAAGGAGAAGCTGGACCGGGGTGAAACGTCGGTCTCATTATCGCGACAAATTTCAGGTAGCTCATTGCTTTCTTTAGCTTCATCTCCATAGTTGCAGGTAGCAACCACCTTTTAGCGCTGACGTCAGAAGGATGCACATACGTGCACCCTGTAAACAAAGACGCGAACTCGCATGGACAACTAGGACTGCGAAAAAACAAAATCCCCGCACCTTCGAGCTTAGTGGACGCCGCAGACCGTTCACGTATCACTGTCGAGCTTGTTCCACGATCAGTAGTGGACCCATATGCAAAGACATCCCTGTCTCCTCGAGAGTCTGCTCCTCCAACTATTGCGACTCAGCATCTGAATGTGATTGATGATCATCACATTAGATTTAGTGATACTTTGTTTGAGATACCGTTCTTGAGGGGTATCAAGGTTTCCCAGGTTGTAGCTGGGGGTCGGAGCAGCTTTGTGAATACCAGTTCGGGTAGGGTATTTGGTTGGGGTGCAAATGAACACGGGCACGTCACAGTTGATCTTTGGCTTCCTCCATTACTTACTGGCGATCAGACAAGTTGGCCTTGGATCAGACATATATTTGGACACGATAATTGCCCCGACGGAAATTGACGTGACCAGGAATATTCCAGTTTTCACGGAATCAAGATGTCTTGATGTAATTGCTGGTTAGCTGATGAATGCTTTTGCTAGTCTATCACGAAGTGAGGCACGAGTGAAGAGTTAGAGTTAAGTCTTTGAGTGAGCAGCAAGATGTGGCATTGCTTCTTGCCATCATGCCACCACCACCACTGCTGCACTCTACTATGGTGTCCAGGACATCTTGACTTTCTGTCTCACTCATTGAGTCTTTTCTGTTGTTTCTCCTTTAAGAGTGTCCTGGTCACCTTTCCTTTCCTTTCCAACTGATTCACAGTTCTTTGCAGTCCAAACTGGTTCCCCTCAGTCATGCCTTGCACCCCCCAAGATCCTATGCTCGAAGTTGAGCCTGATTTCACAGGACAACCATACCAGGTACTGCATGACATCATCATCACCAATAGTGTGGGCATCAATGATGAAAACACCGCTGAACAACTTGACTGCACTTGTTGTCTGGCTATGTGGCAACAACAGGTGGAGGAGGATGAGCTTGCAGCTGAAGCAGCTTGGGCTGATCAGCAGGATCATGAGGATTGTGAATGAGAGCAGCAGGAAGCTGAGGCCAAGGCTGAGAAGCGCAAAAAGGAGAAGAAGAAACCTAAGATGAACTCCTTCAACATTGATAGCATGATTTGTGACTCCCTCCTCCCTCATCATTCACAGTTTTCTCTGCAGAAGCTCAAGTCCTTTGAGTTTGTTGAACTATTCTACTTCACCCCTGAAGGATGTGCCATCATGGCTGATGAGAACAAATCCACAGCAAGTGGCACCTATGCCTTCACAGATGAGGGCCAATTTCTCTCTTTAAAATCCACAGCATCATGCAAACCTTCACCCAAAGCACTTCATGACCATGATCTATCCTGGCGGCAGTTCAACATGGGAAAGAACAATTTCCTCCTTCACATCCAGTGCTCAGGTTGGCCAGAGGAGTATCAGTGGTCCCTTGCCACCTTTTTCATGAACATTGTCATGAATGAATACCAATCATACCCACATGGAGAGATGATTCTATTGTGGTATGCTTCCCAAGTCTGTTGCAACTGGCATGATGCACTGGTGAATGATGAAGGTTTCAACATCACACTTTTCAATGACATCTTGCTTCAGGCGATCACAGATAGATTCTGGGTCAATGCACATACTGAGGGCCTAAAACAGGTGTGTATGTCTTTTATGTTGGTTTTGAATGGCATCCTCATGGATGTTTTTGCATTGCCTTGCGCTTGCCTTGCTTTCTTGGTGCTGCCAGTTCTACACAGTGGCTCAATCACCATCACCACTGCCTCTTGCCACTCATCACAGTTCCTCCCCCCCCTTCCTTTTTCCACATGCCACTGCCACTGCCTATCGGTTTTCTCACCACTGCCACCATTTGCTCTTTCGCTTGCCACTTGCCATGGCTGCATGTGGCTTTCACGTGCCCCTCCTACACATAATGATCAAAATTTTCATTATTCACCTTGTCTCTCTCATCTTCACTCTATAGCTGGAACATGCCAGTTCTTTGGTCCAGCGACAAACCCAGGAACATCCTTGATGGTCAGCCTATCCCCAGTGATCATGTCATTGCTCCTGTTCTCAGTCCCCTTCATGTGGTGTATCACCCCAGACACAGTTGAAGAAGGAGCACTCATCTTCCCCTCAGGCATGGCGGTCACAGCAGGGGGCATGCCAAGGTCGCTCCTTTCAAGCCACAACCACACTTACAGTAGGCAACAAAACTGTTGCAATGTTGGCAACATTTTGATTGTTAAGCTAATAACTCAAGAACCACTAAAGGCAAACCTCCTAAACCTACCCATAGCAGAAAGCCATAATCAAGGGCTTTCCAAAAATATATACATTGCTTATGTAATTCATTCTATATCAGGAGATATTCACCAATCAAGCAAGGGTACTCATTGCAACAGTTTTGTTGCTGATATCAAGGGTATCTAAATTAGTATGAAGTATATCCTCCTTTGGCTTTAATCACCTCCTGAATCCTTCTAGGCATACTCTCAATCAACTCCTGACACTAATCCTATCCCACTCTGCCTGTACATGCTCCCACAACTCCAAAACCCCCTTAGGTGACTCAGGATACTCTGCTAGCCTTCTTTTGAGAAGAAACCATAGGTGTTCTATGGGGTTGAGGTCTGGAGACTGAGCAGGCCACACCATGACCTCAAATCCATTGTCAGCAAACCACTCCTTGGCTCTCCTGCTGGTATGCTTGGGGTCATTATCCTGCTGAAAGATAATGTCCTCTGGAGTTTTTCCATAATACTGAAGGGTTTGTTGGAGTTCATCCTCCATGATCTGCACATAAAGATTAGCATCCATCTTACCATCAATCTTGCAAGCCATTCCAACTCCTTCCCAGGTCATACAACCCCATATCATCACTGATCCTCCTCCAAACTTCACTGTACCTTCCACCAGCCTATCACTTAGGCCCTCTTCTGCCTTTTTCCACACCCATTTCCTTCCATCTGACCCAATGTGATTGATTTTGGTCTCATCTGACCATATGACATGCTTCCAGTCCTCCACAGTCCAATCCTGATGGCTTAAAGCAAAGTCCATTCTTGCCCTCCTATGATGCATAGAGAGAAGGGGGCATTTCTTCTTCACCACAGCCTTCATACCAGCCTTCCTGAGGTGATGACGAATGGTTTGGGGGGAGATGGGATGGTTCTTGATGTCCTGAAGAGTTTTGGTAACCTGGACAGCATTTTCAGCCTTCCCAGTACCAATAAGACAAATGACATGGCACATGTCAGTGGGAGTTATGAGGGATGGGCAACCACCAGAGGCTTTGAGTAGGTCTGGACAGTGTTTGGAGCGAAGTCTACTAATGGTAGAGTGGTTGAGACCAGTAGAATGTGAGATCTGGCAAGTGGATTGACCCATTTCCAGGCAGGAGATGATTTGGTTGGTTTGTTCAATAGAAAGGGATTTCATGATGGAAGTAATGGAAAAAGCGATGGTGTTTTGATGTGTTTGCACAATGTTGAACTTCTTATGCATCACATGACCCATTGCTTATGTAATACTCAGCCACAACATATGATTCTAACATTTTATAGGGTCAGCAACAAAACTGTTGCAATGAGTACCCTTGCTTGATTGGTGAATATCTCCTGATATAGAATGAATTACATAAGCAATGTATATATTTTTGGAAAGCCCTTGATTATGGCTTTCTGCTATGGGTAGGTTTAGGAGGTTTTCCTGTAGTGGTTCTTGAGTTATTAGCTTAACAATCAAAATATTGCCAACATTGCAACGGTTTTGTTGCCCACTGTATGGCCTGCCTCTTGTGCCTTGGGCACTTCCCTCACAATGTCCCAAAAATGCAAAAGTGAGCTGCTCTGGAACAGGCACACCTCCACTCACTGTCATTGCAATAGCAAAGGATGTCTTGTCAACAGCCAAGGACTTCAAGTGTGTTTCAACTGACAACAGAACAAATGCAGCAGCACATCAAAGGACCATCTCTATGAATGTTCCAGCTGTGGAGCCATGGACCACAGCACTCAGGCTTGCCCTCAAGCAGAGAAGGCTTAGGCCTCTCACACCTTACAATCACCTCACATGGCACAATTTTCTTATGAGTACAAAACTTATTTCCAAATATCCTAATATTCACCTGTCACTACAATTTGGTTTCCTGGGCAGTAATCCACCTATCACTACCTCATACTGCCCCCCTAATAGCCCCTCCATTCTTGAGCACACTAATGTCTTTCAAACCATTCTGTCTCGTGAGTTTGAAACTGGGCACTATCTTGGCCCAGCCACATGCACAGAATTGGAAAGTCTCATTGGACTGTTTCAAACCTCTCCCCTCTCCATTATTCCCAAACCAGGGAAACCAGGTAAATACAGAATTGTACAAAATCTATCATTACCCCACATTCCGCATCCTTCATATGGCATCCCATTGATCAACTCCACCATCAACTCTGTTATGACCAAAGGAGTAATCCTATCAGAACATTCCACAAGCAGTTCACTACAAGTTGCAGTGCTACACAAAGCACTGGCAAAGGTTTATAGAGTTTAGCAAAGACCTTAGTCTCTCAACTGTTTCCAGCGATCAAGACAAGTGGTTAAAGCTAAGGGATCTTAGCCCAAACCACAAGCCTTTATATATTGTACAAGATGGCACACAGACCAAGCTGTGCATGTGATAAACTACTATACATGGTTAGACTAAGAAGCCAATGGCGATCAAAAAGAAGAGAAGCAAACGGAGATTAAATACATGAGGTATGATGTCATAGTCTAGATTGATGATGTCATGGGCCAGTCTGGACCATTACATCATAGGCTCTGTCTAGACTCTGATCACATGTACAATCCCACAATCATGTGTACTAAGTCACATGACCTTTGAAAGGAGAAGTCTGAAAGCATGGAAATAATATACAGTGGCTCAAAAAACTGTCCGCATGTTTGCATGTTTTACATTAAATATCACTCAATGCAATAACCCCTGATCCTAACCCTAGGCAGTGGGTGTATGAAATATGGTACCTGCTCTTGGCCTTCTATTGGCCCAGGAATCAGGTAATATGGATAAGGTTTGATGGAATGTCAGCTATTTTAAAATGACAGGTCATGCAGACAGTTTTTTGACTTTAAGTTTTGATCACATATATTAGACCCTAGATGCTGTAATATCATTACATACATCCATAAAGGGTCCTATTATGTCACCTTTATGTAACTGAGTGTCAGCCAACATATATAAACCCCATCCTCCTATGTTTATTTTCTCACCATCACCATGAAATCCATTTCCACCTCTCTAAGACAAAATATTATCTCTCTCTCCTCTCTTGGCCTTTCAACTAGGAAGATTGCCTCCCAGACTGGCCTAGGGAAGTCTACTGTGGCTAGGGTACTCCAAGAGATCCAACCTGACAAGGAGAAGCTTCATGCTGGCTGACCTTCTAAGCTTACTCCTACCAACAAATGTGCTATTGTCCAGCAAATCATTACTGGCAAGGCCAAAAATGCAGTCCAGGCTACAAATTTCATCAATTCCATCATTGAACCTCCCATACCCTCACATACAGTGAGAAAAGACCTCAAGGAGGGTGCATTTAAAGGCTGTGATGAAGAAGAAGAAATGTCTTCTTCCAATCAGCCCTAGAAAAAGATGATTTGCCTTTGCTCTCAAGTATCAATAAGGACTGGAAGAGGATTATTTGGTTGGATGAGATCAAAATAAATAGAATTGGGTCAGATGAACAGGAGTATATGTGTGGAAAAAGAAGAGAGAGAGCCTAACTGCCAGAGAGGTTAAAGGTATAGTCAAGTTTGAAGCAAGTTTCCTAATCATATAGGGTTCAATGGAGTGGGGGCTTTAAGTGAGGTTGAGGGAAGGATGGATGGTGAACAGTATGTGTAAATTCTAGAGGAAGAATTGCTATAACACATGGAGAAATCTGGAATTTCTCAACATGATATCATTTTTCAGCAGAATAATGATTCCAAACATACCTCCAAAAGAGCCCAGAATTGGTTTGAGGAGCAAGGAATCAAGCTTCTGGATTGGCCTGCACAATCTCCAGACCTCAACCCCATTGAACACACTTGGAATCACCTCAAAAGATGTCTCTCAGCTTATAATAGTGCTCCTACAGGAGTTCATCAATTATGGGAAAGGGTGGTGGTAGAGTGGGGGAAGATTTCTGTGGAACAGTGTCACAAATGGATAGAAAGCATGCCTAGAAGAGTTGAAGCAGTTATCAAGGCCAAGGGAGCTCATACCAAATACTAGATAGTTGGATTTTTGGAAAGTCAAAAAACTGTCTGCATAACCTGTCATTTTAAAATAGCTGGCATTTCATCAAACCTTATCCATATTACCTCATTCCTGGGCCAATAGAAGGATGAGGGCAGGTACCATATTTCATACACCCACTTCCCAGGGTTAGGATCAGGGGTTATTCCATTGAGTGATATTTAATGTAAAAAATGCAAACATGTGGACAGTTTTTTGAGCCACTGTAAATCCATCACCCTTTCACAGTCAAAACAGGAGAAATACCTCTGTGCAATCACAGACTGGGAGGTGCAGAAAACTCACACACTTTACGATGTTCAGAAGATCTATGGAAAACTGCTACACACATCACTGGCAGTCCCTGCTGGCCATGCCTACCTCACCTCCCTCGAAGCTATGCTTCCCATCTTCGATTCTTGTCCTTTCGTGCCACATTACCCCCCCAAGGAATGTGCTACTGATCTTCGATGGTGGACAGCTACTCTCCATTCTTCAGGCCTCATCAGAACCATTCCTGGCCCATGTGAGGTCCTCAATCCCTGGGCATACTCAGATGCTAGCTCTGGTGTTGAAATTGCTGTGTGGATCGATGGCAAGTGGTGTGCCTGGAAACTTCTCCCAGGTTGGAAACAAGATGGCTGTTGTTACGCTGATAGCGCACAATAACTAGCAGCGAGCACTTGACTAGGGGCTCGAGCCTATTTAGGAAAATGGCCGACTCACGTAGGCGACGCTATCAGGCTTCTGCTGAGCAAGTGTCTTGAGATGTCGAGTGGTGGCGACCAGTCGAGATCGAGTAGAGACTTATCGGCTCAATCGGCAGATGAAGGGTATAATGCTAGATTACTATGCACTTGGTAGATGCGTAGAATTAGCTAAAGAGTCTGTACTTCTCTAAGTACTCGTATATATATTACTGGGTATCGTGCACAGACCGAGCTGTGCGTGGCAGCGAAGGGCAAAGGGCTATGAGTCTGTCCGAGTCATAGCGGCGAATGAAGAAGCGGCAAAGTGCCGGTAACGAGGGAGCGAAGCTCCGGGTAAGGTGGCGACATCGTCAGCGAATGAGAAGTGCTGAACATGAAGTGACGATGTCCATGAGGCTGGCCCCACAGGGCGAAGGGTGCGCGAACAGCGGAGCCCTTGGATACGGGTCTCGACGTGAAGGTAAGGACGCGTCGTAATCTAATCACGTGCTAGTCACGTGATGCAAGAAATGTCATTGGTCAAATAAAGAGGGACGCGACAGCTCAACTGAAGGGTCCGGCCCGACGGGGCGACGAGACAGGGGCTATCTCAGTGTAGCGTCACTGAGACTCGCAGAACGACCGGGGAAGTGGATAACGTCCACTAGGCGACTAAGGAGCGGGCGATGGGCGGCATCGCAAGATGGCGGGGGCGGCGGGGACGCGTGAGCGTGGGAAAACGAGTGGCGGGGTATGCTTAGGGGTAAAACTGTAACAGCTGTGATATCGCATGGGCTGAGGCAGTCGGTTTTGAATTTCTCGCAGGTTATACAGGCCTCCTCTTCCCAGGCCACCCATGCATCAAACTCTTTGGTGACAATCATGGAGTTGTTGAGGGATGGTGGAAGGGCTGCAGTCAGAGCAAAGCTGTCAACACTGTCTTCAAATGAGTTCATTCAATTTCTGAACAGCACAGGTGTACCTTTCTCACCTGGTACGTTCCCAGCAAGCACAACCTGGCTGACGGCCCATCCAGGGGCATCTTCCCTCCACTTGCACTTCTCCTCCCCCCCATTCCCATTCCCATCACTCTCAAAGAATTCATCACTGACTTTGACGTGTCCCAACCTGGCAGCCTTTCTCCTGCTGCAAGCATTGTGGTTCACCCATCCTCCCAGTCCTCTCACCAAGATGATCACTCCCAGTCCTCTCACCAAGATGATCACTTCCATGCCTTCATCAACCACGTACTCGAGCGACAAGGGGAAGAGCTCTTCCAAACAGCACAAACCTACCTATCCAGCTGATTTGACCCCCCTCTCATTTGCACTTCACCCACACTGCCCTGCCAAGGACAGGCTTTTCTTGTGGGTACCTGCCTGCTGTCACACCCTCTCACTCAATTCACCTCTGGTTGAGTTTTCTTGCATCCAAGATGTTATGATCCATGCATGGGCAACTAGTGTTATAATCATAACATTTATTCGTACACTTTAAACTTCGGACTTAATCGTTTTGATCAAACTTCACTTTCAAAGGTCACGTGACATAGTGCACATGATCGTGGGAACTTACATGTGATTCCCTGCTGACTAAGCATATGATGTCATGGCCCAGACCAGGCCTAGACTCTATGACGTCATGACACATGTATTTAATCTCTGTTTACTTCTCTTCCTTTTGATCCCCACGCCTCATGTGATTAATCACTGTGGCGCTTCTCTTCTTTAGTCTAGCCATGTATAGTAGTTCATCTCATGCACAGCATGGTCTGTGCGCATCTCTGTATAATATATAAAGGCTCGTGGTTAGACTAGGATTCCCTAGTTTTAACCACTTGTCTATTCGCTGGCAACAGTTGAGGATTAAGTTGAAGCTCCTTGATTACATCTTGCCTGTGCTTTGTGTAGCACAGCAACTGTCGTTGGACCGCCTGTGGCAGGGTACTACGTGCTAGCATTCGACTGCATGTTGCCTTCGCAACAACTAGTACATGTGAATCATACAGGTCAGGTCTCCTTGTCTTTCACGTCTGGTGTGATGCTAGGGCCATTCCTGAGTCTCAATGCGCTCCTGCCCCCTCAGACCTCATCACATACAGTGGCTCAAAAAACTGTCTGCATGTTTGCATGTTTTACATTAAATATCACTCAATGCAATAACCCCTGATCCTAACCCTAGGTGGTGGGTGTATGAAATAAGGTACCTGCTCTTGGCCTTCTATTGGCCCAGGAATCAGGTAATATGGATAAGGTTTGATGGAATGTCAGCTATTTTAAAATGACAGGTCATGCAGACAGTTTTTTGACTTTACAAAAATCCAACTATCTAGTATTTGGTATGAGCTCCCTTGGCCTTGATAACTGCTTCAACTCTTCTAGGCATGCTTTCTATCCATTTGTGACACTGTTCCACAGAAATATTCCCCCACTCTACCACCACCCTTTCCCATAATTGATGAACTCCTGTAGGAGCACTATTATAAGCTGAGAGACATCTTTTGAGGTGATTCCAAGTGTGTTCAATGGGGTTGAGGTCTGGAGATTGTGCAGGCCAATCCAGAAGCTTGATTCCTTGCTCCTCAAACCAATTCTGGGCTCTTTTGGAGGTATGTTTGGGATCATTATTCTGCTGAAAAATGATATCATGTTGAGAAATTCCAGATTTCTCCATGTGTTATAGCAATTCTTCCTCTAGAATTTACACATACTGTTCACCATCCATCCTCCCCTCAACCTCACTTAAAGCCCCCACTCCATTGAACCCTATACCATTAGGAAACTTGCTCCAAACTTGACTGTACCTTTAACCTCTCTGGCAGTTAGGCTCTCTCTCTTCTTTTTCCACACATACACTCCTGTCCATCTGACCCAATTCTATTTATTTTGGTCTCATCCAACCAAATAATCCTCTTCCAGTCCTTATTGATACTTGAGAGCAAAGGCAAATCATCTTTTTCTAGGGCTGATTGGAAGAAGACATTTCTTCTTCTTCATCACAGCCTTTAAATGCACCCTCCTTGAGGTCTTTTCTCACTGTATGTGAGGGTATGGGAGGTTCAATGATGGAATTGATGAAATTTGTAGCCTGGACTGCATTTTTGGCCTTGCCAGTAATGATTTGCTGGACAATAGCACATTTGTTGGTAGGAGTAAGCTTAGAAGGACAGCCAGCATGAAGCTTCTCCTTGTCAGGTTGGATCTCTTGGAGTACCCTAGCCACAGTAGACTTCCCTAGGCCAGTCTGGGAGGCAATCTTCCTAGTTGAAAGGCCAAGAGAGGAGAGAGAGATAATATTTTGTCTTAGAGAGGTGGAAATGGATTTCATGGTGATGGTGAGAAAATAAACATGGGAGGATGGGGTTTTTATATGTTGGCTGACACTCAGTTACATAAAGGTGACATAATAGGACCCTTGATGTATGTATGTAATGATATTACAGCATCTAAGGTCTAATATATGTGATCAAAACTTAAAGTCAAAAAACTGTCCACATGACCTGTCATTTTAAAATAGCTGACATTCCATCAAACCTTATCTATATTACCTGATTACTGGGCCAATAGAATGCCAAGAGTGGGTACCATATTTCATACACCCACTGCCTAGGGTTAGGATCAGGGGTTATTGTGTTGAGTGATATTTAATGTAAAACATGCAAACATGCGGACAGTTTTTTGAGCCACTGTACCTCACAGGCCTGTACTCATGAAAGACTATCTCCAATTATATCTCAGGTGTTCAGGCTTGGCACATTTTCCATGGTCAATCTTGGTCCCTCAATGATCTCGAAATCAACACACTACTCAAGGCAGCAGATTGTCTCGCACCAGCAACCTTGCATCAGAAGAAGTGTTCTCCATATACCATTGATTTCATCACATCTGTGCATGGACAACTTGACCTGAATGTTCCTCTCGACACTTCCATGTTCAGTTGTCTCACTGCTGGTTTCTATTTCATTGCACACCTGGGTGAGCTCACCATTCCCACTCTCCAAGCCTTCAACCCAGTGCAACATGTCAAATGCTCTGATGTTCGGATTGTGTTACGCTGAAGCGCACAACAAGCTAGCAAGTGAGCACTTATAGGGGCTCAGGCCTAATGAGAAAGCAGGCCGACTCACGTAACGACACTATTGGGTGTCTTGCAAAGCAAGTGTCAGGAGATATCGAAAGGTGAATGCCTGTCAAGATCAACCAGACTCTTATTGGCTTTATCAGCAAGAGGAATGGGTATAATGCTAGATTACTATGCACTTGGTAGATGCGTAGAATTAGCTAGGGAAGCCGTACTATGCTAAGTACGCTGGTATATATACAAATAGATACTTGTGCACAGACCGAGCTGTGCATGGCAGCGAGGGCAAGGGGTTATGAGTCGATGTGAGTCATAACGGCAAATGGGGAAGCAGCAAAGTGCCGGTAATGAGGGAGCGAAGCTCCGAGTAAGATGGCGACATCGTCAGCGAATGAGAAGAGCAGAAGACGAAGTGACGATGTCCACGAGGTGCGGCCCACAGGGCAAAGGGGACGTGAACGGCGGAGCCCTTGGATACGGGTCTCGACGTGAAGGTAAGGACGCGTCGTAATCTAATCATGTGCTAGTCACGTGATGTAACAAATGTCATTGGTCAAAGAATGAAGGACGCGACAGCTCAACTGAAGGTCCAGCCCGACAGGGCGACAAGACAGGGGCTATCTCAGTGTAGCGACACTGAGACTTGCGGAATGACTGGGGAAGTGGATAACGTCCACTAGGCGACTAGGGAGCGGGCGATGGGCAGCATTGCAAGACGGCGGGGGCGGCGGGAACGCGTGAGCATGGGAAAACGAGTGGCAGGGTATGCTTAGGGGTAAAACTGTAACAGATTGAGCATACTTGCAATGGACTGAAACAGATGGTATTCACTATTCCCCAGACTAAGATGAGTCCCATGGGTAAAGATCTTTCATTTGCTGACCAACATGGACTTTCTGACCCGCGCTCTGCCTTGGACAACCACCTTCATGTCAACAACCTCACTCCTTCATCTCCCCTTTTCACCTACTATTTCAAACCCCCTGGAGTGTACTGCCCTCTTACGAAGCCAAAGTTTATTGCACGCATTGCGGCTGCAGCCAAAGTGGCTGGTCTGGAGCCTCTCCAAGGTCATGGTATTTGTATCGGTGGTACACTCAAGTATCTGCTGCACAACACTCCATTTGAGGTAGTAAAAACCATGGGTCACTGGAGGAGTAATGCATTTCAAGGTAACCTACGCAAGCATGCTCAGATTGTGGCTCCATACACGCAGGCCACACTATTATGAGACAACAATGTTATCAAGTGGCACACAGGGTTCTGCAACTGTTGCAGCTATACACAATAACTGGTGAGTGTAATGAGGATAGCTCAGACCTTAATCTCTCAACTGTTGCCAGCGAATAAGACAAGTGGTTAAAGCTAGGGAATCCTAGCCCAGACCACAAGCCTTTATATATTATAAGAGAATGTGCACAGACCAAGCAGTGCGTGGGACTAATTACTATACATGTACATACAAGAAGAAGTCAGGGTCGACGGTGATTAAATAGAAGTCGACGGTGATCAAAAAGAAGAGAAGCAAACGGAGATTAAATACATGAGGCATGACATCATAGAGTCTGGGCCAGTCTGGACCATGACGTCATATGCTTAGTCATCCTATGGTCACATGTATAATCCCATGATCACGTGCACTGAGTCACGTGACCTTTGAAAGAGAAAAATAATGAAGTCTGAATGCAAAGTCTGTTATAAGAGATACGATTATAACACACACCAGTCCTTCACCAAGAGTTTGTTCATTACACCATGCCAGAGGTCAAGCCCATACACCAGGGTGAGCAGTAGCCTCCTCCTACTTTTCTGAGAATCTGAGTTTCACTCGATGCATCATTGTTCTCCTACCTTTTTGGGGAATTCACAGCTCATCTTGACTCCACAGGTTCGTAGGTCATCAGGAAGCACTGTGCACTTTCACCCATCCACTTCACTCACATCTCATTTATCCACTAGCAAATTCTGTCACTCATTACTTCCGTAGCTACTCACATCTACAGTGAACCTCAAAGAGTGGTCTAATTCTGTCTGAACATCTGTTGTAGGTGGTGACTTGACCTGCTTTGTTGTGGAACGAAATCCCCAAGAATCACTTACTTATATCAACATCTTATCCTGTGGTAATGGTCAATGGGGGGGTCTAGGTAACAGCTCCTTTTCCACTTTTCAAGGTAACCCCATCCGTGTAAAGAACATCAGTGATCTGCGCAAATGTGAGTACAGGTGCCATTGATAGTTGATGTTCTGATGATCACTGTCTAGTCGACGAACAGGAACAGAGGTTATCACCAATTGTCCCGCATGCCATCTCAGTCTCACCTGCCGGTCACATTTTGTTGTCTTTGGATACTGAGTTGCGCGCTGGTCCAGAAGGCTCCGGCCGAGATCTTGTGACTTGGGGCTTTAACCATGATTACCAACTAGGGACTGGAAAGAGGACGAGTCTTAATGTACCCACGACACTAGAGAGACCCGAAGGTGGTCGGTTCATCTTAGCCAGGCGCACTGAGGCGACGGTCAGGGATTTATCAGGAAAAGTCTGGAAGAAAAATGTTGAGGTCGAGCAGTGTGCGGTTGCTGGTTACGGTAATAGTGTCGTTTACTGGAAGATCAGACCGTAAGGCTTTGAGCTCACGGTGCATGCGCGCGTTCATTTCAGTTCGTAGCACGTGATATTCACGTGAGTCCTAAGCACGTTGTATCTCCCTGATCAACTTTTTGGTTCGCCCATCATGACCAGGGAGTTACAAGCGAAAGATCTCCAAGAATGCAAGTACGAATTCATCCTATTAGTTGTACGTGGACCCTGACACACAGCTTGAACAGAAATCTCATACGAGAGATGACAACAATTATTGACCCAGCTGATGACTACCTCACCATCACTGCCGCCGAAGAGCAAATGAAGGTCAACTATACCAAAGCCAAAAAAGAGAACGATGAGGCATACGCCAATCTTAAATGTGTGTGCTACCTTACTACGCAGCTGTGCCCAAGAAACCATAACTCGACAGCTCTCTCTCGTTTGTTGGACGCGGCACGGAAATCATCGACGCGACCATCCAATGTCCCAACGGTGGAACAACATGCTGCGCGATTAAACGAATTCGACGCATCGCGTATATCTCTCGCGAAGGCGATACGGGATGCCGAGAATTCACTGGCGAGCAAGGAAGCGGAGCTCGCTGCACTGAAAGAGACCGCGCGGAAGCTAGAGGAGTCTGATCCAGCCCAGGACCATCAGCGCGAATTGGGCGGCTTGACGTGCGCTCGCGCTGGGACTGACTAATGATAACCTGCTAATGCACTCTCACTTAGGCTACGTCTAAAGATATATAAGGGGATGGGATTTGACCCTATCTTAAGCGAGGACGGGCAAGTGGCGAAGATGCTTATTCGTGAGTAGCCAATTTTGTAGAATTTTGTGCTGGTGCTATAAAGTGTAATCAGGTGGAGAGTCTGGTGATGTTCATTTTGCGATGCCTGATGCAGACGACTTCCAAAAGGCAGAGCTTGCCTGGGGGTTGGCAACTTCATGACCTTGATAGTAATATTTCTGGTTGCATGACAGGTTATCTAATTTCCCTCCACTCCTGTACATCTTATATTTCATTAGTGATTGCAACCGATCTCGGCTGTCTTCTTACTAACAGAGTGTATAAAGGATATAATAATATGAATATGTTGAAAATGGGAGTGGTGTTCGAGCAACAAACATATCTGAATAAATTCAGGGCTGGTGCAAAGCCTACGAAAGCGATTTAGGGCGTCAACAGTGTCACAAGACAGCATGGAACCAACCTGTACTATCGGCTTGACAACCCATACCTTCTTGTCTTTCGACTTTTCACTTATCTCCCGCACTTTAGCTTCAATAGCGTTCTTTTTGATCTTGTGGATGCGAAGATCTTGGTAAATACTCTCGACAAGAAAAGTAAGGCTGGGGGTGGCAAGGTCGGTTATCTTTGCGAGCAATGTGCCCAAGTATGCCTCAGGGAAAGTTGTTTTGGGCGCGGAGTTCGTCGTGCGCTTGAAAGCTGATGGAGCTGCTGTACCAGCCAGAGGTTGGACCGTGCCAGGCAAAGACGGTACAGCGAAAGACGGGTCGATTTGGGAATTCTGTCCTTCCTCAGAAACAATGGATACGAAAGTGAATGGGTCAATAGGATCTGGTGTGTCTGAAAAACAGATCAATTGATTCGGTGACAGGCGCAAAGCAAGGACCCTCACCATTCAGAAGTTGTATGCGGTATACATTGAAAGGATCATATTCACAGTGGGTGATGTACGATTCCCAGAATGGACCTTTCACGAAGGGTGCGAGTGGCACCACCACCTTTCGCTTCTTGTCTGACTGTCTCTCGACGTTTTCGGCTTTCCGTTTCGGTGGGGGCATCGACAGATCCAGGGGTGGGGGTGACAAGTCATCTAGGTCGGGAGGTGTCCGATTCTCATCGTCATCGTCAACTAGCCAGCTGTCCAAATCCGAGTCCGCATCTTCAGCGTCCGGTTCGTCATCCTCACCATCATCTACCACATCATCTGCATCGCCCGGGCCTTCGTCTTCCCATTCTTCCCCACTATCATATCCATAGTCATGGGCCAATACATCACGCTCGAGTGGTGTGCGCGGACCCACAATGCGAGAGTTACGGGTCCACGTACCATAATATCCCGGGCGTGAGTCTCCGTGAAAGATGAGCACTTTGGCTGGGAAGACTTGGTGGTCTCGGAGAACTGAAAGTAAATGACGGACTTGTGTCGGGTCACCTGCGATCTCGGCGTCATTAAGTTGCGACGTTGTATCCCGGACGCTACGAGGGTTATACGTCTTGAGCGAGGACACCCTGTGCGTCCTTAGGCAAAAGCCATTGCTCTGGCGAAGCTCCCCGAAAACCCCCCGCAAACTCGCGGGTGAATCACCTGGGGTAGTCAAAACTGCTATCTCATCGGATAACATCCCAGGATCCGGGATTCCTTGCACCGTTGTGTCATCGTCAACAACGATAGCCTCTTCATGGCTTACGCCGGTCGTCCGATTGCGAGATATCTTCTTGCCCTCCAAGAACCAGTTATACTGTGCGATTTGCGCGTCCTTCTTCAACACGAATGGCTTGAACGTCTTTTGAAATTCGCTATCCACCAAAGGGTCAGCAGAGGCATTCGTGCCTTTGGTGGGCGAATCCTGAACGGAGGGTTTGGCTTTTCCCAAGAAATTAACCATAATCGAGCGGGATTTGTCCTGAGTTTCCTTCTGTTTCTTTTCTTTCTCTGCTTTTGCGGCGCGCTTATCCTCCTTGTCTTTGATCTGGGACAAGATCTGAATACCGGAAAAAAAAAAACAGAAAGAAGTAGCGGTGAATTACTTTGGCAGCTTTCTCGGGATCGGGAGCCTTCTTCATACGTCCTTTCGGCGCAAGATTCTCAGAGAGCTATGGTAATATTAGGCCTGAGCTCCAGAGGACAAAGATGTTCAAGAAGCTCACCACTTCGCCATCGGCCACATCAGTGAGTGTGTCTTTCGATGTATGACCCTGCGAGGTATTCTCATTAACGCTCGCAGAGACAGTACCGGTTTCGGATTTGTTGATATCTTTCGCAGGAAGCTTACTGACACTCTTTCGATCAAGAATAGCGTCTCTTTCGGCCTGGGAAAGACTCTCAAAGGCTACACGCAAGTCTGTACTTGCCTGTTTACTGTCAGAAAGTTCGCTTGCGGTATAGCACGAAGCCGTCACGTACCTGGATACGCTCGGCCAGTCTTGCGTCCACATTGTCTCTAGCAGATTTTGGCAACCAGTCTTTGTAGGCGTCTTGTACTTCCCACCGCCAAACACAAACTGCCGCAGGAAGTTTCTGACCCAGGGGACTATCGAGGCCATAGTTAACTCTAGTCATCGCCATCTTAATTGCATGCTCCACTACTGGAAGGGGAAGATTCGATTCAAGGCCCAAACGGTGAGTATCCTCAACTTCGCCTGGACCTGGGAGTAAAACCGAACGGATCTGTTTGGCCAGAGGAACGATACCCTTGTCACTAGACTGGGTTGGCGGCGTTCACAGGAGTACTGGATCGACAGCGTACCTCTCCTGGGCGAGTTTGACTATGAGGGGCCTGTGTTCCTCCGGTATGCTAATAAGAGACTGATCTTGGTTCAGGACACGCGAGTCAAGCATCTCGCGAAATTTTACAATTTCTGGTTGCACATGAACATTGGGTATGGGACAACATGCATCATGCTTACCTTGCATAGTCTCTGAAGCCTTCTCAAATGAGATTGGCTTTTGTTTGAAGATCACTTTGCCGTTCTTCAGCTCGGCGATGGGGTTTTTGTGTGCTGTTGCGATAGATGGTTAACCGACACAGAAGATCCATGCGGGTCAGGCAGCTCACTAGACGATGTAGACGCGCCAGAGGTGGCTGAGACACGTTCTTCAGTAGATTAGACGCGCTTTTTATTGTTGCACTCACCGACGTCTGGGACGGGGAACGCCATGGCGAAGAGAGCGTGCTTCGAGTCGCGTCAGTGGTGTCGCGATGGTGGGCATGGGAATTGCTTTGTCATACGCGACGTTGGGTCACGCGGTCCTGACGCGAGCAAGCTTGATTCAATGGCTTTCTTCCAGCCTCAACAAACCAGGGCGGCGGCAGAATCCAATCAGTCTGCAGTACCTCCATTGCAGCCGTGGGTGGAAAGATAGTGAGTGCACTTCCCTGCACGATCACTGACTGACCACGTCCCCGCCGCTAGCCGTCCACGGACCATAGATGACATCTCTGCTCAAGAACACACAGTGACAGTATTACGCAAGGCGCTGTCTTCTACTAATGTCGGTTTCCATTCATCTAACTGCTTGGTCCCTCTGACTATCCTCGCAGCTCCCTCATATGTTGTTCTACGGCCCCCCAGGAACAGGAAAGACATCCACGGTCCTTGCATTGTCGCGACAGCTTTTTGGGTGTGTAATGTGTTTGCACCTTTCGATTGTGTGTTTATTCGAACTCGTCGTTGCTCTCCAGTCCAGACAACTTCCGAGAGCGCGTGCTTGAACTGAACGCATCGGACGAGCGAGGTATTTCCATTGTCAGAGATAAGATAAAGGCATTCGCCCGACAGACACCGAGGGCACAAAAAGTTGCCTCGGATGGCAACGCATACCCGTGCCCCCCCTACAAGATTATCATTCTTGACGAAGCCGATTCAATGACTCAAGACGCTCAGGGTGCCTTGCGTCGTATCATGGAGATATATGCCCGAATAACTCGCTTTTGTCTCGTTTGTAACTATGTCACGCGGTCAGTGCACCTCAATTTGGCTTCCTGGTACCTCTCAGACTGTGTCATTCAGCATCATCGAGCCACTGGCCTCGCGCTGTTCAAAGTTCCGATTTACCCCCCTAGACTCGTCATCAACGTCGTCGCGACTCATGCACATTGCCACTGCAGAACGTGTTAATATCACCCCTGAGGTCGTAACCACACTTATAGACACTTCAAACGGTGACCTTCGCCGATCAATAACATATCTACAGTCAGCTTCTCGACTCTCTGCATCGACGACTCCCCCAACACCAATTACCCCACGAGATATTGAGGAAATCGCCGGAGTGGTCCCAAACGCGGTTGTGGACGATTTTGCGCGGACCCTCGGAATCGACATCGGGGGTGATATGCAAACGGACGACATCCCAGCACCTCCCAAACGAGAAAGCTTCGACGCTATCCGGAAAACAGTAAAATCTACAATGCGGGAAGGTTATTCTGCTTCGCAACTTCTAGTACAGGTTAGTAGAGCGGTCGGGTTTTCTCGTATATTACTCACCGACGAACCAGTTGCATGACAAAATAATTGACCATCAAACATTACCCGCTCGACAGAAGGCCAAATGTGTAATAGCAATCGCTGAAGCAGACAAAGCTCTCTGTGATGGCGCAGATGAAGAACTATGGACGCTCGAAGTCGCGTTACAAATTCATAAGGCTTTGGCATCATAGCCAGTCATAGGTCACTTTGTTGTCGATATCCTGTGAATCTATTCCACTTCAATCAAGGTGCAGTATACGAAACCAGGTTGATTCAGGTGTATCATGCACGCAAAACAAATGGGACAAAAACAGACGTGGCGACAATCAAACAGCGCTGCTCTATTTTGCGTATCATATACATCCTCTCACCGAATACCAGCGGTTGCCTTTTGGAGAGCTCGCTTAATGCCAAGTTGCGCCTTCCTGAGCTCATCAGCTGTAGAGTCCTCAATCTCCAGCTTCTCGAGTGCACGAGCGAGTTCAGATTCAACCTGCTGCTTGGCTCCGCGCTTGAGTTTCATACCAATCTCCGGCGAGGTAATAGTACCCTCGACCTGGTGAATGTACGCCTCAAGGTCAGATTTCGCTTCATGGCGTGAGGAAAATTCCTTGTCGGCTTGCTTGTATTGCTCAGCATCCTTGATCATCTGGTCAATTTCAACAGCGGACAAACGGCCGACGGAGTTGGTGATGCCTGGAAGAGGCTAAGCACACGATGCATGGATTAATCGTGGACATACTGATGGATGCTTTGCGACCGGATGCACGATCCTGAGCCGACACCTTCAGGAGACCATTTGCATCAACCTCAAAAGTAGTCACTAGCTCAGCTTGACCACGAGGCATAGGAGGAATGCCGGTGAGCTCGAATTCACCAAGCAGGCGGTTGTCACGGCACTGGGTACGCTCACCCTCATAACTGATGAAGAAATATCAGTGTTCGGGGTTCAGCGGTGACGCTGACCAAAGCTTACACTGGGAAAGTGACAGTAGTTTGATTGTCCTCAACGGTAGTGAACGTTCTCGACTTGTTGGTGGGAATGGGGGTATTCCGAGGAACAACAACTCCGAAAACATCACCTTGCATAGCAACGCCGAGCGACAAAGGGGCGACATCGAGCAAAACCAGATCAGCCGTTTTATCAGAAGTCTGACCAGTAAGGACAGCGGCCTGGACAGCAGCACCATACGCAACTGCCTCGTCAGGGTTGATCGACTTGTTCAACTGACGACCGCCGAAGTACTCAGAGACGAGAGACTGAATTTTTGGGATACGAGTTGAACCACCGACAAGAACGATGTCGTCAACCTTTTCACGTGGAATCTTGGAATCCTTGAGGACTTTTTCAACAGGTTCAAGGGTCGATTTGAACAAGGCAGCATTGATTTCCTCGAAACGAGCACGCGTTATGTTTGCGGAGAAGTCTTCGCCCTTTCCGATTATCGTGAGAGGGAAGTGATGCAGGAAGCGTGGTTGTAACAGACCTGATAAAGGGAATCTACTTCAACAGTTGTTTGAGTGACACTTGATAGAGTGCGCTTGGCACGCTCGCAAGCACTTCTCAGGCGTCGGAGAGCACGGGGATCCTCGGATATATCGTGTTTAGTCTTGCGCTTGAACTCGGCTTTGAAGTGTTCCTGGAGTGCATTGTCGAAGTCCTCACCCCCCAAATGGGTGTCACCAGCCGTAGCCTTGACGGCGAAAACACCACCACTGATGTTGAGAAGAGAGACATCGAAAGTTCCGCCACCAAGGTCGAAAATCAACACGTTCTTCTCGGCCTTTGATTGGCGATCGAGACCGTAAGCAATAGCCGCTGCGGTAGGTTCATTGATGATACGAAGGACATCAAGTCCGGCAATAGCGCCAGCATCCTTGGTCGCCAGGCGCTGAGAATCGTTGAAGTAGGCCGGCACGCTGTAGAGGTTAAGGTTGGAAAAATACACACGCAGTGAGATGGATTCAACTCACGTGACGACGGCCTTTTTGACGGTCTTGCCAAGTTTAGCCTCTGAGATCTCCTTCATTTTCGTTAGGACCATTGACGAAATCTCTTGAGGCGTGAAAGTCTTTTCCTCTCCCAGATAGTTGACCTTGATCAAAGGGGAGCCCTCTTTTTCGACAACCTCGAATGGCCAGTGTGCCATATCCTAGAAATCGATGGATATGTACGCTAGCATGACACACGGCGAACTCAATTACCTTCTTGACGTCAGGATCGCTGGGGAGATGGATCAAAAATTGTGCAACGGTCCATTCCGTGGGCGACTCACTCGTAACGGCGACCAATCAGGCGCTTGGCATCGAAGACAGTGTTGCGAGGGTTCATGGCAGCCTGATTCTTGGCGGCATCGCCGATCAGACGCTCTTCAGATGAAAAGGCGACATATGACGGTGTAGTCCTGTTACCCTCTTGACCAGAAATTGGTATCATGCGTAGCTTGGAGGGAAATGCTCACGATCGTTGGCAATGATTTCAACCCGATCATTTTGCCAGACACCAACACATCTGAAGAGATATGAAGACCGGGACCGTCATCAAAGGCACGACACATACGAGTAGGTTGTGCCGAGATCAATGCCAACAGCGCCGTCAAAAGCGTCGTCTTCCATTTTTTTAGTTTTTAGTTTTTTGGAGTAAGGGAGAGTGTCGTGGTGGAGGGCAGGGAAGAGCAGAGCCAGCAAAAAAAATCGATAGCGCTGAGGTAAGCTCATCCATCGTAGAAAATTATTGCACCGCCACTGGCCCACACCTCGCTGACCATGGCAAGTCGAGCGTTGAGACCGTCGCTCACGGCGACGAAATGTTTACCGAAACTCATCAGGACGATGTACACCGCTCCTGGAAGTGAAATGACCTTGCAGTCTCAGGATGACTGGCGACTCATGCAGGAGAACAGAGCCCGGTTCAAGCTTCTCTGTACGCACGTTTCTTCTGCTGCTCGTTGCTGAGGCTTAGCTCTTACTGCAGTCGACTTGTTCAGCGCGCATGGCTCGACCCAGACACGGGAAAGCACCTACCAACCTCATCACGCATATACCCGCGCAGTCGGTCCTTCGCATGTCACTGTATCCGCACTCATTGCCGCCGGCGCGCACCTCGGCCATTCAAAATCACTCATGAACCCACACTTCTTACCATATGCCTTTGGAGTCCGTGCTAGCCTCACTATCATTGACTTAGACCACACTGTCCCGCTTTTACGGCGAGCAGCTAGCGTTGTCAGAGCGATAGCCCAGCGTGGGGGCACCATACTCTTCGTCGGCACACGTCCAGACCTCAGAGAAATTGTCCGTAACGCAGCGAGCAAGCTAGAAGATCAAGGATATCACATCGGGGAGCGATGGCTACCTGGAATCCTCACGAACAGAAGGCAGCTTTTCCCATCCGGAAGTCAAAAGTATCTCATTACCCCCGACCTCGTCATTTTCCTCAACCCAACGGCTAATATGAATGCGATACGTGAATGTGCTATACAGCACATTCCGACTGTTGGCGTCGTGGATTCCAACGTCGATCCCCGTATCGTTATGTACCCCATTCCGGCCAACGACGAAAGCCCACGCACTGCTCAATTAATATCCGGAGTGCTTAGCATCGCCGGGAGAGAAGGTATTCTCGCTCGGCAGGGGGAGGGGAAGGAGAAGGAGCGTCAAAGAGACCGGACGATGATCTTGGAAAAACTCTCAAGTCCACAAGCATGATATGGCCCTGTACCACTCGTGTCATACGCTATCTAGATCTCGTCTGCTCTGCTTGCACATCGAACCAATACTCTAAGCTGTTCATTAGCATGCAACCAAGCAAAAACACTGTCGGACTTACGTTCCGCTGCAGTTAGCGCCCTGATATTTCCACCCAGTTTGTTAATGGTTTCGATGTACTCGTCTTCCTCCACACTGTCGAATACAATGCCACCCCCGGCCTGGAGGTACGCAATGCCATTTTTGAATGTCATCGTCCGGATAGCAATGCAGGTGTCCATGGCATCATCTGCAAAATCGAATCGACCCACAGCTCCGGCATAGACACCACGTTTTTCCTGTTCCAAACCAGATATAATCTCGATCGCCTTGATCTTGGGTGCACCAGAAACAGTGCCTGCAGGGAAAATGGAGCGAAAAGCATCGAATCTGTGTCGTTTCTCTAAGCCCCGTTACCATTTCCTCGCCGGACATTAGTCGCTCACCTCGTCAGGCCGTCCCGCAATAATCCAGACACTTGTGAGGTCAGATGAATAACGTGACTAAATTTCTGAACCTGCATGAGGTGGTCGACCTTGACGGTCTCCGGTTTGCATACACGATTGACATCGTTTCGTGCGAGATCGACAAGCATGATATGTTCTGCTTTGTCTTTCTCAGATGCAGATAGTTGCTCCGCCAGTAACTTGTCCTCTATACTGCATAGATTCAAACGTGACCAAACGAGGACCAAAGGTACAAACCATCGAATGTTTGGCCTCTTTTCGTGGTACCTGCAATAGCATGATTGTATACCTTGTTGGCCTCCACTTTGCAGAGTGTCTCCGGGCTAGCACCAACAAGCTGCAGGTCTCCACAGTCTAAATAAAACATGTACGGACTCGGGTTTACCCGGCGGAGGTGCCGGTACGCGTTGAAGGGGTGAAGATCTGTCGGACGTGCAAGTCTTTGCGACGGGACGGCCTGGATGATGTCACCCGCGACAATGTGATCTTTTAGTCGGGTTACAAACCCTTCGTAACCTTTTTTGCCGACGTTTGAGACAGCCTCGTTTCCGAGTCGGATTGGAGCTTGAGGAACTTCTGGGATGGTGGGTGACAGAAGAGCTTTGGCAAGTCGCCTTACTTTAGACTGTGCAGTTTGATACACGAAAGACAAATTTGCTGTCCCTGCATCCCTCGGATAGAATACGTGCGAGACGACCTTGAGTGTTTGGAAAAGATGGTCAAATATAAGAAGTGTGTCCGCTATCATGAATGCGGAATCTGGGATACCAAGGGGGTCCCGCAGCTCCCGAGCAGTTTTTGGTTCGAAATATTGGATGCAGTCATACGAAACATAGCCTATAGCGCCACCAGTGAAGGTCGAGATTTCGGGGACTTTGATGTATTGGTATGCTGAAAGTTCCTTCTGGAGTGCCACCATGGGATCCCCTGTGATCTCTTCGTTGGGACCAGTCCTGATGGCCTTGATTGGATCTGCAAGAAGGTCGAGTTCGTCTTTCCACACACTCTGAGAGATGCAACGCACCTGCGCCAACGAAACTGTATCTAGCAATGTTCTCTCCGGCGATCACAGATTCGAGGAGAAAGCTGTATTTTGAATCTTTTGCAATACGGAGATATGCCATGCATGGCGTGATGAGATCTGCAGGAAGCTGAATGAAGATTGGTATACAGTTTCCCCGTTTCTCCCGAATGATGAGCTGCTCCACCGTGGCGAGGGGCGGATACGCATTCAGCTTCTAGATGAACAAGCGACAGAGCTGAGAGCGTTGACGATGCGGTGTCCGATCCAACTCACCTGCAGATCCATCGACGTATGTCTTTCGAGGGACGAAGAGGAAGTGTAGAGGATAAGGCTGCTTATGTAGGAGACAAATGTAAATGTCCACGTATGTAACATCGTTCTCGCAGCCTTCTACGTCCGCATCGCCGCAGGGCCAGACAGCACAGGCAAGCATCACGAAGGCGTCCCATTGCCCCCCCCCGCTCACCATGGTTTGATCGCCGCAGCTCTTACGCGCCATCGGCAACTCAACATTGAAGCCAGGCCAGTCGAGTGCCTGTGCTCACGGACGCATCTCTTCGCAGCCCGGTGATGATCACACCAAGGTTCTCTTGTGACCAGACTGACGATACTGTCATCGTATCAATGCATTGCCCCTCGGTCCGGGTAAGTTATGGATGATGGCATCGCGGTGTCGCTACATAATCGTGTCTTCTCTCCAGGCGTCCGACGTTGAAATAAATGTCGACGATACGTTGTTGACTGTCCACATCAACCCTTATTTTCTTCGTCTGCACTTTCCTCATGCGGTGGTTGAAGATGACGGCTCGACTGCACTTTATGATCCGAGTACAGGGTACTTGACCATCACTTTGACCAAGGCTGTTAAAGGGCAAACATTTTCGGACCTGGATTTATTGGCCAAGTTATTGGCCCCTCGATCGTCACAGCCTCCATCTGCGCCATCAATAGAGGTTCTTGACTCCCCATCGGGAGAAGACTGTGTTGGCGAATTGTCCCGCCGAGCAACACGGTTGACACTGGAAGATAACGATGAATTTCTGAGAGGTGGCACGGATCAACTGAATGTTCCAAGTTCCAACTAACCGCTCTTATTTAGCTGCAGAAAACGACTGGCGGGTGGCCCAGACAGTTCCAGAAGGGCTCCATTCACCCACGGGATATTATGGTTTTCTGAACAAGTACACCGGATATTTCATGCACGTTGCCCACACAGAGAACGAGATCAACGAGTTGGGCCCCAATGTAGAAAGCTGTGATCTTGATGACAGACGGAACCTTCGAATCACGCATGAAAATGCAAAGTGGGACGAAGAACATTATATGTTTGTTGATTTACAGTTTCTGAATGCTAAGCCAAACCCTACAGATATACAGGGCGGATTACACTGACGACGAATACGTTCAAGAACTTATTGCTTGGAAAGACCCTGCGAGTAGCTCGGAGGTCGTGTATACGGAACAGGAGAAAATGGAAATGCTGCGTCTTCCGCGCAAGGAGTGTAGGTGTCGTGCTTTCATGAACTGATGATTGGGCGAATTCCAACTGCTTCCAGATATAATAGATGGTATTCAAGAACAAAACCTCTACCTGACATTAATCACCCTCCTCTTCGCTTATGCCTACGATAAACGAACTACGATGCACGACCCAACACCCGAGAGCGCCTGGACAATCTGTTCACTAGTGCCAGCATTCTCGGCGCTCGACCCACCTCCATATAGGTCCGCGACATCGGACATCAGAGGAACCTCTCAGTTACTATTCACTGATGAAGAACTGATATCGATCTTGGCAGCTTCATACAGGCGTAGTCTTGCCTTTCCTCTATATCGCTCGTTTCAGCTGTCAGAGGCATGCCGAAGAGACACCGCTTCTTACATGGCACAAGGTAAAAGAATGGTGGCGAGATCCTTCTTAGAGATGAAACGAATCTTGGATCACCACGAGGTCTACTATGTTTACAGCAGAATCTGGCTGGACGATTTCTGTGTGTGGATTCAGAGTTGTGCAAGGTAAGGATGACCCAGTTCATGCCACATGTCCAACTTGAATCTCGACGGCATCTTTAGTGACAACGTGCTTCAAGGGCTGGCCGCCAAGCTGGCCACATTGCAGGTACCGAAATGTGCTATTGGATGGGAGCTTGAACAACTAGAAGAAGCGACGCGGTTCGCGAACTGCCGAACTAGTGACAGTGACGACGAATCGACAGAGTGACGCCGGGGCGGCTGGAAGAAATGTAGATGCGAAACGCTGTATTCACACCATCGAATGCGAACAGATCGGAATCATTACCGCCGCTAATTCCCACTTCGGCTGGTGTGGAGGAGACCTAGAACATATCCATGGGGTCACCCGATCCAGCACTCCATTTCTTCTATCGCTGAGTTGCCCTTTCCGTTTAGTCGGTCCTGTCTCGCTGGCGAACTGCGGGGATCTAGAAGAGGGGAAAATTAGACCGCCGAATTAGTGCCAACTTAAAGCTGTTACCTGAAACATGCTCCTTCGAGTAGCCGTAGTAGCACTAACGCTGTCCAAGGTGTCATGGACCATCGATAGGCTTCCCGAATGGTAACCCTCACACATTGCCCGAAGCGAGCGTGTTCTTGACTGCGGATTCAGAACTAAGCCCGAGGTTCTCCGCCGATGGGATTCATGAGAAGTTCATAATATACGCGTGCATCCTCGCTTGTCCCAGTGCACATTAACCCTATAAATACAATCGCTGATGCTGTTGGGCCATCTCCGCATGGTGTTCTGCTGCATTGTTTACGAATGCATCTCGGTGTATCAACTTAAAAGCGATTTGACAATTGACATACGCCAGGCTGGAAGATGCCATGTTAAACGCAACAAAAGGTTCGGTTGCCATGCGGTAACTGCATGTCTATGTCACGTTATTCTGGGGGCGAGAATTCTATGTAGCTGTGCAATTAACATCCGATGTCATCCTCAGTCCTCTGCCGTTCTGACGTGGTCACCCGCCGGGAGAACATCAAAACCACTCTGGCCGAGGTCCGCGGGCAGAGTTGCCGATTCATCTAGGGCCGAAGCAGCGAGGAGCGCTTCTGTTTCCTCCGCTCTAAACGTTGGCGCGATAGAGACAGGTGGTGCGCGGAGGAAAGAGGGTGGTTGAACCAAGTTGTTGAACAAGAACTACAAGTTTACAGTGAGCCGCCGGCATGGCAGCGACGGGTTACCGACGCACCGTTCCATAACTGATCAGGACAGTGAGTACTCTAAATGTTCAGCGAGTAGTCAATCACTTACACCAATAGAGAGAAACCAAGCACCTGCAAGAGTGATACGGGGAACAAAAGCTGCTCCCAGCCCAGCGCAAGACTGATCAACCAGATAGAGAGGGTTCTGCAGGTATCGGTCAAGCTCCTAGATGTAGCGCTTACATGTCTAGTGACGCTTAGGCCAAAGTAGTTGAACAAAGAGATACTGAAAGCGATCGCAATACCAGACCAAAGGACACTCGGAGTATTGATCATCTGATACCAACCTCTTGGAAGGTCAAAAAAGGGAGAACGAGAAGACGTGGATAATTGCGCCATGAACGGCATGAGCAACAGAATTGTCAGGGCACCAAACAAGCCTTCGAATCCTACCGCGACAAGAGGAGCAACGCTCCAGCGGGCCATGATCTTCTCTTCGACCACGAACTGGGTTGCCGTGCTGCAAGAGACCATGCTAAACGAATGAACAACTGGAATAATGAATAGGCCTTACAAGATCTGGGCAAACAAAATGAAGAACACGCCTGAACAAGAATCGCATCAAGCAAAACATGTCAAACGGAATTGTTGGCCATACCAACGAGAGCCATGGCCACATCAACTTGGTCCCTAGGGTCCGATGCGGTGCCGGTAGCTCGAGCAATTATCAAATTGGCTGCATCCTTGGCCGTGTCCTTGATGAGAGAGCCACTGTAACCGACGAGTGACACGCCGGCCATTACGGTAAGGAGAGAAATCCATCTAGGGCGAGTTAGGGAAACGAGTGAAAAGAAGGTAATAGAAACGAACTGGTATAACCAAAGACGACGACGGAGGAAGATCACACTAAGGGTGCCGACAAAAAGGACAAGGGCACCACGTGTCATCTGATAGATGGAGACGGGTGTGTATAAAAGGCCGACATTCATGAGCTGTAGATTGTCCCACGAGAAGACAAGGTCACGGCATTAGCGTTGGACGATTTTAATCAGACTCGAGGGATGGTAATGGAAGACGAGGGGGAAAAGGGAATAGGAAACCACGGACCGTGGTACCGGCGAGATCACAAACGGCAGGGAACCATAAAAGGAGTAACTTCCACCCTCGCAGCTCCGGAGAAGGAGCGGCGGGCTTAACCTGGAGTTGTTCATCCTGATCTGATTCGGGAGGAAGAAACACAGGGGCAGCGTTGTGCTTCGTGGCCAACCACGTGTAAAGAACTGGAAGGAAGCCTAGGATAAAAGCGAAGCTAGCGGGTGAGAAGCGAGGACATATACAGCAAGGTAGAAAACTGACAAAGCATTTCGCCGACTAGAAGGAGCGTTAGCGAAAGGGGGGCGATGAAAAGGGATGGACGGACGGAACATTTGCAGCGTCTGCCAAACAGGCTGTTCGTATAGGACGTGGTTGCGAGGGTCTGGATCATCACAATTCTCGACACATTGCATGTCCTGACAGGGAAATGAAGCGGCGCAAGGAGGAGCTGGTAGAGCAAGCTGACCTGCCATTTGCTCCAGAGAGTGTTGCTGGAGCCCTAGAGGCGTGTAAGGAGGAGGAGGAGGAGGAGGAGGAGATGAAAAGCGTACGGTGATGATCATCCCGGCAATGAGGAACGGAACGTAGAGCGAGTCGCGAGGCATGGCGTTAGACGAGGAGGGAGGAGGAGAGGTGTCACACCAAGCTTGGAGAGAGGAGTGTCACATGTGACAATTCACGTGACGGGTGTGAGATAGTTTTTTCACCGAGAAGTGGAGCCCATCTGGGGAGGGGTTACATAATTAGATCTGAGATCTGGCTGGGTCTACTCGGCTTCTCGTCGACTTCCGTTTTGGGCGTCTCAGACTTGTCGTCGTTATTTATCTCGACTGCTTCTTTTCCCTCTCGCTCTGTCCGTCTCTGCACCACCCCGCGTCCTTCTCCTCGTCGTCCCCGCACCCTCACCACCGCCCGGAACGACGACAACACCAAAGCCCATGGTCAAGCTCTCACTTGTCTCCCCAAAAGGCAATCAAGGCATCCGCTACTTCCCCTACCAAGGCTACCTTGGCTTAACGCCGCTCCGATTCGAGGGTCGTGCGTATTCATCTCTCCCTCCCTTTCACCACATCCCACTCACATCCCACTTCCCAGTCGTGCGCACACAGATCGAGCAAGACGGCAAACCCATCCTTGCCAAGGACATCATCGTCGCTGTCCGCTGTTATGAGTCGCGCCACAGTCGTTTGGGCTCGGTCCAAACAAATGTCCTTTACGAGTACTCGGTCACCCTTTGGCAGAAGCCGGACACTCAGGAGTGGTTCGACGTCGGGGATTCCGAATACCCATTTCGGTTCTCCATCCCTTCCCATATCGCTGCGCCCAGCACCGCACTCTACTTCCAAGAGTATAAGATATTTTGGCGTCTCGAGGCAGGCGAGTACATCACATCACAAATATCTCCCTCCCTGTTCTGACCAGTCACCAGTCCTAAATCATACACCCATCTCAGCTGTCGGCTCCCGTCAAATTAAACACTTCGAGTTACCCATCGTACGCTATGATGTGCCAGTCAATCTCTCTCCCCCAACACCCTTGACACCTTCCTCTTTGTCATACATGACTATGTCAAGGTCTAAATCTCGAGGACCACCCTTGCGTTATTGTATACTCGTACCATCCAACCCAATTGGTCCGCTTGATATTGTCTCCGTACAGCTCATTGTACAGCCCCTTGAATCCTCTGTGTCAATTCGCAGCGCGTCCGCTTTCGTCGAGCGCAGAATACATTTCAGTGATTTACGGTTTAGCCCTCCCGACTCGTCCGGTCCTTACCGATTCTCGTCGTGTTCATCCCCAAATCACCCAACTCCCTTTGATCACGACCAAGATAGTAATCCATCGGCATACCCCAAGAGTAACAATTCTTCATCACGAGACTTGCCTCATCCTGCGTCTTCGTTATCCGTATATTCTGGTGATTCCTCACAACCGCTGTTGCAGCACCTTGAATGCAGCACAGACGTGCCTGTGTCACTTCCCTCTAGTAGCCGCGGGACCACCCACATATTTGCACATACTGAATCAGCGGGCCACTTCTCCAGAGACTCTTCTGGAGTGTGGCGGCATAATCTCGCGTTTTCGTGGCCAGATACCAAATCCAATAGCCGATGGGCAGTTGGGGAGTCTGTCCAAACAGGCCTGGCGAGTGTCAAGTTTTTTCTTTGTGTCAAGGTGAAGGTTATCGCTCCTTTTATCATCACCACCCACACTGAGCAACACTTAGTTGATCGTTTCTTCTTTGGCAAGTTCTGCGGAAACTGTAGAACTTGAAGACAAGGAACTTACCATAGTACTTACAAATGACGTACAAAGGCAGCTTGCATCTTCCCGGTACAGCGACTGGGCGAACACAACTTCGGGACGCTCGAAATCAAAGTCTCCTCGGCGCTTCAAGCGCAACCACCACACCGAACAACTCCCGTCGCCCCCGCATAGTCCTCGTCAGACCCCTGTTTCGGAGGAGCCAGACACTATACCCCCCCTCGCGAGATCGCCTTTTCCTGCTGCACACAGTCACAAGATTTCGACTGCTTCATCACCTTATCCAGGGGGGAACAGCGGCGCGCCCAAAGTTGCGAGGCGGCCCCATACATCTGCGGGACCTCGAGACTGGCCGGATACACTTGACACGCGAGAGAACTTTCAAAATCAAAGCAACCGACTTGCAATTCCTCCGCGACCGGAAACTGCTCATCCCACACGTTTTCCGAAATCTTGCCCGAGCTCTCACAGTTTGTTTCGCCAACGATCCGTCGATCCTTCAAGTTTGGGTTCAAGGTCCACCATGGGCTCTGGCGGGAACTTGACTGCCGAGACCTCGCAACATCACTCGCACGGGAGTCTTTTATTCGAGAGGGCGAACCTAGGGGACGTGCAAGCGTGGGAGCAGGAACTTGCGCGCATAGAATCTGCGAGTCGGAGGAGCAGTGCAGACATGTTGGGCTTCTTATCTCAACGCAGGAAAGCCAGCGTGGAGCAACCCTCCATACCGACGTATCTGCATGCGGAAGGATGACCTTTCCGGTTAGCTTCCGTCCGTGTAACCTTGCACCTAAGTTATAACTCGCCCCCACAATATTCATCCGTACTAGACCCGCTGCATGGGGAATTTGCCCCGATAACTTACGACCGCTCGTAATTTGCAGGGATTGATTAGTATGTACTTTGTATGTACACTCACGTTAATCGACTGCATAGCATGATTTCGTTGACGTGAGTAAACTCTGAGCGTCGCACGCTTCACACCAACATCCCACCGTGCACTCTTGGGTTCAAAAATGAGTTTTCCGTGGTTCAGGTTGACGCTGCTTGCAGGTGGTCGTGCGTCCGTTCAGCCCTGCTGCCATTGCGAACACTAATTTCGTGCTACTTACTCGCCTTCCCGTGCACGTTGCTCACAAATGACCACATCCAACGCAAAGTAATGGGCATGGGATATTTCGTTATGCAGGGTTCGTCCACCCGGACCTCATCCAGGCCTTTGCTGACTCTTATTATGGTCAATGTTTTGGACTTGCCCTTGTTCCATTTTTCGCAGCTACCGTGCCAACTCCCGAACAAACATACGCCGTGAGTAGACGCTCCTTTTGGACCCTTTCCCATGCCAGCTAGACCTTTGGGGATCGGTGGGCGTGTATGAGGGCTGTGTTACTGATGCTCGCACACAGGCCTTGGCTCCTGATCTCAGGCGGAAAGTAGACGCAAATCGAGCTGCCCGCATGGCTCAAGAACGGGTCCTTGAGCAGCAGATCGAGGCTCAGGCAAGTCGTCTATCCTTCTTCGGTCGTTCGACAAGAGTAATGTGCGCCGCATCCAGGCAAGGGATCCAGAAGCTGCAAAACCTGTGTGGGTGGATCCGCAGAAGTGAGCGGCAAAAGGCCGCACTGCCAACTTGCTGGTCTTCATCTCGCACTGCTCGGTTCAAAACACATTCTCAGCCAAAGAATGCCTACCACAGACATGTTTCGCTCTCGCAATATAACTTGCAAGACCAGTCTGTCCCAAATTACTTGATCTAGTGAACATCAAGGCATCATCTTGATCTACGTGGTGGGAAGACAGCGCCCGTCCAAAAATACATCGTTGTATGTGTTCGGCGATCAGCGCTAGATCAGAGCAGCTTCAAGATCGTTCTGATGGCGGTGAACGGGGAGGTGCATTAATAGCATTGCAATGGCGTGTACAAAAACAGATCAGTGGGGTTGTCCTGAGTGCGAGCTTTCCGAGGGAGGAATGTTTAAAATCTGGATCGAATGCCAGGAGAGCCAAATTTGTTACAGTAAATCAATCACCCCCCATCGCAGAAACCTGGCTCCGGTGTCCTGTTGTTATTGTGCCAACAAGAGAAGAAAAGACATTGTACAACGAATTGGCTCTCATAAATCTAATAACTGTTGCGCCAACTGTCCACGTCTTCCGAATATGATGTATGCCCCAACGTCTATACATCAGTGTGCTAATTCAGCCGCGCGAGAGCACGGATGACATGACTGTAATCGGCGAATCCACCGATGAAGTCGGGCCAACCCGGTGTCAAGGATGTTCTGAAGTATCCGTGTCAGACAATGAAGATGAAAGGGGGATACATGAGGTTGTTGTGGCTCCCGCAAAGTCCTCTGACTGCTGGCCTTGTCCACGAATGGATGTGCTGTACGGGGAGCCGGATCGTTCATCGTTACTAGACGTATGGACAACATGCGCTTCGCCGTTACCAATGGATGCTAGTGTTTCTGTCATAAGCGCGGGTTGACGAATGGATTGCTCGATGCTGTCGTTCAGGTCGTCAACGGCAGTCCCACGTGGAGATGAAGAGGCTGTTTGACCTGATACTGGCGTCGATGAGCGACTACGAGCTGAAGTACCAGCGGAGGGATCATCAGCTCGCAAACTTTGCGCCACCAAGGATGGCGTAACACCGGATTGGGACCTTGACGGAGTAGACTCGTCAACACCGGATGTCGCGGATGGTGTCCTGGCAGTGACTTGATCAGTGACACCCTCACGACGGATCCTCTCTTGTTCCCTTCTTTGCTGCGCTTCGTGCTCAAGAAGGGACAAACGCATGGCTTCCATGACCATGAGCTGGTGTAAGGTGAGCATCGGTAGAGGAAAAAAAAAAGGTGCGAGTCTACCTCTTCCAAGTCTTGTCCACCTAAACCCATTTGTCCTAGCAGTTGACTGAGGTCGGTCTGACCATTCGCCCGCTGACCACGACGACGCCGACCGCTGGTGGCACTACCAGGGGTCCCGCTTTCCGTATCTAGGCCATCTGCACCTTCTGTGGTCGGGAGAGTGTGCACGCGACCGCTGGTGACGCCGACAGGGATTAGTCTATCTCCAACCTGCCTCATAATTATCCTCCTGTTTGCACGACGTGTTGCTGCTGCGCGGACGGCGGCGAGCTTGGCTTCCCAGTCAGGTCGGATCTGGTCTTTATAAAAAGGCGGGATGAGAGGGATGAAAGGGAGAGCGGAATGAATGACACACCGGTTGTGACAACTTCGGGGCTATCATGTCCGAAACTCTTTCGACGACGCTTATGGATGTTGGAGGGGCCAGGAATACTTTGTTGTGAGCGGAGGGGGTCAGCCCAGGAGGGAGGGGTCTAAGAGGGAAAGGGAGGAAGAAATGAAGGGAAAGAAAGAAGCATAGGGGACGACTGACCATTCCCTCGCTACCGATGCCTGCACGCCATGGAGGGGGTGTATAGACGATGCCAAAGTTGTCTTGAACACAGTAGGGACACGCGGCGGGTTCTGAGACGAGGTGTGTCGTGGTGGGTTCAGCTCTCTTTATCTGCACGAAACATTCTGTGCAGATCGCTTGATCGCAGCAACGGGAGTGGTTTATGTTGGGAGGGTAGTACTGAAGGAAGCGTCAGCGATTGATGGAGAAGGAAGGGATGAGGGAGGAGATAACGGACTAGGAAGCAGATTGGGCACTCGACGGCACCCCTGTATAGGGCGGCCTCTGGGCAGCGCAAAGGCTCCTTGAGGGTGATTGTGCGCTTTGGGGCGGGGGATGGCTTTGTGGTGTCGCGAGGGTCTGGACGTGCTGCGGGGGGGTCGGAAATGGCGCTGTTAGAGTCGGGGAGATCCTTGCGTGCGGAAAGGATCTGGTCGTCGTCCCAGTCGTCGTTGTAGTCCTCGAGGGGACGGTAGAAGGGAGCGAGTTTCCTGTCGACGATGAGCTGGGTGACGATGGGATGGTTCCAGTCTCTGGGGCCAGTGTAGACACCCTGCGGAGAAAGGAGGCCATAGTCAACGGTGTCGTCGTGGTGGGGACGACCAGAAGACGAGCCGGTGTTGCCCATGGCGGGATGGCGCTCGATCGCGGCGTTGTCGTGGTCGTCGTGGTCGTGGTCGTGGTCGTGTATTTGTTCGGTTGTTTGGCAGCTGACCCCCCTCGACCCCCCTCGCGGACCGGGGATTCCACGTCAGCAGTACTCCTCCTCCTTTCCCTGGCAGAGACCGCGATGACCATTCTCGATGTGCCATGGACGCTCGCCCCAAATGAGATCTTCGAGCACTTTGCAGTCGACCCCGCCGCCGGTCTTTCCCATGACCAGGCTGCCAACCACACCCTCCTCTATGGCAGAAACGGTGCGCCTCGCCATTTCTCTTCCTTCCCACACTGACCCCCCCCCAGAACTCCCAGAGGATCCCCCAACCCCTCTGTGGCACCTTGTCCTAGACCAGTTCAAAGACCAGCTCGTCCTTATCCTCCTCGCCTCCGCCGCCGTCTCCTTCCTCCTCGCCCTCTTCGAGGACTCTACTGACTCAAGTCCCTTCGGTGCTTTCGTCGAACCGGTCGTGATCCTTCTCATCCTCATTGCCAACGCTGTCGTCGGCGTGGTCCAGGAAACAAATGCCGAAAAGGCCATCGACGTAAGCTCCCCCGTCTGCCCTTAATCACGTCCTCAGACACCCCCTTCCAGGCCCTCAAAGAGTATTCCCCCGACGAAGCAAATGTCTTCCGCTCTGGCCGTCTCACACGCATCCACGCCTCCGGACTCGTCCCCGGCGACATTGTGTCGGTCGCCGTCGGAGACAAAGTTCCTGCGGACTGCAGACTTTTCTCAATTTCATCCAGTAGTTTCCGTGTAGACCAGGCAATTCTCACAGGTGAAAGCAGCAGCGTCAACAAGTCTATCGAGGTCATCACCGATCTTAAAGCTGTTAAACAAGATATGACCAACATGCTCTTCTCCGTGCGCTTATATGTCCATTCTCGTCACCCTTTCCTGTCCCCTCATCTTTCTCTAGGGAACCACTGTCGTAAACGGAACCGCACGCGCCATCGTCACATTCACCGGCAGAAAAACCGCAATTGGACACATTCACCACTCTATATCCCAGCAGATCACTGAGAAAACCCCCTTGAAGCGCAAGCTCGACGACTTTGGTGATATGCTGGCCAAAGTGATATCCGTAATATGTATTTTGGTTTGGCTCGTTAATTTTCGTCACTTTTGGGATCCCTCCCATCACGGTGTATTGAAAGGCGCAATTTATTACTTCAAGATTGCCGTCGCGCTGGCCGTGGCCGCTATTCCCGAAGGCCTCGCTGCTGTAATTACTGCTTGCTTAGCTCTCGGAACCAAAAAGATGGCTCAGAAGAATGCCATCGTCCGAAACCTGCCTAGTGTCGAAACCCTCGGGTGCACAAACGTGATATGCTCCGACAAGACAGGTACACTCACTACAAATCAAATGAGCGTCTCCAAGGTGCGTCAATAGCAGCTCATATTGGCTTTGCTGACTCCTTTGGGCTGATCAGTTCCTTGTGATCGATGCGCAAACTCAATCTCCAAGGGAATACGAAGTGGAAGGAACAACGTATTCGCCACATGGTTCCGTCCAGTCCTCAGGGGGTAAGAGTTCTGATTTGAGTCTTGATCCCATCCGCAGACTTGCAGAAATCTGTGCCGTGTGCAACGACGCAAAAATTATATACCAAGCGGTATGCAGTCCTCTACTTGCACATGACTTCATGTACTCAACATTCGCCAGGAAAAGGGCGCCTACAACAATGTCGGAGAACCTACAGAAGCTGCGCTCAAAGTTCTTGTTGAGAAGTTGGGCTGTCCGGATGCAGAAATCGCTAAATCGTTGTCATCCATGACACGTGCCGCTCGAGCAAGTGCCATCAGCGAGTATTATGAACGCAATATACCCCGTTTATTGACCTTCGAATTCTCCCGGGACCGCAAGATGATGTCTGTGCTGGTTCGTCTCAATGGTGTTGGCGCTCTGTTCGTCAAAGGCGCCCCGGAGTTTGTGCTTGAGCGCTGCACATCTGTCATGGTACACGGCAAGAACATTCCCATGACATCTGAACTAAGGACTACCATTCTTGCACAAACTACTTCTTACGCTTCCAAAGGTCTACGAACACTTGCCATGGCCTATGTTGACTCGAAGGATACCGATGCTACACACTACCTCAGCCAGAAAACACAAGACTATGCTCGCTTTGAACAAAACCTCGTCTTTGTTTCTCTCGTTGGCATGCTCGATCCCCCGCGCCCGGAGGTCCGTCTAGCTGTCGCGAACTGTAGAGCTGCGGGGATCCGCGTAATTTGTATCACAGGTGACAATAAAGGGACCGCTGAGGCGATATGCCGTCATATCGGGATATTTGAAGAGGATGAAGACTTGTCGGGCAAGAGCTACACGGGACGAGAACTCGATGCACTGAGTCAGGAGGAGAAAATACAGGCCGTGCAGCGCGCGGGCTTGTTTAGCAGGACGGAACCGGGACACAAAAGTCAGTTGGTCGACCTTCTCCAGGGACTCGGGATGGTTGTCGCCATGGCAAGAACTCTCTTTGTTGGTCTCAAGCTGTTATCTCACAGAAAATATTTAGACGGGCGACGGCGTCAACGACGCTCCAGCATTGAAAAAAGCAGATATTGGTGTTGCGATGGGTAGTGGCACCGATGTTGCCAAGCTCGCGGCAGACATGGTTCTCGCGGATTCGAATTTCGCGGCGATAGAGCAAGCCGTGGAAGAAGGCAGACTGATATACAATAATACCAAACAGTTTATCCGATACCTTATCTCTTCCAATATTGGTGAGGTCGTCAGGTATGAATCACCTCTGGCTGGCGTTGCATTGTTGTTTACCTGGGCACCCAGCATCTTCCTTACTGTCTTGTTGGGCATGCCGGAGGCATTGATTCCTGTCCAGTTGCTATGGGTTAACCTCGTTACGGACAGTCTACCAGCCACTGCCCTTGGATTTAATCCCGCCGACCACTCGATCATGCGCGTACCTCCACGGAACGCCAAAGAGCCGTTGGTAGGCAAATGGTTGTTCTTTCGATACTTGGTGATTGGCATTTATGTTGGTTGTGCCACGGTGTTCGGGTATGCGTGGTGGTTCGTTTACTACTCTGGAGGACCCCAGATCACGTTCCATCAACTCGTGAGTGGATCAAATCTCTTGATGGGTCACGCGACTAAATTGGTGCTAGACCCACTTTCACCAGTGCACAACCATGTTCCCGGAGATTGGATGCGAGATGTTCTCGAACGAGATGGCACGACGCGCGACGACTATGAGTCTTTCGATTCTCGTCACGGTGGAGATGTTTAACGCCATGAACTCCTTGTCGGAGAACGAAAGCTTGCTTCGTCTACCGATCTGGAAGAACCCGTTCCTTGTGGGCGCCATTGTGTTGAGCATGGCACTGCACTTTGGGATTTTGTACATCCCGTTCTTTACGTCGCTGTTCGCAATCACACCGCTCAACTGGGCGGAGTGGAAGGCAGTGCTGTACTTGAGCGCGCCAGTTTTGTTGATCGACGAAGTTCTCAAGTTGATAACGGTGAGTTGTCGATGGAATAGCGCGTGGAGACTGTCACTAAGGAACTTTGTGCGCGCAGGTTACGGTGATTCAGCCGCTCCGGAGCGGAGGCACCGCGGTGTGAAAGTGTAGGGTAGACATGCCGTAGATAGCCATTGTCAGCCTCTACCTATGCGAATATGTTTTGTTATTTTTGTCCCTGGTTATCGCTTAGGTAAACAATTAAACAACAGCTCGTTGACATGTACAGCCCTTTCTTTCTCCCCTCATAGTTCTTGTGCCTAATCTTCTTGCCACACCGCAGTCACTCACTCTTTTACCTCCATCATGCGGCTCTTTACCAGCCTCGCGTTGGCCCTTTCTCTTGCCCTCTCATTCACTTCTCCCTCCCAAGCACATGCACATCAGGGCAGACGGCACCATGTACATCGACAAGCCGACCTCGCTCGTCGCGATCCTGGACAAATCAACCTCTACAAGCGTTTTGACAACTGCCGCTTCACCTACTACGCAGTCGGACTTGGCGCTTGCGGCGGGACCAACCAGCAGAGTGATTTCGTGTGTGCTTTTCGTCCTCGGGTCCGATGTCCCCACTCACTCTCATTTGTTATCAGGTTGTCGCACTCGACTCTGCGGTAACCTTTCCCTACTCTGCATAGAAAGACACGTCTAATCCACCATTTAGCAATTCAATGGAGGTCAATATTGCTACCAGATGATTACCATCACAGCCAATGGAAAGACAGCAACAGCCCAAGTTGTGGATGAGGTGTGTAGTTATTCGCGCGGTCCCCTTTTCTACATACCAAATATTGCCACAACAATAGTGCCCAGGATGTCCGACTGACGGCCTTGATTTCTCGCAAGGCCTTTTTGAGTTCTTTGCTGATGTCTCGGTTGGTGTCCTGACCGGTTCGTGGGACTTCGGATCCGGAGGTTCCTCTCCTTCTCCCTCCCCGTCTCCCTCCCCGTCTCCCTCCCCGATACCTGCTACCAGTGTGGTTATACCCTTGACCACCTTCATCCCGTCGCCTACGACTACATCGCAACCACCGCCAACGACTACCTCGGCCCCTTCCACCACCAGTTCCTCGAGTCTCAGTTCCGCCGCCGTTAGATCGAGCACCTCCAGTTTGGCCCCTACCCTGACGACCACCAACGCTGTCGCTGAGACTACCGGGGTATCACTTGGGACTGGCAACTCATCCGTCCTTGTCGACGTGAACTTGTCCGTCGTGTATATCGGTCTATTCCTCAGTGCCTGCAGTGGCTCGCAGTGAGCTGTAGAGCAGGTTCTTTATTTCCCTTTTCCTTGGCGTTGCAGAATATCATTGGAAAGCGGTTGAAGTAAGGCAACATGCTTCATGTCATAGACGGACACCATCTTATTATGAGCGCTAACGGACTCGAGTCTTTCAGTCTGAGCTATACCCACATCATTCTATCAGTTCCGCTACTAGGTTTCGAGATCCAGAGACAGTGGATGTTTATTTTGGGCCGTACCATTACCTGGTGTTATAATACGTGCCATAATCTGTTCTGTGCTCGAATTATTACAACTTTTGCAACTTGTGGCCGTGCTATTGATTCCGCCCAGGCGTTGTCTGGCAACGAAACCCACAACGTTATTTTTTTTTCATCTGCCATAGAGCGTTACACATATCACCTACAACCATCAGAATTCACTCGTTTTACGGTACAACGACGACCCTGTTTGGCACGATGCTCAGGGTCTCAACACTCCTCGGCTTTCTCACCTTCATACTTCCACTCGTTACAGCCAGTCATTGGAGCAGGCGCCATCAAGAAGTAGCTCACCGTGCCCGAGGCGATGTCGATATCCATAAGCGTCAATCCTTCACCAATGCGCGATTCACCTACTATGAGGTTGGACTGTAAGTATTTGGCATTTGCAGAAAACTGAATGCTCATCCACCTCCGTATCCGTATCTGAAGAGGTGCCTGTGGTCAAACCAATGTCGCCAGTGACTGGGTGAATATCGCTTGTGCACTGGTTTCGTAAAAACTGATCGAGGATATCCCAGATCGTGGCACTAAACGTCGAGCAATACGGTGAGGGATACCCTGGCCCTCAATGTTTCAGGTCCATCACCATCCAATATGGCGGACAGACTGCCGTAGCTACCATCATGGATGAGGTGCGGTCATATCCGTCGTTCAGATGGTCCCATTCAAAATGCTCATCCTGTCTCCCATGTGACCAGTGTATGGGATGTCCTTGGGGTGGCCTGGACTTTTCGGAAGGCCTATTCGAATACTTCTCCCCCCTGAGCGCAGGTGTGCTGTATGGTACATGGTGGTATAACGACAACGGTGGAGACCAAACCACTTCGACGTGGACACCTCCCAGTACCACTTGGGAACCGCCAGCTACAACCTCCACCTCAGACTATACCCCCCCTTCACCTACGACCTCGAGTACTCCAGTCTATACCCCCCCTCCCACTACCTCGAGTACCCCAGCTTATACTCCCCCTCCCACCACCTCCACGACCTCGACCACTTCTTCCGCTACCTCCTCGGTTAACTTGAATACTGCTTTGACCAGCGGGTTGGCAGTCTCGACTGGAGCGGTGTCTGCTCCTAGTACGACCAATCCCGAGAACATCCTCGTTATGAACAACATCGTGATTCAGTATGGCATCATACTCTCTGAGGTGGTCAAAAACGAGTAGATGGTAATCTCTATTCGGAAGGTCAAAACTAGTTTGATGATGTTCTGATTTATCCTTTCCTCCCATTCCTTCCTGGAGCGAGCCTCTGTGGAATTTGTACCCGATCTGATGTTGTGATTAAATGTTGCTCACCGGCATCGAATGCCCTATACCTCGCAGTGTATGTCCTACACAACCATTATTACATTATTGTTATCAACTGGCTGGACATCGTGGAAAGTAAGCATCTCGGCCACACCGACATTTAATGTACACATAGACATAGGGTGAGTTCGAGTCTACATTTACGAGGAAGGAAGAATTACGTGAAGCAAGTGACGAGCAAGACCTGCAAGCCTTGCTGCTTGACCCATTGCAGTGAAGCCCTATTTCCCTTTCTAATGTCTTTACGAAGCGCATTCCTACTGGGTTTCAGGATCCCACGGAGAGCTGATTGGCCCTTGTGGCGCGTGGCAACATATTCTTTGATGTTGACATGGGCTTCTGCTTTGAGCATCTTGCGAGCAGAAGTGAGCGTGCATGGGAGATCTGAAGTATCGGGAGGTCGAAGGCCAAGTTCGATTATAAGTGCACGCAACAGATCAAGTTCTGCATCATTTCCCTTTACTGGAGATGAAATGAAACTGAGAGACGGCCTTAATCGTTTTGGGATAATCTATCTAGGTAGTTGCAGGACACACCGGGTTATGAAAGCAGAGGCCTCATCGTACGATGCAGTAGGTGTGCTAGCTCCGCTATGGTACTCGGAACTGGCGGAAGTGCCGCTTGATGACTGGGCTCGACGTTTTGTTCTCCAGCAAGCCTCACCCCTCGCGGGCTTGTCAATGCGGGTTTTATTCTCGGAAGGAGCGCTATCCGACTCTGAACTGGTGGGTGAACTGTCGACGAAGGAACACAATGAGAGTCTGTCGAGTGCAGAGGACAGGTCACCGTCCGAGCTAGGGTGTCCTGTGAAGTCTGAGAGGGTGGACGGGAGAGAACGGGCGTCAAGGAGAGGATGGTGTAGGACAATGAAATCGGTGTCGCTTAGAGAGCTGTGCGACCATACTATTCCGTCGTCCTCGATAGAGAACTGAGAGAGGGGACTGTCCGAGTCGTGTTCGCTATCCGACATGGTGGTGGGGACTGAGGGGCGGCTCTTGCCCCTAGTGGTGATTAATGATGTTCGCGGAGTTGAAAGGATTCGGGGACACTCATCAATCAGGTCGCTCGTCATTGTGTTGCACGAACGTCGAGACACGTCTTCATACGCGCGTATATGCGCTCTGTTCTGAGCGATCTGAGAAATGGATAGTGAGCCCGCAAGGACGAACGCTGGCGAGCACATACCTGAACGTGTGATATGTATTATGTAATACGATTAGATGACCCTCTGCCCAACATCATCGTCGTCTTGTCGTCGTCGTCGTCCACGGTCTTTCCCTCTTTCTCGCCGTTGTCGGTGCTGACTGTCATCCCCCGTGTTGCCTCAAGACCACATACACGTCAGCCATGGAGGTGTGTATGCGCCGCCCTTCTCTCCGGATCTTCATCCACGTTCATCCTCCACAGGGCCTACTTGACTTCTCCAAGGAGTTCGATGTCTCCCTCCTGGACAAGGTCGCAATAGCATTCTACACAGGTCGTGGTCAGGAGGTCTGTCTTTTAATTTATCTTCCTCCTTCTCTATCGCCTCACCCTCTTCCCAGCAACAAATGGCTCAGCAGGTCCTCACTCAACTGGAGGAACATCCGGACGCATGGACGAGAGTTCCGGAGATAATGGAGAGGTCGTCCTTTCAACAGTCAAAGGTTTGCACTAGCCCACCCGTGCATTACCCATCTCATCGTCTACTTTTAGTACATCGGTCTCCAGATCCTCGAGAAGCTCATCACCACACGCTGGAAAACCCTACCTGATGGTCAGCGCCAAGGTAATCGCTATCTCCCCCTCGTTTGACACGCCACTTATATCGTGTTTAGGCATCAGGAACTTTGTTGTTGGCATAACCGTCAAGGTGGCTTCGGACGAGGTTACTATGCGGAAGGAAAAGACATTTATCAACAAACTCAACCTCGCCCTGGTCCAGGTGGGATTCTGTCTCACAGTGTATTTTTTCGTTCATCCATCCTTTCGTCTCCAGATTTTGAAGCAAGAGTGGCCACATAATTGGCCAACTTTCATAACCGAGCTCGTCGAGTCCTCCAAAACCAATCTCTCGTTATGCGAGAACAACATGGTCATCTTGCGTCTTCTGTCTGAGGAGGTATTTGACTATTCCGCAGAACAAATGACGCAGACCAGGATCAAGAATCTCAAAAATCAGATGTGCGGCGAGTTTAGCGAGATCTTCAAGCTTTGCTCCGAGGTCCTTGAGGAGGCACAAAAAACGAGTTTAATCAAGGCTACTCTAGAGACGCTCTTGAGGTTTTTGAACTGGATACCTCTCGGTTACATCTTCGAAACGACCATCATCGATCTTCTGCTCAACCGCGTAGGTGGTTCTTCGTTTGCTCCTCTTCCATACTAATATCTGCGTAGTTCCTCGAAGCTCCAGAATTTCGTAACGTGACCCTGAAGTGCTTGGCTGAAATTGCTGGCCTTAACGTGGGGCCAGAATATGATCCCAAATTCGTGATATTGTTTGCGATGGTCATGACATCCATAAACCGTATGGTCCCCCCTTCAACCAACATTGCCGCCGCCTACGCATCCGCGTCCGACTCTGGTCAAGAACTCGTCCTTAACCTAGCACTATTCCTAAGTAATTTCCTATCCAACCATCTTCGAACCGTCGAAACCGAAGCAAATCGCGACGTATTGCTCAATGCCCATCTATACATGGTCAAAGTATCACAGGTCGATGAACGAGAAATATTCAAGATCACGCTTGAATACTGGTCGAAGCTTGTGGCGGAGCTCTATGATGAGATCCAGGCGCTGCCCATCGGAGATAGTGGTTTACTCATGGGTCTGAGTCTTGGGAATGGTACTGGAAATATGCTTAACGGGATGTCTTTGCGAAAGAACATCTATAGTGACGTTTTGAGCAACTTGCGTCTCGTTGTCATTGAACGGATGGTCAAGCCAGAAGAAGTGCGAAGCTTCTATTTCTCCAGCCATATTCTCTAACCGGACCCTAGGTTCTCATCGTTGAAAATGATGAAGGCGAAATTGTCCGGGAGTTCATGAAGGAGTCTGACACCATCGTTCTTTACAAGCAGATGCGTGAACTTTTGGTGTATCTCACCCATCTAGACGTCGTTGACACAGAAAATATCTTGACGGAAAAGTTGGCCAAGCAAGTTGATGGCTCAGAATGGAGCTGGCAGAACTTGAACACACTCTGCTGGGCAATCGGTAGCATCTCCGGAGCTATGAGTGAGTTATTGTTCGTCTGTGTTAGTCTTACATGGCGTCAACGAATTTATTCTAGACGAGGAGACTGAGAAGCGATTCCTCGTGACCGTGATCAAGGACCTGCTTGGATTATGCGAAATCAAACGAGGGAAGGACAACAAAGCAGTCGTCGCGTCAGACATCATGTATATTGTCGGACAATATCCGCGCTTCCTCAAGGCTCACTGGAAGTTCTTGAAGACTGTAGTCAACAAGTTGTTTGAATTCATGCATGAAACGCACGAAGGTAAGTGCTACATGTCAATCACTTTTCTAAGCTTACTTTAAACAATTGACCTGTAGGTGTTCAGGACATGGCTTGTGATACTTTTATCAAGATCGCTCAGAAGTGTCGTCGACATTTCGTTATGCAACAATCGGGGGAGCAAGAACCGTTTGTCGATGAAATTTTACGGCTGTTGCACAGAATTACTGTTGACTTATCACCTCAACAAGTATGTATATTTGTTTCTTAGCCCCGTGTTTCGTGAACTGACTCGAACTTTTGGAAGGTGCACACATTCTATGAGGCAGTCGGCTACATGATATCTGCTCAACCGAACAAACCCCAACAAGAGAAATTGATCGCAAAGTTGATGGAATTGCCTAACAACGCTGTATGTATTCCTTTCATCGCTCGTGCCTGTTGACTGATTCGGTTGTTGAAGTGGGACTCTTTGATGGCACAAGCTGCACAGAACATCGACGTGTTGAGCAACCTTGATAACATTAAAATTCTCTCGAACGTGTTGAAAACCAATGTTTCTGCGTGCACTTCCATTGGTAGCTTTTACTTGCCCCAAGTTGGTCGCATATTTCTGGATATGCTTGGTCTCTACAAGGCCGTCAGCGGCATCATTAGCGAGACAGTTGCACGAGAAGGTCAGCGTTGACATTACACCTGCGCTGGCCCAGCTGATACCTTTTACCAGGTGTGATTGCGACGAAGACTCCCAAGATCCGTCAACTGCGGACGGTAAAGAAGGAGATCCTGAAGCTGATGGAGACATACATCAAGAAGGCGGAAGACCTAGATGCCGTTAACGCCAATTTTATGCCGCCACTCCTGGACGCTATTCTTGGGGACTATAACCGCAATGTGCCTACTGCGCGGGACGCAGAAGTTCTTAATGTGATGGCAACGATTACTGGCCGCCTTGGTGTAAGTTATTCTTTATGATCAGAGGGTAATCGTTGAGTTTTCTGGTGACTTTAGCCTCTCCTTACACCCCAAGTTCCCGCTATCCTTGACGCCGTATTTGAACCCACACTCAATATGATAAACCAAGACTTCGCCGAATTTCCGGAACATCGTGTTGGCTTCTTCAAGTTGCTAAGAGCCATCAATCTCAACTGCTTCCCTGGTAGGCGTGACGGTGTTTTTGTGTCCGCGCCATCTTTAAGACCTCGTCATAGCTCTTCTCGGAATACCACCGACCCAATTCAAGCTGTTCATGGACAGTATCATCTGGGCCATCAAGCATACCATGCGGGATATCGCAGACACGGGTCTAAATTGTACGTTGATGCTCTCGTTTGTGAGCCCCTATGCTGAAGCCGCCTAGTGTGTCTCGAGGTAGCCAACAACTTTGCAAGCGCGGAGCCGGCTGTTAGAAACGCTTTCTTCCAGCAGTACTTCCTGAGCATCTTACAGGACATCTTCTTTGTCCTTACGGATGCCGACCACAAGAGTGGCTTTAAGCTTCAGAGTCTGCTCCTAGCACGGATGTTCCAGCTTGTCGAGACGAATCAAATCCAGTCTCCGTTATTCAATCCGGCGCAGGTGGCCGACTCGAACATGTCCAACTCGTCGTTCCTCAAGGAGTATTGCGCAAATCTGCTCAAGACAGCATTCCCTCATGTCCACAAGTAGGTCTTACCAGTGGCAGTGACGTTTCTCCGCTAACGAAGCTGTGATGCAGTACTCAAGTCCAAGTATTCGTTACTGGACTAGGGGAATTCCATAGTGACATCAATCGATTCAAGCTTGCGTTGCGTGACTTCCTTGTCCAGCTTAAAGAATTCTCTTCGGGCGATAACGCTGAGCTCTATCTCGAGGAGAAGGAAGCTGAGGCACTGATGAAGGCGCAAGCTGAACGAGAACTTGCGATGCGTGTACCTGGCTTGTTGAAGCCATCGCAATTAGAGGACAAGGATGAGGATATTTCATAGAGAATGCTTGTGCATCATCGTCGCCTTTTTTTTTTCACATCTGTCGGGCACTCATTTTTGTTTGTTTCTCTGACACGATTGGCATGCTTCCTTCATTTTACTCCAAACCTTGAACTATCTTCATTTCATCAACTTGCCCCGACACCTCACTCTGTTTTCGATGTCTCCTCGCAGCTTCACATCTAATGTAATAGTATAGGTCGTGGAAGGTATCGAAATAATGTAGAATATCAGGTGAAGCTGAAAGTGTAGATGACATGCTTGATAAGATGGCGCCGACGCGCTCAATCGATCACCACCATGTTCAAAAAGTATACTGCCTCGGGTCGCTCGAGATACAGAAGAGACAGCTGACTGCACTTTCAGGTTCTCGTCATCCACCGACATAGCAAGCCAGACACCACCCAAATCCTCTGTCCAGCGATCGATCCGGGCTGCGGTGCTTGCACAGTGGAAATTGCAGCCCGAGGCCCTCGAACAGATATGGCCCAAGAAAGAGTCTTTGACTCATGTGAAATGGTCCGTGTCTGTCCTCGATCTCTGTAATGCCTCATCGTGAACCCACCCGACGAGACAGCAGAGAACACATCTCGATATATACCGTCAATAGTGAACCGTTGTTCTTCCAACACTTTGATGGACCCTTCTACCCTACCCTTCGATTGCTGCACAAGTGTCCGTCACGTCTCCTCTGACCCAGTTCCCCGGATGGCTTAGACGCATCCTCGTAGATCCGTTCCTACTGCCCAAAGTTGGCATAGATCGCGGTGCAATACGTTTCCTGCTTGCGGGGGCGCACATGATGTGTCCTGGCCTTACGTCCGCCGGCGGTTGTCTGCCCCCAGCGGAATCTGAAATTCCGGCCAATTCGCTCGTCGCGGTCCACGCAGAAGGGAAAGAACATGCTGTGGCAGTCGGGATTACAAAGCTGGGCACGGAAGACATGCGCAAGGTCAACAAAGGAGTTGGTGTGGAAACCGCGACGTATTTGGGAGATGACTTGTGGGTGATTCAGACGATCTAAAATAAAAAAAGTGTACTAGTCACTGTTCGTAAATCGGTTGCGCCCGCTGGTTGGTTGCTATTGTTACGAAAGCCGCCGTTTTCGACGCGGAGCATTTCCGGTACATCTTGGACGAAAGTCGGGTCAAGTCATGTAAGACTGTTTGCAGGTTCCTCGGTCGAATTGCTCAACGATCGCCAATCTTGACAGAACGTATACAACGTGTGCATGGAAGGCAGCTCGTTCGCGTATGACTCATTCACTCGAGTCATTCCGCGCAAGAAGCGAAGGGGGAAGGGCAGGGGACACGCTGCAACGCCGTCCGATCTTTTGACACGCGTCAAAGAAGAGCTCAAGGCTGATGAGGGCTGGTCACTAGACTGCGAAGGTGCGTATTCATGCCATTGAGTCCGCAATGCATTCCACCGAGCATTCTGCATTCTGGACGAAAGAGATATTCCACGAGGCACTCCGTAACGTATGTATTAAACCTCAAAAAGTGCTGTGTCTCGGATTGGGAAGCCCGTCTTCGTCTCGGGACGCCCGCGCGCAACTCGCATTGCTCAGTGATCTGTGCGCGTCTTCAGATATGGTGCGTGGGATCCATCAGCCGTTCGTGGTTGGATTAAGTTTCGTGCGACAGGACGCCGGGGATGTTTCAGTGTACGATCCTGTGTTCACGGATGCAGACAGGCAATTGTTCCAGACCTTGGGAATGCGGTGTCTTGATCACGTCCAAGCAAGCGAACTCGTCCCGGGCCCGCTTTTCAAAAGCTGATTGATTGATTACAGGGTCTACAGGGGACCGAGCATTCGTTGGACTGTCCCACGATGCTGTACATGCCACACTGTGAGCTGAAGCTGTATGAGATGGTCATTCGCGCGAACTGGACGCTCGAAGGCGTGCGTAACATGGTTTTCCTTGCGAACCGCTTCGGCGACTATGTGGACAGGTGGGTGTATGCGCTCGGACGAGATGGTCTGCGTCTGACGCGGGTCTACAGCAATGCGGGATGCAAGCTAGAAAGGGAAACGCCGTGCATGATGCGACTGGGTAGGTGGATTGGCAATCGGCGCGCGTTGGCATGACTTGGCCGGCTATTAGCACCGTTTCTAGTCACTCGGCCCCTTCCCACGTCAGGGGCGTTTCCAAGCGCGTTCACCAATCTTTCGGTACAGTACGTCAACCGAACGACGTTATCGCAACAGACCAACGCATTCTGGGAGCCGAACTAGCCGGTTGCTGCACAAGCGAAAAAAAATAACCTAAGATACAACATATCAACAGGAGCGATACGGACAAACATGGATTATATGGTAGACATAGCACCACTAGCTAGCACTCTTCGTAGACATTATACGAATTCAAGTTGTCTTCGTCAGGAAATGGGAGAGGGTCAAGCTCAAAACGATCAAATACCGAACCTGCTGTGCGAATGTATACGTCCAGCTCGGGCTGCTGCCGTCGACCCTCCGAGAGGGAGGGTCCGAAAAAGAAGTGGGAGGACCGGCCCAACGACGGCGTCGAGGGAGCGTCAGACTCATCGTCAGAAATATCCTCTATTGCTTCTGGCACAGAGAGATCGTCTAGCTCATCCATGTCGCAGCGCGAGAGGGCAACGTATGCCGGTGGGGGAGAAATCAGTGGAGACTCGATGACAGGACCGAGTTCATATGGGAGAGCAAGTGGTGGATGGAAGGGTGGATAAGGAACCGGGTATGAAACTGCGGCAGACGGGGAACAGTGCGCCTGCTGATTCAGAAGGTCGTCCGAAGACGACATGGGAGACGTCAAGGGGCTCAGAGGTGTGTCGTCATCTTCCTCCACAGCGACCGAGACTGGAACGTCTGGACTTGCGCAAAACTCGTCCTGTTCATCGTCGCAAAGAGTTTCCAGGAGGGAATCAAGCCATTCAGCTTCAGAAACGGTCATGTCAGCATCACTTTGAGGGATAAGTTTGCTCGCGTCGGGAAACATGAAAGAGTCCGACTCCTCCAGTTCACCGCCATCTTCTTCGTCGTCTGCTACACCTTCAGAACATACACACACAGAGCTCGGGGGACCATTCAATAAAGATGGTGTGGAAGGAGATTGTGAGCGAAAAACCGAATTTTTAAGGAGGACCCAGCGGTGAAGGTTACAGTTGTCCTTGCCGCCTATAGCGGCATGCAACTTGTTACGGGCCATTGTGAATAGAGTGGCATGTTCTGCCGACATCTGTGAGAAGAGGGGTGGTTGTTGCGGAAATGTGTGGTGTCTGTCGTGTGAGGTGACGTCAGGTTTGAGCATTGCACTAGCAGAGTTCGGAAAAGACAGACCAGGGTTGAGAGAGGAATCGCCGGTGTATGCGGTATACGATAAAAGGCTCGAACAGAATTGTGCCGTTGTTGGATTTACGGGCGAGTTTGTTGACCATAGTTTAGGAGGGGACAACGTGCATTCGCGGGGTGGATGCGACGAGGGGAGGGAGGGGAGAGCGCAGAGAGGGACGAGTCGAGATGGCGAGTTTATTGTGAGGGCATGGTGTTGGGAGGAGAAAAGAGGGCGAGGGGGGGACCGCGGCGGGCAGAGGAGTTTATATAGCAATTTTGAAATACCGAGATTTTGTTGTGACTCAAAACCGTGATCACCTCGGAAGGAAGCCCCTCGCACAGCCACAATATAAACAAGACACAACACCCCCAATAATTCAATGTCACGCGAGAATGGTTTCATATTCACTTGGAAACATATCATAAAACATCATCCGTCCCTCACCCCTCGTCCATATGGTCTTCATCCTTGACCGTCTCAATAAGCTTTTTTAGCTTGTTCACGCTTTTCGGAGATATGTCGCGTGCAATCGCAAGCCATTGCGCAGATTTCGCCTCGTCTCCGACAAGTCGGTAGACCTTGGCGAGCTGGAAGACGACATTCGACTCCTCGGGCGAGCTATCGCGAAGCTTTTGCAAATCTTCAATCGCCTCCTGTACACCATAGATAAGAATTTCGTCACCCATTAAACGCCGCGCCCACCTTATATCTCTTCAGTGAAATCAGCATTTTCGCTCGTCGATAGCGAACCAGCGCATTGTCGGGGGCCAGTCGCACGGCTTGGTCAAATAGACTGTAAGCTACATTCCTATCTCCGCGACGTTCCACAGTCTGTGATCCACACGTCAACCAAATGGCAGCGAACAATTCCCTTATCAGCGAGTGCAGACGAAATTAACTCACCATCCCTACGCATCCGAGAAGCACCGCATTTTGAGGGTGTATTTCGAGTGCCTTGCGGTAATGATATTCTGCGAGTCGGATTTTGTTCGTTCGCAGATAACAAGTCCCTAGGCCATACCTGTCATTGATGTAATGAGCCCTATCACGCTTCCAAAGAGAACTGAACGGATACTGTATTTACTAGTTCACACTTACCAGGCATTATAATGTCGTTGGTCGGCACGTAATGCGGTTTGGAAAAATGAAATTGCCTTATCAATGTCTTCGTCGATTGACTCGTGCCCGCTCAAAGTGAACGCGTATGCACAACTTGGGTCCAACTCCGCTGCACGTCGAAAACATGTCAAGGCTTGTGAACGCTCTTTTTGGAGCGAAAACAAGTTTCCAGCGGCAATCCAAGCCTGTGGCGAATGAGGATTGATACTCATCAGTTCCTGGGCTAAAAACGAAAGCTGCACGTTTTGTTGCAGATGCCATAGGAGAGTCGAATACACCTCCATATCAGTGACCCGATGAGGCTCCAGCGCACGAACTGCCCTAAAAGCGCGTTCAGCCTAGGGATGCACGTAAGTCGCCGCGTTGGATAAGAGAAATGAACCGCATGAAACAGAACGCGGCGATCAGATTACGTACAGAAGCATACTCCAATCGTTCATAATGAGCCCGGCCGACCATGGACAACACCCACGACGATTGCTGGTGTGCAGAAGGCATGTGTTCGAGTTCCATTAGACAAGAATAGCAATCATAAACGGACATCGCTCTAGTGGCCCGCGCGAATCGTCGCATGAGATCGTAGATATAGTAATCGGCCATCTCTTGTTCATATGTCTCTTGAGCAATAGTCCAATGGCTGGGCGCTGGGGAAGTATCGGAGTGAGGGGATTGAGCGTTTGATGCTGGCGAGGTAGAAGATGCCACGTCTACAACAGCAGCAATGTCCTCGTCGAGATCGGAGCCTATCGAACGTGATCGTGAGGTCGCAATTTGGCGTCGACGCTCTCGCAGCGGTGGATGCTGCAGTAAAAGCGATCAAGTCAGCATATACACGAAGAATCGACCGCCTCATGTAACGACATGTCGAGAATCTGACCTTTCCAGCTTGTTTACTCATGATGCCACTCAACAACCGCGTACTACGCCGCGGACCAACACCATTATTCCCAGAATGTCGCTCATTTTTTCCGGCCCCAACAACGCTCCTCAAGTTTTGAATAGGCTGAGAACGACGACCGGGTGATGAGAAGATGTTAGCAAATTTCAAGGCCGGGCGGGCGCGTGCCTTTTTCAAGGGTTCTTCTACTACCAACTTGGATGGCTTGGATTTTGCCAAATCGACGCTCCGCTGGCGGGTTGTTGAACGCAGACGCTTCTGAACTGGTCCTGTCTCGTCTGCTGATGAAAGAGGGCGAGCAGGAGGCTGAGACGGGCCAGCTAGTGCATCTTCCATCCGGAGGCCACGGGGTGCTTTCTGTTGGAGAAAGTGACCGTCTGCTTGGAATAACGAATCATTGGTAACTCTGAGAGTTGGAAAGTGAGCCAAGACGTTATCTCAATCGAACGTCTAGGCCTACAATGAGTCGCGTGGCACGTGTGCTGGTTCTATCCGAAATGCTTGAGGGGGATTTTTTCGGCCCCGGACATGAGTACTGTTTTCTGTGATATCGGGGGTAAAGAATCCGACACCTGTCGCAGTTGGTTCTGGCATAACCTTAATGAATGGGTGTTCTTCAGGAGGTACTTGTTTAATCGGTAGTGGTCGGGGTGGAAAGATCTCGTCAACTTCAGGTGCAGTACCTGGACGCTCGGTTAGGTTTCTGACAGAAAAGCCACACAAGCCACCCACCGAGTGCACATAATCCCTCGAATGCTTCCCAAAGGAGTGGATTCAGTGCCAATGCCTGGCGAAAGCTAGAAGTGGCTTTCTCGGGAAGATTGCCTTTCAACGCCACCGTTCCTGCTCGACAACGAAGAGCCGCCTCTTCAGGAAAAGTCCGTGACGTCCGGGGTCCCATTGACTCTGAGAAACAGTTCAGCAGATTATGAAACGAACCATTCACACACGCACGCGATGGAACATAGTCCGTATCCTCCAAAGCAGCTTCCAGAGCCTCACGTGCCTGCCGGTAGCGCGAGAGAGCCATGCAGCATTTTCCTTTGATTTCTAGACAGCTACTGCACTTTTCCTGTCCAGTGCCACTCACTACATACAGTGCAGAATGGGGCTGTCGAGCACGGAGGAGGGCGGTCGCGTAGAGATGACGTGCATCGTGGTCGCGTTCGTCCATAACGTGATATCGTTCGGCATAGAACACAGCAGACTGGACGAGGTCATAGTCTAGACATGTCCATATCAACGACCGGAAACGCTGTCCGATCTGAGGGGAAGATATGGCCGAGGAGGCAATGGCTTTGAAGCCTTCCTGTTGCATAGCATCAGCCCAAAGGCCTTGAGATATCTGCGGGAATTAGTATGAACGTTGAGCGAGATTCCAGAAGGAGCACTCGTCGTGAAAGACTGCAAGGAGATGGATCAATGAGGACAGGATTTCGAAATGGACCACTCCGAACAACGAAGCCGGGTCGACGCGTGTCACAACTTTGGAGAACAACTGTGTATTCACACCTCACGTGACTCTCAGGCACACAAGTGTATTAAACCACAAGAATGAATACAGTCGATATTCTGTCTACACAATCAGTGCCCATGCCCATCTCCCTCCGGCTTCGGTTCTGAAAGAACGTAGTCAGCGAAACGAAGAGCCCTGAGCCATTCACGGATCCTTACCAGGTATGCATTGAATCGCATCATCAATTCGCAACAAAGAGATGGCTGCCTCATATGCAGACTTCAGACTCCTGACTTTGCTCAAGGTAGGCTCCAAAACGCCCGCCACAACATTGTCTCGCACGTCACCATTTATGAGATCAAGCCCGTATCGCAAAAGTGCTTTTTTGGGATCACCGGCAGGTGCACTTTGCGCTGCATTGTGGTAAGAACGGAGCTTCGCGACCAGCTCAGTCGAATCTTTTGCTGCGTTCACGGCGAGCTGCTTTGGAATTGATAACAAGGCAGCGGCAAACTCTGCAATGGCCAACTGCTCCCTTGAGCCCTGGAACGTATTCAGAAATCAGTAGACTCTTTTATAATAATAATAATAAACTGACGAGCGTCGTCGCAAAGTTCTCCAGATAAATGCTGAGCGCGGATTCGACCGCACCTCCGCCCGGAACAACCGAACCGCTCTCAAGGGTTCCCTTGATGATGGACAATGTGTCATGCAATCCCCGCTCCATCTCGTCAAGCATATAATCATTCGCACCACGCAAGACAATGGATGCGGAGTTGACAACCTTCGTGCCCTTGATGAGAATGACCTCGTCGTCGGAAACGTGTTCCTGTATGACTTCATCTGCTACGCCCAAGTAGCTAGATTCGTAAGTCTCGTTTCCTTCTAGATCCGCAAGACTCGAAATTAGGGTTCCCCCTGTGGCTTTTGCGATGCGCCTAAGATCTTCCTTGCGGCAGCGACGAACGGCCATCGCCCCAGCTTCTACGAATTCCTTCAAACACAGATCATCAATACCTTTGGTAGTAAGAACGACGTTAGCTCCAGCGGCGAGGATTTTGCGAATGCGTTCGATAGTTATTTCAGCCTCACTATAACTCCATCACAATGTGCTCGGCCGAAGAATCCCTGAAACATACCGTTTGCGGATTTGTTCCAATTGATCAGGATCCTCCACAAGAATTTGAACACCTAATTGCATCCGCGCCTTTTGAAGGTTGATATCGAGACAGGCGATCTTCGCATTAGTGATACGTTTTTTCATAGCTGGGTGCAACCGTTACCGGACGAGTAGAATAAGGGGGATCAAAAACCAAACCTTGACTAGCGACTGTGCAATTTAGAGCATAACCTTGAACAAACAGGGACTCCCTTGCACTTCTACCATGTGCCTTTAATACGTTCACGGCTTTGACCGGGTACTTGATGTCCCCTCGAAGATTGATTGACTTGACGGCGAGCATTGCATCAACAGCCATAGGAGCAAAGAGATCGTCATCGCTTCGAAGCAAATTAGACCTGGTGTAGACCAGTACAAGATACCTCAACGCACTCGCCGATTATCTTACTGGCCATACTGGTCTTGGCGGCATTGATTAATGCTTCGCGCCCCAGGGCATCGACTTTAATGCTAAGATTATCTTGCATAAACCTCACGGCTTCTCTACATGCGAGCCTGTAGCCCGTGATGATAGTCGTCGGATGAATCTTGGCCTTGACAAGTTCATTGGCACGACGAAGGAGCTCGGCCGCGATGATGACCACGGAGGTGGTTCCATCGCCCACCTCCTTGTCCTGTTTTTGTGCGAGATCGACAAAGATCTTTCCCGCCGGATGTTCCACAGACAAAAGCGAGAGAATGGTGGCACCATCATTGGAGATTGTTACTTCCTGTTTGGCAGTGAATATTGCGGACACAAGAGACGAAATGACGCACTGACTCCGATGTTGTCAACAAGCATCTTATCTAGTCCAAGGGGACCTAGAGAGCTCTTTACTACATTGGCGATTGAAAGTGCTGCTGTGACTGGACGAGGAGGGACAGTCAAGTCAACGAATAACACGCGGGTCGCATGCCGATGAGTGTCGTGCTCACCATTTTGATCGCGAATGTCCTGTCCAGTTACTCTGTCACCACCCAAAAATGCACCTGCCCGTGGATCGCGTTGAAACATGGCACGGTAGATCTGTTGGTCTTTGGCGGGGACGACTTTTTGGTGTCGACTCTGCTTACGCAAGCTTTACGATTTAAATAGTCGACCCGTACTGTACGACCGATTGTACCAAATGATGGACCACGTCGTACGCTTGGACCCATACATGACCTTGGTCATTATCGTACTATAGCAAAAGTTGTGCTGAGTGGCATATGTGTTCCTGAGAACGCGGCCGGGTGCAGTGGGTATCGGCGGTGACGGCCAAGTCGCGGTCGTCCCACCACAACCTGAGCGAGTGTTACACCAAGCCGTGAAGTAGCACCGACAAGCCCATCTTCTCGGTTCTCTCGCAGTCTGGATGTGAATGGCACCTCCAAAGCGGCATCGGGTGTCCTATGTGATACCGCCCCCGGTTGACCATGTCCCTCGCTTGGAACTTCCCCTGGGTCTTCCCCGTCACGGTTCACCACGTCCCCTCCTCATTCCTTCACAACACCAACCCGAAGCGCCACCCAAGTACAGCCAGCCCAGACATCGTCTTGGTGTCACATCCCTAGCACTCGACTCCACCACCCAGTTGGAAGGCCACGCAACACCGGAAGGTATATTATATACAGGCAGTCGGGATGGCCAGGTCATTTCCTGGGACCTTGGGCTGTCTTTCGGGCCAAGGCGAAACCCATCGTCGCGACAGAATCGTATCGCTAGATGGGAAACATTAACAGGGATGGCAGACGAAACTTTGGCCGAGGAGACAGAGGAGGAAGAGCGACGGGATGGGGATATACTCGGGGACGTCAAAGAAAGTGGCAGTAGAAAGCGAAGGAGTAGCACCCATGAAGACATCCCCTATGAGCGTCAATGGGAACTCGATCCCGGAGCACTCAATTTCAGTGCGGTAAGCAAAGCGTGCATCCCCGACCACATTCTGAACCAACGAGGCACCAGGATTCACAGTTTCGACAGTGTGCACAAGTGCACACAGATTGGATTAATGACATTCTTCTCTGTAACTATAATCAAACCGGTCGGTCTCTCGTGCTTTGGGGCGCTCAGCATGCTGATAGTACAATGCAGTAATTTCCGCCTCCTCGGATGGTACCATCAAAACATGGAATCCCCATTCAAATCCTTTGACGGACCCGTCAACCGTTGGCACACACGCTGACTATGTCCGCTGCCTTGCTTTCTGGTAATTTATTTGTAAATCGTCAAACTCAGCTTCTTACCAACCATTCAGCCGCGAGTCAAACTGGATCGTTTCAGGCTCATTCGATCGGTCAATCAAGTTATGGGACCTCAGCTTTTCGTCACCGACGCCACAACCTCTACTGACCCTCAGTCCCCCCGATGCGACTGCACCGAAAGCATCTATATATGCTCTTGCAGCGGATCCATATGGTCATGCAATCGCCAGCGGCTCTCCAGAGCGTGTAATACGAATGTGGGACCCTCGGTCTGGAAAGCGTACTGGGAAGCTCGTAGGCCACACCGACAACATACGGGCGATATTGATTTCTGATGATGCTAGATACGTATGGTCGTACATTAATCTCATTTCATGCACATACTAACACCCATTTTCCAGCTTCTTACTGGTTCTACTGATGGTGAGCAAATCCTCCTGCGTGCAGCGACTTGATCTCATGATGGGCTAGCTTCTATCAAACTCTGGTCCCTATCCTCGCAACGCTGTTTGCATACATTCACGTACCATACGGATTCCGTATGGTCTTTACATTCCACTCATCCATCCCTGAAGATATTTTATTCGGGGGATAAATCCGGGATTGTATGCAAAGTGGACGTCGAGGACTCTTCGGAGGTTGCAGATGGTGTATGCACCGTGCTTGCACGAGAATCGAGTGAAGATGGTGGAGAGGGAATAAACAAGATCGTCACCGCCGACGATGGATTGCTTTGGACGGCGTCAGGGAGTTCCAACATCAGTCGTTGGAGAATCCCCAAGCGACTGGTGAAGCGCGATGTGGGGAATGATCGAGACCTGTTTTCAGATTCTACTGTTGCAACCAAGCGCATCTCGACTGGAATGGAGCCGCCCTGGTCAGGTCCACCTTCGATTCATCAAGGTAAATTTGTTTTTTTCCGGGTTGTATAATGTGTGACCGCTCATGCGACGCTCAAGGCCGCAGGGATGACGAACTTCCTTCGTATCCAGGGGTTCCACTTTCTTCCCTTCTGAGGCTCGCTTCTCCGAATAGCTCGTTTTCGCCGTCACTATTCGTGTCTCGAGGGCGCGATGCAGACGTAGCTACCCTATACTCTGCGGCTTCGATTGTGTCCGTTCCAGGTGGGCGGTCACCGTTCAATGCTGCTTTTCAACATTCCACCACTCCCATACCATCGAACACTCAAGGAGACACGAGAAGCCATGTTTCGAACATCGACCAAGATCCTGTCCACGAAACTCGTACAGCCTACACAACTCAGGAACTAGGCGAACTTGCCTCGGAAGCCACCCCTTTCAATTCCAACCCGGATATAGTCATCACAGGCTCTCGTGGGCTCGTGCGAGCAGTGTTGCTAAATAATCGCATGCATGCCCTGACGGTTGATACAGTGGGCGAAGTTGCCGTATGGGATATTGTCCGTGGTGTGTGTTGCGGTTGGTATACGAAAGAGGATGTCCAAGCTGCGAGTCTTCGCGGGAGCTTGGATGGCAGCACTCGCAGCAGAGAGCAAAGCAGCGCGAGTGGTGATAAAGAATGGAGCCCTCGAGCGGCCCTCGAGGCAGTCAGAGAACGTATTGAAGGAGAGGCTGTCGTGTCTGCCTGGTCGTCCGTGGACACGAAAACTGGAGTCCTCACCGTGCACATTAATGAGCGATGCTTCGAGGCAGAGATTTACGCTGACGAAGCAGGTTTTGGTTCAGACAAATATTTCAACGACGAGCTTAGAAGTGCGTTCATGGAGTAATCCTGCAAAAGTCTATGCTAATAAAAAGCCAAAAGTTAACATTGGAAAATGGGTTCTCCTCAATTTATTTCTAGGGTTCGTACTCGAGGAGCAGCGCATTCGGCGAAAACGCAACGTCCACGCCTCAGAGTCTAGTCAACCAAGCCATCCCGACTCACGTCGCGGTTTGGGAAGGCCGAGCTCAGATCTCAGTAGTAACTTTTCTAGCTCAACTGGGTTCCTTTCGCCTCTCGAAATATCGAGGTCTTCATCGCGCCTGCCAACATGTACGGCTCTTGTCACTTCTGCAAGCGCATTACCTGCGATTCTTCCTGTTCTACCTTCCATCGCTAAGCCTTCACCCTTACTCACACCAATGATACCCTTGAAAACTGCTAAACCAATGAGCAGTACCCCCCAATCACCCTCGTTCGATAAACCGCTCATGCCTCGTCCAATTCGAACCCATGGACTCGATATGACACCATCAAATGCAAACCACGAGCCTGATTGTTTTGCTGCTCGCCGACCCTCGACAGCAAGTACTGCTCTGTCAGATGGCGATTTTTCGGGCTGGGGAGGTCCCGGAAGTCCTCCGCGTCATGTTGGTGACTCTTCTGGTCCGATTACCCCAAATACGCCGACCAGTGGCTTTATGGGTCGTCTGAAAAGCCTCGGAAAGGGACCAGGCCGAAGATCAATAAACGACATTATTCCAAGTTCCCCGGTCATGAACAATGCTGGGAATATTGTGGACGCTCCGACCGTTCCTGAGGTGCGGTTCATTCGGATTATTATTTCATCTGTTTGGCTGACATCTCTTGTACAGGATAACGAGGCTAGCAGAACACGCGCTCAAGTCCTTCTGTCAACCGCCCTGTCTCCACCCTCATCAAGTGAAGCTCCGACTCTGTCACTCCCACCCAACATGATAGTGATGATATCAGACGAATCATATCCTGGCTGGAAAACTGTGTATCGAGGCAGTGTCTCAGCCACCTGGGCCGACATATATGCCCTCGAAGAAAGCATGCCACTTTGGTTGCTCGAATACGTCCTCCTTAATAAGGCCGTTGTTCCACATGCGAGTAAAATTAGCTTCGTTCTACTGCCTTGGTTGAATCCGGATCCTGATGGCGAGAAGCTACCCGAACTCTTGAACGTGTACGTTATGTCGAGCGCCGACCATGCTTCATGCTTACCATTGAACTATCTTTAGCGCTCAATCGAAGTTGACCGCGAGCAAATTTCTTCGAGTACGGAAACTGACTCATCATGTACGTAGCTATACTTCGAGAACCAATTTTGAGCTCACCGCATTCCAGGTGCAAGAAAAGTTAGAGAAGTTGTCCAGTACGGCCAACTCCGCGTCTTCCTCCTCTGTTGACATACCTCCACCCGATTCTCCGAGCACAAGGAACTTCCGCACGCGGGCAGAGGAAACCTATGAAATCCTCTGCAACGACATGGTACTTTCGCTCGACATGACCCTTGCTGGGGTGCGACAATATTTCTGGAGACAGTCCTCTGAGTTGGTCATGTACTATCGGTTGAGGAACCATCCAGCAACGCATAGTGGTGATATTCCGACTTGACGCGATACATGAGGCCTGATGTTTAAACTTCATTCGGAATGCACACTGATCACTGTTGTCACCATCAAATCCAGTAGTAACTTATAATATTTGACAATGTAGTGCGGCCTTTCCTACTGTACGTTGCTGGTTATAGACAAAAAAAAATGCCGCTATCTGTGTCCCGTTGGCACGAGCGGTTCGATTCTGCTAGGATAATTCTCAAATGATCTGAGGGATGCGTATCAGGCAATGTCTGCTCCTAAGGCACTGTCCTGTTTGTTTCGTTCCAGCTGAGTTTGTACTCGAAAAGAGTGCTCGCCAGAAGCACCGCTGTCACAACCAGCGAGATAGTTGACAGGAGGAAAGCAATCCGAGAAAGCAGGCGAGAATGTTAATCTGCATGCAACATATCGTGATAATGCATCAAGCTGTCTAGATCTCAGCGCTATGCGCGCGAAGCGTGTAAATAGAACCCAGAGAGCCTAACCTTGAAAGCTGGACATCATGTCTCGAATCGTCGCTCAGAAGAGAGGCAAACTGCTTTCCTCATGTGAGTGAAAGGCCGGTTGAGCTACCAAGGCATAAATGGTCAGTCTCATGAGCACAAGAGTGGCTATTTGCTGAAGCCATTTTTACAGTAATAAGCTCTGCTGTTCGGAGCGGTGCAACCGTTTGGTTCATTGATGAGAAAAAATAGCAAGCATGATGACCTATGTGAACACATGACGTTGGAGTATTTGGACGTTGGCAAGTACTAGTCAAGCACTCACCACAAACAGATCGTGGTAGGGTTTCTACACTCCGTGAAATCAGTTGCTCGAAAGTGAAACTCGAAACCTGAAAACTCACCAGCATTGGACTACCGCTCCCCTTATCATTCGTCTATGTACACCAGGCAAAATACCTATTACTTCACGTGTTGCACACTTCATAAACCATCTTGTAACGTTATCATTGGGAATAGCAGCGCAACCTGAACTGGACGCAGCAACGCGAATGAATGAAACTAAATTGTTTTATTTATACTTGACAACGATTGGGCAATCACAGAGTGGATGTCTATGCACCGATCTTGGCACATTTCCATACACTAGTGAAGGAGAGGTGAAATGCTGAAATGCATGTCAATGAAACAGGACTCACCCTGAGAGCAACCTCAGTAGTTGTTCGACCCGATTGCCAAACATTCGTGATAGAAGATAGCGCAGGCATGCACGCGATTACGACAACACTATCCGATGTATTCGTTTCTTCTTCGGTTGGATCTAGCCGGATTTCGTCCCCCAGCACCGCCTGGAGACGCTCAGATTCTTAAGTCGTTGACATTTCAACAATTCCCTCACCGCAGAACACGACGCGACGAGCCCAAACATCTCGATGCCTGCAACTGCAAGCGCAGTGCTTGCTGCTATCGAACCAGACGCTACGCATCCTTCAATGCCGTCATTTTCGATGATCGTGATGAATACATCTATCGTTGACTTTGGAAATTGTTTCAAGCAGACAGATGACGCGATTGACTGATGGATCGCAACAGCAAGGGATCTGTCTTCAGCATCCTTCAATGGGGATTCTGCTCGGTCTGATTGAAATCGTCGGGACAACACGAAAGGGCTCACATGAAGCGGTGATCGGCGGCGAGTGCACGAAAATGGCGCGAATTTAACTTCAATATTCAGTTTACCCTTTTCATTGTAAGTGGTGGACTTGGACTGCCTTGGACCATACCTGTCAGAAGTTGAAAGCAATGTTAGACTGGCCGTGTGCACAGCATGGACTGAACGAATGAGACCCACACAGCACATGCTAGCTTGGTCTTCTCGGTCTCGATGTAAGCAGAGCCATTTGCTTGACTGATCAATCCCGGCTGCAAAACTTGAAAGGACGGATCAGCTTAGAGGGCATATTGTGTGCATGTCCTACAGATTGGGCGTATGTCTGTTGATTTTCGACCACATCGCGCGTTCCAAGTCGCGGAGCGTTCTTGACCGGATTCATAAACTGGCGGAAAGCTTTCCTCTGGGCCGTTTATGCGCCTTCTGTCAAAAGGATTTTGAGCCATGCCAGCTCGTTCTTGTCGAGCAGGAATTGGATTACATAACATACATAGTCATGAAGGTTTCCTTTTCCCTTTCCAACAAGAACACAAAGCCACTCGGTGCTGCCCCTCCTCTCGCAAAGCCAGCAGCATTTTCATCACTAGACGACGAAGATGTTCCAGTCGCTTCAAGTAGCAAAGACGCCCACGCGAACAAATCGCTTCTGAGCCTTAGCGTAGCGTCTTCACAGGCAGCGCAGAAGCGCACGGAGCGAGACATGAAGACCGACAATACGGTATATCAGTACGACGAAGTCTGGGACAGGATGCAAGAAGTAAAGCAGAGGCAGAAGGAGGCTAAAGAAGCAGATGCAACGCAGCGCAAAGTGGGTGCATATCACATCGTCTTGGATCATGCGTTCTCATGTAGCGTGTCAGCCTAAATACATAGAGGGTCTGTTAATTTCTGCTGCTACTCGCCGGTTAGATCGTCTCAGAGCCGAGGAGAAGATGCTCCAACATGAGCGGGAGCTGGAAGGAGATGAGTTTGCAGACAAGGAGGCCTTTGTCACGCAAGCATACAAGGACCAGATGGCCGAAGTTCGAAAGGCTGAGGAAGAAGAGAGACAGAGAGAAGGTTCGTCTCATTGCTTATGCGTGATCGTTGAGGTTTTTAATGCGCGTGCGTTGCTAGAGGCTGAAAAGAAAAAACGGAAAGGAGCGACGACGGGGATGACACATTTTTACCGCAAACTACTGGAAGAATCTGAGCAACAGCATGAAGAAACCGTCGCTGCTGTCACCGAACACAAGCCTATTATTGGGCCGCATGGCCCTTCCCTGACCATCAGTAAGCCTGCTGATTTCACATCAACGTCCGACTTGGAACTAGCTCGACTTGCACGCGAGCAAGGAAAGACCGTCGAATTAAACGACGATAACCAGATTGTCGACAAACGAGAATTGTTGTCAGCTGGTTTGAACCTTTCAGCTCCCAACACTCGTCGCGTTGGATTGCAAATGACCACCAAAAAATTGGAGGACAAAACTGAGCCCTATATTCACCGTGCCGTTGGTGCTGCGGCGAGTCGAAGAGAGATTAACGCAAGGAGAATGGGAGAAATTCATCAACAGATGGAAGAAGAACACGAACGGCAACGGGCACAGAGGGAGAGAGACGAGGAGGAAAGCAGGCAGAAGATTGTTGCCAAAAGGAACACTGAAGTAGACGTGCAAGATGCAAAGGCCCGATATTTAGAGCGGAAACGTCGGAAGCTGGAGGAAAGCGCAACCGCGACTGGTAGTATTGGAGATGCATCGTGAGGTATGATCTAGTAGTGTTCCTTATCGTGTCTACAGTTCGAATCAGCAGGGCTGATTAAGGCGTTCCTCCCCCATCAAACGTGCTAGGCGTTTCAATTCTCGCAATACGGCCGCCGCGGGTGGACGCTTATCTGGGTTATGATTAAGCATGGGTCTTGTGAGGTGCAGAAGTTCAGGAATGTGAAGATTGACAATCTAGCGCAAACCTCAGCAGGCTGGAAGATACACAGAACAATCAGATCATCCATACTTTGCATGCTCTGAGGATGAGCATTCCTAGGGCCCACACATCGATCATATAAGGATTGCATGCTTGACCACGCTCGAGCTCGGGCGGAACCTCTGTTCCTTTTGGCCAGTGAGTTCCGGGAGCAACTAGGTTGTCCACTCTCCGGCTGAGTTCGTAATCAATGCACGCACACCTCCCATGGTAATCGGTCAGAAAGTTGTGTAGAGATAAGTCCAGGTGCACCATGCGATTTCGGTGCATGAAAACGATGTGCTTTAAAGAAAACAGTGTCAGCAACAGAGGAACAAGAAATTCGGACAGTATAGTTACTTCTATGCATTGATGGATTGCCGATACAAAGTCTCGTAGCTTGGAGGGTATCTCGGGCAATAAATGGGAAGACCATTCCTCCATCACAATAAAACATATACCATCAGTGGGCACGTCGATTATATCGAGGACGGCTGTATTCTGCATGTTACTGACAAGGTTATTTGGCACAAGAAGATGAACACACGTATACAATGATTCATGGGATCACGTCGGAGGTGAGAAGAAGACATGCGTCGCACATTTTGAACTTCTCTACTTGACCGATTAACGGCCTTGACCATCAACTTCATGCCGGTCATGTAGCAGGTTGCTCGGAAGAGATTGTCTGGCTAGTAAAGGTTAGAAGATCATGACGTGGAAGAATGGATCATGCCAAACCAGGCCGGGATCCTTGCACAGGGCACTGTCGTCGGATGCTGTGTACACATGCCAGAGATACCCGGAAAGGTGAGGAACACACGTCTCGGCGCGTACTCCGTAGCGTTGATAATGTTCTCTGACATCTCGTACAGTATCCAGCCGGTAGCCCTTGGACAAGGCAAGATCACGGTACTTTGACCAGTGGGGAGAGAGGCGAGCGTTGAGTTGGTCATCGTCGAGGGATGAATCTGATGAAGAGGACGAAGATGAGCCTGTAGACTCACATTCCCGTTCAATGGACGAAGGCATGATAGGGAAAGAGGGTCCTGCGGACATTGCTGTCGCATAAAATACCCATAAGGATCATCAACGTGAAGTGATACTTGGGAAAATGATTCTCATGCTAGCGGACCCAAAGATACTGGGCACGACGAGAACGGCACATTGAGCGGTGATGAGACAGATAGTGTGGGGAAGAAAGACCCAAGTTTGGCCTCGTGACACGGCCGACACAAGTTACTGACCATGGAAGAGGGCACAAAAGGCAAAAAAACCGTCTTCGTCGGCGGTATAGGCGACGACGTGGACGAAAGTATCCTCTACGAGTGCTTCTCTACGTTCGGTGGGTAATTTGCACCCTCCCAGCCCCACAAGCGTACTAGCGCGTCCAACAGGAGATATTGTCGAAGTACAGCTACCACCGGCCGCAACGAACACCACCTCGGAGTCAGGTACGCGCCCCAGCCTCACTCCGTCTGACCAGCGTTCTGATCCCCGCTTTAGAGGGAAAACACCGTGGCTTTGCTTTCGTCACGTATGCCTCTCCGGCAGACGCGATTGACGCGATTGACAACATGGACCTCAATGAACTCCGAGGAAGAGTCCTCAAAGTAAACATTGCTAGGCCGATCAAGGCCGCCATGCAGCCAGGTACCGGAAACAGAGCGAGTAAGTGGTTTATTTCTCAGAGCCTGCCGGCAAATGGTCACCGTCTACCGCTAGTCTGGGAATCAGAAGAATGGCTGAGGCAGTATGCGAAGCCACTCGCTCAGAGTGGAGGTAAGCCTCTCCTGACATCTCAGCCCGCCATCTCCCAATCCAGTGTTCAGGTGTTCAAGGACGGAACGCACAACGAGAAGCTAATAATGCAAGCGATGCACAAGCTCGGGTCGCTACTGATGCCGATAATGAGGATGCAATGGAAGAATAATGTCTTGCTCTCGACTCCTCCACACTCGCTTCCTTGCTCCCTCGATGCCAATGTTTGAGCGAATAGGTCATGCATGACAGCCTTCCCCGCCAGTTCCACCCGCAGTTACACGACCAGGCCTAAATCCATTCATGGGGATGTTGGATAAAATTCGAAACACTGCGATGGTTTGTGATATATGGATAATGGTCCAAAAATTGAAACAAAAAGAGGGGATCTCGCTTGATACATTCAAAAATCCTTTGGATGATTGATGTCCGATTCTTCGAATTGTGCGCGAGCGCGTTTGATATCCTCTTGCATGAATAATAGTTCTTCCATTCGAGCAAGCTTTTTTGCATCGGCCGGCCTTGATAAAGCCCGCCGCAGGTCTTCTATGGACAGCCGGGTCTTTCGCTGTGGTCCTCCTGCCGTTTGGCACTATCTCGCGAGGGGTCATGAACTGGGTGATCATCTGGCGAGAAGAACGCACAACATCGACAATGAACTCAACCAGGATCTCTTCCATCACGTTCACAGTATCAGTCGCCGGGTTCCTGTCGTCTCCGAAACCATACATTAGATTTTTGACTGGGTGCTAGCACGATCAGACCAATATAACACTTTGAAGAATCGCGGACGAACTGACGTTCTTTCGTAAAGAGTCCCTTGAAGTTGGCATGCTTGCGACCTCGCCCAGTGACAGCAGTGGTTGTACCCAGAGCGGCGCCTGTCTCGCGCACATAAGTCGGCGTGTAAGAGGAGAAGGTGGTCGGTCTCGGAGTGGCGACCGCTGCTGGGGCAGCTGTTGCTGTTGCAGGGGCAAGAGGACTCTGTGCGGCTGATCTTGCGACTTGGGCTGAGTTTTGGGTCTGCTGCTGGGGAATGTAGCTGTACGGGTACGGCCATGCGCCATAGCCAGTTACACCAGAAGCATATGCACTTTGGTAGGCTGCAGCATAACCCTGGGCTTGATACGCGCCAGGTGTTCCGGGATGGTAGGCAGCGTAAGGATAGGATGTCCCTGTAGTGTTATGCTGGTAGTGCGAGTAAGACATGCAGTACTCGTTGCCTTTTTCTGTTACGCAATATCATCCGTCTCCCCTCTCTCTAAATTCCGCGCACTATCCATCATCTGCCGCACTTTCTGCCACTCCCTATCAATGATGCCACGCTCATCGAGCCACTCCATAACCCTATCCGCATCGTGAAGGTCCCGCGGGGGTTTGATACCACCCATATACGCAACCTTGACAAATTGCCGAGTCTCGTCCTGAGCTTCCATGATTTCCCGTTGCAAGGATTTGTAGAGCGAATGCTACGTCGCATCACCGTCATGCACAAGCATTATATATGATTGAACGAACCTCCCAGTGACTGAATCGATGATATATTTGAGTGCGCGCCGCGCAAAATCGACCGAGGTGAAACTCTTCCTTGACGTCTCGCTCTCCATCTACGCCACTGTCTTCGTCTTCTTCCGAGCTTTTATCCGACTCGTCGTCGGATACCTCCTGTACATCACCATCAGCAAGCGCTGACGATCGGCGTGCACGGCGATACCTCGAAATCATACTCGTCATATGGCTTTCCGCTCAGTCGCCCCAGCAACGTGGACAACCTGCCACCGAGATGACATGCATCACATTGGGGTTCTGCAAAGTTTAATCGAACCAAGGTAAACTCTGGATATGTTTCCAGGGCTTTCTTGAAGTCTGATCTCCACACGGATGATGCCAGGAGTGAATCGCGCATCCCACTCAACTTGCGGCGAGCTACTTGTAGTGGCACAGAAAGATATTCCTCCTCTGACAACATGGTAAATCATTCGTTCTTAATGGATTTCGAACAGTCAGACCTTTGAGAACGCGTTCGAAAAATGGACGTCTGTCAGCCAAGGGTTGGACAGCGATATGGACAAAAAATTGACAGACAATCTTGAAATGGTGTGTCAAGTCTTGATGAGTGGTCAAACTGAATGCGAGAGGAAGTTGCGCCGCAGGAACACCATCTGCATCATCATCATCGACGAGGAAGTCCTCCTCATCATCCTCGTGGCTATCGGTTTCATCTTGTGAGGCATCCGACTCCCCGCTGTGGTAGGGCTTAGCACCCCTGAATGGAACCCCCGCTGAATTTTCTGATCGCTCGGCTTCTGAAGAAGAAGACTCGAGTACTATTCCACCACGTTTCTTGCCTTTAAGTACTTTGGGGGGGCAGTCAGTTGAATCATTTAACACCAATTCGTTCCACACTCACTCTTGAGCTTTTCCAAGTTCTTCTGAAATGCAGTCATCTTTCCTCGAGAACGCAGACGACTTTCGAGCACTTCTAAGAATACGTGTCATCAGTGGATAGAAAGTTATCAACCGATACTGACGGTTTCCTGCGTCGAGTATATCATCGTCTTCCTCGGGAGTCGGAGGTCTTATGCCCTTGATCAGCTTGCGTTTGCGAGGGCGAGTGTCATCCTCGGAATCAAGAACAGCCTTATTCTTCCATTTTCGATGTCCTGGTGCTCCGATTGTCTCCTCCAGAGATTCGTCACTGGCTGTGCGTATAGGAATGGCGTGAGCGCCCACGAGACTCTTCCGTTTCTTCGGACTATGAGGGGAATGGTCCTCGTCGCTGATATCAATGACCTCTGACTCGAAGTGTATTGCACCGACGTCACTATCCGTATCTTTGTCGGAATGGGCGGATGAAGAGCTGGAGATTTTACGTGTCCGCTTTCGCTTGGGGATCTTTGGAGACGAGTTGGAAGGTGAGGATGGGGGTGATGAGCCGAGAAAGCCCAATAATGTTTTCTGCCTGAATTTCTGGGGAGACGAATATGTTCTTCGTCTTTGAGACATCAAGCAGAGCTGAGCCTCGGAGCACCGAGTCCTTACGTGGAGCAGGTTTGAGTGTAGTATTTTTACAGACCCAGTGGGCCCTCCTAAAACTTGGCACACTCAGACAACGAACACCGAGTTTCAATTCAACATTCATATTTATTCAATTCTCGACGCGGTGGCCTCCACAACGAAGGTCAGATCCTTGTACGGCCGTCTGCGTCCCCTCATCACCGTTCGAAACCAACGATGTTTGGGATGGAAAGAAATGATTTCCTCCAGAACATGTTTGACATTGACCTCGAGAACCGGAGAACAAGACAAATGGTCAACGTTGGACACGACGTCTGTCTATATATCACCAGCTCCGCCGCTGAACCCGGTGAATGATATCCCGACCACGTCAAGCCGCGCGAAGCCTGGCTTTTTGTGCCTTTTTAGCTTTCTCCTTCATGATCGTAGACCCGATGAACCAGCCAATTCCTGAGAGTCCAACAACAAGTAAGAATGCAGGCAACCGAATGGCCCATTCACGAGCAGGAAAGTAGTCGTGTATGGGACTCGATGGGTCGAAGAATGGCTGTGAACGTGATATGTGAATCGCGGAATGGACGATGGCGAGGGAGTACTGACGAGAAGAAGGGCCCAGGTAGTGTAATAGACAAACACGAACACCGCGACGAGCAGCATAGAACCTCCGAGCGCCTTGTCACTTACGGCCTATATTGAACAGCTAACTGGCGACCGTACGACCAACCTTGAACGAACTCACCATCGCTCAGCTCACGAATTAGGTGTTGACGAGGTGCAGTGCTCGAGGTTCGTGTTCAAGAATCAAAGTTGGCCGAGAACCGAGCGAGTCCGACAGTACTCATTTCGCATCTCCTTGCATGAACATCATCCTCAAAGGATCGCAAACAGGAACCCGCTCCTGCTCACTATAAAATTTTATCTATGGACTCTTATGCTTTCGCATCTCTGGCCCATGTCCGGATCCTCCTCGTCCCAGTCGGTCCCATTCCTAGGACTACATTTGATGCTTATGTTGCAGAGATACATACATTTGAGTCCATACGTCTAGGTGATATACCCGGAGATGCCAAAGACGAACGAGGTGCGCTTAACCATGAACCAATATCCCATGACCTTATGAATGCGTATCCAGCCCGCTTCATGCCGAGTCCACTGTCGAGCGGCTACCTCCACCTGACTTTTCCCTCTCACCCTAACTTGCATGCACATTGGCCACTGTCCCTTTTCCGACCCTCGCACTTCAATTTGGGTATCGTCGGCATTGCTGCTTGTTCTTCTTCTCATCCGTTGTCATCCGCTTTGGACCAGTTTGAGAACACGCTAGCCGAGATATCTCCGGAATCATCGACATTCCCGCTTGCCAAAACATGCTTCGCCTTTCAGGATGATGAAGGACCCAATGTTAGCCTCGGAGAAAACCCTCCTGGTCTCACTATGATCCCGAGTGCCATGGGAAACAAGAAGTTGTACATCGGGACATTGCTTGCTGATCTGTGCTCGCAAATCTTGAGTGAATTTGGACGTTTGGTGTGTGATGCTGAACTTATGCCACCTCTGCATCTCACATTGTTAGGTTCATATATTGGAAACACCGTTAGGGAACGAGTACCTGAATGCCGCTCTCTTCCCAATCATGCCTGTGGCTGCGGAGATGCCGGTCGCTCTCGAGTCCCACTTACACCTCTTTCGTGCTTCCTTTCCCGCTCATTCCAGTCAGTCGGACCTCGTCTCATCGCAGCTATCCAGCCCAGCGAACAACGGGATGATGCGTAACCCCACTGTGTCCACCGCCGGATCACAACGTCATTCCACGTTGGGTCCACCAACAGTTAAAAAACGCGTCAGCACTGTTGGAATAGCCTCTTCTCACGCAAGGCTTTTTAAAGTTTACGGAGACTTCTTTCTGCTAGCGGGAAGAACACAGGATGCCAGGATTTGGTCTGTAGACCTCATTCATTCGGGCATTCCATGAATGACAACCTTGAAGGTACCAAGAAGCACTAAACTTGTTCAAGACTGGAATAGACCCCGTTTGGCAAGCGTCAGCTATGGAAGGCTTGGCAGTGATTTCTGTTCTCGACTTTTGGGCTGCTGGACAAGGACTGGTGAGTCTCGATTGTCGTTGATGATTACGTGCGTTATACGCCTCTACAGCAGGCATCGATCAGCGATACAAAAGACCCTCCTTGGATGGAGATCAACGATCAACTTTCACAAGTCGTCGCCCTATATCTCAAGGCCAGTATTCCGTCAGATACAATGCAAGATTACTCCTTGTTAGCATATGTCTACACGTCAGCTGTTTTGCGACAGACCTCGTTGCTATTCTGTGTTTGGTCATCCAAGGGGTGGGGAGCATTGGCTTTTGCATCGATGCTGCAACCAAGTGCTACGTCTTACTGGCATAAGATCATCTCTGATAATTCTTGGGTTAACCTCGAACGTCTCAGTGTTTTCACCAGTATCAGTCGCTCACAAATTTCCAGCACAATCTCACAAGCACACGGCCCTTGGCTATTGCACCTTGGTCCTCAAGAACGTCTTATCGTCTTGCAGTCCATGGCAAGTATATACAGTTGCCTGGGATACAGACGTAAGGAAGCGTACGTCCTCCGGGAAGTGATTAGTTGCATCATGGACTTGGTTGTTTGCGGCCGTGATGAAGAATATCAACTTCGAAGGTCGGATGTTGGAAGCAATAGCTTAATCGTCCGCACTGCTGGCCTCCAGAATGGAGACGAGAATACTCCTACAGGCAACGGGAATTTGGCTTTTCGACCGAATGAGAATATGGAAGGCAATCAAAGTGTACTCAAAATTCTCACGTATGCGTGCAAAGCTCTCGGTGTTGATTTGGAGTCCGTGAACGTAGCTGCACCGCCAAGCGTCGAGGAGGAGGGGGATGTCGATCCACAAATTGTTCCCTTCGAAGCTTTGTCACTGGCAGAGTCACTAAATAGCTTATTCGGATGGCCGGAACTCCAGGTAGGAGTTGTGCGCGAAGCCATTGCGGTTGCTGAGGCACTTCCTGGTCAGTAAATAGCCTTGCGACCGACTGAATCTTACAGAATCCATAGATCAACTCGTTGTGGCTCGCTTTGCTTTATCTGCCCTCAAGACCATGCATTCCATCCTTGCCACTAACGACCAACGTCATCTGTACCAAACAGCCTTAAGAGCACTTGCTATAACACGGCGACGTGGTGATGCATCCATAATCGAATACTGGGCTGGACATCCTGTCCAAAGTATTGCTGTGTTACCGTGAGCACTTTGCATATTGGTGATTTCGCAGGCAGCTGATGGAGTCTCTAGTCTCCCTTCGCACCGCATTCCGACTGAGAAGCCATTATCGCTGTTGGCCACAGACCATTCCATGCCTCGTGCCATAAGCATCATATCGGGCTCAGACAACAACCTGTTTTTATATAACCCCCGAAAGTCCGCCAACACGCAAGTTGAGCAAAATGTCTATCTTTTCTTCGACCAGCTAAACGTATTCTATGATAGGGCAAAACTGTTATTGTCCAGAACGAGCTTGCTGAGCTGGTGATCACTCTGCGTAACCCCTTTGTGTTCGAGCTCGAACTTCACAATGTGTCATTAATGTAAGTATTTTTGTCCCGAGTATCCCTGATCTTCATAGCTGATCCCTTCTAGTACATCTGGTGTCGAAGTCGAATGCAGTACCATCTCGTCGATCATAATTCCCGCAAACTCTGTCCATGCTATTACAGTGTCTGCAATCGCTAAAAGGCCAGGCGTCTTGATTATCAAAGGCTGCACTGTCCATGCTCCGAATGGCGCTCCTAAGAGATTTCTCCTTCCGGTGTCCACAGAGACAGAAGACGAGTACCAGTCACGGAGGCAGAGCATGATGATGTGCGAGAGCGGGCGGACAAAGTACTCGGGACTCGATTCGCGACCATGGGACAAGGGGGGGAAGCGTTTTACCAATTTCTTATCGTCATCGAAACTGAAAACGCGATTTTTGGAGTGCGTAGTCGTCCCAGAGCAGCCGTTACTTCGTCTGAGATGGACTTCTCTGACGCACGCGGCAGTAATGCTTTACAACGGCGAGAAGTGCGTCGGTTAATATGATAATATCCCTTTTCTGATTCCTGCTTCTAGGTCTACCATTCGACTCACGCTTGAAAATGTCTCCACTCTACCGGTTGACTTTTTGACGCTGTCATTTGAAGATTCCACAATTGCTCCCGCACAAGAGGCATTGGCAGAGGGACAACTCGGTGTTTTTGAAATATACGAAACCGAGTACGACCTTATTCATCGACAAGCTTTCTCGTGGAATCAAGACAAAGAGGTCACAGTCATTGATCCAGGTCAAAAAATTGTGGTGTCCATTGTGTGCTTAGGGAAGGTCAAATGGTGCGTTTAGTTGTAACCTGCATTTATTGGTTTTCATGCTCTCTCAAGTACCAGTGGTACCGTCCATGTATCATATGCACATGTCTGTCGGAATGTCGAATCGGGAGCCACACCCGAGATCTTCTACACAAGACACCTGGCATACCCGATGACCGTCACTGTGTATCATATGCTAGAATGTCACGACATGAGCGTCATGCCGTTGAATGCACTCAGCGCTATCAACGACGACTCACTGCAGAGGGACGGCGACCCACATGAATGGTGTCTGTTCTCCATTGAAGTGCGGAACACATACGGTCTTCCATTTGAGGTCATGTTCAAAAGAACTCAACAAGGTGAGGTTGAGTTTCCACTCTTTCCAGGAAGCGCATTCATCAAAGCAGATGCGCCGGACGCGACAACACACTCGGTTGTTCCACCTGGCTCGACGTCCCGGCAAGTCAAATCATGAATCATTCGTCATACTCCTAGGTTAATAGATTCCCTTCAAACAGAATCCTACTGCCGATCAGACGGTTCCGACTATCTGATGATGTTATTTCTTATCCCATTCCTACTCTATCAGATCGCCAGTTTGTCGTCTCCAAGTCCAGTTTGAGTGATGCAGATGACAAGGCTCAGAGGGAATTATTTTGGTACCGCGAGGAACTGCTGGACATCATTCATGGTCGTTGGAAAGAGGTCAATACTGTTCAACAGCCTCGCGGCCTATTACTGACTTACCCTAGGCGAACGGTAGTCGCGGCGGAGATTTGTCCCTGCGACAACAACACATGACGATGCATATGCTAAAGGCCCTCAAGACGGATCTCACCCGTATCGATTTGTCACTGGTGCAATGTTGTCCCGAAGAGACAATTGTCAAATTATCCGGTGAAAAATTCGTAGTGGCGCCAAACACGGTTGTGAATATGGTAGCCAAAGTCACCAACACTACTCGTATGTCATATCGAACTCGTACTTTTTGGCCTCATGTTGATTACGCTTCAGCCTCGACTCTGGCACTGATGCTGAATTTATCGACGAGTCCGGAGGAACATGTCCTTGTACAAGGTTCGCTGACAGACATCACGGTTGGCCGTGTGGAAAGTGGCCAGTCACGAGTAGTAGAAGTACCACTCTGCTTCCTCAGCCTCGGGCACTTTGGAATTGCCGTTGAAGCACGGCGGCTGGGTATTATGGGAGAGCAACGACAGACAGGAGTTGCTAACTTGTGGGCAATCGTCAAAGAGGACGACCCGTTGCGGCCTACATTCTCAGACCTTTGATAATTTCCGTAGATTTCTGCCGCCAATATTTGTATCCGTCAAACAGAAAATGTTGATTCTTGGAAGACAAGAGACAAGGGAAGCCTTTTGGCGGCTCTTCGGAGAGACAAAAATTCTACAGGTAACGAAGACCGCCAAAACTCGGCGGCCTAGAGATTCGGAATTGGAATAAAAGACTTGGAAAGCTGGGTACCTAAGGAAAAATTCTAGTCCCACCGAGGATTGAACTCGGGACCCTTGCATTGATTGTAACCTCATAAGTACAACGCTCTGACCACTGAGCTATGGGACTATCATTGAATGATGACACCATAAACTATATATTGACGATAACCAAGCGATGACAAATATTTAATCTTGACAACAAACCGCTCTAGCGGAATCTTATGGATCGGGAAGTCGTCTTTCTTCCTCACATCCATTATTGGAAATGTGTAAAAACCTCGTTCCGACCCTCCTCCCTTGTTCCTCTGAGTGAGTGATCCACAAGATGGCTTTCAGCTCGCTCTCAGGAGATCGCAACTCGCCAGAAATAAAGTCTTCGACCAGCGTTGTTGAGTGAGGATCAAGCGCAGAGGTGGGTTCTAGAAGGATAAGAAACACAGTCAGTCTGGGCCCAGAGATACCGAAGACTGACCATCTAGCAACAGCACTTCGGCAGTATTCAAACCGAGGGCGGTGGCCAGTGCAATCCGTTGCGACTCCCCGCCACTCAGATTCGTCCAGTTCCGGTCCCAAAGCCCCTCGTCGATCCCCCAGGTTTTGGCAATTTCGACTGGATATGTTAGTCCGGTACCGTCACTGACAGACTTGGGAATCCTGCGAGAGCTGAAAGACGAGATAGCTGCGAGGAAGTCTCGCGGGGTACCCGACAGCAGCGAAGGTCTCTGCGGGACGTAAAACACTTTTGTCCTGAAAAAGGGCACACCTGCAGGTCGCTTCGTAAGCATCAAGTCCGGCGATACGATAGCGAAGACGTGCCATATGACTTGGCGGTGCTAGAGACAAACTCATCATGCTTTGAGCATGCTTCATGGACCAAGGAACGCCTACCGTCCTCTATATAGAATCTGCCCGTTGTATACGTTCAAGTGAGAGATACATTTCAACAGAGTGGTTTTCCTACGTACAAGGTCAGAGGAGGTTCGGTGCGGAATTATATGCTGACGTACCCCGACCCACTCTGCCCTTGTAAGATGATCACATCGCCTTCGTTGACATCGAAATTGAGCTCGCTGAAGATGGTGTGTTCCTTGTCTCTGGCGCAGGCGACATCGCGAACTTGGAGTAGCGTTGCCATACCGCAATGATACCGCTGAGCAAGAGTGTAGCCACGTCAACTGGTGCTTATGTACACATCCCACGGTGCGTGCAATAATATCCTCGTACTTAAGTCTAGAGGTAATTACTTCAATATATCTACGACTGAGGAGGCATTCCCATCTCTTCCGGCGTCAAATTTGAGCTCTCAATCATCACGCCGACACCAACTTTGGCAGCATTCTAGACCACACATCATCAGCGTATTGATCACGATGAACACGTAGCAACTCACCTTAAAGTGGTCAATCTCACCAGAGACCAGGAACGCAAGAGTTGGGGCAAAACGTTGCTCAAGCAGAGCCGAAACCTTGCCAGTGGAGTCCAACTGCGCTCTGAAGGTTGCCATCCGAAGGTCGTACTTGGCACCCATAGTCGCTATGGCATCTCTTCTCTGAGGTCCTGCAATCACCTGAAGATCGGCTGCTACCTCCACCTTCTCGCTCAGCTTTTGCCAGTACGTCGTCTGCAAGATACCAGCGGGTTGTAATTGAGCGGTAGCAATCCAGTTCTTGTTGGTACCCGTATACTTGGCAAGGTAAGATGTTGCGAACTCTGTCAACTCTGGTGTCTGTCGCTGATATAGCGTCTCAAAACCAAGGGCCAGGTTTTTCGTGACCGACTGGAAGTAGCTTCCGATGTATATGCCGGTGAGGTCGGTCGGTGATGGATTGACAGCTTTGACGTTAATGGAGTGGTCTCGACCTTGATAGTCTTGTTCTAGCTGTAACATGCTATGCCCAACCTGTTGGGAGAGCTATATGTGACGGGAACGAATGAGGAAACCAACAAAGGATAAGGGATGAACCTCACTTGCGCTTGCATCTTGGTAATGCATGCCTCTGACCAACCTTGGTTCAGCCTAGCGTTCACATTACCCTCGTGATCGATGCCTCCTTGCAACAATACCTAGAAATCGGGTCAGGGTGATCTGAGAGATTGACAGAAATTGTCGCGTTACATTGTTTGTCGCAAATACGGCACCAAAATTATACGATGGGGCCGCAACCTGAGAGCCAAGGTTGAAAGAATGTGATATTTGAAACGCGGGGCTAATGGAAAGATTCTTGGACAGGTCCGCCCGAGCACCATCGAACATGAAGTTTGTCAGGTGGGTCACTGCCGACGAGTTTAGAATCAAGGAAAGGGAGTGAAGTATTTGTGAGGCGTACGTTTGACTTCCTTCTGCAAGTTCTCGACTGTACCGGGGTTTGGAAGGTCCAATGACTTTCGCCATTCAGCAAGTCGACCATAGAGGGAGGTTAGAGGGGAAATGGCGGACAGGTAGGAAGGCCTTTTGGGTGGTTGAGAGAACGACGACGAAGGGTCATCAAGACCGTCTTTTTCAGAAGGGAATGGGGAGGATGCCATTGAGTACTTGAATACGGACGGGACGAAATTGACCGAAAGTTCAAAAAAACGATCGTGAGCAAAACCTGCCAAATTCAGTCGGCTATTGCTTGGCCCTGTCCGTTACTGCCATGTACGACGAGGAAAGTAGCCCATATGTTAGGCACCATTCATCATGAATCGAGGAGGACCGCTCGTCCGACCCGATCGTTTGAGATGGCAAAGTTTCAGTCATGTAAATTATTGCTATGGTAGTGAGCTTATCACGTTCAAATCAGTGAAACGGTTGGTGGTCAGAACCAACGGCTAGCGGTCTGCGCTATGTAGCACACTCGGCTACTGGCACCGGGAACCAGCGACTGTTTTACTGATATTCTCGCGTCAGAGCGCTTTGGACGTCCTTGAATGCAATGCTTCCACGACCATGAAATGCGGGAGGCTACATGTCAACGATCAATCACCGCCATGCCATCCATCAACATTCGACGCCCACTGGGATTGGTAGCGAGCGCGACCAATTGCTGCGCATTTTCCGGATTTGGTGTCAGGTTTATTACTCCACATTGCCCTCGGTTACTACGGCTAGAGCCTGTGTCGTGCAAACTTTCCGTCTCCCCTTCTTATACTTAATCCCTTGCCAGAGCCGCTAATTGTCTTTCCCTTGCGGCATTCCACCCTAAATGAATCTCCCATTGACTGCCTCTCAGAAACGATCGTTGCTACTCGCAGTCACTATTGTGGTGAGTTTATTCGCGTTGTATATTTGATTTCAAGGTTCCGACCTCCTCCAAGTTCGGTCTATGCTTCCTCCTAGGTTCGGGAGGTGGGACAGCTACTCTGAGCCATTATTCACCCCAATACAACGTCCAAAAGCAACAAGCCACCCTCCACCCTAACATCGGCGTTTCTCTTCCCCATACATCATCTCATCCTCAGGCTGCGACGCCGTCGTCGGCACCACAAGATACCAGTCCAATCCCTCCCGAGCACCTCTTCGTTGATCCAAAAGGCACAGAAAACAATCCGTCACCCCGGCGCGCTAATGCAACACTCATGATTCTCGCGCGAAACAGCGATATAGATGGCGTCATTCAGAGCATAGAACAAGTGGAATCAAAGTTCAACCGCAAGTTCAACTACCCCTGGGTTGTATTAAACGAAGTGGAGTTTTCAGTCGGCTTTAAAAAGTAAGTCAGCGATGGCGCATGTTGTAGTGTACTGACGCAGTAGTAGGCGTGTTAGCGTGTTGACTAACGCCCCTATTTCTTTTGGTGTGATTCCCAACGACCACTGGTTCCAGCCGGATTGGATCGATGAAGATCGCGCACGAGAGGGCCGTGACAGGTTAGTGAGGCAGAACATCATTTATGGCGGTCAGTCCAATCTGCTTTGTCACGTGCATCGCGCTGGTGCTCAACGCACGGGTATTTCCAGGCAGTGTATCGTGAGTGCGCTCATATTTACTATGAGCGGGCTAATCAATCACTCAACAAGATATCGTAACATGTGCCGTTTCAATTCGGGAGTAAGTATCCAGTTGAGGACGGTAGGGCATTTCGTTGATCTTGTATTACGCAGTACTTTTTTCGACACGAGCTACTTCAACCTTACAAGTGGTATTGGAGAGTAGAGTGAGCGATCCGTGGATCATCACCGAGCTTGTTGTGACATATCGCCCAGGCCTGACGTTAGATACTTTTGTGATGTCGATTATGACCCCTTCTTGTTCATGGAGGAGAGGAACAAAGTTTACGGTACGTGACAACGCGTCGTTGATTAGGCTATACTTTGCGCTTATGCACCACCTATTTCAGGCTTCACAATATCTATGCCAGACTGGGAGCCGACAATACCAACCTTGTGGAATTCGATTCGAGGTAGGGAAGGGCATGGTTACGCGTCGTGCCAGAAGGAAAGTTGACCGGCCCGTATAGAATTCATCACAGAGAATCCGCAGTACTTGCATCCCGATAACGCCATGGATTTTTTGTCCGATAATTCTGGCGAGACTTTTAACTTATGTCATTGTGAGTGGGTTTTTCTAGACGTGACCGAGCACACTCACCGTGTCAAGCAGTTTGGAGCAACTTTGAGATAGCCGACATGGACTTCTGGAGAAGTGAGGCATATACGAAGTATTTCGAGTTCTTGGAGCAAAAAGGAGGATTCTACTACGAGGTGAGGCGTTGCACATGGCCCTCTTTGCTCATGAAATTCACCGCAGTCGCCATAAGCGTTGGGGAGATGCACCCGTACATAGCATAGCTGTGTCGTTGTTCGCTGGCAAGGATCAAATTCATTTCTTCAAAGACATTGGCTACAGACATAGTCCATTTCAACACTGTCCACAAGGATCAGATTGGCAGAAGGGGCATTGTTCGTGTGACCCCAACGATAACTTTGGTATGACATGACTCCAGTTTCTCCTCTGAGCAAGACGCTAATGTCACTGGACTCGTTAGACTTTGCGGAAAACTCTTGTTTAAAAAATTACATGCGCTTAGCATAGAAACGGGTTTCGTCGCCAGTGTATTTATTTAGAATGTAGTTCTGACTGCTCGCAACTCAAATCGCTCCAATGATTGATCGTGCAAACGTTTCAGAATACGACAGAGAGAACCGGCACGTGACCGCTGTTAGTTTAGCTGACAGCGCTTACTGCAGCACGACCAACTCGACCGCCGACTCCTGCACGCATCGTTTGCCTGCCATCAATCCTCCGCTCGATTCACACCGCGTTTCGACACAGTTCAGATTGACTTGTTCGCAAAAATGATGACGCCGATGCGTTATGTCCTCCTTGTCCTCGGCATAATCGTAAGTACGCCGTACACATTCTCGCGAACAGGCATCTCACCTAGTCTACAACTAGGTCGGTCTACATTACATCCTCAGCTTCACGCACGAGGAATATGGGAAAGCTACGTCCGTGTCGCACCTCACAGGTTACATGTCGGATTCTGGCTCTCCAATCAGGGAGACTGTGCCAGATCGGTACTACAAACCACCCGAACCAGTTTACGCACCAGATCGAAAAGCAAACGCTACCTTTGTGATGCTAGTGCGGAACGGTGACCTTCCTGGCATCATGAGCAGCATGAAGCAAATTGAGGACAGGTTCAACCGGAAATTCAACTACCCTTATGTTCTCCTCAACGATGAGCCATTCACCGAAGACTTTAAGAAGTATGACATCTATTGAATGCATGATTTTTGCTTATGATTCCATTGGTTAGGCATATTTCAGCACTCACTCTTGCTGAAGTAGAATTCGGTTTGATTCCGAAGGAACACTGGGTACAGCCTCCTTCGGTTGATGAAGAAAAGGCGAGCGCGGCTCGTGAAAGGATGGTGAAAGAGAATGTCATCTATGGGGGTGCGTATCCACTTCCAAACCACAATCATGTTATCCAACATGCCTCTATTTAGGAAGCGTGCCGTGCGTTGGGCATTTTATATCGTTTTGAAGTCCTAACAGCCCCCTATTAGTTATCGAAATATGTGTCGTTTTAACTCAGGGGTATTCATGATGAAACTATTTCATCGACCATGTTTGACATCTCGTAGTTCTTCTACAGACAAGAACTCCTCCAGAAATACAGGTATTACTGGAGGGTGGAGTAAGGATTGTCTTCTGAGTCGCTCGCATGGATTGATCATGTTTTCTATAGACCTGATGTTAAAATTTTCTGCGATGTCGACTATGACCCATTCTTGTTGATGGAAGACCAGCAGAAAGTCTATGGTGAGATCTTTCCACTATATTCATCAGAAAACTACCCTATATATCCTGCATGAATATAGGGTTCACTATCTCGCTGTTCGAGTATCCTGCTACTATCCCTACTTTGTGGCACCATGTTAAAGGCATGTTCACGAGTCGGAAATTCATTGCACCCAAGAAAACGAGTCTTTTTAGCCTTCATCAACGAAAACTCCGGGTCAATACCTGCCGATAATGCCATGGCCTTCCTCTCCGACGATGGAGGAGAGTCCTATAATCGTTGTCATTGTGAGTTTATGTACATGTTTTATATGCCCTTCCTGATTACTCATCGCAAACTTCGTGACTGGAGTCTGGAGTAACTTTGAGATAGCCGATATGGATTTCTGGAGAGGGGAAGCCTATTCCAAGTTCTTCGAATATTTGGATGAACAAGGTGGTTTCTATTACGAGGTGCGTTCGAATTGAAAGACGCTTGGAAGGAAGCTGATGACCTATGCACCCACAGCGGTGGGGCGATGCGCCCGTACATAGTATAGGCGCAGCGCTTTTTGCGCGAAAGGACCAGATTCACTTCTTCAATGATATTGGATATCGTCATGAGCCCTTCCAACATTGTCCTCAAGGAGAATTGCACTCGAAATCCAGATGTTGGTGTGACCCTGCTCAGAATTTTGGTAAGTCATTCCGTTCAAAAGTTTTTTCGAAGAGAAAAGTTGATCCGCTTTCTTCAAAGACTATGAGTGGTATTCGTGCTTGAACAAATATGACAGCTTGTTCAAATGACTGCAAATCCTCCCTAGCATGTCCTTGCCTTTTACTTTACATGGAGTATTTTTGGCATGAAGTCAGTACCTTCGCATAAAGTTTTGTGGACCGGGATTGCAAATAAGGGTTGCGGATACACTCATACATGACACTGGGGGTGAACACAGCCAAGGGTGGTCAATATAAGAATTGGCACAGCGATATACGCCACAGTCGAACTAGGCTCATAGATGTTATTGTCGCAACTCAGAGAATCGATTGGGAATAGTATTGAAACTATCGATAAGAACTTCTTTGTAAACGAGCCTTTCTAACAAGGTGTGAATACTCACCGAGTCATACAAACGTGTCCAGTTGGAGCCTAGGGAGCTATCAATAAGTCGATCCACATACTCTCCAACGAGGGAATGTGTGAGAGCCGGTTGGAAACGCTCTCGGAGTTGGTTCGCCGTCTGGTCGCCGAATGCAGCGAAGCATGGAAGAGATGAGTCTACAAGAGAATGGTCAATAAATTCTCTGTTATCGGTTATCGTCCAACTACCTTTTTGCATTAGCTCCACCAAAGCTATAGAAGAGCCCCACACGTTAGAAGATGAAGGTCAGAACGAGCGGGCTTACTGATGATTCGGTCACAATGTTTCCTTGCAACTTCAAATCCTTCTCGGAACAACCTCTTAAACTCCAAGAAGGCCTCGCCCGTGATACCGCCTAGAACCTCGACATACTCTGGGGGAAATTTAAAAGGAGCAGCTTCGAATCCGATATTCCCAGGTGAGTTTGAGAGCATGAACCCAAAGTCGATGTGGATGAGGTGACCTTCTCTGTCAAGTAGGATATTTCCGTTGTGGCGATCTTTTATTTGAAGAAGGTAGGTAATGATCGAGTAGCCTTGATGGAGTGAATCCTTGTCCTCAATAGTCGTCGAGGTCTCGGGACCGCTCACCTGCGAGGGACTTTGCAAAGTTGCGCTGTGCACGAGCGAACTTCGCTGTTGAGGGATCTCCGTATGTAGATCTAAAGTGGTCAGGCAGCGTTACATAACCTAGTCGACCCTCAGCCAGACGTCGTGCATATTCAGCCTTCTTGATGGAATGTATAGAGACGGCGTCTGTAATTGTCTCAACCAAACCCGACGATGCCCCCGTGATCAGAATGCGGAAGCTAAGCCATTCAAGTCAAGCCAAGGCTAAACTGCCGAGATATGTGACAAGCTTACTATCGAACCCAACATTGGCAACTCTCCTCTTGCCATATCCGCTCGAATTCTTGAATGAGTTGCACAGCAACCTGTTCTTGTCGCAAATCGACACCCGTCTTCACAATGACAGAGACACAGTCCCAATTTGCTACCAATGTCTGAGTTCACGAAGAACACACACGAAAACATCTAGTGTTCCGCACCTAGGTGCCCATAAGGCGATCCATGTCGTATTCGACTCTAAACAAGGTATCAATAAGGTGATGAGAGCTACATACAAGTTTTCACGAACCTTTTTAGCAATCCAAGACTCGCTGAACACCACTGCAGACGGATCAACTTTACTCAGCTCTCTTCTGATGATTTCCTCATCCTCAGCCGTTTTCATCCCTCCACTACTTCCAGACCCCTCGAAACCGATCTCACCTTCACGCATACGGGCCATACGTTCCTCCTCCAAAGCGAGCATCTCCTGCATGATGCGATCCCGGATTGCCGTAGCTTCAGCATGTTGGACACGCATGCGTGTGATGGGGGCGGAGCTAGTAGTGTCCTGTGGTCTGGAGTTACCTCCAAGTGAAGGATGAGTGATACTACTCGATATTCCGTCTGGGGTTCCAACCCCCAGCCAGCTCGAGCCTGGTAGCCAACTGAGGGTACCCGAAGAGGAAGACGAGATATCCTGTACTGCTCCGCGAGCAGTGTCGGCGCCATGTCCCATTGGTTTAGACAAGGGGGTGATGGTTTCGCGGACAAGACTGGCGTTTAACTGGGTGAGCATAATTGCCGCAGTTCGCATTCGTTCTGAATAGTCATCGAGTGACAAGACATGCTCCCGTCCGCTCGCGCTCGTACTAGGAGAATCTGATAGATAGGGTGTAGTAGGTGGTAGAGTTGAACGAGAACTCGTTACGGACACAAGTGCTGCGCTTTGTTCCACTTCGGGAGAAGATGGCAGTGGGGAACCACGGGACCAAGCGGCAAGCTCAAGTTCCCGATTCTTAGGCGTAGGTGGGAGGACAATCGATTCTGACAGATCAATTGGGCCCCGAAGTGACTGTCCTGCTAATACTTGTTCCACAAGATCCATTTCTTCTTCATCCGAGATAGGCAATGCGGTATTGCTTCTCCGTGGTGTGTCGGTGTCGTCCGTAGCCCCTCCATCTTGTATATCCGCAGTATCTTGTCCCAGAACTTGTTCGGGCCCCACGACGGCATCCACATCTACAAAGGGACGCATCTTGCTGTTTCCAAATGTTATGAGTTCTTTCGAGGCGCCCTTTCTCTCATTCTCCTTTGAAACAATGCGTTTGAGGATATCCTTGTTCCCACGCTTAGACGGGTCAAAGTTGAGGTCATCGTGCAGAATCTCTATGAGGAGAAGATAAGGTGCTCGTTCGGCAGAGTTAAGGACCACGGCTTCGCCAGCTGGAATGCGGACGATTTTGTGATGGGGTTGGGTGTTGACGGTGACGGTGACGGTAGTGGAATCATAGGTATCCGATGAGGAACACCACATTGGCATGCAAACCTATGTAAAGGTGTGATGAGGAAACCATTACAGAAATCCGTGACAAATACGAACTTCCGCAGGAAGCTGGTGATTCAAGGCAGTCAATTCAGCTCGCAAAGCACTGACACGTGCAGGTCTAGGCACAACCAAGAGGCGGTTGGATATACTCTCGAGTGTAAGAAGAAACTGAACCTAAACGGGACCAGGTCGTGCCGAGGTATTCATGAGCTCCCAAGCTGTGTCGAGGTACACGGTAGAGGACATACCTCTGACAGACAATACTGGCTTCTTAGGAGATGAGATTGTGACTGTAGATCATACCTTTGCAGGAGAGCGTCGGCCGCAGTTATCGCGTTTTGCTTGAGTGGGGACGATGACGAAGATATCGATGGTGAAGACTGATATGGGCTCGAAACGCGACCAGGGGGTGAATCCCGCTGGTCAAGGGGGTCTTCTGAGAGTCGTGATCGATGTACGCTACGAAGATGAACGAGCGCAGGACTGGTTTGCGCAGCAATAATAGTGCGCCGGCGACGCGAAATTAATCGGGTCGATGTGCGTTTTTCCGTATCATCTGCAGGTACCACCCCTGATTCTCCTGCATTCTCATTGTCAGGTTTCTCGTCAGAGGGGTTGTCTTCATCTTCACCCACGTCTGCATTGGCAGGGATGCCGCGCGCGAGGTCATCATCTACCTCTACACTGCAGAGATTCACACCATCGTCATCTGCTCGGCCTTGCTGCAAAGCCACCTCGCCCATCACCTCTGTTAGCGCAGGCATGGCGGGGACACCTGCCAAGACAAGGCCGATACCAACCAGGGTAGCTTCTACACGGGGCTTGATCTTTCTTCGTGCAAACGGAGACTGACAGAATGATGACAAGCCAGAATATGGACCCGAGGGAAGTGGAGGTAATTCAGCAAAGATGATTTCATGGCATCTGTGCAAGGTCCTTTGACAGACAAGGAATGACTGGGAAGTTGGAGTTGCCGACAAGTCCTGGAGTGAAGCTTGCATGAACCATAGTGTCTGGATGCGCGTGAGTGCGCTAGTCAACCGTGAGGATCAAATGGACTGACAAGCATGGTGATATGCGTAGACCGCTGTGCAATGTCGACCACGAAGCATTCGAGTGCACGGGATTTCGACGGACGAGTTACGAGAAGGTGACTGAACTCGGCGACCATGCATCAGACTTGGGACAAAGGAATCAAAACGCTGTACGCACCAGATGAAGCCCCAAGCGTCGCGTAGCTCATTGGTGCTGATACCGGAGAGCCTGCGGGTGAGGTAATAGGTGATTCCAATGTTGTCTGCGTAGAGCATGAGGTATCTGAGGGCGACATGGACTGAGAAGAAGGAGGGGGAGAGGAAGAGACGGAGGAGCAACGCATGAGACATTGATTAGTTTCAAGTCTAACTGTTGGCCGTGTACAAAGTCGTATTTCCTCGACTTCCCACGACAACGATACTAACACGTTGACCACCATGATCTGGCCTCTCCTCGCTCTTTTCCTCGTTCCACTCTGTCTTGCCGCGAAAAACTCGCCCCACGACGAGCTCGTGCAACTTGCAGCTGCTGGGAACGGCATCATACGCCTCGACGAGCGCGTGTTCGACCTCCTCACATCTCCCAAGCGCACCTGGTCGGCCTCCATCCAATTCACAGCGCTGAACTCACAGCGCAGATGTGCTCCGTGCAAGTGAGCAGCATGCCATTCTTGTGGATCAATTAAAGTGATACCTGAGCCAGGGAGTTCGATCCGTCCTTCAACGCCGTTGCCAAAGCTTGGTCTACCGTCCCCCAAGCGCACCGTGACAACCACCTCTTTGCTACCGCCGAATTCGACGAGTCGGTCAAAGTCTTTCAAAAGGTATGACATTGCTTGACTTATCTGTACAGGCACCTTGACAGCTTGTGTGCAGCTTCAACTCAATTCTGCACCGGTAGTTCATGTCTACCCTGCTACAGAGGGTCCTAATGCCAAACATACTACTCAACCATCTAAGTACGATTTCTCAAAGTATGGTCCATTTCCTCCCTGTCGATGCCGTGCTCATTATTTGCCTTTGTGTCCAGTGGGTTTGAAGCCGGACCCTTGGCCGAACAACTGTCCATCCATACCCCAATCCCAATTCCCTACAAAGCACCCATCGATTGGTCCAAACTTGGCACAGTCATCTCTCTCATCCCCATCGTCACTCTCATTTTTCGCTTCATACGCCCGGTAATATGTAACCGTTGGATATGGGCAACCGGAACGGTTCTCGTGTCGCTCGTCATGACGTCTGGATTCATGTTCACGCGTATCCGTGGTGTACCATACGCAGGTCATGATGGCAGCTGGATTGCTGGGGGTTATCAGAACCAGTTTGGCCAGGAAGTACAGGTTGTGTCGATGATTTGTAAGTGTTTCGCGTTCCCCACAAGAGCCATGTCGTTCACATTATCATAATTTACAGACGGGATTCTAGCAGCCTCATTCTTGATGCTGACGATGGTTACACCATACCAAAAGTCTCCTGCTCGGCAACGGACGCAGGTATACCTCTGGACATTCGTCAATTTCCTCGTGTTCTCCATCTTGATATCGTTGTTCCGCATCAAAAACAAGGGCAAGTTTCGTTCACTCTGCTCCGTCACGTGTCTAATTGGAAACGACCAGGGTATCCTTTCAAGCTTTTATTCTAGATGTTTGTGTCTCCTTCGAAATAGTCTTTGAGGACATGAGATATACGAGTTCATTCAATGATCCGGTTCTAAAGAAAGAGTCTATGGTGTGTGTCAGTCCCGGTATAACGATGGTGCAATAAGGTGTGATAGATAAAAAAGATCTAACAAGAACGCAATAATAACAATCATATGATGGTATGAAGAGAACACCGTTTGAGCGGACCCAACCTCCCGCGAAAGTAACTCCCATCGGACACTATACACCTGATGACACGTCCTGCTGGAATACATCTACGTATTTACTCCTCACATTCTTCTTCGCAGCTTGTGATCGTGACCGTCCCATTGGTGGTGGATTTGGCGTGCTCCTTGGGGCGGGTGTATTCGGCATCGACGCAACTTCAGTAGGTACCAAATGAGATCGTACGCGCATAGGGCCTTTGGAGGTGGGAGATGCACTTAAATCAATCGCGGATGCGGTCCTCGGTGGAGGTGGTCGAGGGGAAGCGACAGGCCCGTTAGATGTTCCATTGAAACGAGAATTGCTGACACTAGGGGAGGCAGTCTGGGCTCGTGAGGGTGGGAGCGGGGGTGCTGATTGTTGCGGAGCTTCTGCTCCAGCCTGGAAGAGAATGAGGCGCTATCAAGATAAGCACGCAGAAGCATGTTCACCTTCTTATTCACCCAACGTTTCAGCTCCTTATCATAGTAGAAACTCGTCTCTTCGCCAAGGCTGGCTTTGATCGGTCCAGGTGCGTCGGTCCGCTTCCACAACCAGCTCAACCACGAGCCGGCCGGGGCAGCAGCAGGCGGGGGAGGGTCTAGCAGAAAAAAATTTAGGATTACCACGAAACCGGTCCCATTTGCAGCTTACCTCGTTTCTCATCGCCCTTGGCGGCGTCCTGAGCTGATGCAGGCGGTGGCTTATCTTCGGTCATCTTCGTAGGCTCGTCCTGTGTTCTCTTGTGCGTACTGTTTCCTAGCCCAAGATCATCTCCTTCATTATCGAATATACTCTCGACTTTCTGATGGGATGATGTGGTTACGCTTGGCGTCATCGGCAGCGCGGGATCATCCATCAAGGAGATGAACCCCCCCAACTCTTTCACGTTTTCGACATGATGGAATCGAGCAGCGGTAGGTGTCGGCACGGCGTCGGTATTGCTGAGTGAGTTCCACCAGCTACCTGAAACTTGAGTTTCTTGGCTACCGTCCACGATTTTCAGTTGTCGTTGATCGTCCTCATGTTGCTCTCGCTCGTCCCGTAAAATATTATGTGTTTCGGAACCTTCCTCGGCCGTCATCTCAAGTGACATCTTTCGTGAAGATGGTTCACTTCCATACGTGGCCACGTACCCATTGGCCATAGAAGACCTGCTCGCTTGAGTGGCATAAGACGAGTGATGATACCCTGTTGAGTGGAGTGGTGCAGTTTTAGGAGGTGCGGGTGATGCATGTCTTGTGGGGCGGTAATATTCCATGGCGGAGGATGCCCTGTCAACTGGGATGTGCATAGTTGTGGAGGGCAATGCCACCGCGGAGCCGCTCCGCCTAGGTGGCTGCATTGCGGACGTAATGTGCGAGTTAACGACTGTGGGAGGGGGAGATGGGCTGGCTGACGTCGTTGCCGAAGAAATAGAACTGTAGCTCGAGAAAGGGCCGGTAAATTGGGCCTTCGAGACCTCGCTTGCGGGGGAAGACGTCTCGTTGCCTTCGCCGGCAATAAACTTGGTGAGACGTACTTCAAGCCAACTACCAATGCTATCCAGGGAAGGTTTATTCACTTTCCCGCCTATCCACGATGTAGATTTGTCTATATGAGGTGAACCAAGTAGGCGGTCGGCGAGTTGCTTCAGTCCCTCCACCAACGCAGGAGTGAAGTATGGGGAGGGTCGACCCATGGCTGCAGTAATTGCCTCGCAGTACCTGGTCGGGGATAATCAATACAATGCTCTTCTGGAATAGCAATTCCGTAACATACCTGGTAGCACCCTGAACATGTCCAATATCGGCAAGATACGCTGCCCGAATGAACTTGTAAGCTTGAAGGTGGGGAAGACCGTGGAAAGGCTCTTGGCCTTTGGCGGGTGTCTTCAGAGATAGCGCGAACTCTACGATCTCGGTGAATATTATCGGATCAGGATCTCTGAAGAGTACTGAATTGATGTGCGGACTCTGTGAACCCAGTAACACCAAACGAGTACCAGGACCACTCAGGCCACCCATCACTGAGGTCTGAGGGGAAAGTAGATAGCTGAAGAGCGTGGTCAGAAGTGGTTCCCGAAGAGAGAACGAAGTTCATGCACCAAACGTGAGCACCCTCTACGAGATGGTGAGATATCAGGTAATCCCCGAGAGCTGACAGCGTTGCCGAGTGCTCTGGATTTAGAGGGCTGGATACGATACTAGCTGCTATCTCCGGCCATTTTGAAAGCGATTCCACAGGGATCTGTGTCGCAGCTGCAGTCGACGGAAATTTTGGAGACACAGGTGTAATGTGTGACAAGGTGGGAGCAGGAGCTTGTAGACCAGTTGCTGCTCTTGATAGTAAGTTCATGGGCAGAAGTTCTTGAACTGCAAAATATGTGTAGCTCTACTCGTAGGTTAGCAAGATGCCACATACCCGCACTAGGTCCTTGACCTGAGAACACGCTATATGTAACTCGGAGCCATTCACGCCCATTAGTTTGCTGGGGTGTGGCGCCCTTGCCATGCGCATGAGGTGTAACACGTCGAAGGTTCTCGTGAACGCCAAGCTCGGCTTTCAAGAACTCGTTGACCACCTCTTTCCATGCTTCCTTGTCGACACTACTTGCAATAATCATTGCATGTGCCCATAATCTCTCGTCTAGAGCGTAATGATAGGCTTGACGGCGGTCTCCACGCACAATGAATTCCTGTATCTTGTCCAGAGCGGATGGAAGGAGTGTAGAGACTGATATAGGAGTCTCTTTGGCAGGTAGAAGCATCGATGATGTACCATAGGCATTGGGCATTGAGGACGTGAGAGCCGGCGCCGCGAGCGCAACTGACCCGTTGAGTCCGGACTCATCCATGGAGCAAGTGATACGTGGCAACAATGCAACACGAACTGCGTTATCGATAGCGGGGCTAAGTGAATGCGTCAGCAACTACCACTCCGCTCATATCCAAGTTAATTACCTCCCCGATAGCGAGCCGTCGTTTTCTACCATGGTCTTTAGCAACTGCACTAGTACTAGCTTCCCTTCCAAACGTTGTTTCTCGACGTTATCGGATATGTACATCGTCCCACGTAAAATCTCTTCAGCACGCTCTTCGAGATACTTGATTACGCGAGCCTTCTTCGTTTTCGCCTGCGACGTCCCCGTACGTACGAGACTTGCGACAGGGGTACCCGGATCAGAGAACAATGGTCCAGGATACTCCGCTGCCTTGGTTTCGGACACATAATCGGGTAATAACTGGTGTAGCACACGAATCATCACATTGGCGGTGCGTCGAGATGAAAGCGCAATGTCAAATCCCGTATTCAAGTCTGCGGAACTATGGAAGCAAGTAACAACCTTGCCACCAAAGCCGAAGCTTACGACCGGTGCCCGAGAAGACGTTCGACCTAAGGGATCATTTGAACCCAGGAGCGACGGTGAAGGTGCATACGGTAGGCGAGTTGCATGTGACACATGAACGTCCTGCTCCACGGGGTGGCGAAACTGGCTGCTATATGAACTCGGCTCAGCGATATGAGCACCGAATCCAAGCCCATATTCTTTGCGTGGCTGAAGAGGAGGATCGAGAACACCTTGGGAAGATAGAGTTGAGCCATTCGAGAAAGACCTGCCTCGGAGCTGGGAGGTGTACGCGGGAGCAGTCTTCGGCGGTGTGAAGGAACCTGGAGCTGGAGACGCTGATCGAATGGAACTGGGAGACATTGTCCTCGAAGGTCCAGGATTGAATTTAGGGTCGTACGGGCTTATGGGAGGGATGTGAGAAACAGGGCCGTGCGAGTTGCCCATAAAGCGTAGCGAACTTGGTGACGCCGTTCTATGTACCTTGGGCGGTGGGAGGGGGGGGTCGTAGGCGTTTGGTGTCTTTGATCTGAATTCAACAGGAGGCGGCTTGGAAGCTTGAGCAGGAACACCGTTTGGAGGTGGCTGATGTCGCGGAACAACAGGGAACGAGGCTGAATACGGGGAAGATACAGAACGAGAGCCGGGTTTATAGTTATCGTGTTGTGCAGCCGGTGGTTGCGCAGGTATTGTAGACAATTGCCTTGTCGGTTGCCGAGGTGCATATGGATTCGACGTTGACATGGTTGTGGTCGGCTTGGATGGGTCATAAGAAGGTTGTTGGGCGGAATAATGGTTGGAGCCGTATGGCTGATAAGGAGCAAGAGGAGTTGGATTATACGGCTCGTAAGAGGTAGGAGTACTCTTGTAGGGTGTTAAGCTCACTGCTCGACTCATGAAATGAGCCAAGCAAGCGGAGGAGATGGGCGGTTCACTGACCTGGCGGAGAAGCACACGCTGGTTGTGGTTCATGTGCAGTAGCTCCGGAATAGTAACCCTGCTGGTGATCATGGGACGACGGTAAGTCGCTGGGACGGTGGGACTGGCCTGAAGGCACATCCTGAGCGGTCGGGATAAACCAGGGGTCATGCTGCTCTTGCTCAGGATCCGGATACATCTGTTCTGCGAACCAGGAAGAAGCTTCTTGGCCCATTTGGAACGGAGGAGACGAAGTGTGCATCTGGTGCTCATTGTGGGGTGGTGTCGTGTCAGTCGCCTCGTTCCCGATGACCGCAAAAGGGTCAGGCCCAGAATCGCTATCCGAGCCAAAGAGCGAGGCTGCGGCTTCGACGGTGCTCATGGTTTCAACGTGTGTGACCTTTGAAGATGAGCGGTCGTGTTGTTCTGCTTTTTTTATGAGGGACGTCTCGAGCGTACTAACGGTAAAGCACTAGTGTTCCCGGCAGTTCAAGGCTACCCGATTCGCCTAATGACCTTGTTTGGCCACGCTTGCACTTGGGGAGAACAACTTTGGGATTATAACCACCCTACTAGTAGCTACGCCGACTATATTGTACCGACAGATCTTCGTCGTAGGAATCGACGACTAAACGTTCACAACGCGAAGATAATAGCAACATGAAAGTGGCGTCCAATATTGACAGCGAAAGAAATGCATGTATCCGACTAAAGAAAATGCGAGAAGAACGAGAAATAGGTGTAGGGTGCATTATGAATGTTCATTGCGAGGGTAATGGACGTGAGTGCAGAATACGAGAGGAAGTGAAACCGATGCGATTGTACCATAGCATTGCGATCAAAAGTAAGAGAGCGAGAGAAGGGAAATGGAAAATGAGAAAACAAGTGTGATGGATCGCGAATGTCGAACGAACAAGAGTAGATCGCGGGGCGTATATTAATTTGGCTGGTTTGGGGACAAAGAAGGGTAGTCTGCCAGCCTGTCCGATGACGCCTTGGAAGTATTGACTGTGCGCTCCAAGAGTCGCTCAACTACAAGATTAATCAGCTCAGATCACAGTGTAAATCAATAATGTCGTACTGGAAATCAAATGCTTGCTGTAGGCACTCGAGTAGCGACGCATGCTTACGAGCTGAGGACGGATCTTGCTCACAAGCAGATCTTTCTGGTCTTGATCAGCGACCGTGAGCGCTCGTTGTAGCACGTAATCTTTCGAATACATCAGTCAGTCACGGTCGCGAGCTCCCCGAGTAACTTACTGGCAAATTGGTCCTTCATCATAGATACAATGGGACTAACACCATCCGGCTTGGGCGTGATGATTTCATCAACCAACGCACGTCGCTCCTCTGTCGTAGCGGTGACGAGTGCCTTCTCACAGACATTCGACGCAAATTTATGCCGGGCCATGTTCAACATCTGACCGCGAAGCTTAGCAATGACTTGACAACGGTCATGGAGTTTTCCTTGCTCAAGAACAAATTGAACAACATAATTCTAGCGGCGTAAAATGTCAGCGAAGCACAACACATCTAAAAAGGTACCCTACCCCGAACTGATCTTGCATAAGGTTGATCATGTATTTGTGCAATTCGTCCATCAGGGAACGGGTCTGTCCTTCTGGCAGATGCTCAAAGCACCGCTGGAGAACTCGACAGCCATATGGGTGCGTTGATAAGTCGTACACATTGCCACGGAATGACTGCACAAAACCAAGGCGATCAGAAGATACGCGCTCGATCAATTTCTGAATAACATGATTGCCATTCGCATCCTTGACACACTTCAGCACATGGGGTTCCAACTCTTTCACGAAGGAACCTTGTTGCTCTGGAAGAACAAACTCAACAGCCTATGAAATCTGGTCAGCGGTGTCACATTAGGTCCATTACAATTCCACCTTTTGTACGACGCGACAGCCATACATTTGCAGAGACAATGGGAGAATATGGCCCTCCATAGTGTTGGCTAGTACGGTTTTCTGCACCTGTGTCCCATGCTCGAATAGTTTTTGAATGACCTGTTCAGGATAAGACAAGTGTCAGAAGAAGACATATTACAACTCACGTAATTGCCAAAGACATCCTGGATCAACTGCAGTGCGTTATCGGGTACAATTTCATCGAAAGCAATCTGCTTTTCCTCTGATGTTGCCGTTTCAAGCTTCTGTTGGATAAATCGCGACCCGTGTTGATCACCGCTAAATTCGACAATATAGCCAAAGATATCCTGTGTGCCGCGACATCAATGGCTAAACTTACGATCTGCAACACAACTCACCCTCAATTCCCACTTCCGTGACTTGTTAGCCCGAAATTCATCTAACAGCGGACTACGCAAAGCCAACGTGGCATCCTTGTCTTGACGACGTCCAGGACGTACGTTTTGGTGGTAAAACGGTATCCCGTGGGTATTCAGGCCAGCATGCCCATAAAGCGCACCGCCGGGGAGCATGAAAGGTAGTTGTGTGCCATATTCCATGGCTGCTGCATAAGCCTAGCAAATTCAAAAAAATTACGACCCATCCTTGCATCATGGCCGCCAGTCTTACCTGTTGTTGAAGACCATACTTACATTGAATATGAAAAAAGGTGCTCAACCAGATCAAAGGAAGTACATACCTGCTTTTTGTCCTGTATACCAGTTGGCACTGCAGCGCTGAGTTGCGGTGTTGGCATAGGAGAAATCGAAGGGATAGTAGGATATATCATCGGTTGATGGGTAGGGTAGTAATATTGCGAAGGTGACCGAGCGGAGGCAGAATAATCGTAATATATGCCGGATTGCTGGCCAGCAGAGACATTAGGGTGTAGTGTCTGTGGAGACACACCTGGGTATACATTCGCGGGTGAGTTACTGTTCATGCCACCAGCGGCGGGATATAGTGAGGGATCGGCGGGTGTAGTGTATCCGTATCCATAATCCATATAAGGGTCGCGTGGTGCGCCGTTGGTATAGTAGGATGAATAATCTGCTTGAGGGTAACCACCATACGGTGTTCGGCCCTGAACCATGGGGGACGGTCGCGGCTGGGGAGAAACAGAATGATGAGAAATCCCGTTCGATTGCGATGGGACAGATGGTTGACGGTATTGGTTGTTGATGCGGTCATCCTCAACAGCCATTCCTCTAAGGCCCAATGACAGCTCGTTCTCGACCATAGACGCGACATCGAACGTTCCGTTTTGCCCGGTGAATGAAGAGGATCCGTAAGTAGGATTAGACGGCGAAGGGTACCTGCTGGACCCAGGTGCATCCTTCCCAAGTCCATTATCGAACCTCTGCGGGGAGAATTGCCCGGGCTTTGCCGAAGAACGATCGTCCTTAAAAGAAGACCGAACGTTAGCATCAAATGATTATTGATGTTGACGAGAAACAAAGTACAATTCTGGGTCCCGATAGCATAGTCGCCTGAACCACTGTCGCTTGCCTCTGTCGTGCGTGATGCAAAGAAAGCGGAGAGTTCACATCCTATCACAAACTTAGCAGGCACGTCCGTGATACGATTGCTTAACTGACGAGTTGAGAAAACTCCTTCTGCGGGCTGCCACTCATCTCATCCCAAGTGGCACTGGATGGTCTCGGTGCAGTCCAATTCTCCCCTATATTGGAACGGTACGCATTCTCGCCTTGCGAAGGTGAAAGGTCGTTCACACTTGCCGCAGAAGAAATAGACGTGTTCCTCTTCGATACCGGTGTCGTGGACCCCCAGACCTGGCAGGACATGTAAGCGTACACGTGTTGAAATGACAAAAAATCGACAAACCTGCCAACCAGAGTTGAGGCCCTTGAGCGCGGGTCCAGCACCCATCCCGACTCCAAACATGTTAGCTGCAGCTGCTGGCGTGAACTTTGCCTGTGCCTCGGGGGGAGTGTCAATCAAGACTCGACGGAGAGATGATGCAAGACACACATTACTCGGCGATGCGGACGGCGAATGACCCGAGGAGCGTGTAGACGATCCGGAAGGTTTTCGGGATGTATCCTCAGGATGTGATGCCATTGCAAAAAAGGTATATTAATCACGCACTGAGGAGAGCGGGATGAGGGAGAAGGAGAGTGTGCGCGGATAGCGACTCACGCAAATAAAAAAGAACAAGGAGCAGTAGAGATTATAGTTTTAAATGGAGGTGTAAATGAATTAGCTGTGGCAGGGAGCACAGATTAGTGATAATGTACGTTGGAACCAAATCAAGAGCGGGTTCGGTACGGAGACGCGGTTAAGAGCGCGATGAAAACAAGGGATGGGCCACGAGATATCGTAAACGAGCACGATGTGAGTTAGGCGGAAAAGGACGCGTGAATGATGCGGACTCACCAGAGATGATGTATTGAAAAACCAAGATGCCGAACAGATGGTAATACGGCGTTCTTTCCAGACACAGGACAGGAAAGCAAGGAGGACGACGGGCCTCGAGCTGCCGTGTTATAGGGGAGGGAAGAAAAAAGCAAGGAGGGCCGGGTGGGAGCAAATTTCTAGGGCGATTATTGAACGGAATTGAGTCGCTAAGAATTTGGTTCCGCAACACAAATGGGTCCGTCACTGTGCCAGTACGGCACCTTGCCCAGTGCGGACTTGGAGAGTTGAGTAAATGAGCGGACGATCTTGGTAACGCAGAGGATGAACTGGCCGGCAAATGGGAGAGATCTGTCGCACTCGGTGTCGGGACAGCGCTTGGCGCCGCCAGAGCCTGAACCCTGGTGAACTTTAGCTCGACTATTTGCCCCGAAAGTCAGGCTGGATGACCCTCATTTACACACAGCCATCACAGGTCCCCGCCCTCGCGTATTTCCGGTGAAATTTTTTTGGCTTGCTGAGACGGCAGGGTGATAATACCGGCACCGTCGTACACGGATTTCTGAGCTGGGCTCTTCATGATCGCTGACGGTGACGGATTCGAAGGCTGCCAGGTGCGGATGGCACTAGCTGCCAGTGTCAGTCGCTCTACTTCCGTTGGATCCCTCGTCGGCTCCGTCGCGAGTGGCCTGGCAGGTTCCGTGGACGATGCCCCCGTAATCGCCTTGCTTGGACGCTTCTGTCCATTCGGCTCCTCCGGGTCTATCTAAATGTCGATGTGACATACACAACCGTAACGTCCATATAATTTTCCCTTACGCACCCACACCTGCTCCAGGGACAGGTACACTCCCCAACGGTGAGCCAGATTAGTATAGAATACATATTTCTACCGGGTGCCAATCCGCCAAAGTGCATTATTAATCGCGAGGGTATGTCAATCCGAATGCCTGGCGTGCCGAGGATCATAGCACATCTATCGTCCTCTAGCTTCCTCGAGAGTTGAAGAACCACGATGCGCGCTTCGCTGAGGCTGGACGTCAACATGTCTCCCACACCCGCAGAAACGTGTACGTACCACCTCTGATACGGATAGATAAAATCCCGAAAGAATGATCAGCTGTGCTTCGAAGGAGCCTAACTCAATCACTTACCCTCCTTCCTCATTCTGAATCCTGGTCAATGGATTGGCCGATGATGGTGATGGCCCACTTCCTCCAGTTGCTTGCGTAGAACCACCAGTGATCCCTGCAACCGCAGCAGAGCCGCCACCGCCACGGAGTGGCTTGGCGATTCGACCAAAGCTCAATGTCGAAGTGTTCGAGGCTTTTTGCGCTATGCCGATTCGTAAGTAGCCGACCAAGTATCTTGCCACTGATCGACCTTACCACGCGCTTGCTCGAGCCGTTCCTTCACTGACTGAAGTTGCGTCTCGAACTTCTGGTTTTGGATGGCTAACCGACGGTCAGCGTCCTGGAGGAGGGTCTCCAGATTCTGGATCCGTTCATTCCGTGCAAGTAGCTTTCGCTCAGCAATCCCAGCTTCCTTCTTCAACGCCGAGTTCTGATCGACAAGCTGCAAGCCACTAGTGAGATAAAATAAAAGCACGCAAAACGAACACCTACCTGCTTCTGAACTATCGTCAACTGCTCCAAATTCCTTTCGAGGAACGCCATCTTCTTCTGTTGAGCTTTGCTGTTGCTATTCCGAATGACGTTGTTGTATTGCTCCTTGATCTCATCCAGTTGGATCTCGAGCTCGACGACCTGCCACAATGTCGTGAATATTGGCCCACGCAGCATGCCGAGCAACTCCACCTTTTCACAGCGGTTCGACAGATCCCGCATGAGTGACTTCTTGACACCCTCGAACTCTGCAAGTTGAACATTGATCGCTTTGCGGGTGCGCTCCAGGTCTTGCGCGCTTTCGGCCAGGCTCTTACCACCCTCGATGCCTGCAGACGTCACGGCGAAAGCGCGCTACGTAGAACAGCCTTGTATTGATTTGAGACGAAACAATATCCACAAGAGCACATACCTTCAACTCTTCATTGACATTTTTCATGCTATCAATCGTGGCGTTGAGTGAACGGATTTCGTTCGATTTCAGCTCAAGTTGCTGCTTGAGATCGGCGACCTCGGCGACGCCGGCCTCCCGCCGAGCGGCGTACTGGGCTTCGAGTTTGTTCTAAAGTTAAGCAGTCACATCATGAACATGTACTGATACGACGCGAATTATCCGACAGGCCTACCTTGAATTCCGCCATCGAATTTGCAATGTCCGCATTACTCGTCTCCTCATCATGGATAGTTTTCTCTGTTCGGCAATCGGATAAACCGGTGAAGGTATCTGGGAGTATTTAGGCGCACCAAGAAGTTCTTCATACTCGGCTTCAAGGGTAGATAGGCGGCCCTCAAGTTCATCACGGCGTCGAGTAATCATCTCATTTTCTTCCTGACTTTGGCGTAGGCGATCAAGAGTCTCGCGGACCAAAGACTGGGCTTCGGTGAGCTGTCTCCTCGCTGTGACCACATCATCGACGGTAAGAGATGAGATGGTCGCCTCGGAATCGACAGCATCGAGTTTAGCAAGCAGTTGGCGAAGCTGCTCGTCCTTTTCAGAGAATGCTCCTTGCTGGAGGGGGGGGGGGAAGTCAGCGTTCTAATGACTTGATACTCACGGGAAACATACCGCATCAAATTTGGCCATCATAAGTGCCATCTTCTCTTGCTTGCGCTTCTCTTTGTCCTCCGCTGAGGCATCTTTTTGCGCGCTGCGAAGATCGGTAATGATTTTCTTGAGTTCATCCAGCTCGTTCTTAGAATCCTGGTTCTGCTCTCTCAGGATGTCGATTGTGATGATGCTTTCTTTGTTGTCGTAGTCAAGCCGCTCGACTTGTAAGCGAAGCTCGTTTAACTGGCTGGACATTGCTTTGTTCTCCTACAATAACCGATGTAGAATAAGAATTCAAGATAAGACGGGATATTACCTTAGAGACGGAAGCTTCTTGTTCCCTGAGGAATGCAAGCTCCTCCCGGAGCTCCTTGACAAGTTTCTCTGCAGAAGCCAATGCACTCTCCTTCTCGGCCAACAGGTCACTGAGTTCGTTTTCCCTGCGCAGGAAGTCTTCTCGTTCATCCTTGTCCATGCCAATGACGGTAGGTGTTTGTGGTCGACTGTCGATATCTGACCTGAGGCCCTCTAAAATAGGGTTGACAGGGGTCATACTCCTGATAGTCGAGGGAGTGGGTGACGAAGTGGGCTTCTTGGAAACACCAACGGAAGACATGGGCTTGTCTGGAGTTGCCCATTCACATTGTTCCACAGATCCTCCGGAGCGCCATATTGCGAGTTCAGCTTCCAGTGCCTGTATGTAGGCTAGATGTCTTGTATTTGCAAGTTGCGCTTTAGAGAGAAGTCCCTTGAGCTCCAGCGGCGAGAGCTCTTGGTTGACACGAGCAGTATTCTTGATCGACTTCGCACGAATACCAAATCGGAGGGTCGATAAAGTCTCAGCTTCATTGTACGCTGAAGGAGAACAATTGATGATAAGCGTCGTCCGTGAATTACCACCCAAGGATTCTTGCAGGATCCGCGTAAGTTTCGAATCACGGTATGGGATATGTTTTGCCTGAAATACCAACAAATGTTGACGTCGTAAGTTCGACCTCGTTCGGGAAGTTCAAGCTACGTACCTTTGAATCTGTCAGCGCATTAATGACCATGCCGAGAGCCGAAAGAGATTTGTTAATCTTCTTGGCTTCCTCGAGAGTTTGGCCCGACGCCCCTGTCTTTCCAACCTTTTCAGAGCCAGCAAGGTCCACGAGGTAGAGATTGCCGCTCTTTTGAGCGCCAGTCTCAGTGTTTCGCTGCTGAATCGTGATAAGGAAGATTGAATGCGAACGAGAACTCTCGGCATTCATATCTGTAACAAAGCAGGGTCAGAATCCACCACGCGACCAGTCTGGAGGTCACAACTTACTCGTGGAGGTCACTACCCGTGCTGCACCTCCTTGACGCATGATCTCATAGACTTCGCGAGCACTACTGACATAATAATCCGAAAGATTCTTGACATATACACCTCTCGACTTTTCCTCGTGAACCTGCAGATTATCATTTTGAGCTGCCAGACAAAAGACAATCAGTCGTGTTTCAGGGGAGAAAGAGCAAGACAGCTTACGAGCCAACAAGTCACGGATGCGTTCTAGATAAATTTCCATATATGAAACTTTAACCATATACTCCAAGTGAGCATCTGATTCTACTATTGATTGGAATATTTGTTCGGTAATCCGGGGTATGATGCCTTTGAGTTCCTCCGAATCTATATCTGCGCCCTGAGAGTGTCGATGAGCGGATGGAACTATAGATGGTGGGAACCACTTGCCATCATGGTGAAAGTCTTGCCGCTACCGGTTTGGCCGTAAGCAAACACGGTTCCGTTGTAACCATCAAGCACATCTAGTTGGTCCGTCAGTAATCTGGATTAAGAACGCAGAGTTCCATAAGAAGGAAGCGACAATCTCGGGGATGGTAAAATGATTGGACGATGGTCTTGTCGGAGTGACGCGAATCGCTCGAAAACTCTTACCTCTCACGATGCTGTCCGCGGAGCAAGACCGCGTTAGTGAAGGACAAACAAACGCGAGCTTCGGAGGACTTACTCCTTGACACCGTAATCGAACACTTCGTGTTGCTTCGTGCCCATTGGGAATACCCTATCAAGGGTAAAGCCGTCCTTCTCTGGTCCAGAAACGGCCTGCGAGCTGCGCATCATGACTGTTTGGAGGTTGTCATCGAATGACACGACGATTTCACCACCTTCTCTCAGTTCGAGAGCATTGGGTGGACGAAATCTGCATGTTGTGTGTCAACACGACGGCTGCATGTAGAGACTGTTGGTGGCCGGAGACGTACCGACAGACGACTTTGATGTTGGTTGAGGACGCCATGATGGACGATCCGTTCCAAATTCTGGTAAGGTATTATGACCAGTGCAGGGGTATATGGTTAATGTTTGGGATCAGAGGGAGGACGGTCGTTGAGGTCTAAAAGGTGACGCGGTGAAAGGACCACACGTCCCAGCACTATTTCCAGCGGTGGCTGAACATGACATTACGCGACAAAAGTACTACGATAAACAGACGGAGCTCGCTGCAGATCATTTCCATCCAGACCAGTGGCAACGCAGATCTCATTCGCTGCGCAAAGCGGACGACCTTGGATGGCGAGCACTGTTGTACAATTGTAAAGCTCGGAGTATGCTGTCCACTCTCCTCAGTCGTCATCACTCCCCACAGAAGGAGGTGCTGGTACAGGTCTGCTTGAAGAAGCTGCCGGACGACGAGGGATTTGATCCTCTTTTTGGGCAGCATCGGCGGCATCTATCCATTCCGAGTAGATGTCGATGGGCTCGGTCAGATCTAAGGGCATGCAGTTGTGAGGTTGGGGCGCGGGCGCGGGCGAGGAGGCTCACGGTTGACTTTGCTCTGATATCGCTGGTCACACACCCTGCACACGAGCTGCGCGATTCCCTCCTTTCTGTCGAGCCTAACGGTGACAGACTTGTCGTGGTGGCAGAATAGACAAGTGAACGCGGTGTCTGCACGATGAAAATCAGGACAACCCCATGGCTGGCTGCGAGAACGTACCGAGTGGCTGTCTGCGCCTTGCTGTGGCGGTTGCTGCAGCTGGTTTCCTCGAGGATTTCTTGCGCTTTCCCATTTTTTGTCGAGGGATGGCGTCTGAGCGTAGGACTAATCAGGACGTGCGCCCCCATCTTCCACCGCACGTGATCTCGACGCGTCTGTTGTCGTTGATTCGACGCGCTGCCATTTCGACCACTCACTCAATGGCTGCTCGTCGGCCCACATCCTCTCGCTCAAAACCAGCCCACTCCAGGACACGTATCGCGACTGTAACACCCTCCTTGCAGAACGCACCTCCTCCCACCGATGAACGCACTAGATCCGATCACTTAGCAGCCTCTCTCGCCTCAGCCAAAAGTGCAAAATCAAACGACCAAGAAGACGGCGAAACCCACATTCAGGTCGTTATTCGATGTCGAAGACGCTCGGATCGTGAAATTCAGGAAAACTCGCCCATAATCGTCAGCTCGCACGGCGCCAAATCCAAGGAAGTTACCATCGAGACCTCCGCGCCAGTGTCCAGCCTAGGCGTCGTAACTTTGCCACCAACGCGGACGTATCCTTTCGATCTTGTGTTTGGCCCAGAGGCCGACCAAGCAATGATTTATCATGATGTCGTCAATCCCTTGCTCGACGAAGTCCTCACAGGCTACAATTGCACACTATTTGCATACGGGCAGACGGGCACGGGAAAAACGTACGTGACTCCCGGTATTTCGTCATGCTTTGTTCCCTCACTTCAGAATAGATACACCATGCAGGGTGATTTAACACCAACGCCGATGGGCAATCCTTCCGCTCAGGCTGGAATGATACCCAGAGTATTGTTCCGTTTATTTCATCAACTCGAGACATCCGCAGCGGATTATAGCGTCAAAGTATCGTTTGTCGAGTTATACAATGAAGAGCTACGAGACCTCCTTGCGGGCGAACTGTCCGCTCCGGCAGGTTCAACGCAACCGATGGGCAAGGGGGGTCCGTCTGATAACCAGGGTGGTTTGAAAATTTTCGATGAGGCTAGCAAGAAAGGCGTCTTCATCCAGGGATTGGAAGAAATACCTGTCAAAGACGCGGCCGATGCACTAGCTCTCCTGACCAAGGGCAGCCATCGTCGCCAGATCGCAGCGACCAAATTCAATGACCATTCTAGTCGCTCTCACTCCGTGTTCTCCATCACTGTACACACAAAAGAAACATCGTCGATAGGAGATGACCTATTAAAGGTCGGAAAACTTAATCTCGTTGACCTTGCTGGGTCAGAAAACATAGGTCGCTCCGGTGCCGAAAATAAAAGGGCAAGAGAGGCTGGCATGATCAACCAGAGCCTGCTAACTCTCGGACGCGTCATCAATGCACTTGTCGATCGCTCATCCCACGTACCATATCGGGAGTCCAAGCTTACCCGGCTTCTGCAAGACTCGTTGGGGGGCCGCACCAAGACTTGCATCATCGCGACTGTGTCACCCGCAAGGTCCAATATGGAGGAGACCCTCTCGACTCTCGATTATGCAATCCGAGCCAAATCAATTCGCAACAAACCCGAGGTTAACCAAAGGATGACGCGAAACTCTCTTCTTAAGGAATACATTGCCGAAATTGAGAGGCTGAAGGCGGACGTCCTAGCGGCCCGGGAGAAAAATGGCATTTTCTTCTCCGAAGAGACATGGAACCAGCTGAGCGCTGAGCAAGAGCTCAGGCAGACCGAGATGGAAGAAGCGAAAAAGCAAATAAAGATCGTGGAGAGCCAGCTAAAGTGTGTACGGGAGGAGTTCGAACAAAGTATAGCGTTATTGATGAAAAGGGACGGGGAGTTGAAAGAGACGAAGGAGAGGTTGTCACAGACAAAAGGAGACCTTGAAATGAAGGAGGGACAATTCAAGTGGGCGAAGAGCGCATTGGAAGAAGAGGTCGTCGTTCGGCAAGCCTATCAGGTCAATGAAACCAAACTCGACAGCGTCGCTTGTGGATTGAAGCAGGTTGCTGCAGAGAGCATCGATGATCTCAGCGCTCTGTTTGATAAGATTCGTGAGGTCACTTCCTTCCTCGACGGTGACATAGTTGACGATTTTGCCTAGAGCGTAAATCAAAGGTTTTCAGTTCCAATATAAAGGTGGTATCCTCTCACGGAAAATTGATCACCAATGAACTGGCTGCCCTTTCTGCGAAGCTGCACGACTTTATGAAGATTGCTGGTCATTCAACCGAGAATCTTCGAAGCGAAGCGAAAGCACACCATACCAAAGAACACGAGATCATGACCGCCCATTCCGAGCGGATTGATCAGCAGCTGCAACGCATCCAAGATGCTTTATGTGTAATCAACGCCAAGGACGACGCGTCTGCTGAGGCGATAGGTATCATGCAGAATGCGGTTAGGGAATCACAGGAAACAATCAGAAGCTCGTTCGCTGCCTGGTCGGATGGCCTGCGCAGGAGCTCTCAGGTTCTGTGTAACGAACTGTACTCCATGAATCAGAGCAACGTTGCCGCCGTAGGTTGGACCTTGAATTGGCCTTTCAGGAAACTGAAATCTGCCTCTAGCTGGAAGGTACTTTCTTAGCGATGGGATCTCTCATTGACACGGCTGTTGACGAGGTTCTACTGTTCGTCAAAGCGGAAGGCGAGTCCACATTGCAAGTGAAAGCAATTATCGACGAAATGTCTCGAGCCGAAATTTCCCGTCTTCAAGCTCAGAATGCGCTTCTCTCGCGAGCGCTGGAAGCTGAGAAGATCAAATCTGAGGAGGCCAAGGAAGAGTTAGTCCAGCGCATAGCTGGCCTTCTGGGTGATTTTGTAGCTGCACGGCACCAAGAGCTAAGTGAAACCTTTGGCACTGTCGTAAAAGGGAACGTAAGGGTGGAAGAAGAACTGGGCAAGTTTGGGCAGCGACACGAACGACTGGTTGATCATGCAAATTCTCGGGGAGCTGAACTCTCTGCATCGTTTGCGCGTAAAGGAGCGGAGAGCAAGAGGTTGCGCGATGGAGCGATGAAGGTAGTTTCTTCAGCTCGAGAATTCAGATGCTATCTCACTAGTTCTCCAGTCTGCGAGTTCAGCTCAAAACGCGTTCAAGGATGGACTTTCGGCGGTACAACTGTGCATGACTACAGCAACGACCACATACTCTGGAGAACTTCAGAGACACGGCCAAACCTTTCAGACATCTTTTGGAGGCGCTCTTGATCGATGTAATCGGGCAAAGAGAGCTCGCGTCGAGACTACAAGTGCGATGGTGACAGACGTACAGGTTGACTTGCGAAATGTCCAGCGGGGATTGGCCTCCGGTCTGAGGAACGTGGACGGATTCACTGCTCGCGTGGCGTCGGAGGTGCGTCAGTTTATTCATAGTGCCGCTAACCGTCGGTATAATTGCGACCTATAGTGTGCAAATCTGGCCGACTCAGTGGAAAGGCACCACAGAATGGTCACGACTGACTTGAGTGCCATCCAGCAGACCTCACGATCACTCCTCGATCAAGCCACGCGGGAAGATGTTCCTACCGGCATGACGCCTCGCAAACGGGTCTGTGAATACGTCGATAACTGGGAACTAACCAAGAATCGCGACGTTATTTTACAATCCTGGAGGGGAGGTACAACGAGTGCTGGCGCCACTCCACTCTCTGTGGCACAATCTTTGCCAGAGGAGTCGCAGGGCACACTACATGGCGACGTGCAAACAGACGGGGAAGACACACCAGGCGACGATGAAGTGAACGGGGACCTTACTGTTACTATTTCTCCTACTCTAGGAAGCAAGGCTCCACGGCCACCAACACCACCAATTGTTTCATTATCCTCGTCGACGTCGTCCTCAGCAACGCTTCCTGTCCCGCGAGAATTGCTTCGAATACCCCATCCAGCGGTGGTATCGAAGAAAACTACGGCTGCTAAATCCGGATTGCCAACGACAATGGGAGCGTTGGTGGATCGCCCAACGAATATTCTGGGCCCGAGAGGCTCACGAAGAGCCAGATAATGCTCGGAGGGGACATTACTTATATTTAAGATGAATACTGTATCAGTACTGTAGTGACTGTAACTCGCTCTTGGATTACCTAATATAGCCCAAGTTGGAGAGCAAGGCAGAGTCGGGCAACGCGCAGCAACTCATTCTTTGTACACCAGCACAATGGCAGCGGGGGGACTGAAAAGTGAGTTTCATCGTCCCTGGTCTCCCGCAGAACTAAGCAGAACCACGAACGAAGCCGTTATTCTCTTGTCCTTTGTCCTCGCCGTCGGATTCTTACTTATCATCCTTTCGTGCGCGCTCTGGGCAAACTGGCTACCTCTCTTGGTCGGTGAGTTCAGAGTCGACTATCGAGGGGTCCATGATCGCATATCTCCCTCACAGCACTTACATTCGTGTTGGCACCTCTTCCTAACGCACTGTTCGCACACTGTGGAGGAGACGAATTCTCATCGTACGAGGTCAATGCAGGCCCCGTTGACCTCGGACGGTTCATTACGTCTATCATTGTCGTTTCTGGATTCGCACTTCCTGTCGTTCTTACACACTCGGAAGTGATAAGACCAGGGGCTTGTATCATGTCGACAATTGGTGGCGGGTGTGTACCACTGTCCTTTCATACCTCGACATTTAACAGCTCTTTCCCCAGACTGGTGTATGGGACAATTATTGCCTACTCGGCCGCTTTTAGACAAGACGACTCCGAGTTTGATTGATGAGAGGACGCCTGCAGCTATCACTGCAAATATGTGACTACACACGTCGCCTTTGTATACTGTCAAGCTGAATGGATGATGGCTGACACCAGTACATTATATTTGAAGATGTGACAGACGGACTAGGCGAACATAACGACCGAAAGATGGAATAATGGAATAGTCCTCGATTGTCATCGCTTACCCGGTATTCGCAACGTGCATATCAGGCTTGCCTACCCGAGACGTGATAAGGTTGACCATCTTGAGCAGTAGCATGATTTTTGGCGAGACGGTGTCGAGGGTGCGATTGTGGCTTTCTTGGACCTTATCAAAGACTTGCTGTTGAATGTCGACTAATGTTGCACAAAATTTCTCCTTGAAGAGACCATCGAGCTGACTGTCGAGCGATTCGATGATGTACTCCGCAGAGGGAAGATCACCTGTTGTTCGACCAGAAGGTGCTTGTGAGATGTATGCTTGTAGCGCTGCCGCTATGGCGTCAATTTCCTTATCGCGGCGTACCAAGGCATCTTGGGACTTTGCATGTTCGAAAGTATCCTTCAAAATAAATATCAGATCGCCTCGCGTACCTCTCACCATCAAAGACATGTAATCAAACCTGGGCAAGTTTGTTTTTGAATTCCTGATTCTCTGCTTCCAATGCCATACACCTAGCCTCCAGGTCGTTCACCTTTGTGATCAACTCTGCGACCTCCAAAGCCAGTACTCCGATTTCTTCGCCCGTCGTTGTAACAACGCGTACAAGTTCCTGGTTCTTTGCATCGACAACTGCCTCGATCTCGATCCGAGACACCTCTGTTGGTTCCCTGATAGGTGGGTAAAGTGTGTCTTCTTCTTCTAACCGAGCATCTACGTGGAGTTCAATCTCGCCTGAAATAACTTGGTCACGTTGGAGAATGTCATTCTCGAGATCGATGAGGTGACCATCAAGCTCGGTGAGTTTATCGCGAAACGTTTCCAACTCCTTCGCTATGTCCTCGGTCATGGCTTCTGCGTTTCCACTCGTGGATTGCCCAAGAGAATCCGCTTCCCCCTCTAGCTTTCTTCGTTTGGTAGGCCGATCCGAATCTTGTGTCCCATCGGACGCACTTGTCTTGAAGAGCGCCGCACAGCTGTTCTTCACATCGTCTAACAAACATCTGACCTCCAAAACGTGCTTCTTCGCCTCCCCTAGCATCTTTTCCATCTCCGAAATCTGTGGAGTCTTTAGGACGGGCCAAAAACTGTTCCCGATAAGTTTTTGAATAGTTTCATTGATATCTTTGCGTTTGACCTCCATCTGGAGTTCCAGCGCCATCTCCTGGGAATTTATGCGGGCACGATCGGCTTCGGGCATATTACACACGATGGAAGAGTTGGAGAGGCGGCGAATTTGGGACAGGTCAGACTCCAGTTTGCTATAATCGCGACGCGATGTGATTGAAGTGAACATGAGACTGAGCCGGAACATGTGAGTCAGTCAACAAAGAGAAATATGATATGAGCATACTCAATTCGTTCGTGCCATGCTGACCTCTGCTCATCCATAGACAAGTCTTTCAGCCCTCTGGAGGTGGTTTCTGCCGAGCTAGTTGGCTGCTGATTAGAAGCGAAGGAAGGCACTTTAGGAACCTCGGGGAGTTGAGGTGGCGGTGGGGCGGGCTGCACCGGTGGTGGCTTAGAAGGCTCTGGGGCCAAAGATGAGACGGGCTGAGCGATTGAGATGTTTGTGTTACAAGTGTCCGCAACATGACTTCTGGCAGGTGGCGTTTTGTTGGGCAAGTCAGCTCGCTCTCGCTCTCTGTCTCTGCCCATGTCCCTAGAAGGAGAGCGTGAACGGTGTGATGTCGAAGGAGCGTAATCTCGATTCAAGGGAGGGAGCTCCTTGGTGCAATACTTTTTGTCTTTTCGTAGCCTATCAAGCTGGTCCGAAGCTGTTGAGAGGGCAGGAGACCTGGCTCGCTTAACGGTGCCACTAACGTCCATAGCGCTGTCGAAAGTCGACCTGCGAGAGGGTGGGCCAGGAGAGGCACCGGTAGTCGTGCTGTTCCTTCGACGCGGAGACTTGGGGTGAAACGACGAGTTCAGTTTCCTCTCCCTTTCCTTTTCCCTTCCCCCGGTTCTGTCTCTGTCTCTATCCTGCTCTCTTTCCTTTTCCTTCTCCTTTACGCGATCAGAATGTGCGAGGGTGTAATAGAAGCCAGATTCGGAGTCAGCCATAAAGTCATTCCTGGGAGGAAGAGAAGGATGAGCAGTCTCCCAGTCACGTTCGTGCGGATGCGCGAAGCGGCAAGCGCTGGCATCCTTAGAACATCCCCTCGTGCCGTCTTTCAGACGCCTTGGCTTGCCATTGTCGTCGAATAGCTAGTGAAGAGGCGGTCAAATTCGACGACTCGGTTGCTGTGGTAAGAGACGTACGTTACAGCGCCGTTCCTTTGCCATGAGGGAATGACCAGTACGGAGAGATTCAGGCTAGGATTGACCGGGCATTATGTATATGTAGTATCGTACAAATCAAGCTATTACTGCGAATGCAAGTTAAATCACTCCTTAATGGTCGCTACGAATCATCCTCAACTGGAGCAGTAAGCTCGAGTTCCTGCGAGTCCAGCCATCGCGAAACCCCTGCAACCATGTTCATGGCAGGTTGTATCCTGCCCCACAGCACTTTAATCACCTCTTCTTGATGGCGGTCAGATGCCTCGATAACAACCTGCTGCAATGATGCGATGGTCGGTTTAACTTCCCGTTCATAAAACTTGTCCAATATTGCCTCAAACGCAGGCTGAATACTTTCCATCAGCTTGTTTTGTGAATTGTAAGTGGTGGGTGACATGGCCGGCTCTGCAGCAGGACCGCAAGGTTGCGATGCGACTAACTGCTCGTACTGTTCTCGTATCTTCTCCAGTCGTTCATCCACTCTCCGTCCAGTTTCCTCCTGCTCCGTGGCCATCTCTTGGATCTGCTAGAAAGGAAACTCATTCTCATCTCTTGCCAACGAATGATGCCGCTATCTACCTTTTTGTATGTCTCCTTGTTCATTGAAAGTTCTTCCTCAAGCTCGTTGACCCGCTTGGTCGTCGCATCTACTCGGAGAAGTAGAATACGAATGTCTTCCACTGTATGCGGCACTTTTGCATCCAATTCTCTGACCTGTTGGGCCGTCCCCTCTATATTCCTTAGGGAACCAGGCGGGATAACGATCTCGGGCTGTGGTTGCGACGCAACGCGATCGATCTCGCGCTGACGTGCCAGACGTAAACCTGCAATTTTCGCGGTTAAGAGCTCTTCAATCTCGGAGCGGATGTCACGTTGATGGCGAAGAGTCAGTTCCGTCTGCGCTAGTTCGAAACGCTCCTCGAGATCTCGGACATGAATCGACAAAGAATCGATAGAAGTGGCGTCGGCTGTTGAAGGTTGTTTCTGGGTGTCACCCGATTGCACATCGTTCTTGTTCCCGAGAACTTGCTCGACAAGGAGAGCGCGGACCTCATCAACGAAGGCTTTTGATTCTCGGATAAACTCCTCCACTTCCTCGCGAACGTTGTAACGCTGACTCAAGTCGAGATTGGACGACATCACATCATGGAATTCCACGAGTGATGTGATGGCGGAAGAAAGCCTTTCCCTTTTCGAGTTGACCTCTTTATCGCATTCGGCGCGTTGGCCATCAAGTCTCTTCCGCCCTGCCTCGCCTACGCGTGCATAACAGGCAGATTTCTGTGTGCGAAACCAACGGTCGCGTTTAGCCTCAGCTTCTGCAAGCGAGAATCGTGCCCTGACTGCACGCTCCCAGGTTCTTGTCAACGCAACTAGTGAGACAAAGCATTTGTAGAGGGGGTGAGACATACTTGACATATTCCTTTAAGACATCTGATTTATCGTCAAACGCAACATCACGCTTGCGTTTGACACGGGACGAGTCGGTGGGTGTTAACGTAGCAACAGGAGTCGTTGTAGTCACGGGGGTCGATGTGGTAAGGAGGTTAGAAGTACGAGATTCTCCCCACTTGCTGGTACCTAGCGGTTCATTGTTCGTCCCTGTGATTTTGGCTTTAATGTTCTCGTTGCCCGGAATACGAATGCGTGGCGGAGCAGGAACAGCCCTGCCTTTCCCCTTGTTCTGTTTAGTCTTCTTCTCGGCCAGATCGTCCATGATCATTGGATCTGAAGCTCCCCAGGAGTTGGTCACGTCCTTGTTGTCGCCCCAGCCCGCTCCCCGCTCGTCGTTCCGTGCACTGCCCCATGTGGACCCCGCGTCCTTGTTGTCGCCCCAACCGGCTCCCCACCCGTCGTTCTGTGCGCTGCCCCATGCAGACCCCGTGTCCTTGTCTACGTCCTTGTTCTCTCCCCAACTTGACCCTCCCCATCCGCCGTTCGCATTACTTCCCCATCCAGACCCCGTGGCCTTGTCTGCATCGCCTCCCCATCCATCCTCGCTGCTTTTTGTATTCCCACTTGCAGTGAGAAGGGCACCAGCTTGACTCCGTTCGTTGACGTGGGTGGAGGTGTCGCCGGATTTGGTGCTAGACGGGTCCTTTGGTTGCACGGGTTTCGGAACTCGATCCAGTGTTGATGCAGAGCCTCCCGTGTCCCGTTCGCCACCGGTATCCCATCCGCCACTCGTACCCCATCCGCCACCGGTACCCCACCCGCCACCGGTATCCCATCCACCCCCAGCATCAGCGGTGTTAACGCCAGCATTTCTGCCAGTATCCCATGTTGAGGGGCCAACAGCACCATGCTTGCCTCGCTTACCCCAGGGTTTGAAGCCCCCCTGAGACGTTTCAGTACTTTGGAGCGTTCGAATGGCAGAAAAACCCACCGAATTATCACTCTTGTCCTTTGCCTTGAGTGAAGGAGGTGGAGCATTGACCCAGTCAGAATCTCCGGGATGAATGAAGGCGCATCCCGCGCCCTTTCTACGACAACCCCCTCTCAACGGTTCGCCACTTTCAGTGTAGTACTAGCAGTATCGTTTGATTGCCTGAGCGTGAATCAATGTGGCATAACGTACCCTACACCTGACGAAAGGCATCGCGCTTAGCTGCCGGATAAGTTCGAATGTCAAAGCGGAATCTAGAGGGGACGATTATTCTGTCCCTGGACGAAGCCTATCGACTGTTGACAGTGATGAACGTCAAATGCCAGTTGAAGAGGCGGTAGGAGAACGGTCAGTGGCACACGCACCGCGATTAAAGAGTGCAATCCTTTCAAAGACGTAATAGCTGGCACCACGCCTCATTCAGAATTGCAGGGTAGCACAAAAGTTACCTATCCTAATGTACATCTACTCGAAAATCAGAGTGGGACAGGAATACCTCGGCCGTATCGAAGTCAATCCAATCCGATCCGCAACCTAAGTATCGAAGAGTAAGGGGTCCGTGTGCAGCCGTCGGACGAGTCGTATCGCATCGTGGGTAGCGCAAGATTTACAAGGATGATAGTCATAATAGCCGACCGTAGAAAGAAAGAATAAAGATGAAGCAAAGGCGCTGGTGAAGGAACAAGGGGAGTAGTCGAGACGGGGACAGGGGCAAGAAAAAACAGATATCCTATAACAAAACCATCCCTCTACCAAAGCCAACCACCACTTCGTGGAGGAGGGGGCCTCCTTGCCGGCTTCACGTTCCTTCGCACGGTAACAGGAGCTCCTTCTTCTTCATACTCATCGACTTCATATTCCTCGATCTCTTCTATCTTCAGAGGCTCCTTGACAATTTCCTCTTCAAACATGATTGCGGTGGTACGAGGAATGGCAGTCGAGAAAGATGACGAGAGACCCTCAGGAGTAGGGAACGCTGCACGACGGGTATTGGCTGGGGGAGGAACGGTGACAGTGAGTGGAGGGAGAGTTTCATATTGGATGATAGTTTTAGTTTCAGTTTCAGCGACAACGATTGGGGGGAGTTCCTATTGGAGAGCGAGGTCAGCGAAATGTTCTGCGTCGCGTGAAGGGGGATCAGCTGGCAGCACACAATTGCAAAACCACAAAGAAAAAAAATGATGAATATTGCCTTGAGCAATCACGTGGTCGACTCCCGATCGTCGCAATCAAACCCATTAAATGGCACGCCACCAGCTGATCCCCCCAAAAGACAAGGGGGATAGAAAACGAAGACCCCCCAAGCCCAGATGAAGGAGGGGGGAGACGGACTCTACATAGAATTGGATGGATGGGTATTTCTGTTATTGTTTTAAAAGGAACGTGACAGAAAACCCTCCTTCATCTCAGAGCTCGGGGCGACGCGGGATAGGCGGTGATACCTTGAGTTTGCGTTTCGGCGCTGGTTGCTCATAATACACTTCTTCTTCCACTGCGGCATTGTCGCTGTTGATCAAACTTATTGCAATGGCATGAATAATTTGCACGTCTTCGTGAAAAACTAAAACTTACACAAGTTGCTCCATGATCCACGCTTCCCGCCTAGAAGCGTCGTGCTCTCTCTTGTTAATGCTCTCTTCTCGGCGGGTGATTTCTCGCTCACGCTCAGCCACTCTGAGCTCACGGTCGAGGATATCTTCTGCACGAGCGTTCGCTTCCTTCCACCACCCCGGGGGAGCCAGTTCTTGCTCTTTAACGACCTCCTTGATGATAGTTTGCGCGGGAGGAATATCGATAAAGGTCTGCGTAGGGCAGACCGGACAAACGACAGGAGACTGGCTAGGAAGCACACCACCAGGTGCACCAACAAGTAGCTCCGCTTCGCGACGTGCAACCTCAGCTTCACGCATTGCAACGTCACGTTCGCGGGTCACCAGCACCTGAGATCGTTTTGGGTTGAGGTAACCCCAAATGCCAGTTGCAACAGGATCATCTTTTGCTACAGCTGCACTAGAGGCCTGGGATGCAGGGAGGGAGAGCATGACAGCGAGTACGGCCAAGACGAGGGAGAGTACAAGTAAAAGTGTCGTGGAGGAGATGGTACGGTGGTGGTGATGGTGTCGGTGACGATTCTCACGCTCGCGCTCACGTTCGCGGTCATGATGAGAAGAAGAGGGGACTGCCATCTTGGCGGGGGAATGCCTGACGCTTATCGAGTGCGACGGCGACAAGGAGGCAGAGGGTGCTCGTGGACGGGACGTGGTGATAAAGTGAGGGTTGTGAGCAGCGGGCGTTTGTTAGATGTCGTCAAGGTAAGACGAGGATGTAGATGGAGGGGGGAGAAGAAGAGAGACGAAATCTTTATAAAACGGCGTGAGTGGTCGAAATACAAGAATGCGCAGGTTGAAAAACGAACTTCAATTGTTCGCTGTTTCCTTTTGTGAATGTCGTTATTTGTACTCAAACTATAACCAAATAACACCACGTGACCGCGTTTCGTCCGAGAGTTTCACGTGACCAATAAGTACATCCTATCCGTTCCGGCCGAAACGCTCACTTTCGCCATGCCTCCACTTTCGCCATGCCTCAAATTTCTTGACGAGGTCTGTACGAAGGGATCCATGTCCGTGCCGACCATCTGACCATGTGTACAGACGTCAAAGATCGTGACGGCCGTAACGGCCCTGGTCTGTCTCTACACTCGTTCCGCAGGCGTAATCTACTTTGCAGCGGGTGCACTAGCATGTACTCTATCAGCCAAGATCGTCAAAGGGACCATTAGACAGCAACGACCAGTACGCGGTCGGAAAACAACGTATGGGTACGTCCTACCCGGAACCCCAAGCTGTCTTGCATGCTTAGTTCTCGGGCTGTCCAGTATGCCTAGTACCCATGCTTCGGCATGCACCTTCTTTACTGTTTCCGCACTGTTTGGGAGCATATACCTCCCATTGCATTCCAGCCTCCATCCGCTTGCTGTGTTTGCTCCATTCGTGGTCGTACCATGGACAAGCATGATCGTCCTTTCCAGGGTATGGTTTGGATACCACACTTGGCCCCAGGTTGCGGGAGGAGTGTGTTTCGGGGGTTTATTTGCGGGTCTGTGGTTCAAGATATGGCTAGAGGACATGGGCGGAGTAGGGACACTATGCAGAGAGTTGGAAAGATCCATTCTAGATTCGTCACGTATCCCGTGACCTCCACGTTACGCTAGATGTGACGCGCCTGCCCATAGTCACACTTCCTCACTCTTACTCGTTCACCCATGCAAAATGAGTCTGCGTCGCTTCGCTCAGGTCAATGCAGCGAACATACCAGGCTCCCCTCATTCGCCCTCTCCCCGCCTCGCCAGCGGTACCCAGACATCGGTAACGCCTCGAACGCGTGTGTCTTACCTTGATTCCCCGTCGTCCACCCCGTCCATATCCTCGTCCACCCCGTTCGATTGGGAAGCAGCGCGTTCACGGCGTCCACCACCTTATGCCACACCTCTTAGTGCGAAACGCAAGGCTCGCATGAGCACTGCAGATGGATCCGCCTCGCCTCGAAAAGCCTTCCTTCGAAAGAAGGGGTTTGTTGGACGGTTTGGATTTGTTGTTTTCGTACACATACTAGCTAACTGACTAGATGGCCTCGTTTTGAAAAGCATGTCAGAGATACTCTCTCGGATCATGCTTGAAATTTCACTCTTTCCTCACAACGTGCCTCTGCCACCACCCAGAACGAGCGCGTGGCTCATTGGCACGTTGATGCACATTCTTCACTTTTGTGTCAGAGTCTCGCAGGTGCGCGCCACCTTGGACTCGGACCTAGGATGGGAAGACCTCTACTGGGAGCGCAATCAACAGAGCTGGTTCGACTGGGTGAGCAGCGTGCATGGTGTACAAGTGGTTTGCTCACGTGTCCTCCTCTGCAGACTGTGCCAACGACGTGCATGCTGTTGATAGTGTCGACAATGAATGCATTGCATCTCTTTTCGCAGACACGCACGTACCAGCTTCATCGACGGACTCGAGCTGACCCGGTGAACTCGGCACATATTACGTTCGTGCCATCGTCTCGGCGGGACGCTCAAGTCTTTTCCGGCGTGCCTGCAACAAAGTCGACGTTTGGAGGACGGATTGTAGGCCTGTTGCAGTATATGCTGCTTGTTCTGTGGCGCGTTGTTGTTTCCATGGTATGCTTCCTGCTCGGGCTGTCTTCGGCCAGTCCGTCGACGTCTTCGCCACCCAAGGGGGCACCAGTGGAAGCGGTGCAGCAGCTGGAGATGTGGACTCCAGGAGAGCTGGAGCGGACGCTGCTCGGGTTGTATTCACCTGTGCACGCGCTGCTGTGGATGTGCACTGGGAGCACGAACTGGGTGGTGATGTGTGTGGTGATGTGTGTGGTGGGAGTGCAGACGGGGACAGTGATGTCGGCGTACGAAGGGTTGGTGAAGGACAAGGCGATACTCGCTGCAGAGGTGATGCACGAGTACAACGAAGGGGTAGGTCTGCACGAATGGTATTTGATTGGGACGGGACTGAATCTCTTGTGCAGTTTGTGTATCCGAGGGTGAATCCGGTACGACGGGATGTTGCGGTGATGACTCATGAATCGGAGATGGTCAACGTCTGGGAGTAGTACTACCGTAGCGGTCATGTGACGCTTAGTGATCGCCCTCTCTTATCAAAAAATTAAGTTTGTCCGCTCTTCCACCCGTCCACTCCGATGGGTCCCTTCAACCTCCATGGTCTCAACGTCGTCCAGCCCGTCCAGCGCGACAGCCAGGATCTCGCCGCCCCATTTCCCGACTTCTCTGCCCACCTCGATCTCTGGACAAACCTCGCCTTCGAGTCTGACGAGCCCTTGGCTTCCTCAGACAAGCCTAAACGCAGACTCACCGACGACGACGACGACGACGACGACGATGACGACGACACTACTCCCCTCCTTGGTCTTCCTAACCAGGACAACCATGTAAATGCCATCCTCCCCCCCTCCGCCCCTCCCCCGTTTGATATCAATGCTCTCCTCGCCACCATTGGCATCGACCCCCTCTTGATCCCCGCAGCTCCACCCGCACCTGTACAGCGGAATGCCCCCCCGCAGGTCCATCCCGTCCCTTCCCTTTCCCAGCTACTCGCCCTCCATGCCGCCCATGCTGGCTCATATCCCGCTCCTTCCCCTCCACCCGCCACAACTGCTGCCTCCTCAGCAGTCGCATCTTCATCCAATCCACCCCCGTTAAAACGCTCTCGCGCACAGAAATCGTCGCCTTCCATTGACAGCCACCGTGATGCTTATCTACCCACCTCCACCCCTCAGTCCCCTGAGGATTCGGCTCAGTCCGAATCCAGCGCCCCCGTTTTGTCCTCGACCGAAGACAAACGCCGTCGCAATACCGCGGCCAGTGCCCGCTTCCGTCTCAAGAAGAAGGAACGTGAGGCTGCCCTTGAGCGCCGCGCAAAGGAATTCGAGGAACGTGTCGTCGAGTTGGAGCGCGAGTGCGAGGGTCTCCGTCGTGAGAACGGCTGGTTAAAAGGCCTTGTAGTCGGCGTTACCGGTGCTGGCGCTGCTCAACACCAACAAGCATCCGCAAAATAACTAAACCATCTCTTCTATTTGTTTTGATTCGATAGGAGCTGTAGGTACGTTCTCTTGCCTTGGTCATTCTCAAATACCTCGAAGCATTGATTCCCCGTCTTTTAGCTATCTCTTTCTGCGAGTCGTGTCTTAGTATGGAATCCGTTGGTCAATCGTTTAGGATTTCCTGATTTCTTGGAGTGCGAAGGTGTGATCTTGCCGCCTGTATTATTAACGCTATATAATTAGCTTATCTCTGCTTCCCTTTCGACATGTGACGCCAGTCCGATAGCATACGCTTATCTGTTGCTTGCTGATGTGTTTCATGACTTCAAACTGATGCCGGTGTCTTTGGGACCTCTTGATCTGGTTCCTGGTCTTGGAGTTCAAGCAAGGCACCGTCGCCATGTCTGTCAGTTGTCAGTCGTATCATTAATGTCTTCATCTGATCCAGCGCGGACCGATACGCAATGTCACTGAGCTGCGGGTGAGTAACTTTCTAATCATTTTTCGCAGCCTTGTGTTATGTACACGAATGATGATAGCTCATCCACCGGACACACATTCCCGGTCGTTGTTTTCCAACAAGCTAAGTTTGCGATTTGGCGTCGGCCTCGTAGAACTTTATCAGATCCAGAACATCATCTCGACTGCCGAGGAACACCGGGCACCGCTCATGGATGTTCTTAGGAACAAGGTCAAGAATGCGCTTCGTCCCGGTGGTGGCAAGACCTCCCGCCTGATCACACTTCCATTCAGACTTGACACAAGGCCATCGCGGCTCCCATGACTCACCTGCTCCGTCAGGAATGCCATTGGGAACGCTTCGTACAGCATGCGAAGTTTACCAGACTTGCTCTTCTTGTCGTCCGGATAACCAAAGATGCCACCGTAAAGCAGGGTTCGGTGCACGTCTGCGACCATGGAACCGATATACCGAGCGGAGTATGGGGACCCGGTTTTCGGGTACTTGATCGAGTTTAGATAGGCATTGACCGGGGGATGGAAATACATGGAGTTGCCTTCGTTGAACGAGTAGATCTTGCCTCGTGGCGGTATTTTTATCTGTGCGTCGTGGTCAAGACATCTGGAAATGTGACGTGAAAGGCAAGAACGTACATCAGGATGTGTCAGGATGAATTCGCCCAGCGCCGCATCCAGGGTGTATCCGTTGACACCCGACCCCGTGGAAAGGACGAGATTAGCAGAGGAACCATACCTAGCGTCTCCTCAGTAACCCGTTGTGGGTGTCACAAGGGTTACTTACATGGTATACCCTGCAGCAACCATTTCGCTGCCGGGCCGAAGCACATCCTCGACCGTACCCGGTGAACCCGGTCGCTGTGATACACCGGCTCATCGATTCTGGATGAAAGCCACGGGATGACACCTACCAATGCGTAGATTCCAAAGATGGTTCCGATGTTGACACCAGCATCGATGTTGCTGCTGCCGTCGAGGGGGTCGAAAACGACACAGTACTTGCCTTTGTTACGCTCTTCAATGATGACCGCGTTGTCGAGCTCTTCGGAAACAAGAACAGCCGTCTTGCCAGAAGCCCGGAGAGCGTTGACCATGATGTCGTTGGACAGGACGTCCAATTTCTTCTGTTCCTCCCCCTGAACATTGGTTTCTCCTGCAAGTCCGACGCTGGGACAGAGACGATGAGAATACGACAATCAAGCACGGTATACATACAGGTTGATGAGGCGTGCCCTGCGCACGTTGGTGGCGATGAATTTGGACGTCACCTGGATGGCGGTGAGGAGCAACGTGAGATCGCCGGTTGCAGCTGGGCCTAGACGAAGCTGATCGTGCAGAACGTGTCTCGGGGAAGATGAGATGAGCGAGTCTTTCGGAAGGGTGTTTGTCCCTACCGGGTCAGCGTGATGAGATCGGTGCTGGGGATTTCGTCGGTGGTGCTGGTCATTGTGCGTGGATGTGGGGCCGTCGGGCGACGATACAACTTATATGTGGACGTGCGGCCTGGGACTGAGACGGCGAGCGTCCCATGTCTCACGCTCCGGAACATATCGCAGTTCCGTCCTATACGAAGCAGTTGATTATATGGTAGCAACGAAATACATACACCCTCATCTCTTCCTCTTCGTCCCCGCAACTAAAACTGGATCTTTGCCCTTCCGTGTCCGTAGCGGAATAGGAAACGTGTCACTGTCCTCGTCGTCTTCTTCCACGTACACAATCCCCTTTCCAACAACACCATCGCCCCCAGCGTAACCACTCTCATCGCCCCTGATCCCGCTCGTATTTGGCACGATGCTCTCAGCCATGCCCATCTCGTTCCCGGAACTAGCACCCCATCCGTCCCCATCTTCTTCATCCTCCTCAACATCGTCTTCTCCATCCACAGCTTGTGAAGATGCCTGCGCAATGGCAGCAACAATCCCCGCACTGATACTTGCAACTCGGCTCTCGAGAGGTTCGTCCGGCCCGCTACATTCCGCTGATCGGGGCGCTATAAGATTGGCATTGGTTGTCTGTGAGAAGAGAGCCGAGATCGTTCGCACAGACTCCTCCAGCTCGGTATCGGCCGTTTCGTCGGATATTTTCTGTTTCTTGGCTTTGAAGCTGTACTTTCTGTCCGTGAATGAGAGCGATGTCCACGGAAAAGATCGTGCCGAGTCCGAACACTTACATTGTGGGATCCGGCTCCCATGTCGGATCGTGTGTTCGCATGTGCTGCGTGAGCGTCGTTCGACGGGTAAATGTCTTCTCACACTCTGGGTCTTCGCACCTATACGGGCGTTTCCCTGTATGCGTGCGGCGATGCCTTGCAAGGCTACTCGAGTCACCGAATGTCTTTCCACAACCCGGATATTCGCAAGAGTGGGGTTTCTCGCCAGTGTGTACTCGTTGATGTACGTGAAGAGCGGATCTCTGAACACGGTGTTGGAGGAAATGTGACAACTATAAACAGCACGGACAAACCTGAATGAACGTCTTTCCGCATCCCACGTGCCCGCAGACAAACGGTCTTTCCCCTGTATGTATTCGCATATGCCGGGCGAGGTCACTTCGTCGAGTGAAGGACTTGCGACACTGGGTGTCTTGGCAGGTGTGTACACTGGGTACTCTCTCCTTGTCCTTGTCTTTCTCGTCGTCTATGTCCTGGTCTTTGTCCTTTCTCTTTAACTTCTTGGATTCAGTGACGGCCTTACGCGGCGGCGACGATGTAGATGCGACAGGCTGAGCGATCGGACGGGCGGGACTAGATGAAGACTTGGTACGACCCCCAGGTGAACGAGGAGGGGTATGATCACTGCGCGACCGAGAAACAGGGGAGGTTGTTTCCGCAGATGAACGAAGATGCTGACGGTCTGAGTCTGCTTCGGCTTCGAAATGAGAGGAGAGGTGGTTCAGGATGTCGCTGATATCGTTGAATTCCCCTGGAACACCGGAATGAGGATCTGACAAAGAACCTTCGGTGCGGGAACAATGACCAGGTGAATGCCTATCGCCTTCCCTGACTCTGTCGGCCCCTTTCTCCGCATGATCTCCCGAGGTCCCTTCAAGATATGACAAGTCCAGGTCTTCGTTACTCCTCTCCTGAGAGCCATCGGCAGCATAATTATCGATGTCACCTGCAGTAAGAGAACGAAACGCAGGCGTAGTACGTGTCGTGGGCTGTCCTCCCTCCACGCTGATACCGTTTCCTTTCGAGGATTCCATGTGGCGGCCATTAGAAGTTGCGTGTGCGTGTGCTGCTTGCAACATTGCTGCAATTCCACTCAAATTGAGCCCAAGTTCCGTAATTCCCGACTCGTCAGCATTATGGCCACCCTCGTGGCCAGATCCTCGCACATTGCCATTGCAGTGCTCTCTGCTGCCGTGCCCTGCAAGAGCCTGTTCCTGTCGTTGTTGGGCGGCAGCACTTAACAGGGCGGCAGAGGCGTTCTGATGCAGCAGGGTAGCAATCTCACGTTCCAGCATCTCTACAGAGAAGTTCTCGGAGACAGAAGATGGCCCGAGTGAGAGAGGAAGATCAGGAGGTGGGGAATGAGAGTGATGTGGGGAGTGTGCAAAGGAGGGGACGGGTGGAGCATCAGACACGTCGATAGCGTCTTCGGGAGAGATTAGTTCATCTTCTGAGCCTAGAGGGTCATCGTGAACGACGTCTGAAAGGTCGAGGACAGGTTCGTGCTCGTCGTGCTCCATTCCGGTGATCTGGGGTGAGTCAAGCACGGTCGACGAAAAGAAAAGGATGTGGAATGTCCATATGAGTTGCTACAGACATTCATATACGAGTGTACAACGGTACTCACCCAAATGCGTGCACGCCGTGTGGGGTGATGAGCGCGTCCAGGTCGAGGTTGGTGGAGAACGACCCAAGTCGACGTCGTTTACCTCATTTCATGAGTCATGTGATCTACGACCCAATTAAGAAAGCGTCGAGTGTACCTGATACCCTCCAAATAAGGAAACGAGCTGTTAATGGGGGGGGGGCGGACAGCATCTTGCTCTTGCTCTTGTCCATGTCCACTAACGAGCGATGCCTCCAAAGCTACCAAAGACACGACGCTACCACTGGTATGCCGTCTTCCTCTTCATTATGGGGACTTTATTCCCACCACTGGGTACCTGTTCTGCTCTCCTTCATGTGAACCAGAGTCGCTCACCTCCGTTACTTACCTCCAGCCGTCGCAGCCAGATTCGGCATCGGAAAGGACTTTTGGCTCAACTTACTCTTGACAATCGCTGGTTATATCCCAGGTAGGTTCTTTCTCGTTCCCATGCGCTCCCGCATCTTCATCGTCCTCTCGTAGGACACGTACACAACTTCTACATACAGGTACGGCGGGAATGATCGCCCTCATCACACCGGTTTCTCACCTTTTTCTCTACAACAGAACGTTCGAAACAACAAGACACACCAAAGGACTCCCAAGTGGGCCTTGCGTTATGGTCTTGTCGATGGCTCCACCATTAGGCGCCATGAACAACGTTCACAGTGGGCTGGCAAATACAACGATCGGAATCCAGATTCTGGCTACGATCAACAGCCTCTGGAAGACGGCCAAGCCGGACCCTCGCGGACTCCTACGCACGGTTCTGCCGATGATTCTCCAAGAAACAGTGACGGGCTGTGGCGACCTGACGACGAATCGTACTATAGTGCCGAGCATGAGGGCAGCTTACAAACACCAGAATCGGGTGGACGCTGGCGCTACCCAACTAATTTCGATGATTCCATTCCCGGAACTGGAGATGCCACCAGCAGGAAGAAGAAGAAGAAAGACAGGTGGGCGAGGACGGAAGATGCATACACCGCATCGGGACAGAAGAAGAGGAAGAAGAAGTCTAAGAATCGATCGACCCAGGGAGACGCAGCAGACATCAATTCAACATATTTACATCGCACCGAACCTACTACGGAGCCGGAGCTTCCGGAGGAAGCAACAAGGAGTGCTTATGGGGGAGGCAAGGAAGGGAATACTCGAGTTGGAGAAGGAAATGGGATTGCAATGGCATCTCAGGAGGTCGAATTCAATCATGAGTTCTGACATGCTCTTTGCTTCCGAGCGAGGATAATTTACATGGTACCTGTTTTTATTATGTGTTATCTGGGTCGACCAGTTCGTCTAGATATACCTCGTCGATCCGCTATTAACCTCGCTTGCGTACTGTGAGTGTTGTCAACTTGTGACTTTTACTAGCCGCTCTCTTGATCGGTGTCGAGAGTTGGCTCGAGTTTCAATCCTGAAACAACCTCCGCGACCTCATCCGGGCCATCAGACTTTGAACGTGACGATGCTCATCTCGAAGTTAGATCGCGGTCAGGACTCATTACTCACTCACTCTCGAACACACGCTACCACTGAGCGGGCACTGTCGGAAATAAGCAACCATGCACATGTCCCCCGAATTTAAAAAAAAAGTACGGTGGCAGATGCTCGCATCAACTCACGTCCACAGGGCCGTATAAATACCACACGTTCGCCTTCGAGGGAGCAGCCTTTTCCCATCTCGACGGAGTCACTGCGATGACGTCCGTGTTCAAGGCATTTGCCCTGTTGCTGTCAGTCACTTGCACCAGTGCTCAGGTATTGGTCGACTTCCAAGTTGCCGAACCTCCACCTGTACCCAGCGATGTACAGACGTGCACGATGATGATTCTCGAGTGAGTATGGATACTAAGGAGACAATGGTTATGCACGGCTGATGCAACGAAATGCCCGCACAGGCGCACGTTTGGAAACTCTTATGGATAGTAAGTAAAGTCAAGGCTCCGTGTGTCTTTGGAAGGCTCATGATTGCATCATCCTGCCCACTACCTTAGCCCAGAGATCGTTCAATATTCGTGAGTCTTCCGTGGTTCTGTCTGATATTACAATCTAACAGTTGACCAGTCCACCCACCGACTGTGGTGAGCCTGGCTCATGGGCTGCGGTGACCCTGAACTTTACCGTGACCTCCAACGGAACTCAGTATGACCGTCTCGGGATTTTCACTTTCCAGAACACTGAAAGTACGTGCGAACATCTATGCAACTTCCCGATTGGATGTCATTCAGCATGGGTTCAGTTTGGCGGACTTCGACTCCCGAACCCACGCATGACGGGATCATCTGGACGTACATCAAAGATGTCACTCGTTACATCCCACTCTTTGCTAAACCAGGGAGTTTCGTCCTGGAATTGGACAATGTTGTGGATACTCAGCTGAACGGACAATATGCTGGTATGTATATGTATATTGATACTCTCCAGATATCAGTTTTTATCTTACAGCCATCTGTCAACAGCAACACTCTATGCAACGTTTTATGTAGCTTCGCAGGAGTATCCCACGGCAAGACAATCAAATCTCATCGTCCCAATCTCCACAATGCTAAACAACACAGCCGATGAAGCTTCCATCCCACCTGCATTCTCCGTAAGTCAAATTTTCCATGTTGGGGTGTTATGACATTAATCCCCGTTTTAGCTGAATGTTACGCTTCCTCGGAACACCGTGGAGATTTACGCCGAACTCTACGCATCAGGCAACGGTGCCGAAGAGTTTTGGGTGGGCCTCCTTTCTCCTGTCGCGTGTCTCCCGAGCGCTGATTTGTTAAAATGTACAGTATTACAACGCTGCAGACGAATATCTCGGTGATCTCCCCCCTTATACAACATACGGGGGTGGACCATTCCGTGAGGTGCGTTTACTGGTCGACGGTCAGGTCGCTGGCTTTGCATTCCCTTACGCGGTCATTTTCACTGGGGGAATCAACCCCTCCGTTTGGAGGTAGGAGTTCGCGCGTCAGAAAAATATATTCATCATTTACCGTGTCTCCCAGGCCCATCACTTCATATGGCGCTCTCGACCTTCCAACCTACTTCCTGGACTTGACACCATTTGCTCCCACCTTTGCTGATGGTCTTCCTCACAATGTTACTCTTGACGTGGCCTCCGCGGAGGCGAATCATACGTTGAATCAGAACTGGTACGTTTCGGGGTTACTCCAGGTCGTCACAGATCCTTCTGGGAAACCGACGACTGGCGGGATTACATGCTACGATGTCGAGCCGTATGCAGTGACGGAGACATCGGCCAGCATCGGTGGAGCGGACATCAACATCACGGTCAGCGCACAACGCTCGCTGTATATCGAGGCGGTCGTGATAAGCGGAAGTGGGCAAGAAAACTACGTGGTGTTCCAACAAGACCTCAATTATACCAACACGCAGTACTACCTTGATAACGCTAACACCCAGGTAAGTGGTTGGAAGTGAGTTTCTTTGTTTTCGCGAGTCACTGAACCCGTGTTTCGCCCCGCAGAACGTCGCACAAGTCTCTTCGGGATCCGTCTTGTCCCTTCATAACGGTGTTTCGGCCGTGGTGGACGACTTTGAATACCCGCTGTACATCAACATATCCTATCTGGAAATCACGAACATCTCCCAAACATGTATGGCTCTTACACTTTCTGGTTGTTGATGCAGATATACATATACTAACGAGAATGCGGATAGTCTACACTGTGTTTGATCATTCCTACAACCGACAGGTTTTACCTGCTCCGTTCATTCTAGGCTTGGCGATTGCGGAACGGCAACAGACAGGTATGTTTGTCACTGCTTCCCAATCAGGCGAATGTATAACAGGGTGTGCAGCTGGATATTTCACGATAACTACCACGGGCAATGCAGGGAATGGAACAAGCAACAACACATTCGCCTACACCGATACCCAAGGAAACACCTTCGACAGAGGAGTGGACGCGGCTTACGACGTAATCATCTATGACCAACAGAGTGGATCGTTGGCCACCAGCTCCCTCCCACCAATATCAAACACAACTAACATTCAGAACGTCCCTGCTGCCAGGCTGCCTGGAGGAAAACAGTCGCAGATCATGGGATAGACACGGTTGTTTTCAATCATCGGACTATCATATAGACACGCATGGTATATATGGACGTGCGCAGAACAAAGTAGTGTGATACACCAAAGGACGATCAGTCAGCTTGTACAGCGCTTCTGCCTCCCTTTTAATTTACCGCTAACCTACACCACCTTTGGACGGTGATTATGCACATGTTGAAGCGCGAACCACTCCGTGTTGAGACGGTACTTCCATTCCGATAACAAACGGAACGTCCGGGAAAGATCTCGGGGTTCATATTGCAGGCGCCGCATCTTTCGTGTCCGTTGAAAACACTTGCAAATACCGACGTCTAGAAGAGGCCGACAACTCGTCCGGTTTCCGGGTCAAGACCGACTTCCCAGAATCCTAGTGATGAAAAGGTAAAGAGCGTGAGAATGCTTTGGTCTTATCGCTCACCTGGGCGTGTGCCCAGACCTGGCATCGTTTGCATGTCTCCAAGGATCGGGTAAAGGAAGCCAGCGCCAGCAGATAGGCGGACTTCACGGACGGGAACAGTGAAACCAGTCGGTGCATTTTTCAACGCTGGATTGTGAGAGAACGAGTATTGCGTCTTGGCCATGCAAACTGAAGACCTTCCGCTGAGATACAAGTCAGATATGATGTGATGGGAAATCACGCACTGGGAAGGTTGCCATAACCTTGGCGGGTATATGTTTCCAATTGCTTGTAGGCCAGCTCGCTCAGTTCGATGCCATCCGCACGATAGATTTCCTTGCAGATGATATCAATCTTCTTGTGGATAGGTAGATCGAGGTCATAAAGGAACTTGAAGTTTGACTCTCCCTCGCAAGCCCTGATGACTGCTTCAGCGAGAGCACGAGCACCAGCGCCACCCTCAGCCCAATGGTTACTGACTACCGCTGCATCTGCGCCGGCAGCGAGTGCTTCCTGACGGATAAGCCCAAGCTCAGCATCAGTATCAGAGCTACAGGAAACCATATTATTTATGAAAAATTAGGGGATGGATGGATACATACGAGAAGCGATTGATAGCGATGATGACCTTGATACCGAATTTACGTGCATTCTCGATATGCCGGGCGAGGTTCTGGCATCCTTGCTGGAGGGTGACGAGATCTTCCTTGGTGTAGGTATCAGCGAGAGGTTTGCCAGGAGTCACCTCAGGTCCTCCACCGTGCATCTTCAGTGCCCGAGTCGTCGCCACGATCACGGTGGCATCTGGCTTGAGACCAGAGATACGGCACTTAATGTTGCAGAATTTCTCCATGCCCATGTCGGCACCAAAGCCACCTTCAGTAAGGACGTAACCAACACGATCGGAGGAGTCACCCGGTTCCGTTCCCGCAAGTTTCAAAGCGACACGATCAGCAAGGATAGATGAATTGCCGTGTGCGATGTTGGCGAAGGGACCAGCATGAACGAAGACAGGAGTGCCTTCAAGCGTCTGCATTATGTTCGGCTTGACGGTGTCCTTCATCAACACTGCGAGGGCACCTCCGACTCCGATGTCATCGGCTGTGATAGCCTCGCCTCGTTTGCTCGTCGCAACGACCATTGCACCGAGCCTCTCTCGCGTATCTTTCAGATCCGTCGTCAGCGCCAACACTGCCATGCATTCACTTGCGACGGCGATGTCGAAACCTGCCTCCCGCTCATGGCCCTGCTCGGTGGCGTTACGACCAATGGTAACTTTACGCAGGAAACGATCATTGGTATCGAGAACCCGATTCCAAGTTATCGTTTCCGGGTCAACATCGAGGCGAGCGAAACGATTGATTTCTTCGGCAGTAAGTTCGTTAGGGTCGGTCTTGTTTATACCAAGCTTCTGCAAGCGTTTGAACATAAGGGGAGCAAACTCGCGTTTTCCCTTCTTGTTGGGTACGAGCCGGCTGTAAAGTGCCTTGTCAGACTGAGTGGCCTCATGGAATATACGTGCGTCGAGAGCAGCAGCTGAGTGGCTGTTAGAGAATCCTACCACTGGGAATGAACCGTACGAACCGAGCAAGTTGTTGGCAGCCGTCACTGCGTGGATATCACCAGTCAAGTGCAAATTGAACTACAAGGCATATCAGCGACCCGCCATCAGTCAAGGCGCAACCCATCTTACTTCATCCATAGGAATAATCTGACTGTAACCTCCACCGGCAGCACCACCCTTGATACCAAAGGTAGGTCCTTGACTGGGTTGACGGACACAAGCAAATGCAGGACGACCAAGGTGTGCACCCAAAGCCTGCGCAAGGCCGATAGTTGTGGTTGACTTGCCCTCACCAAGTGGTGTAGGAGTGATGCTAATGTGTTATCAGCACCTAGCATTGTGCACCCTGGAAACACACTCACCCGGAAATGACAATGTACTTCCCATCCTCGCGGTGCGCCAAGCGATCCAGGATGCTGAGCTCAACCTTGGCCTTGTATTTCCCGTAACTCTCCAACTCGTCTGGGAGTATACCGATCTCGCGTGCAAGTTGAGTGACTGGTTTTGGTGTGTGCGCCATGGCAATCTCAATGTCACTTGGGACGTTGGCCTTGATGTCAAGGGGGAGTGGTGTGACCTTGCGGGTACGAGCCTGTTCGAAGTGACGAACAGCAGACGTCCATACATTCTCCATCAATAAGGCAACAGTCATCGGACCAACACCTCCCGGGACAGGGGTAATGTGGGAAGCACGGAAAGCTGCTTCAGTATACTCTACATCGCCGACAAGACGTTGACCCGACTTCTTGGTCGTATCTGGGAAGATCATGAATCAGGTTCCCACCAACGGGGGACATGGGACTAAAGATACCTGGGATAGAATTGATGCCGACGTCGATGACAACCGCACCGGGTTTGATCCATGAGCCTTTGACGAACTCAGCTTGGCCAATAGCGACGACGAGAATATCGGCCTGCCTTATCTGAGCGGGGGTTGTAGTGAGAAGTGCCCACTGGTGAGAAAGGGGGCACTCACGAACTGTTCGAGGTTCTTGGTGCGACTGTGACATTGGGTGACCGTTGCGTCCTTATTCCTCAAGAGGGCAATGATGGGGTTTCCAACTATATCACTTCTCCCGAGCACGACGGCGTTGGCGCCGGAGATAGGGACAGCGGTTGACTCGAGAAGGTGGATGACTGCTGCAGGAGTGCAAGGTGTGAAGAGGGGGGACGACGCGCGAGAAGAAAGGTGCCCGATATTATACGCGTGGAAACTGATAAGGGAGATGAGCACATGGGCGACGCTGATGAGGAGGGAAACATTACCCATCAACATCCTTTTCCGGGGAAATTGATTCGGTGACTGTACGGACGCCATTGGGGTCAACGTGTGGCCCAAGAGGAAGCTGAACAAGGATGCCGCTTATGGAATCATCGTTGTTAAGACGTTTCACGACTGCGACGACCTCCTGAACGGAGGCAGCTTCGGGGAGGGTGATATGCTGGAAGTGGATGCCGACCTCCTCGGAGGCTTTAGCCTTCATGCGAACATAGACAGTGGAGTCTGGACGCTCGCCAGCCTGGACAACGGCAAGCTGGGGCTGGAAACGGGGGGACTGCTGCTTGAAAGCGATGATCTTGTCCGCAATAGTCTGACGGATGGACCTGGAAAGGGAGTGAGAATGACGCGATGGAGGAGAAAGAAGAGGTACCTTGCGATGAGAGTGCCGTCGATGACACGAGCCTGGGAGGACATGGTGATGGTACGAAAGAAAGAGCGGCGAGCCGACTGGACAGAGCGAGAGAACAACGTCTGCATTCCAGGGGACTTATATACATAATAGTAATACTATAATAACGTATAGTAGATATACCCACGATCACGTGTCGATAGCTCCCAAAACGAAAAATTTACAAATTTACTAGCTCGTTGACGGTGACGATGAACGGGACAAAGTTCGCAACACGAGTTTTCTCTGCATCCACCGCAGCCCTCTCGTCCAGTGGCGTCCGCCGCTCAGCACATCCTTTACGACTTTTCCCATCCTTCATTCGCCCCTACTCTGACCAGAAGTCGCAACCAGAGGGTGCTGCTGAACCCACACCAGAGTCAGGAAGCGCAGAGGTCTCCGTAGAGTCCCAGGTCCTCGAGAATCTCAAGAAAAAAGAGGCAGAAGTCCATGATCTCACCGTCCGTCTTTCTCCTTCTTCCACGTATTCTAGCTCACCTCGTTCCCGCAGAGTCGACTACGATACCTTCAGGCCGACTTTCTGAACCTCCAACGCAACGCTGCTCGTGAAAAGGAGCAGCAACGCGACTTTGCAATTACCCGTTTCGCAGGCGACCTCCTCGAAACAGTCGACGTCCTTGCTCTCGCGCTCAGATCCGTCCCACCCGCTGCTCTCCACCCTGAACCCTCATCCTCGGACACGCTCTCCTCTCCTGATGCCACCTCCACACCCCCTCTCAAGTCCGCCCACGCGTATCTTACAGAGTTACACCAAGGCGTCGAAATGACCCACCGTCTTCTTCTCTCCATCCTGTTCAAGTACCACGTCAAATCATTCGATCCCATGGGTGAAAAGTTTGATCCCAACCGACATGAAGCCATGTATCAGGTACCCATATCGGGCAAAGAACCCGGGACCGTCCTCGAGTGCCAAAAGGCGGGTTACATGATCAAGGACCGCCTCTTGCGCGCGGCTCAAGTCGGTGTCGTCCAGGACACGTCATGACATCTCTTCTTGGTCACCCAGGCAGTTCACTCGGACCGTCCAGCAATGCAGATTAGTGGACGTCTGTGTATGCTACCACTCTAGACATGGGGCAGGGCTGAACGGCACATATGCATCATCACGATAGACATAAACTAGCACGCATAATTCAACGAATCTCTACTCCGAATCGATCTCGCAAGCTTGACGTGATCTGGGCATGCAGTGTATTCGTCTCATCATTCGTCAACGACCTAAGGTGGGTTGATACAAGCATCTGGAGAGAGATTGACACCGCACCTATCCATTGAGCGGTAGTTAATGCGGTAGCAAGCACTCTTCCGGTATGTCTTTGGATGGATGAAGTTGTCCGTCTGTTGCGCGCGTCAGATTACCACAAAAAACGTCGAGGACAACCTCACCATCTTGACATCTTCCACAATATCGCCCGCCACATCTCTAACGAGATCGCACAAGTCGTTGTCGTGGAGATCAATGTTTTCCGGTAGCCAGAAGCTGACATCCTTGAAGCAGGCGGGGTATTTGGAATATGGCTGGAACGTCGTAATTTCGCCTTGCTCGAATTGCGTGAGGAACCGGGCGTCTTGAGACCAGAATAGGCGAATGTCGGGAATAGAGTATAAAATCATGGCTATGCGCTCGAGTCCGAGGCCGAACGCCCACCCAAGCTTGTTTTGAATATCTGAGAATGTGTCAGGGTGTTGCGCATGGTGTTGACAGGAAATCACTTGCTCGCGTTGTCCAATGTTGGCTGATAGATGACACCACACCCTAGAATCTCGAGCCATTTGCCACGGAAGAAGACCTCTACCTCGAAGCTTGGCGTCGTCCAGGGAAAGGTTGCCTCGATCCATCTTACTCTGAGCGGGTTTTGTGGCGTCGCACCGACATGGCCACCAAAGAGGGTCAGTAGGAGACTGTTGAGGGTGAGTTTCAAGTTTTTAGCGATGATTTCGGTGTGTTTTGGGTCATGCGCGGATTGGCAAGGGTTAGTGGGCGAGAGATGAGGCACGTCTTCGATGATGATGTTGGAACGCTGGAGGTGGGCTTGGAGCATTGCATTATCGTTTTCGATTTCTTTCATGCCGTTTGGGTCGGCAGAAACGATGCGAGCGCCCTCCGTCTGATGGAAGACAGGATAGTGGGAGCCGTCTATCTCGTCCCGTCTGTAGACGTCGGCGGTGAGGAGCCATTTGTTCTCGCCTCTTTCGAATACCTCGACTTCGTGGGCGGAGGTATGGGTGCGGAGCATGAGGTCCTTGTTGACGTAGTAGCTGTCCGTGACGGAGCGGCCAGGGTGGTCCGGAGGGAAGGAGAGAAGGTCAAAATTTTGGTAGGGAGTGACTAGTGGAGAGAGGGAGGAAATATGCGCGTAGGACGGGAAGTGGGACTCGACGAGGGCGCGGAGGGTGCTGAGGGGATGGGTGTGCTGGGTGTGCAGCCTGAGAGGGAGTTTTGAGAGGATCGTCGGGGACACGTTCGTCATCTCGTCCGTGGGGTACTCCCGTCCGAGCACGCTCACCGTCGCAGGACGCGTCGACGCGGGGATGCTTGCAAATGACCTGAACGTGCATCGTGGACGCAGCGCAAGTGGGCAACGCATCTCGGCGACGATGAGGACGGGGAGCGCGTTTGTTTGGGCATGTTTTGTGCCATGGTGCAGTTGAGAGCACGTGTCGGTCACTCCTCGCTTGCATGTCGTTGAAGATCCCCGCAGGAGAGGCGCACTCGCAGGTACCGTCGCTTCCCCTCCACGCTCCCCGACCCCGCCTCTGACAGCGACAGCCATCGTCCTCGTCCAGCGCACAAAGACGCAAGTCCTTCTCAAAGCGTCCTTTTGTCCATTCAGACGACGACGACGACGACGACGCCCCCGTTCCCTCAGCCACCCAGAGAAAGAAGCGCGCCCGCACAGCCGACATCGATGCATCACCCTCTGTCGCCACCACCCAAGACGACGACAATGACATGGATATCGACGTCGACGTTCTCCGTGCCTCCGCACAGCGTTCCCTCAGTGCCGCCGACGACAGTCGCTTCCTTCCAGAAGACGTCCCGGCCCTCGACCCCTCGCTCTCGCACAAGGCGAAGGGAGACGGGTCCAAGAAGCGCAAGAAATCGATCGTTGTTTCTGCATCCACCAAGAAGAAGCCCCAGGTAGTCTATTCAGACGAGGAGAGCGACAGCCACATCGAACGCGACTCTGTGGAAGACGACCTCAGCGACTCCGCGCTTCCCCTGGCCGACGCTTCCGATGACGACTTTGAGCTTGACACTCCACCCAAGCGTGGCGCTCCGAAAGCGAAAGCCGGCGCCGCCAAGGGCAAGGCAAGAAAAACAATGCTGGGGCAGCTCAAAGGTGCAAAGCACAAGGGCCTCAAGGAAAAGGACAAGGACAAAGATATTTCCATGAAGGACGAGCGCAAGCTAACTGCCCCCCCCGCCACAACCTCCCGGGCATCCAGCGCGGCAGCTCAGAGCCAACCCTCAGATCTGTTTTCCAACGACGACGTCGCACTCTCTTCCACGGTGGATCTTCTACCGGATGCATCACAACCGGCAAAAGATCCATTCAGTCAGGCCATCCCGAAAAAGCACAAGCTTCCGCCGATCAAGAAAACCAAGACAGCGACCACTTCAGCGCCTACCACTACGGTCCAAAAACCTCTACCTGCGTCTGTTCAAGAGCTGGCAAAGCCTTCGTTACCAACTTCCGAACAACGAAAACAAGCATTGACGGGAGTGAGAGACATTGACTTGGGCGACTCTAAAATCTACGCCGAGCTTTTCAAGGGTGTAAGTCCCCATTCTTGGTGAGACCATGGGTAGCTTGTCTCATTCGTTAGGCCGGTGGAAATACACCGAGGTCCGGTTTGAAAAACGCGGAAGAGCGCCGGAAAGAATTGGACAAGATGAGAGACGAGGGAAGAGCTAGGCGCGCCGAAGAGGCGGTAAGATCTTCGGGAAACAGATTGTTTATGCCGTTTCTGACAACCCTTGTCTGCAGAAATTTACGTTTGACCTACAGTCTCAAGCTGACAAGATTGCGCATTTCGAGCGACGTTTGCGTGCAGAGAACAGTACCGTACTCCACCCGAATTTCCTCGCCGCGAAATTCAGAGATGAATGGGAACTGGATAGGCGTAATAGACGAGTCACTCCTAAAGAGGATGGAGAGGCATGATGTGTTGGTACTGTTCGCTGTCGTCGCTGTTTCTCGATTGTAATGTACTGATGATCTACAAGTCTTGTTGACTATCTACTCTGTCGACGCAAGAGTGGAGTGCTGTGTTATGTTGCACTGTCGGGCTTGTCCGTTTGGCTCGACGACTCACTCAAGCTGACGCATAAGCGAACTATTTGATCGACACAGGTATCAAACCATTTCTTGTCAGCCTTTTTTTTGGGCGGTGAGGATGACGTGGCGACAGGGTTGCCATCGTCGACGCTGAGGGTGTGCAGCTGGTTTTCCAGCTCATCGGTGACAGGCAAAAGGACGCTTATTTGTGTTTGGAGAGACGTGGCGATCTCGGCGAGCTGAAGGATCTCCTTGTAAACATAAGCCAGGTCTTGCGGGGTGTAGAGCGCGGCGACGAGATCGTCGGATGTGGAGAGGAGTAAATTGGATTGTACGAGAAGGGTGTCAAAAGTCGAGACGGGGGCAGAAGAAGGGAATGCAAGGAGATCGAGAAAGATGCGCTTGTGGAGAAGTGTGGTGAGGCGCAAGACTTGATGAACCTGGGGAGGGCTCAAGATGGTGCATTGGGAAGTGGATAGGGTACAATACATTCTTTGCGAGGGCAAGCTCGTCCTTGTCCAATCTTGAGGCGTGGCCGAGTCCGAGCTCGTCCCAGCCGTCACCGGAGTCGTTAGCAGGGAGTGGATCATTGCATTCGGCCTCGTCGATTATGCGGGTGATTTCTTGTAGATTGTCCTCGAGGGACTCTCTGTCTGATCTCCAGGAGAGGTACACGGCGGCGCGATTATCCTTTGGGATGCCGGAGGGGCTCCTTGCATTCGTGATGAGGTCGTGTAGGATGCCAGTCCTGACGAGATACTCTTCGCCGGATGCTCCGCTACCGGGCAGCTGTGGGCCGCGGGCGGCGTTGTTGAGAAAAGTTTGAATGAGGGCGCGGAGAGCATCGATGATATCCTTGACGCGGTTTCTGGCATCCTTGACGAGGGCAGCACCATGGAGGCTGTCGCGGAGGAGACGGGTGCAGCGAGCAAGTGCGGAGGAGTGTTGGGTGAGATCGTGGAGGAGGGGGATAGAAGCCGAGTAGGTTGGTGCGGGGGGCTTGAGAGCGAGGGAGAGCTTGGTGGTGAGGTTGTAGATGAGGGCGAGGAGAGCGTCTAGATCGCTGAGGATGAGTTGGAGCGGTGCGTCGTCGGGATCGGGGGAGGCGATGGCGGCCAATGCGATGGTGCAGGAGCGGGCGAGGAGGGAGAGGGCGATGATGGCTGAAGGCGAATGAGTCGAGTGCGATGAGTCGAGCGCTCACTCACTCTTTTGCTTGTCTGTCATGAAGAGAGAGTATTGATTATGTAACGTCGTTTTTTGTTCCTTGGTCATTGTCATGTTCCTCGCCGCCTGTCGAGTCCGTCGGGGCCTCAGCGCGCCCTCGTCCATCCCGCTCAGGTGTCTCGCCGCCAGGACACTCGTCGTCGTCGTCGTCCGTCCGATACCACTACCACCGCAGCGTCACCTTCCCTGGCTGCAGCCCCGCCTCCGTCGCAGTGCATCCTTCTTTCCCTGGCCCAGGTCCGCCCCTTCCCTAGACACTGCTGCACAGATAGCCGCGCTTGAGGCACAAGCCAACGCCGAACCAAACGACGTCTCAAAGCACCTCGCCTTCTTCAGAGCCTTGATCGCTACCCGCACCAACGAAGGCTATCACACCCTCATCGACCGCTGGGAGCACACCTACGAACGCGTATGTCTCTCCTTGTCTCTTTGCCATCTCACCCACCGTCCCTTCAGAATCCCTCTTCTACCCTCCTCCGCTCCGACGAGGCCTTTGAAATATATCTCGACGCACTCGCCAGCTCGGGACGCGAGCCATCCATAGACCTTGCCGTGCGCAAGCGACAGTCTCTCCTCGACAGTCTCCCTGCCAGTTCGACTTCCCCTCCTTTAGCCTCTTCGCCAGATACCACCCCGACCAGCGACTCCAAGCTACCCGACCCTCCACCCCCAGAGCCTTCCGCCCCGCAATCGAGAAGCGAAAAGATAGCCGCAGAGCTGCTTGCTAGACGCGCCAATTCCACCCCGACAACCACACGAGATCCGTCGTCATCCAATCCTGGGTTTGCAAGCCTCGCCGCAGCCCTCGCCAAGGGCGCAGGCGTCAGCGGTAACCCTATCCATGTCACTCTCAGCGAACGTGAGCCGCTCCATCTTTGTTTCCGACGCGACATTCATTCTCTTTGTCAGCCAAGGGTTCTCTCACCATACGTATCGTTCGATTCGTCGTGTTAGCCGGCCTAAGTGGTTTCTGTGCGTTCACATCCGCCGTCTTCTTCTCTTCCCTAATCCACTCGCAGTCATGTTGGTCATTCTCTCTGTCCTGTTGGAAAACTCTGGTCTCCTCAAGGCCGGAGGACGCACCACAGAATTTGAGCCACTCCAGCAGAAGTCTGTCAAATTCGGTGACGTGCACGGCGTGGACGAAGTCAAGCAGGCGTGTCCCCCATCGTCTCTTGTGCACGTGCTTGTCTAACCCACCCTCAGGAACTCGCAGACGTCGTGACCTTTTTGAAAGATCCCACTGCGTTTGCGTCGCTTGGTGGCAAGCTGCCGAAAGGTATCCTTCTCACCGGTCCCCCTGGTACCGGAAAGACCATGCTTGCTAGGGCGATTGCCGGAGAGGCTGGCGTTCCATTTTTTTTCTCTTCAGGATCCGAATTTGAGGAAATGTTCGTTGGTGTGGGTGCAAAGCGTGTTCGGGACCTCTTTGCAGCTGCGCGCAAGAAGCAACCTGCCATTATCTTCATCGATGAATTAGATGCTGTTGGCGGCAAACGATCTCAGCGTGACCAGCATTACATGAAGCAAACTCTGAATCAGTTATTAGTCGAGATGGATGGGTTCTTGCAAACCGAGGGTGTCATCGTCATTGCTGCCACAAACTTTCCGCAAAGTCTGGATCCGTTGGTGCTCCTGACTTGCTTGATCAGAAACATGAGTGACCTCTCATTTTCTTAGTGCGCTCACTCGGCCTGGTCGTTTCGATCGTCACATTACTGTCCCTCTTCCGGACGTCCGTGGTAGAATCCAACTTCTCAATCACTTTATGAAAGACGTCATTGCTAGTAATGGTATGTCGTGCTTTATTCTTTCCTTGATCTTGATCGTATCTCGCATTTTTCAGCCGTCGACCCGATGATCTTGGCTCGAGGTACTCCTGGATTCTCTGGTGCGGAGTTGCAGAACATGGTCAAGTGAGTGGAACGTTTGTTCGCTTAGAAGGGGCTGCTCACCGAACCGATCAGTTTGGCCGCTATCCAGGCAGCAAAGGAAGGTTTCAAGGAAGTCACTCTGAAGCACTTTGAGTGGGCAAAGGTGGGGGGTTTTTTTTGTTGGTGTCTTTGATCTGATTGTTCGCTAGGATCGCATTGTCATGGGCGCTGAGCGCAAGAGTGCGTACATTGACGAGAAGAATAAACTGCTGACGGCTTATCACGAGGTGCGTCGATGGACAACTAACGGAAATGCAGGATGCTCTAATTAGTACAGGGAGGTCACGCCCTGACGGCACTTTACACCGCAGGAGCAATGCCTTTGCACAAGGTTACATGCGTCCCCCGTGGCCATGCACTCGGTGTTGTGCGTCATTATTTCCTGAATGGTTGTGTGTATGGTACTCATCCCGGGCTGGTGCAGACCTCTCAGCTGCCGGAAGGTGACATGTTTTCCATCTCCCGAAACGAATACAAGGCCATGATTGACGTGTGTATGGGTGGTCGGGTCGCGGAGACGTTGAGTGAGTTGTTTTCTCGCTCGCGATTTTGCCGTTCGTGATTCCTCGACATCAGTTTACGGTGAAGGTGGCCTCACGAGCGGGTGTTCTTCTGATCTCCAAAAGGCCACGCAAACGGCCACGCAAATGGTCAAGGTGAGTATTTTTTTCGTCTCGGGGCTGCCGATGACGATGACGTTGCGCAGAACTTTGGTTTCTCTGGCCGAGTGGGACCCGTGTTTTACAGTGACCAACATGGACCTGTGAGCCCGCAGACGAGCGAGAGAATTGACTCTGAGATCCTGAAGTGAGTAGGCGAGCAAGAAGATGTTCAGAAGGGCTCAGATCATCTTGTGCAGTTTACTCGAGCAAGGCGAGCGACGAGTGACGAAGCTCTTGGAGGAGAAGAAGGAGGAACTCGATCGGGTAAGTGAGAGTTGGAGTGGGAGTTTGCTGTTGTCTGATAGACTTTTGTAGCTGGCTCGTGCTCTGGTCGAACACGAGACTCTGAGCGCGGATGAGGTGAGAAGGGTGATCAAGGGCGAGCCGATACGAAAGGTGGAGGAGAACGTCTCGATTTAATTTAGGTAGTAGTAGCGGGGGTGGAATTTGACGATGACGTAATCAGGGGGTTGAGTCAGCCAAGGAGGCGGTCGCGTTCTCCTACCTCCGCCGACGATAAGAAAGTGAGTGCGTGCGCTGGTCGGGATCAGTGGCGGTCGCCGACCCTCCAACAGGATGTGTCATCGTCTGCTCAAGCTTGTCAGACATACTCCATGCGGACACAACTCGTTCCTCGGTGACTCCCTCATCGACTGCCACAGCCAGCAATGCTCCCTCAGCGCAGCACATCCCGCCGCTTGCCATTCCCCATCCAAGCCTTGTCGCTGTCGTCGCTATTATGGGTGCGCTCATCCCCCTTCATCAGCGTCGCTCCTCATCGCCCCTCACCAGGCAACCTCAACGCCTCATCACACACGAGGTCAGCCCCCCTACAGATCCATACTCACCCTCACCCCCTCACCCATCCAGGTTCCCGCAAAATGTACGACCTGTCCACAATGACCCCTCCTTTCTATTTGTACATACTCTCCACACGCACCATGTAATATTATAACTATTCGTAAGCGTCCAGTCCGGTCTATTCTAGGTCCGCCTCCATGAGCATCCCGTCGTCTATTCCACCCTCTCCATACTCGTCCTCGTCCCCATCCTGCTGCTGTTCCATCAACAGTGCTTGTTCCCTTTGCTTCGCCTGTGCCCTCTCTACGTCCTCGAGCGTCCATAGAGAAACCCCCGTCTGGTTTTCGTTCGGGTTCTGCGAAATCGTTCGCATGAACAGCTTCGACAACGTCACAGCCATGTCCGTAGACAGGTTTGCAGCGATCTCTGTAATATATTGATTGATCCACCGAGGCAGCTTGGCGCGTTTGTCTGCCCGTGCGAAACGCTCCATGGAACTCAGCAATCAAAATCCAATCCGTCGCACCACATATTCACCTTGTCCGCGAAAATCATCAGTCCCCAATCCGTCTTACCACGAAGTACACGTCCCACACATTGCGCAGCGTTCCGCATCGCGTCGAACCCAAGGAACTCGGATTCTCTTATCCGATACGCATCTCGAAGGTATTCCAGACGCGCTTTCAGGATTCGACTTTCCGTGTATTGATATGGCACTCTGCAGATCATCCAGTTCGCCATCCCAGCCGTGGACAGTAATCACTCACCCGAACATGATCACAGCACGTCCATAGTTGTGATCAAAATCGATCCCTTCCGATACCTTCCCTCGAGCAACAGACAACAACACCGCACCCCGTCCATTATCACACGCCTGGAATCGTCCTTCACATCCTTCCACGCAAGACAGGCCGGACAGAACTTACCCGTCTATAGTTCTCGAGCGCTATGCTCGTTTCATTCGCATCCGGCGTCTCAACGAAAATGAGCTTGTTCTTCCACACTTCGTTCAAAATCCCCTGGAAAACGTAGCATCAGCACCCGCGGACACGTGGCCAGGCAACTTACCATGTCATTCCATGCCGCCACAATCGACTCCATGTAAAGATAACTGGGAAAGAACGCAACGATCCCATCCGGGACAATTTTACTGTACTCAACAAGGATACTCCCAAAATTCCTCACCACAGCCGGATCGTTCCGCACCTCGAAACGCGAGCTTATGGTGACTTGGTCACTACCACGAGTAATGACCTGCATAGAACTTACATATGAAGTGGTCACCTTCAAACACGATCATACACTCACCAATGGCAGGAAAGCGTTCCGTGTGAGCGTCATTGGATATGTCTCCTGAACGACCGGCGTGAACTGTAGCATCTTGGGATACATGTCTAATGGCGAGATCGTTCCAGAAGTAATGACAACACTGCTAAAGTGCTCAAAAACAGGCTTAATAGCCAACGACGGATCAAGGCACCTGTCCCAAAGTCAGAGAATGGGAGTGCCATTGACCAAAGCACTGACGTGAAGTGAAACACTGGATTCGGCACAGTCGCATTATCAGTCTCGAAGGGTTCAAGAATGAGTAAGAAGCCTGAAGGCTCAATGATGATCTACTGCAATTACAATCCCCGGATGTAAACTCACCTTTCTCGTACGTTGCCACCAGAGTCGCAAAACATGCAACTTTCTGCAGCGCAGAATGTTCGTCTAACCGACTTAATTCTAATGTACGAATCAAAGACTGCAAGCGTTCAGCACAAAACCTAACAGGATGAATCAGAACTGGGAATCATCGAATTCCATGCCAATCACCGTAATGGTCGCCTCTCAATGTACGTGATATCTTTAAGGTGTTGTAGGAAAGAAAGCGGTGTTTCCGCGACGACATGTAAGACACGCATGCGAGTCTATTTCAGTCGTCAGCGTGACGACGTGCGCGATAGTGGTTCATGCGAACCTTGAGGTATTCAACAAAACGCTTAAGAAAAGCGACGAAATGCTCGGCTTTTCTGATGTTTCCAGGTATCGCCTCTTTGAGTAGGTCAGAGGGGAGAACTGAACCGTTGTCAGTTGGGGGTATCCATGGGAGAGAACACTTGCCGGGATTCGTCATGAACGCGTCTTCAGGGGTAGTCTCCGCTGTCGCTTCTTGCAGACCTTCAACCAACTTTGCATACTCATCTTGAAGTTTAGCAGCGTCGGTCTTCTTGATCCTTTCCAGATTCGTCAATACCCTGAACGATAGCAAGCATGGTCCTTACTCGTCGATCTTTTCACCGAGTTTCGTCACACTCCGTGCAGCCGAGTCGAGCATCGGTCGTGTGAGGTCGATGCTGAGAGATTCTATACACACGTTATCTGACACGGCGCTGAGTCAACCAACAAACACGACCTTCAAAAGTCTCTACTGACCGATGTTGTGCGCTTCATCGAACACGACAATGGCATCTTTGGACAGCTCTTTTGATACTTGCTCTGCAACTTTAGGATCGATTAAATAGTGGAAGGAATATATGATCACGTCCACAAAGGGCATCTTGTCGAATAATTGTGAATCTCCGCCGGCCTTTCAACCTACGCGAAACCTACCATTCTTCGTACGGTAAAGTAAGGACATGTACCGTTGTCTCGACCGTGTTGGAGTACGTCCGCGAGTGTCCATATGCCGGGTGGTATCAAAGTTCCGGGTTCGTATTTCCCCAAGTTCTGCCAAGAGATCGCATCTGCTGCTTCAAATTTGGGATTAAAAGATAGGTACCTCATGCCAATCACAAAGCTCCACAGATCCAGGGCTCGCACGGCCTTTCTCGCATGTCGCAGAGTTGGTGAGGTCACGACACCGTGCATCGACGACTTTACCCTTCTTCTCCTTGGAAACCTGGATAGAGACCCCGCGATTACACAAAAGAAAGGATACAACAAGAACGTCTATCCGTGCCCCATACGCACCTCCGGATGTATGCACAGGTTTTTCCGACTGGTCAAGCCAAGGCCCATGAAGTTCTCTTCCCTTTCCCTTTGTTCGGGGGTTTCAGCACATGATATTCGATACTCCACTAGTCTTTTCAACTCGGAGAGGGCCTTTTCTATTTCCGGCACGGTACGTGAGCAGTATATAAGTTTGCGTTTCGCTGGATGAAACTGCAGACACCAGGAGAATAAGTCGTTGCGACGTGGACCGCAAATTAGATGTACCTGTTGGTACGATACAATCAGAGATAAGAGCGAGACCGTTTTCCCTGTCCCAGAAGGCATTTCGAGGACACAATGCCCCTGAACGACCCACAATGAGGTACGAACATACTTTACAGTAATTTGAAGCGTACCGTAGCATCAAGTGTCCGCTTGAGATCACACATATACGCATATTGTTCTAAGAGAGTGATTAGTTCAAGTCTACTGAGCTGTGGAGCGAACCCACCAGGGTAAATTCGGTCGTAAGGAAAGATGATCTGGGCAAAGTGCATGCGGGTACATGACAGGCTTTCAGCAAGCGCGACGAGACACGTACCGGTAGGTTGTCGATAAAGAACTTCATATCCCAGGATGCCAGGTGGACCGACGAGAATATTTGCTGCCAGGTCGCTAAAGTTGCATTGCGCGCCTTGTCCATGTTTTCTGAACCACGTGATCAAAATCCGAAACTTCATTGAGTTCGACTGCTGGTCATTTGTGGGGAACATCATATCATATCATCGACGTCTTCGTACACGCATGCATTGCATTCTCATCCGCCTTATGCCTGTTTCTTATCTTATTTTTCATTGACCTGAACTCATCGAATAAGCGTAGTCGGGCAAATAGATTTATTCATCTTACAGTGCCAGCATACCTCGGTACCATCAGTGGCGACTGTACATTTATCACCAAGATAATTTCGGAGAGTACATATCTACGCAGTAGGGTCAAACTTCCACCAAGTCCATAATGTTCAAACATGCATCCTTCTGGGGCAAACATGGAGACGAAACTCATAACTCAGTCACCACACAATTCAACTTCAGTCAGCTGCAATGTTTTGAGTAGCTGTTTGCATGACTTGTTGGACGCCATCGTTCCCGACGCTGTGAATCAAGTTGAGTAATGCAGGAGAGTCGATGGCGAGAAAGTCTTACTTGCTGTAACCATCATTGGGCGAGATTCCCGTCGTGTCGTCACTTGGAGAAGTTGAAGTGGTTTGGGAACCCTGTGAGATGCCAGTGACCCCAGGTGAAATCGTTGTCCCCGTTTCAGCCGTCAAATTCGTTTGACCCCACTGTTACAAGAATGCAGCTCAACATCCAAACGTGGTAGTCATCCAACTATCCAAACCTGATACTGAACAATGCCGCCTAATCCGGCAGTGATTCCAGCTAAGCTCATTTTGATAGTGAGTTGCTCAGTTTCGACACAACGCATGGATACATACTATTGAGCCATGTTGAGTAGGCCTCGGTCTGCTGCTGGTTTGTCACACCATATGTCGAGATGTAATTAGACGCTATTGGAACATATCAGTCATCACATAATCTATAACTGGCTTCTCGAGGTACGCACAAGCATCAGTAGCATATGGTGCAGTGGTCATGTTGAATGGCACGAAGTCTGCTGCATTTGTCTGCGTCACCAAGCCGAAGCCTGAGAGCGCCGAGGGTTTTCCAACACTTTGTGAGTTTCATTGTGAGATTCCAATCCTGCACAGGAAAGGGATAGACTTACGCAGCTGCCGACTGGGCTTGCATGAGAATCCAGTCAATACCCGAATTCACTACGTTTGTGTAGGAGTCCAAGTAAGGATCGGTGGGGCCATAAGATTGCTGGTCGGGGAAGAACGTGAAAGAGCCGAAACCAATGTTTGGAATATTCATAATATCCTGACTGTCAACTCCATAAGACCCGTCGTAAATCGAACCGACGCTTTGCGTTTCTTGTCGCCTAGTAGCTGTGTAATAGTTCAGTGGACAGAAACTCGGAGTATTCACGAAGCTTACTCGTGGACACCCATCGGCCTCTGATACGGATGCCATCTTGTTTGAGGGTTCCAGCAAGTTTAGCGGCCTCTCGGGTGTGCCGTCTCGATTCGGCGCGCTCACGGAAAATCTGCTCCGTGGTCACCGGAACAGCCTTGGTGCGCTTTCTTTTCCCTGGTAGGGGAGACGCCGATGGTGCAGGAGCAGGGGAGGGGTTCAGGGGATACAGCTTGGGGCAGTCGGTGCACATAAATCCCGATGTTCTATCGCTCACCAATTATCAATTGTGTCTTGCTTGGAGACTGCCACACTCACCCAGCGGAAATGAGGTGGTTGGGATCAATAGAACGAATATGAGCCGCCACAGTAGCATGCCACTGTGTAATGGTCTCTGTCGTACAGCCTGGGCTTGCGGGGATGGTGGAGTTACACCTAGTGTTTGATATGGGTCAGCGACCTAAGAAATCATAGAAGTGTAAAACCTCGGATCATTGGCGAGCTCCCAGCTGAAAACAGCCGGACTATTGACATATCGAGAAACGACTTGAGTGGTGAAATTCATGAAAGAGTTCAGGATCGATGGATTCGTGTAGAACTGATCGTGAGTCTCAAGACCAAATTGGCGAACATACAGATCCATGCCGCCTATCTCGACATGAGAAGCGGCATCTTGAGTGGACAAGGTGAGGACTGACCGTAGTCATTGGATAAGTAGTTTCGTGGTAATGAGTTATTAGTGCCGGGGGTAACATCGCGAGCAAAGATGGCACTTTCTACGGGGTATACTGTGCTGTTTAAAAGAGGTAGTGGATACCAATTGTTGGTGAGAGAAAGGATGACATAGAGTCCGTGCTGCTCAGCCATTTGAACGACGGTGTCAAGCTTCTGGAGACCATTTGGGCCATCGTTGATGGATACCGTCCCGTTATGAACAAGTTGAAACCATGTGTCATTTATCGGGACAGTATCGACATCTAGTTGATCCAAATGAGCGATCTAGACGCGATCTACAGATGGAGAGCTCACCATTGAATGCCCATAGCCGAACGACTTTGATGCCGAGGGCGGAGATGTTGCCGAGAGTGTACCAAATGTCTTCGTTCGTATTTAGGGCGGGTAACCAGTAGGCATTCGTACCGATGTTCCTGAAGTTACTGCAAAACATCCGGTCGGCGGTGGAAGGCGCAAGGAGAAGGCGCAGATGGACTTACCTGCCATTTACCGTGAACGACGTGCCATCTGTGTTGACAAAAGGGCTGTAGTTCCTCGTGACGGTCGTCCTTGTGGGATGGGCCAGAGCGAGCAGCAGGGGACTCCACAGGAAAAAGAAAGAAAGAAAGATCATGGCTGGGGTGTTAGAGTACACGAATGGAGGCAGGAGAAGAGTTCTTATAAGGTCATGGGGGTGGTTTGATACACGTGCCCCTGAATCCCTTGCGCATCTACCATTTTGGCAATCACCGGTATTTCGGTTGTCGCCGTGGATGAGAGGCCAATGGCGTAGTGTGAAATGCGGCGACGTGCTGTGGAGGCGAAAGTGTCGCTGGAACGTGCGACGAGTGGTGAGCGTGAGCTCGAGATATCTTGACAGAAAACCCGGATAGATCGTTCCCACGTGACCCGACCATATCCTTCCTTCTTACGCCACATGCCACCAACACCGCTCCGACGCGCCATCCGCCCTCCCCGTCCCCGCTACTACCAGTCCCAAGGGTCTCGTCAGACGGCCCCGTTCATACAGGATCACTTCGTCACCTCTGCCAGCACTGCAATCAATTTTTTCACCCGCTTCGTCAAATTCTCTGTCCTCGGTGTTCTTGGTCTTGGACTCACGGGCTTCACTATTTTTGAGGGTACTCACTTATGGGTCGAGTCCGTCGAACTCGCATCAGATCTCCATGATGAAACCCGGCGCTGGGGGTGGGACCAGGATGCCGAAAGGTGGACAGGCGGCGAGCATGGCGGAACAGACCCCGCTCTCGGCTTCAGAGCAAGACATCTCCTACGGGGCTCATGGATGGCGGAAAACTGGGGCGTAGGTTCCACCATATTTTCGGACAATGGTGGGATAGGCAACCTCGATGTCATCGAGGCTCGCCTGGATTTTGCCCAGAATTATCTGGAGATGGCCATCAAGATCGCCGAAGCAAGGACGTCGTCCGCGAAATTGCGTTCACAGACAATGAATGAACTCCTCCTTCGCCATGGCTCCATATTGGAGCGCATTGGAACAAAGGAAGCTCTGTTTGAAGCTCGCTCGAAATACGAGCGCGTCTGGGCCGGCCTTGCAGGCAAAGGGACAGATGCCGCACGCATCGCTTCAAAACTTGGGGGTCTCAATTTCAGGCTCGGAGATTCTAATGACGCACTTGCATGGTGGACACGATCACTCAGTTTGTCACAAGGAACCCAACAGGCCGAAGGCTCTGTCGTTCCTACTATATCTCAAGCCATGCCTTCATCTCCGTCAGCTCAACGGACACTCACATCCACATTAGTCTCATTATCCGCTTATTATTCTACATCCGGTCATTTAAAGCAGGCTCGGCAACTTCAGGAAACTGCCCTCGCTTTGTTGCGTAGCATCCCCTCTCCCTCGAACATCTCCGCCACTTCACCACCTCAGATGTTGCACTCGCTATACCTCCTCCACCGTTCTTCACTTATTTCCCTCCACCTCGCCGAGGTGCTTTATGCGCTTCGGTCACCTCTGCAGTCATCCTTTGATTACCTGACGAGAGCCGCAGAATCTTCTGAGCGTGTTGCCTTGGCTCTCACTGGCTTGCCGTTCATCCCACCTGACGCAAAAGGATCAGGTATCATTCACACCCCTGCACCGAATGCTCCTATTCTTCCGTTGTTTGACAAGTCCCACGCCATGCGGAAGCCAGCAACGGGGTTGTTGCGCGACGCACGTCGTGCTGCTGCGGAGGCATGGAACTTGATGGGCATTCTTCACGAGCAAGGCGGTGAGATGGAGCGTGCCCTAACATGCTACGAGCGCGCAGTTGGATGGGCTGGTGTTGCTTCCAATCAAAGTACGCCAGGAGAGGGGACGCTGGAGGTAGAGTGGAAGGCTATGTGGGCCAACTACTTGCGATCCCGCGACGCAGTACAGAGAGAGGAGAAACGCTGAGAAGTCTGAGATCACGTTTAAGATGTACTCGAAGCCTATAATGTTTCAGGGTCGTGTACTGGTCATTATTCAAGTGAAGGATAGTCACGTGTTGGCAAAATCAATGTCCCTTCTTTCCTGCGCTGATGTTCAATCACTTGCTTCGTCCCTCCTCAGCGTACCGTCCAGCTCCTTTGTGGCTTTTATCCCTCAGATTCAACTCGACTGTCGCACGTCCATTTAAATTCCATATAGGCGTTAGCTGGGCATCCAAACCTCCGGACCCAAACCTGACGCGCTTTCATACCGCTTTCTCCGCAGATTCTCAACTTGGCAAATGGAGGGATGCAATGCTCGCCTGTCCGAGGCACTTGCTCTCAAGAGACCCGGGCGAGGATTTCTTCTATCACACCGAGGCACGTCTCCTTGTGTGTACGCTGCTCTGCCTCTCGCTCACCCTTTTCGCAGATGCGCAATGGTTCGGTAGGTGAGCCTACTTTCTTCCTTCCTTCCTAGCTCACTTCAGCATTTTAATTTCCAGGGGGTTGCATTCGGTGTAGCTGACGGTGTTGGAGGATGGGTCGATTCAGGCGTCGACCCTTCATTATTCGCTCAGGCCTTGATGTATTATGCGCACAACTACTCGCGCGATTCATGGGTAGGGGAGCGAGAGATTGACCCCACCCAAGATCACGAACACCATGAGGACCCCTGTGGTTGGGAGATCACACCCTACCAGTGCCTCGACCTTGCCCACCGTCGAGTCATTCGAGAACAACTCGTGGAAGCAGGTAGGCTCATGCCATTTGTCGTCGTGTCAATATCACCCTCTTTACCTCTCATAGGATCTAGTACCTCATGCTTGTTAACTCTGAACTCCTCCTCAGGCGTTCTTCGTTCAGCAAAGTGAGCAGTACGGTCCTGCGTACGATGCAGACTACTCAGTGGCCCCTTCCAGTTTAGGTGACAGCGGTTTTTTGATCATACGATCTTCTTCTGTAATATACAGAGAACCAGCCCAAACTCATTACTTCAACTGTCCTTTGTGCGTCTCCTGACACTTCTCGCGCTTACCTTGTTGATTTCTGCTCACAAGGCAACTCACAAAGTACCCTGAAAGCGTGAGCCTCAACAAATACGATCTGGATTCACCGAGCGCAGCTGCTGAGTATGAGACGAAGCTTCGACATGGCGACATCGTCATTGCATACGTAGGTCACGTATGCTGTGGTACCGTATGGTGCTTATGCCGTCCCCAGACGGACGGCCTATCCGACAATGTGTTCCCTGCCGAAGTTGTTGCGATATGTTCGCTAATTGCTCGTGCTGGAGGCCCAGAGGACGAACAAGTACAATCCATGGCAGATCGCATCGTCCAGTACGCCCAGGCGTGCATGCGGGATCGGAAGAGAGTGAGCCCTTTTGAACGTAGGTGTCGGATTCTCCCGGTTTACTTTATTTAACGGATTACTTCGTAGGTGACGCAGCGCGGGAGGGCATGTTGTATCGTGGCGGGGTGCGTAGTCAAGAAATTCATTTGGATCAGGTGCTAATCAGAATGTCTGCGTGCAGAAAGTCGACGAGTAAGAGAAGTCTTCTGCAGTCCGAGTAGTACTGACGTGAACTTCCAGCGTTACTGTATTGATGGCTCTGGTCAGTGAGGCCTTGTAACGTCTCACAGGCGTGCTTGCCGTCTCTTTCGCCCACGGGTCACACATACTGTTAGATATGGGGGCCTAGTGATATTCATACCAGGCATGCTCTTTACGGCAAATATAATGCACTCTGGTAGAGCATCGCAGTGTTGGGTGAACTCTTCTTTCTAGATTTTCCCATATGCGTCTCGTTTACAATGCAAGAATTACACCAGCTCATTGATCTTGGGAATCCTCTGCTATGATACACCAAGCAAGCCAGAGTCTAATGGAGATATACATGTCAATTAAATGGTTCTGGATTCAAATAAGAGTTGGCAGCGCGGACTGCATCAATAGTCTAAGGCTAGTCCAAGGAACATGACTCGTTAGATGTTCTGACACAAGGTGCAATGCAGTTTGATGTGGTCCCGGAAAATCGCGGCTTTATAAAATCCCAGATGAGTAAACAGCAGATTGCCGCGTTGAAGAGAATGTGAAACTCACGCAGAACAATCAACGACGCAAGACCAGCCATGACTATAACGTAGAGGAGGGTGTACTTGATGATCTTTAGGCACGATGAGCGATCCGTCGTTCAAATCACAAAATACACTCACGATCCAACGACGCTGCCTCTTCTGCTTTGTGGAGTACAGAGGTGCACGAATCTGCTTGGAGGGTCGCAGCCAAACTATCGAACAGTTTCAGAAAGCGTCGGACTAGCACTTTGATCCACCTACAGAGCATCGTCGAGTGCAGTTTGTCAATGAAAGGAATAAAGATAGGCACTGTCAAGATGAGGAGAAGGATGTGGCCAAGTAAAAAGTCTGAGCTCCATAGAGACATCTCCACGATCTTGACGATAAATTCGCGGGCAGGTTGTGATATGGCAGAATTACCCAGTCCGCGACCATACCATTTACCTGACCACCATGCGCGATTCGTTTCGTCGTGTTTAAATTCACGGGAGAGAAAAACGGCAATAAGGATCTTCTGGATTGCACGCTGAATGGCGACGATCGCAACGACGCCAAGGACCGCATGCGATGTATCCCAAAGCTCGAGGAACCACTGAAACCAAGTGTCAGACACGGTAAAGCAAGATGGTGAATCGCATACGAAGAACTCAAAGAACGCAACGATACCGACAAGCGCGAGGAAATGGGCAAGCGCAGCCATTACGGAAGCAAACTTAGTCCACTTCTCGAACATGGGCCCCAATAGCAGTGATACAAAGAAGAGGGCCAGTAGTACAGCAGCATTCCAAACCACAGGGCCAATCGCAACCACTGCAATGCGGATAAGAGGGCTAGGATTGGGTTGTCCGGTGGCGCTGGGGAAGGACTTGACAAACATGTAAGCAATGACGAAGAGGGCCGCCATGCAGATCGGCCAGATAACTTCGGAAAAGACGACGGTTCGCCATGTTGCACGTGGGACGTCCCCAGACAGCTTCTCTGATGGATGACCAAGTTTCTTCTTCTTATAGCCAGTAATCATCGTCCTGGAGAGTCGACAGTATCCATACCAACTGCTCGCTTTCGTTCTCGAGTTTCCTCGGGACATCCATCGCAAAAATTCGCGATAATCGATGATGAAGTCAGCAAAGGAAAATTGGTGAGGGTTGAAGAGGAATGGCGCGATACAGAGCGAGAGGACCGAGAACCAGAAGTAGATTAGATGCGGTATCCAGATGGCAAGCGAGGTGTAGAGGAGCATAATAAGATTCCTCATTCCCATGTAGATGCTCGGCCCCGCAAAGCGTGAGTACAGAATGCTGAACGAAATACGAGTCGTCGCGAACCCACGACCTGTGGCAATGTATCGCGCACCACCAAATGTCAAGTTGCTGAGGATGGCCTGAGAGTATATCTGAGTAGAAAACACTTCAAATATCGGGGAAAGCGATAGAAAGTGTTTTCCGAGACGCAGCAAGGCTTTTCCCGTTCCACGCTCCACAAGCTCTGTGAAGGAGTTGGGCATGGTCACAAAAGCACGGACATCAATCGTACATACCTTGGAGGAACAGCGGCAAGAAAGCGATGAAGAACACCAAAAAGATGGAGACGATGCACCGCTTGATCCAGTCAAAGACAGGGATAAGGTTGTAACATCCTGTTCCTTGCTGACCGCCCAGCACGTTACCTTGTGAGTCTACCTGACAGATCGCTAACTGTTTGTTCAGAGTTCCAATGTACAATACTGCGATGCATGAATAGAAAGCCTAGAATAGGTCATAAAATAACTCACGTGTGACCATGAACACCTGGATGGAATAGATGACCAAGATGTTGTTGACATGGAAGCCAGGATGACCGTAGTAGAAGGTGAGGAACCGGTCGATGGGAAGTTGCGTGCCAAGGTAATAGTACTCCCGACTGAGCATCTGCTCACCCATGCCCGTACCGATCTTCGTCTGGAAATTGAGGATGGTTCCAAACCCAAGATCACGACCCTTGCCGCACTGGTAGTACTCCGAATGCTTGATTCGTCCACCACGTCCAAAAGCATTCATACCGGCGAAAATATCTTCGTTGAGGTGAAGTCCCTTTTGCGCCTTTGAGACACCACCTCGTGTCGTCATAAAGATTGCGTTCAAGAAATCGGGGTGGCCGTAGTGAAGTTTACCTCCAATCCATGCCAGAGCACGAGCAGTCATGGTACCAAAGGTCTGTTCTTTCCCTGCCGCTACATCTCCCAAAACCCCAATGTTCTCCGAGAAGATATACTCTCGTGTACCAACGATAGCAACAGGGGCTTTATTGAACTCCTTATGGCCCCATTGTGCATACGGGCTTTGGCCAGAAACCGAGTATTCTTCGAATTCTCCAAGAATGTTACGGATCTTCAGGCACTCCTCCAAGTAGTTGTCTTGATTGGCGTCGATGAGCTGGAGGTACTCCCCACGATAGAAGATGATCGCGTGGTTTTGGTTGTCCGATTTTCCGTCGCCAAGAATGGGGTTCCCGGGCAATTCGACACGGAACTTCGGTTTGCGCTTGCCAGTTTTCTGATCGAACTCGGAGTGACCGTCAATCAAAACCGAAAACAAACGGGGATCACCACCCTTGGGCCCAGCCTCCTCGTCGAGGAAGGCGATCTGCAAATCAGGGTATGCACGTAACAAAAATTCGGCGTTCTCATGCTCTTCCTTGTTGAACTTGGAGTACCGCTGCATCGAGATGGTGAACTTGAACTTGCGTCGCGACATCCTCTCCAACTCCCGTTCGAGCTTCTCCGTGTTCCCTCCAAACATGGATACAGTGTCAGGGTTTTCCACACGGTAAAGAAGCTTGATAGCCTTGGAATAGTTCATCATGCCCGAGACGGTACGGTAGAGCGTCTGAGCACGGAGTGAGGCCCAGATACGGGTACGGAGGGTGTACTCGGGGGAAGACGTCTTAAAACCGATACAATAGAAAGGTAGATCATCCGCTTTGGTCTTCTCGTTCATGGTCGGCGTTCCATCCGAATGTTCTGACTCCTCGGCGAGGATCTTTGTGTCCTTGACAAAGTTGTCCCATTCAACAGGATGCAATTGCTTCAAGTACTCGAGCAGCGTGACACGGGTGTTCTGATCTTCTTCACGGATGATTTCCCGGAGACTCAACAAGATTTTTTCTGAATAGTGAGGGACGAGGACAGTAAATGTAGGCATAGCATCGACGGGGAGAGGCTCCGGAAGCGCGGTGGTAAGGGACGAAGCAAGGAACGAAATGCGACGCTCCGCTTCGCCGTCGGCTGGGAAGTAGGTCCCCCTGTAGCTTGAGCTGTTTTGGTTGGTGAAGAATGGTGGGGCGCGCAGTGTCCGACGACCATCTGGACCGTCGACTTGGTGGTAGAGAAGTCGCTGGACATGGTCGATCGACAAAAGATGCTCACGGTACATGGAAATTATGACTGCATTCCAGATTTGTGAGACGAGAACTTTGGGTTTGTACTTGACCTCCATCTCCGCAGTGGCGAGCAACTTGGCATATATCCGTTTGGGCATGCGAGTGTAGACATCCTTCCACGGTGTCCAAATGGAAAGCCCGAGTGAGAAGGAACGACCGACAGAGAAAACGACGAGCCAGATGATGTACCATAGATAAGTGTCGAGAAAGAACAAGATGAGGTCCATGATGTACATGATCGTCAGTGTAAAGGTGACCTGGTGGGAGCACAGTGCCGACCCAAGGTACTTGTCGCTGCAGCCTTGCACGGTTGTCTGCGCCATAACAGCGATGGGAGAACTGAAGGAACTTGTAAGAAAGAAATAGGACTCGGTGAATTTGCAGCCAAAGACGAGGAGCCAAAGCAAGATGCTGGCGGTGCGGGCAGAACGAGGAAGCTCGGGATATGACGCAGTGAACGTCTGCGAGGCCATGTACTTGCGCGACTTGCCTGCAACACGGTCGCCAAACATTCGACCGGAGGGGAACAAACCAAACGCGATGGCAGCAACCACAGAAATGAAGAACTGCACAATGCCTACTATGAGCGGGATCTGTGAATTGGTAGGATTTGACTGGTTCTCGACAAAGGCGATGTAGACCGTTGGGCCTCCCGTCAATGCGAGGATAACCAGAAGGAAGATCAAGCGTGTTGTGAGATGGGAGGCATTGTTCCAAGTGGTAGGAATGTACATGAACTCGGCGAGAGTGGCGAAAATCATGATGAGGGTAGCAACGGCACCACCCAAGGCTGTGGCAGACCAAGTCATAGCAGGAGATGAGAACTGCTTGTTGGGGGGTGCGTAGACCTTGGGAGAGTTGAAGGCAGTGTAGAACCAGTAGAACGACACATGGAGAATCCAGACACGGTTGAAATTGACGAGGAGATGTGCGGTGGAACGCTTCTCAAAGTAAGTCTTGAAGAACACTCTGTTCCAATCTACACGTCGGAGGTTCAAGTACCGTTTGGTGGGAGATATGTCAACCAAGCGAGACTAGATGCGAATAAGATCGTGAAGAAGAGAAGGATGAGTGGACGCACGTTATTATCGAGTACGATGCGAGCGAGACCCTCTGGATACCAAAAGAGCTGGTTGATATCGTCGTAGCCGATGATCTGGTCATGATCCTTTTCCCTACGGACGAATTTGCCATCGACGACCTCATAACCCTGATCGCGCATGAACTTGTAGAGGGGCTTAATAATTGTCTCGAGGTAGAGGCTCTCTTGCACGGGCTCCATGCTATTCTGACACTCTGGACTGCGGTAGTAATCGTCGGCACACTTGAAAATGAAGCAAAGACATTCTGGGACAAAACGGACGTTTCCAGCTTCACCCCAACAGAGAAGATACAGGGCAATTTGTCGAAGACGGTCATACTGGCTCATGTTGTTCATGGCATTGCGCCACCGGTTGAGGGCGCTGTCAAGGTGCTTTGAACTTGTTGTTTTGACAGCGCCGCCTTTGACGCTCCTGAGACGTTGGAGGCCGGGGTTCTGGGACTGACCAACAGCATCGTCGAGATTGAGCTGAGCGGCGAAATACCACTTGCGATAGTTTGCGTGTTGACCGCCAATGTAGTCTGCATGGAGGGTGAGGAGGGCTTGATTTGGACTCATGCGGGAAGCTTTCGAGTCGAGCTGTTGCATGAGAAAATCAAACTGAAAGAGAGGTGAGGAGTGGAAATGTGGTGTAAGGAGCGACGGACCATGTTACGCATAGAGTCGCGCTGGAAACCAAACTTTTGGGTGAGGTCGAGAAAGATGTCCTCTATCTCTTCCATGGAGATTGGAATTTGCTTGTCAGGTGCCCAAGCGGGGTAGGGATATGCGCCTTGACCGGGGTCGCCGAAGGGAGAGCCATAGGACTGGCTGACTTGTGAGGTGATGGAGGGGGCATAGGAGGGGGTGCCATGGCCGGGATCTGAGGGCGAGTCGGTTACTGGGGTGGGGGTGAGTTGAGCAGGAGAAGAGAGGAGAGAACGGACCGTTGTATGGCTTGTGGTCGTAGTAGTTCTGGTTACCGGCGAGTCTGGTGGTGCTCGCGTAGGGCGAGGCGGTCTCGGAGTCGTTGTCGTAGTCTTGACGGATAGGCTGTGGATACGGGTATGGATGGTCAGGCGGATGGGCCATGTCAAACGAGTGTCGTGTCGGTGGTGGAAGGTCTCAAAAAACGAACGAAGTCAGCGCCAGCGATGAGGAAGAGGTCGATTCAGAGTTTGCGTGTGAACACTCCGAACCATCCACAGTGCCGTTACATAAATAAATAAATTACAACGGCAGGCTCACCATGCCAACCCTCCTCCCTCCCCTCGCCTTCTTCTGCATCAACGTCCTCGCCCGCTTCCCCGACCAACTCCACCACGCCCACAATCGCCGCGTCCCCGCCTCCCCCGCCCTCCTCGACGCGCTCCACCACACCCGCGACCCGTGTCTCTGGGCAACCCTCGCCCAGCTCGCCCACCCCCTCCCACCCCATCTCCACGAGCTCGAGCTCCCCCTCTCACATCCCGCTCTCCCTCTCCTCCAAAAAATACCAGACTCGCCCGATTTCTCCCTCGTCAGCCTCATCTCCCTCCCAAACTGCATCTATCTTCGCGACGACGACATCGCCAGTATTCGCACTCTTCGCTCCCTGCTTGCCCTCGATCTCCGTGGTTGCTCCATCTCCTCCCATGCCCTCACCACTCTTGCATGCGGTCTCGCCGCGTCCTTGAACGATGATTCCACCAGAACTGGCACTTTGGGCCTCAGGTTGCTCAGTCTCCACGGCTGCCCCAACATCGACGACGATGCTCTCTCTGTCCTTCATAAGTTTCCCCTCCTCTCTGCCGTCGGTTTGTCCCTATCAATCTTTCCTTGTCCCGACGCGTCCCAACACAATCCCTAGACTTGCGTTTCACCCGTTGCACCCCAACCGCAGTCAATGCACGCCTCTCCTCCCTCGGCTTCCGTCCCTCTGACAACAACTCTCTCTTTCACCCAGCTTCTCTCTCCTTAGCTCTCTGCACCCTCGAGAAGGTCGCACTCACTGCATCGGATCCTATATCGCTTTACTCCTGTCCTCCGGAGTCGGTTTTTCGTGTACATATCGACGAGCTTAATCATCTCCGTTCTCATCCAAAGAAAGCTGCCCCTGTCGGTAATTCAAGTACATTTCACTCGACTATTCGGACCATATCATCCGCAGAAGACACCCTAGTGTTTATTCCACCTCTCCGAAAGCCGGTCAAGAATGAGTCGTCTTCTCCATCCAAGCCAATTGTATCTGCCACCGCCGCCGTTCCCGTGGTTCCTACGTCTTTCGCGACCGATCGACCAACACATGCCAATCTTGTCTCCAATGTTTCTTCATTCTACGAGAACGCACCAACGCGTAACAGGTATTCTAGGAAGAGCATCCTTCCCTTGTCTGCGCAGGCGGTGCAACCCTCCCAAGGTGGTAGGTTGGATCCATTAGCCATCGCTCGATCACCGCCCCCGTGGAAGATTATGGATATCCACAAATCCTCGGCACCGCCCAATTCCCAAGGTGCATCCTCAGATAATGTAGAAAGTTCGCGACAGAGGCAGCCAATTGCCCGCTGGACAGGTCAGGCGCTAAACAATCCCCTCAGAGTTGATCGCACCCGCTTGCACAAACGCAGTTCAGACGCCGCTACTGAAATTGTACACCAGTTTACAAGTAAACGCCTGAAGGTTGAGAGTGAGTTTGTGCTGGCAAAAACGCGGGCGGGCGTCCCCATTGAGTCACGCAACCCGTTTGTGAGGAGTGCAAGGTCGGTGTTTGCAGAAAGTAGCACAAGCACCTCCGACAAGGCGCGACACTTGGCAGATGAGTCTTCGAAAGAGGCGGGGCTTGACATGCAACTGCGAGCTTGCCGTTCTCTCCCGTCCAAGACAGTGCGACAGCAGGGAACGAACATCGAGGGAATCGTCAAGCCATTGAAACCGATAACACAGCTCAGGCCACCGGTGCTTCCCAAAGAACTGCTACCATCCTCGCCTCGGCATGCTTCGAAACCCAAAACTGATTTAAAACAGAGACGTTTGGCGTTTGCTCGAGAGGGATACCCAGGAAGCGTAGAACACGGATGAAGCTGAAGGCTGAGGATATGGTTGAAGGATGTTAGATGTACTTCAGTACCGTGTAGTCGCGTGGGTCACGTGATATATAGTCATTAAGAATGTCCTAGCAGAGAGCGATGTTTTGACGATGGACTACTTCTCCAAGTTTTTGAAAACTAGCAGCCAACCATCTCCCAAACCGGTGCATGACCATGCTGGCGAATTTAACAGATCGTGGACCCTGATCAAGGTCTGTCTACCCTTAACGTTTGTGCCCTAGGCTTCTTTACACAGCTCACCGAGCAGACCACGCTGGAACATCCAGATGAACGACAGCTCATGAGGGGGATCGAGTCCACTGATGTACCAGCTCATCTCCAGTCGATGGTAGATTCACTTGTATGGGAATCGTCCCGGACGGAGGAAGGGTCCGTACACTCATCCCTTGCATTACGCTCCCCTTGACATTAACTCTCTTGAAGCGGTACCGGCGCCTGTTTAGAGTACCTTTTGAAGAATGGTCAGGCCTTGTCGTATCACAGAGAAGGTTCCTAATATTCGCGTGTAGATGTGCTGGGAACGCTCGTTCGTCTTAGTGAGCCCGATCGCCCCTCGGGAATACAGGCAGAGGTTCTCCGCGCTGTACAGAACATGGTCGTCCTCATGGACGAACAATTTCTCATCCATTCGGCCGTCCACAGAGCTGTGCTTAAGCTCCTCCGCAATTGTGTCGGAGACGACCTGCAGGAACGGTTGGACGGTCGTAATAGAGTCATGGGTGCTGCCAAGAACGCTGTGCGGAGTCAGCCTTCCGAATACGAGTTGGACTGTGAGTCGTCTGTGCATGAGCGGGACACATAGTTCACACTTTTGCACAGTGGTTAATCTGCTCTGCATATTGTGCAGTCGTATCCGCACCTATCGGGAACTCCTCATGATATTCTTTCATGATAAACACTGGTATCGTTCAGAGCCTTTGTTCGCTGTGGAGGAAGAGGACGAAGAGGAAGAGGAAGAATATGAGGACGAGGGTTACCCAGAGAAATTGAACGCCGGTTCAAGACGCGTCCCCTCCCCAGCCCCATCACAAGCGACCATAACATCTGCCGCGCGAAAACCAGAGTACGAATTCCTACTATTCAATTATCTTCTTCGTTTTGTGCATCGAGAAGGCCAGATTGGTGATTTTGCCCGCGCTGGACTCCTTTTCTTGATGGACGTGGCCATGTCCCCAGGAGATCCTGCCCACAGACGAGAGAAAGCAGGGTCAGATCAGATGGTTGGAGATCCAATTTCAGATGCCGCGCTCGCTTTGGCCGAGTACATCGTGGACGGTGATTTCTCCGATGTTCTGGGTGCGGGCTTAGGCGCTGTGTGCTCCCTACTACCCTCCAAACTCGAGCTTCGTTCTCCGATGACCCAAGACACTAGTCCAGCTGGCATGGTCCTCGGCAGTACCGGACCACCGACCGAGAAGGAAAAGGAAGAAGCAGAGGTTCAGGCGGAGAGGAACCGTGCAATTGGGCTTGAGGAGTCTACTAATTCCGACGTCAAAGCACGCTTAGACCACTTCCTCAAACTTCTCGAGTTCCTACAGGACATCATTCGGCGAAACAGAATTTGCGATTCCGCAGACAGTGGGCTCGATGCGCCAGGTCTTGTTGGTGCTTCTATCGTGCAGTCTATCCTCGACGCTGTGCGCAGAATATTCCTGGAAAACGTTCTATACCCTTCTATCCTCGAGTGCTCAGACCTGGATGGCAGCGCTGTCGCTGTCATGTCCTACATTGACATCATGATACGAACCCTTGAAAACGGGCAACTCTCGGACCTCCTTGTCGACTTCCTTATGAGCGAAGATAGTGATGACATTGGTACGCCACGCCATCGGCTCCGTGGGATGCTCAACCTCGGTGGCAACGCACCACCCCGGTCTCGCTCCAGCAGCGTTGCGGACAAGGCAACGAAGCTACACCGCCGCAAGAGTAGCGCAATGCTGTTGTTGGAAATGGAAGCCCCTGAGTCGAGACGGCAATCAGAATACTTTACTACCATGGCTCGTTTCACCCTGAAGGATCTTATCCTTTCCAATCTCCGTTCGCAGAACCAGCCCACTGTGACGGCAGCTCTCCAGCTTTTCCAGACAATGCTTACACAGCGGTGTCATGTTTGTGTTGATGGTCTCATTCTGGTCATTCCTTCCACAAGTGCAACGAGCTATCCGGAGCCAGCTATGGTCGTGCCTTTTGTGCCTCCAAAGATATCGGGAGAAGACAGCGAGGAGGAGGAATTCGTTTATCCCGGAGCAGAAGTTGAGCCTAGATCCCCAGCTAATTCTGTGCCATCATATCCACAGCCCGGAACGACGTATTCTACCCACGAACGCGAGATGGGTCTTTACCTTGCTCTTGTATCACGCATCGATCCATCGCACAACGATGACGCTTTCAGTACGGGGTACGACCACTACTTGCGCGACGCTCTTACCTCCATCCAAAGTCATTCCTGCTTCCACATAAGTGCCGATGAAGACCTCGAATCCCGGTCGAAACAGAGACACAGACTGAATGTCAAAGACCCGATCCTTTCTCTCATTCTGGATTCACTGTGCAAATTCTTTTCCAACTCGCCCAAGACTAACATTTCATTGACGGGCGTATTGGCAGAACTGGCACTTTGTCCCAATAGGTCTATTGCAGGGTGGCTTACGTGCAATGTGAGCGACACTCCGCAGTCCAAAGCAATGCCGGACGATGGTCGACTAGAAGACATGCAAGATGATCGCTCCATCGATTTTGAGATAGATGAAAAGCTTGCCACAGAGACGAACAATCTTCCCGCAACTCGACTAGACGAGAACTCACGCCCTATTGTGCACACGATCTTTCATGGCCTGGTTGGCCAACTCGAGCGGTATCGCCAGGTTGTGGATGACTTTGACAAGTACCTTCTTGAACGTCGACAAGGCCTGTTGTTTTCGGAGAATTTGACGGATGCGCTGACACTTGTTCTTGAGCCTGCGATAGATTCAGGGCTTTCGAGCGCACCTTCTACCTCGGTGTCATCCTCGAACCCCTCGGACACGAGTACGCAACGCCCAAAGTCCAAGCCAAAGGCGTCTTCGTCACTAGTTTCGTTCCTCACTCCGAGGAAGAACAAGTGGAAGACACAAGCACCTCCGGAATCTCAGCCACCATCTGGAGATGGTAGTAAGGTTGATGCGTCCAGACCCTTTGCTCCCCATTATCAGCAGACTCGAGCTGTCGTCGTTGAGCCATTCGTCGTCCCGCTCCCCTCTGAATCATCGAGTTTGTGGACACCGTCCCAAACACCCAGCTGGGGATCTGAGGAAGAAGATGTGTTCTCAACCGGGAACCGGTGGGGACGGGTGAACGCCAAGGATGTCGAGGGGTTGGATGACCACGAAGACCAACATTCACCCGCCCACATTACCTTGTCCCATTTGTTGGACAACGTGGTCATCCTGGAGGAATGCATTAAGGAGCTGGTCGCTATCGTTCAAGCACGAAGAAGTTTGGGGTTTGACTCTCTGAGATATGTATAAGGATAGATCACATACTTTGAATACACGCAAAAAGACCATCTACTGATTGACTGGAAGTTGCACGGAATACATGAGTGGTACAGTCGAACAAAAGAACGCAAGGATGAAGCTAGCGGTCACTTTGCCTTGGCGCGAGTTCCTCTCTTCCCCTTTTCCGTCCCAGACGCCTTTACCTTCCCTGACGTGGGCTTGGATCGGTTGTTTTCACACTTTTCTTCGTCGGTCTCGGTAAGGGCGGATCGAGGCCTCTTTTTCGGGGACGCCGTTTCTTCAGAGTCTTCGGGTTCAGTAGCCTTTTTCCGCTTCTTTCCTTTCGTGTCTTTCTGCCTCGAAGTCTCTTCCTCCGTATACTTCGTGGCCAAATTGTCTAAGAAACCATTTCTGGCCTTTTGCCTCTGCAAAATGAGGGCCTGCAGGGCGGAAACATCTTCTTCATCACCAGCATCGTTCTTCTCCTTCTCCTTGTGCTTTCCTTTTCCTTTGCGAGCACCAACTTTGCCTGACCCATAGAATTCATCCCACACGCCCAGTTCCTTGGCCAGCTCCTCTGCTTCCTTGGCCTCTTTTTTGGCTTGTTTCTTTCGGACGAGTTTGGCTTTCTCGTCCGCGGAAGTAGACCGCCAAAGAGGTAGGTCGGGTAGTCGGTCTTCGGCTATGAGCTTAGATAGTATATGAATGAATCGCGGTTCGTCGTCTGCAGTCGAGTGGGGAATGTGATTCATGATTTCACCAAGGGAGCCCTTGGTGTCGTGGTATGCCGCTATGAGATCGTCGACTTCTTCTGAAGAACCTAAGGTTGGAAGGCATGAAGTTAGCGGAGTGAGTGTCATCGATCTAGTAGTCACCTTGGTATTCTTTCTTCATTTCATCGAGTCTGCCACGCGTCACGCGGTCGAAGAGGTCTTGGAAGTATGCATCCCATCCTCCATCGTCGGCAGGATCGATGAGACTCTCGCCCGTCGTGCCTGTCACATCGTACTTTTCGCGCCGCTTTTCGTCGCCGAGAACAGCATAGGCGAAACCTATTTGCTGGAAGCGCCTCAACGCGTGCGCGCGTTCGTGTTCGGACGAGCTGGTGTGTTTGTCTGGGTGGCATAAAAGGGCAAGTTTTCTGTAAGATTTCCTGATGTCTTCCTGGGATGCATCTGACTTGAGTACGAGGACGGTGTACAGGTCGACGTTATCCTCGCCGGGGAACATCCGCGACGTCTCCGAGTCCATCGTTGGCAAAGTACAAGGACAGTGACGTGTGACACGCGCCTCCGACGTGACAACGCCCTCAGCGAACTCCTTCCCGGCGTCGTTGTTGACCACGTCGCCGAATGCCCACCCAAGATATCCCCCTTGTCGGTCGTTACGTTTGGGGCCACAGACTTGGCCGTTTCCATGCCCAACAAAAATACAATGATCATTTCTAGGCGTCCTCCTGTCGTGTAGGCCATTGGCCCCACAGCCGTCTTATTCTTCCCTATCGACCTTGCTTCCCTCTCAAGTCAAGTCTTTTTGTCTTTCTAGCCGACGGGTGTTATCTGACCCCCCTTCCAGAAGACTCTTAAAGCAACTTGACATCCCCTCGCCGATCCATTATCCCTCTACTCACCGTCGCCACATTTACCCAATGTACTCGTTCTATGCCAATGTACCCCCTCCGCGCCACCAACCACAATTCGTAGGTGCGGCTCAATACCCGCCTCCTCACACCCTCGCCGTACCGCACGATCGCTCATGTCCGTCCTTGGTCTGTTTTGTGCTCGTTCGGAGCTGATATTTCTCCAGCCCTCGATTTCTACGAGATGATACAGAAAATGTATACAAACTGCGACGACAGACTCCGCGATGTCATATCGCGCTCCTGGTTTCCGAATCCTGAAGCCAGAAAACAGTGTGGGTATTTTGTCGAGCATCTCCGTATATATAGAGTGAGGATTCCAAACATACTCAACGTACATCACCACCTGACACCCAACAAGAGTCTTTTCATGTATACCTATATGCATTTGGTATTTTGTTGTCAAAGCAGGTTTGTTATGTTTGTCTTTCATTTGAGCAAGCAATTCACTCGGCACACAGGCATCTGCATCAGTTGGTAGACAATGCCAACCTTTGGAAGGGCTGGGGGAGCGTACAACAACTCACTCACCATTCCTTGATCAGAAAAAATCTTCTTGACTTTTGGACCGGCGTAAGATACCTTCACTCATCTATGGATGTGCTATTTACATCCCCATCAGCACGCATGCCGTCAGCACGAACACCTGTTTGCTCAACGTTTTGTAATAAGTGACGATGACAGTGACCTTCTGTGCCACATTTTGTACTGTGGCAGAAAGCCGGAGCTGTACAAACTTCCTTCGCAAGAATCCGAGCAAGTCGTGGAGTTGCTGTGGCAGGTGTGCAATCTCACTTCTCCGGAAGTATCACATCAGCGATTAATTCATCTGCAGTTCCTCATGAAACGCCAGGAGCTTGATGTCGCGCGTCGCCTACGTGCCCAAATCTACCGCATGGCGAGGAAGTCCGCATACCTTCCGCATACTCTGCAGATCGGACACCCCTCTATCACTAACAAGCGAAGTCTTGCTGGCGGCGCGAACGCAAGGGTAACGAAGGCAACAATGAATAGTCGCGATGTTGTTATCAAGGAGATTTCGTGTAGCGATCCTGCCGCCAAGAGGAAGTGCCTCGAGGTCTGGAACTTTTTGAACCGATTCCTCTCTTCGCAAACTAAGATTTAGGCTATAGATGTTCGCCGGCGAGGCTATCCTGTGGAAAACCTTACAACACAAGAATATTGTTCCATTCCTAGGGATCGTCATGGACAGCACCCTCAACATGGGTCTGGTTTCGCCGTTCTTCAATAATGGTAACATCAGGAACCACATGAAGAAATATAATCCTAGAGATTGGCCTGCCTTGGCGAGGAAATGGGGCAGGGATCTCGCAGAAGGTTTAGAATATATCCACTGTCATGAGCCGCCCATTGTTCATGGAGATCTCAAGGGGGTAAGAAATATTCGAGTGCATCCGCTTCATTATCTCTGAGACCCATTAGGATAATGTGTTGGTTGGTGATGACGGCCACGCACTTCTTGGGGACTTTGGTCAATCCTATGCCTCGGATTCAGGGAAATACCTCGACTCGACACGTGTTGGTCTTGCAGCATACAACCCGGTGCATTGGATGGCACCAGAACTTATAGACGGTGGCGACCGTGCCAGAGCCTCGGACAAGTCCGACATATATTCTTTCGGCTGTGTTTTGTACGAGGTAAGCTCGAATTCCTCATGCGTTGCGTTGATGTTTACCTCTCGTTGCGATAAGATGGTGTCTGGAAAGATCCCATTTGAAGGTCTCTCAGCTGGGCGTGTGGTAAACTGTGTCCAGAACGGCGAACGCCCGAATAGCCCAGAATCAATCAGTAGTAAGGATCCATTCTGGAAGGCGGTACAATTATGCTGGAAGAGTCGCCCTGAGGATCGACGCTCCGCGACACACCTCGTTTCCCTCCTCCGTTAATGCTTCTTGCTATGACCTTGCACCTGTAGCTAATCCATCCGCCGCCCAGTGTTATTAATATGCCAAGAATCCTATACCTCTAATCCATGACGATCGTCATTTATATTTCTTAACCCCGTAAGGACTCGAAAGGGTATTGATTCAAAGAAATACGGAGGAGGAATTAGAAAGTATTCAATGTCCATACAATGAATTGGAATGGGTACACATGGAAATCCGCAAGCCGCTCGACAACGCCATCCGTCGCTCTCGTAAACTATATCAAAAAACGTTCGTGATGTGTAGCTCATGTTCCTCTGCCCAACCTTCAAGAGGGATCATTCGATCGATATCTGTGGCTGGAGCGGAGTGCCAGCTAAGTACGCTGATTGCCGCTCGGCCATGCCCCCTGGTGTTTTTGGCGAAGATGAGTATTGTCCGTCCGCATTTATATCTGAGAAAGGAGTGGAAGAAAAGTTAATCACCCATCTTGAACGTATCTGAAACTTGCTGCCGGACAGGCTTATAGAACTGACCATGAGTCTTGGAGTCGTGTAAACCCTTGTCGAAGTCATAGAAACACTTGAGACCGACTAGAAAGGTGGTGAACAAAAGCAAGAATGCGACAACCGCTACAGGTACAGTTTAGTAAAAGGTCGTCCGGGATAATGAGTCTACTGACTGAAAACAGTTAGGGTTGCGCGGGTGGTAATATATTCGCCTTCGGAGGATGGTAGATAAAAACGGACTAGCTTGTAGACTACAATCAAAGCGAGTTGAGCAAACAAAAGTATAATCGAAATCTGTACTTACCGACTGCGGCGGTAAAAAATGTATCTTGAATTAGTTATTTGGCCGAGGATATGAAAGACAACCCTACAGTAACTCATGCATGGTAGCATCAACGCAAGTGCTGTTGACATCATCCTAGAGACAATTTGGCCGATGAAACACATAATAAAGTGTAGAGGTCGCACCATTTGATTTCACGCTGAACGGCATAGGCACAACCGGCTATCAAGGTAAGGACCACGGGGATAGCAGCAATGGTGAGTCCAAACTCGGCAGAGTCAGCAGCAAGGACGACGATAACAAGCTGTTAAGACATCATCAGTGTCCTATTGATATTGAAATAAAAAAGAAGGAGGTGCATACTTGCATGGTAACACCAACGAAGCAGAAGAAATCGAATTTGAGGAGACAGATAAAGACTTGGTAGAACTGATACATGGCTATTGGGCGTAAGGTCAGTCAACGGCATAGATTAGCGAGATGAAGACTACCCACACTTCAACTTGGGGCTTGCCCCGACGACATGAAATATGACCCATCTAATTGCAATGAAGACTCGGGAATTCCGTTATAAACAACGATCTCACCCGAATTCTCCAAAAAGTTGTTTGATCCAGAAGATCAGGAAAAGCCATGATGCAGCCACGATGCACGGCACAACTATGAGGAAAGGTTCTACCTTGGACCACAACCATTCAGAGTCATCGGAACAATATTGCGGCAAAATTTGATTGCAGGGCACAAGCGCGCCCTCCGTTTCGTGAACCTGAAGAGCAGCGAAGACGATAAGAGCGCCGTGGAACACTAGAAAATGACATCAGCTAATGAGACCCATGGATTCAACAAGAACGCTGCTGTACATATAATGCCCAGTAGTTGAATGATGTTTCTCATCCGCAAGGCATCGTAAGCCATGAAGAGCTCAAAGATCCTGAAAAACGCGAATAAGCAAATGTCCGAGGGGAGTTGGAACAGGGACTACTCGGCCAGAATGAAAAGAGCGAGATAGCAGGACAAGGTCTGGTGGACGATCAGCATTTTGACAGCATAGTATCTTATACCACAGTACCTTGTGAGGGCCCTGATCGAAAGTATCGCCGAGGTATGTATGTACCTATAGAAGACCACTTCTGTATTCTGTATCCGTCACCCCGCGTAGAAGTGCTACTCACGATTCCGAAGGTGGACGCAACCATCGCAATAACTATGACGGCCTCTGAAAGACGAATTAGCGTTGCTCAGACTATTAATTAAATTTTTGTTCACGAGCTGCAACTGTGATATATGCGAATGTGTGAGCCAGAAAAACTGGTGCAAGTGGTGGACATACTTGTGATGATGAAAGCGCGCTGGGCTCTGGTACCCAACAAAGGTTCCACCGCCATCCTGGACGGAGGAAGTGAGCCTAAGACCTGAGTGTGATGAAGGGAGCTTCAAATGGTTCAAGCTGAAAATCGCGCGCTGAGCCAGTGTGACTCTGGTGGCTGTGCGCACTTGGTGGTGACATTGTGACGGGGGTGTTTTTTTTTTTGGGAACAAGTACATACACTCCGAGTCCTTTTCTCTATCTTTCAAGTTTGAGGGTTTGAGTTACTCGAATGGACCCTTTGAAATGTGATTCGTGCCACATGTAGAGCGGCGCTGGCTCGATATTTGGTCAACCCTCCACGTCTCCGTCGACAAGGGTGCGTTCCTATCACGCGTGGTGGTATATGAACTGTTTTGCAACGTCAAGAGCGGCGCTGGTTTGCCATTTTAGCCTGCTAAATCGACACTGCGACGATCATCTACGTTTCCGTCGAAGAGCCACAAAAAGGGTGCGTTCCTATCGATCTTGATAATGTAAGGAAAGCATATGAACTGCTCGTGTTTTTCAATCTTACCTTCGCCCTCACATCCTCTCTATCGGAAGGTGCGATGACTGCCCCAATCCTCGTGACGATTCCGATCTAATTATCATAGTAGCTCAATGAGTGGTGCATACGCCATCGTCCAGCAGTTGCTCGATACCCGTCAACAGACGGCGGTCGGGATCGGCCATTTCTTGCAAGCGTTACTCAACTTTGCAAAGCCCGGGGGGAAGACACCGATCATCGTCGAACACATGAACAAAGAGGGTACCACTCGGGTGATGATGTTCAGCAGACAAACACTATCCACTAGTTTCAGTGTCAGTTGGAGAATTTTCGTCGTTCAGGTTTAGTGCGATCGCTGATGTGTCGGCCCCCTGAGCAGAACGCCGTGGATATTCTCAAATACGATTTTGGGATCGTGCAAAGAGGACATTACGGCGCTCAGGTGAACATGACAATCACTGGGGCACTCTTCTACAATGAGGATGGAACTACGCAGACAACGCCGGTGTTGATTTCCCAGGCCTCGTGGCAAGATCTCATGGCGCATGTCCACAAAATCTTCATCCGTACATCAGGCGTCTGATCGTATGGCATAGTTCGTGTATGAGTGTCTTGCTGTACTTGCTCAGAAGAATGAGACTCAGTTTTGGTTGACAAGTCTCAACCAGGTGGCGCTGGTCTCCAGCTTTTCTGGGATCTTTTAACTTATTAGTAGCTGTGTGATTGATACATGGATGGTCGTGTTTCTCTCCTGTCACTCGACGGTCTTTCGTTGAACTCGATTGCACCTGCCTTGGTATCATTTCCCCAACATGTCGAGCCTCAGTACCTCGTTGTTCGAATCGTCTCCGGTGTACCCCTGCTTGTCTGTGCGTGTGCAGGATTCTTTTCGTGGGCTGTCGATCTAGCTATGCAATGCCGATGCAAATTCTCAGAACTCATCCCCCCTCAACACACTCTCCTTCACGGCTCTTGCGACGAACAACTCCTCCCTCCACAACGACTGGATGTTTTCCGACATCCATCGAGGCCAACTGTGCTCTGTGTACTTATTTTGCGCAGAACCCAATACGATGGCTTCCTCGGCTCTTTTGATGAGTATATCGCACAAAAGCACGATCGTTTTCCTCCAGGATTGTTCGTTCTCGCAGGAAACACGGTATTGTTTGCCCGTGACGACGTCTCGCCATGCTTGAAAGGCATCTTCGTTCGTAGAACCAACGGCTACGACAATATGGTATAGTCGTAACGCAGTAATCAGCCGCCAAGATGGTTGAGCACTATTTGGAGTCGATTGTAATGTCCAATCCCTTTGTAAATGTTGCTTGGAAATCACGACCAGTTGCTGTAGAGAAAGAGACTCACCCCCAATAACCCTCAGTGACGAGTGCAGCTTTCACTACTTGGCGAAGTCGCACATCTGCAAAGACATACTTATCGACCAGGTCTTGCACATCTACCTCTCCGCTTGGAGAAGGCCCATTTTTGGAGAAGAGGTTCACAAAGCCATATTCCACGAATAACGTTTTATTCGAGTGCGATCCGTAAGTCAGAAGGATTTCGTCGTTCTCTTTTACCTTCGCATTGTCAGGAGAGATAAATTTGAGTCCGTCTCCAATTGAGTTTACGGGGGCAGCGTTCCAAATCTCGGAGTTTGATGGGACAGGGGTCATACTCGCTTGATCTGGAGTGTGGTTGACGAAGTCGAGAATGGGACACATTGTCAGATTGTCCGGATCCGTTTTGGCATGTTTCAGGCGGTAGTAAATGCACCGGGTGTTCACTGAGTTACAGAAAGCAAAAATTGCAAGTTAACCAAGATGTGAGGCAAGATTACCATTGAGCCAAGCCCACAAAAAGTCCATGACTGCAGCGGGTGATTCGAGACAAACTGACGGCACTTGAACTATGACTGCCACGGAGGGCGTCTCTTGCTACATCTCGATGAGTTTGAATAGTAGACCAGGGAGATTGTGTCCTTACAAGGAATAATCGCACCTTGCACCAATCGTCCCAAAACCGAGTGTGCAGGCGATGCAATGCCGCTAGTACGCTCGGTGGCAAACTATTCAACAGCGAAACCAACAGGTCGTCTGCCTTGTTGAGCTTTGATAGGACAAGCCAGGCGAGGGGATGGCTTTCAAAATTTCTAGGGAGGATTGATATGTAAGGCCCAAAGAAAGGGTCTGCACTATCGTCGTCGGCCTTTGGACGCCATATGAATAAGTGCATCGAGATCAACTGCACAGCAGTCAATGCCTTGGCCACCCGTATGTTGGGAGGATAGTGTCGTTTTAGTGTCATCTTGTTCATCAGGGCATTCGGAGGGATTGCAAAGAAAGGGCGTCCTGGCTGATCTCATTTTCCATGCAATTCGTCGGCAGTGGGACTATGATCTGCACTTACCATGCAGGCACAGCGCGCAAAGAGTGCATTGCCAGCTGTGTGTGTGCCTTGTGTCAACTACGTCGGATGAACGATTGCCTGTTAGTACTCAACCATGCATCATTTCTCTGCACTCCACGGGGAGGTCCTGTGCTTGAAAACCATGACTCTCGAGCCAAGCCAGTAAATTCTTCCATCTGCGCTGGAGGAGCGTTGAGGTAACCATACGATCAATCACCGTAGCCGCACAAGCACAGTCTCCTTCGAGGAGAACACGATCTTTAATTGCGTCGGGTCACGCGCCGCCTGCTTGTCGCCCACGGTGTCCCAGTCTTCCGTCCTCGGGTATCCGATGCATCTGCCTCACTTCCGCTTCCACTAACTCACCCTACTCTCAACAACATCCCCCCCTCCCAACATGTCCGTGTTCAACGCCTCTCGTCTCCTCGGAAAGACCGTCCTTATCACTGGGGCGAGTTCTGGTATCGGCGAGGTGAGTTTCATCCCTCGCTCGGAAAGATGTGGCCATCAGCTCAACTCCATCATCATCTATCTCTGAGGCTACGGCCATTTTGTTTGCTAAAGTCGGTGTATCGTTTCTTCAACTCTTGTCAGTCACGCTCACACACGCACTCTCTCCGGACAGGGTGGTGCGAATGTCATTCTCACTGCACGCCGAGCGGATGCCCTGCGAATCGTAGCAGAGCGATGTGCTGCCGCACACAAGGCGGCAGGCGTTCAACAAGGCGGACATTTCGTCCCCATCGCGCTCGACGTTTCGGACAAAAACCAGATCGCCTCGTTTTTGGGAAAAGTCCCAACAGAGCTCCGTAATATCGACGTTCTCGGTAAGCAACGTCACCGTCACATCATGTGCACCCCAACCCATCTCGATACTGCTTTGATAGTCAACAATGCGGGCTATGTCGTCGGGGTCGACCGCGTCGGCGATCTTTCACTCGACAACATGGAGAACATGTTCACCACCAATGTCTTTGGGCTCATTGCATTGACCCAATTATGCATCAAGGGTATGTTTCAGCGTAGCCCACTTTCGCCTCCCTCATCGCCTTTCAGATTTCAAGGCAAGGAAGACAGGCCATGTTATTAACATCGGCTCCATTGCTGGAAGAGAGGCTTATGCTGGAGGTAGCATCTATTGTGCGACCAAGCACGCGGTCAATGCATTCACTGGTGCATTGTTGAGAGAGCTCGTTGACACCCCCATCAGGGTGACCGAGATCCAGCCTGGTACGTTGTGTTATACTCTAACAAGGTGCTCCGCAAACTGTTCGCAAAATTACAGGCATGGTTGAGACTGAATTTTCTGTTGTGCGCTTCAGAGGCAACAAGTCAGTGGCAGACAAAGTTTATGAGGGCCTGCAGCCATGTGGGTACCACAAATTCGGAGTTTACCCAATCGGCTGCTAATCGTTGCACAAGTGGTTGCCGAAGACATTGCAGAGGAAATTGTCTGGGCAGCATCACGTCCACCTCACGTAAACCTCGCTGAAGTCTTCGTTCTCCCGGTGAACCAAGCATCAGCCACTATTAACTATAGGTCTCCCAAAATTTAAGCTAGCAGTCCAAAGTCGTAGAAATGCATTATTTCGGAATCAGCCACAATGCGGTGGAAACATGGAAACATAAGGATACAGCAACGATATGAGTGAAGATAAACTGCAACCTATAGACACTAGCTTCTGCTTTTCTTGCTCTTTGACCTCGTCACCTTCACGGGGATAGGTTCTGGCTCGACGTCGTTATCGTACAGATATCTCTTGATTACAATCTGCTCCGTAACGAGTTCAGGGGTTGGTCGATTGTCAATCTCAACAAGGTTTCCAAGGGAGTCGAGAGGAAGGTTCTAAAAGGGTGGATCAATGCATAGTTGAATGGCTTTGCAACGATACACACCTTCGATGTAGGTGCCAAACAACCTCTCGCGACGACGCCGTCCTTTGGTAAAGACTTCCGCCTGGGATCAACCTCATCGAGATAAACGGCAGCTGATAACCCTCGATGCCACTTGACCTGTTTCACTGGCTTGACTTTTGTATCCGCTCCTTCGAGCCTCACCGGTTCAATGATGCGCTCAGGTCGTTCTGGAGTCTCGTAATCTTCCTCATCCCCAGGACCGTGGCGATGTTTCAGTGGCATGCCATAATCGTTTTCATCATGATCTGCACGCGCACTGGGAGATACCTGATCGCCCAGTTCTGTCTGTCCTTCCGTGTCACTGGCCTCCTTGCTCATTCGCGCCCTCCTCTGGGCCCTTTCTCCCCTCCGTATCTCTCTTTCATCCCGCTGTTTCTGCAAGATTGTTCGTGCCTTGACTGTTGGACTTTCTGGTCTTGAACCTTCCTTCCGAATAACCTCCGTCGTCAGTACCGCCACGGTCTGTTGGTTCTTCGTCGTATTGGAAGCAGTAAGCGCCTTCAACGCAGTAGCGCTCATGCCCATGAAACCATCACCTTCCATGCGAGGCTGAGGTTTACGGCGAGCTGGGGGTGGTCGTGTGGAGGTATTGCCGCTGAAGACATCAAGAACGTATTGTTGCTGTGCTGGCTTGCGAGTACGGGAGGTCCTTCGCGGGCGGCTGGAAGGTTCGTCGCCGTCAGCAGCTTGGCGCAATGACGAACGCTCGTGCGTGCTAGGTTCCACCACGAAAGCGTCACCATCTGTCTGTGAGATATCTGATGTCTCGCTTTTAGGATGCACGATCGGACGTGTGGCGGGAGGAAGCTTTTCATCAGAAGGCTCTTCATTTGATGATGACGAAAGTTCCGAAAGTGGGGATAGAGAGCGTGAGGTGGAATCTGACAGTTCCGGTGGGGCAAGAGTTGCCTTTGCTGGTGGGTATCGTGCTGATAACATCCCATCCACCACCTTACGAAACTTTAATGGCTGGGGAACCTTAGGCGGGCCTGATTCAGAAGGTGGCTGGACATGGGAAGGGGATTTCGCAGGTTTTGGAGCATACTTTCCGTTAAGAATGCCTGGCACAACTTGGCGGATCATGACGGGATGGGGGTTGGGCGGGGCCATTACCTCTGCACCCCGTTTTCGTTTGAGTGACCCCACCAAATGTTGATCGTTCGCAGGTTGGGAGGAAGACACTTCCATGTTGCTTTTCCCGATCCCGTTGTTCCAGGCAAGCCGAAATGGTGGAGCCTTCTGCTAACAAACATTACCGGACAGGAGTCGAGGGCAGTGAACGAGCTACTCACAGGAGCGCGAGCCGTGTCGGCTGATGTAGCCTTTCCGTTTTTCGGTGGAGGTCTTGCATATGGCTTGCTGCCAATTCGCGGAATACGACTATTGGTGGATGGCTGTCTCAATTGAGACATCGTATTGCCCTGTGTGGTCTCGGTATTCCCTATTTCCGCAGTCTTGTGTTCTTCAGGGATGGGCGGCGGCAGATGGCTGCGCGACCTCTGACTAGAAATGAGAGGGAAGGGAAGCTTCGTGCCAGATCTCGGAAGCATAGGTACCATCGGAAAAATAGATTCTTTGATATGATCATGTTTTGAATTCACTGCACAGGGCTCGATGGATCGACTGCGAGCAAGGATAGGTCGCAGGGGGCGCGGCTCCACGGACGTGCTCCTGGCACGGGTACTGAGTCGCGTAGGGGAATCTGGGGCTTGACCCCCCCTTGTCGGGGAGGCCACCAAGTCCGCAACAGGTATCCGCTTCGCTGGACTGCGAGACGGGTCATCGAGAGCTGGCCGCGTGAAGACAGGAGCTCTTATCGTCAAAAAGCGTCCTAGCTGAGACTGGTCCGACTCATTAGATGTCTGTACCGTCCTCTGGAACGAAGAAGTTCCGCGTGCAAGAGCAGTTTCAATAGGTACTCTTTGCGCAGGGGTGCGATAAACGTCGCCGGCTTCGAATGGGAACTTGGTGGGGGAATTTAATTTCCGAGTACCATTGTTCGCTCGCACTGTTGTAGGAACAATAACTGGTCGTTGAACAGTTGACCGAGAAAAATCAGGATGCGCTACAGAAGGCTTTGCTGTTCGGGACGGTGTTGCTGTGGGGGGGTGTTGAATAGGGATGGAATCTGCAAGTAAATTTGTTTGCTCGATCGATGAGGTTGATTCTAAAGGTAAACACAGTCCTGCGAGCACGTTGGTAGAGCGAGGAGAAAGAGAATCAAGTCTCTGGTGCGAATTGGAATTGTCCCCATTCGTGCTTGTCGCTCCGCTTTCTGGTTCCTCCCTCAACGCAGACACGTTGTTATTGTCTGTAGACAATGTTTCTTTTCCATAGGAATCTTGCCCGCCGAGGACCATCGTCTCAGTGACTGGTGAAGCATTACCAGTCCCATTTAACGGCGGGGATGAAATAGTCTTTGCGGTGGGTGGAGGAGGTGACGATTTGCGGCAGTTCCACTGTCCAGAGCATGGCGGAGGCCCCCGCGGACGATCATCCGAGGCGGGAGGTACGACAGGATTTAACGAGGAATCAATAACGTGTGTTGGAGAGGAATTGAGAACCTCGGAGTCAAGAGAATTATTCATGGTTGTCAACTGTCCAGCGACAGGTTGCGAAGACGGATCGATTCGAGCGTTGTTTGCAGTGTTAGCAGGCTCACATACATGCTGTGATGGCCGTGAAGGAGGATCGTCGACTGTACATTGAGTGGACGATGAAAAAATTGTGTCAGCGGATGCGAGATCCTCGTGGGAGGCACTTTTCGAGGACACAGATATAACAGATGGTGAACAAGATTCAGGTAAGATGAAACCACGTGGAGAAATGATGTGAGGCTCTAATATCTCTGGTAGATCACCCAGAGTTGGAGTCCGGAGGCTACTTGAAGGATTAAATGGGGGATCCGAGAGCTGGTTCAGCCGCTCCAAAAGGTTTATAGGGCGAAATGGGCTCGGAGGTACGAATACATCGGGCAGTGGGAATTGACCGTCCTTCCCGGGCACGTAGTTAATGCCAGGGTGTGCAAGGTCCTGCGGGGGAGGTGAAGGATTATCGTGTGCTCGTATAATCCTGCTCGCAAGGACCGTGGAAGGTTCTAAGGCGTAACGATATTAACAGAAATACACTCGAATGCATTTGTCACCCACCGTCTGGCGGAAGGTCGTTCTCGGGTGTTTCTTCACGAGAGAGGTGAAGAGCAACATCATTGACACTTTCACTTTCGGACTCGTCATCGCTGCTTTCATTCAAGTCTTGCGTGTCCTGACACTCCGTTGGTGGTTGCGGTGGCGAAAGACAAGATAGGCGCGGTGATCGATGGGCAGGAGAACTAGTTGCACCTGCTTTAATAATTCGCTGTTGCGCGACGACCGGAACACGTTCTCTGCCCGGCGACTGCAGCGGGCCATCACGTCCTCGAAGGGGTGATGCATTAACCGCGTCCGTGTTGCCTGGAGGTGGAGTCGGGTAGCTGGTGGTAGCTGCGTCCATGCCGCGATGGCTGACGCGAAATTCGTGTGGAGAATGTGCGGGACGACGAGCAGCTCGTAGTGCTGTAGTACTAGTACGAAGAGATGATCACCGGGGACGAGTGCTAGCGTTTGATCGGGGTGGGTGAAACGTTCAAGTCGCGTTGGGCGCACGTGACTCTGATGCTCTGACGGATCGCTCACATTCAAACTATACGAACAAGTACAAAATCTACTTCCAAGAAGGAACAAGCCCAAGTTGGCATTATCGAGTGGCACAGCAGAATAGAAATCCAGACGTCCGATGACCCTTGGACTGCACGCACTCGGAAGCTCGATAACGCGACCAATCGCTTACCGAAGCACCGTATACACTCTGCTTTAGAGGATCGATGGCTTCCTCGGGGAAGATTCTGGCGGAACAAGCTGCGGAGGAACACGTTCTGTCGTAGATTTCAACTGAAAGTTGATCGTATTTTAGCGGCATGTTGCTCCAACGGGTACAAACAAACCTGAAGATTTTCCTTCGCTAGGAGCTCGATTGCCCTTGTCTGCCTATCCATCTGCAATTTCATGCCTTCAAGCACAATCCTCAGGCTCGTTCCAATGTCCCCATCCTGTGTTGGTACCAGCGACTGGGAAGCGGAGCCTCCATGGTGACGCGATTCTTCAGGCGACACGTTCATTCCTGGCCCATCGTTAACAAAGATTGCGCTCCGCTCAGACAAGGTAGTAGTCCTATCTGTGGCTGTCTCTCTCCAGCCATCTGACCATTGGCGAGATCCAGACATTCCATCGTAGAGCCTATCGCCGATGAGTCTCTGCGAACGTGTTATCACTCGAAGTGCACTGTCCCTCTCCTTATCCAGAAGGGACATCGCCTGCTCCAAACGGGAGTCAATAACCTTGTATATGTCGCTTTCCAGCATGGAGAACAGGGTCTTCCACAGTGTCTCGAGTTCCTCCACATGATTTTCTAGTCGCTCCCTAGTTCGAGTATGGCCATTTATGACTGTAGCGAGTGCTGGTGTCACCGCCATTGCGGCACCGGGGACGGCTCTCGAGAGCTCTGAGGAGAAACCGGTGAAGGCTTTCAGCTTATCTTCTTCTCGATCCAGGAAGCAAGTATCCTGAACTATTTCGCAGCATAATCTGATGGACAGATTAATGATCTTGTACGATGAAATAATGAACACCAACTTTGCGAGACGGTGGAAAGTGTCTGAAACGTTTGCCATTGTTTTGGGGTCACATTCGGAGACGTGTGAAGCAATCTTATTCGTCTGTGTTGCATGGCAAGTGTTGTTGGATCCACCCCCGGAGACGGATCCATACAAGATCTAGCGACAGGTCAGCGATGATCACGCACATGACGTGTTGGACGACTGACTCTTTCAGACAACCTCGGTCGCTGATTTGGGAATAGGTTGCCTTCGTCATTCGCTCTCTTCAAGGAATATCCTTGCTCAAAGGGGCCATTGCGCTCCCGGGCATGACCCCAAGAATCAGAGCCACGCCTACGATCGCCATTCCGGACAGGCCAGTCTCGATGGTCATGTTCCCGAGAAGTATCTTTTTGTTTGCGCTTGAATAAATCCGCCTGTGGTATCAATGGCGAGGAACGTTGAAGCTGAGGAGAGCTGCCTGGGGAAATTTGGAGCCTATTTTTCCCCTTTGATCTCACAGCCTCGCGATTCTCTGGAGAAGGGGTGTCATCATTCCTACGTTTGAGCTTGGCCCACTGGTGATCGTTTGGGTGGATGAACCTAGAGGGGGGTTAAGCGTGACGTGGACATGCCATCGGCTAGTCAATAGATACGCGCCGACACTTGTTGCCCTGGGAGCAGTACGGCTTGATGGGGTTGCCTGCCTCGTCGAAGTGCTTGCGGATGGGGGATCAGACGATGGGGTGCGGGTGGACAGGAGTACCTACACGACAGCGCTGTGTCTTGTACAGGGACATGATGGCAGTTGAACTCGTCGTGGCAGGTGACTGTGACTGGTCGAGTCGTGACCTGGTAGTGGATCTAACTGACCTCCGACTGACTCTAACCAGCTCCGAGTCGCCTACTAGTACTTGCTATGTCTTTCTCACCAAAGAAACCATCCGAGACATCCTTGTTTGGCTGAACACTGCTTCGTATCCACCCACAGCCTAGTCCTCCCGCACAACCATGAGCTTTCTCTTTAACCTCCGGTCCCAGGATCGTACCCCACAAGTCAGCTATCCTCCTGCTCCCGCTCTCATTCAGACCCAAGGTTTACTGGGAAAGGAGTTCATCTCCCTTCAAGAATTCGTGCAGAAAAGATGTCCCAGTCTCCATTCCAAGTTTCAGCCCGCTTGGTGGCTCCCGAGGTCTCGTACGGTGACGTTTGATTCCAAAATAAACCTAATTTTCCATCAGTGGCCACATGCAGACCCTCTACTGCGTCTTCGGCGATTTCTCACAGAGAGACAAGGTGAATTACAAGAGGTAAGAACAATCACCTACATCCAGTTCACCTCTCAGGTCATGGTTTAGGACGTTTATCCGTTTAAAGGATGGCGGAACACTGTTAGTCTCCAACCGCGATAATACCGTGCACGTTTGATAGTTATATTGCTTAGAGGACTCGACTTTACCCCAGTGGATGACAGCGACATGCTGCCTGACACGCCAATTATCGTCGTCATGCATGGACTGACTGGAGGTATAATCTTTTTAGTCGCGTGCGTAATCCGTCCGTTGAGATTCTTCAAGGCTCGTATGAATCCTACGTGAGAGCTATGCTGGCACCCGCTTGTCGAGCGGTCTCGCAAGGCGGACTTGGTTATCGTGCGGTGGTTGTTAATTTCCGCGGATGTGCGTGGTATCGTGACTCACTATCAAGATGCGTGCTAATGAATTTGAGCACTTGTAGGTGCAGGTGTGCCCATCACGAGTCCCCAGCTTTACTCTGCGGGAGTTACGGATGATCTACGTCAGGCCGTGTTCTATATATCCAACAGATTCCCGGGTGCTCCCCTACTCGGACTCTCCTTTTCCCTCGGAGCAAATGTGATGACACGTTACATTGCCGAGGAAGGGGAGCATTGCCGCCTTCAGTCGGCATGTGTCCTGGCATGTGTAGGTTGCATCTTCTAGTTTTAGGGAAGTGAAATTCACCCGCTTCGTCACGCAGCCGTGGGATCTGGCAGCGAATGTCCGGAAGTAAGTATTTGTCTTGATTCTTGATCCGGCGTCCGCTCAGCCATGATCAGGCTTGACTCGACATACATTGGACACCACGTCTACTCCAGGGGAATGGGCCAAAATCTCGTGAATATCCTCAGGAAGCACACTCCCTCTCTTACCCATGATCCTAAACTCGCTATAGCTGAAGCTGCGACTCTAGCATCTGCCTTGAGTTGGCCCACCATTGAGACGTTCGATCAGGTCTTTACCAGGATCGGAGGCGGTCCTTCGCCTCCTTGGCCTTTTGCATCTGCATTGGAATATTACGAATATGCCTCCAGTCACAAGGTGCTTGGGCACATACGGATACCCTTCCTCTCAATCAATGCTGCAGATGACCCAGTTGTTCAAGAAGTTCCAGTGGAAGCAAAAGTTAACGATTGGGTAGTCATGGTTCTAACTCCTCATGGCGGCCACCTCGGATGGTTTGAGTCGGATGATAGCTGGGGTCAGGTGAGGCGGTGGGTACGTGCTCCAGTGATCGAATGGCTGCGTGCCACGGCAGAAGATATTTGCCGAGATAGACAGAACACTAAGAAGCTTCGGGAGGTAGATGGACTCTTGACAGAGGTAGGATCAGAGAGACTAGGCTGCAAGGTTGTTGGTGAGGAGCTCATTATCATCGGTACCGAGGCGAAAGCTGGCATGTTAGCAGGCCTGTAGATTTCGATTTAGAAGCTAGACTATGGATACAACACATATGATCCCCTTGTGCACATGTCATAGTGAAAAAAATACTTCTTAATCACTGTCGCTAAAGTGCACACGGTCTTCCTCGTCGTCTTCTTTAACCACCTGGGTGCGGTCGTATTGACTAAAGTCAACGGAGACAGTCCCTTCCTCCATGAGACTGTCATCTTCGTGCTCGAGGTTCCTGTTTCTTTCAAACAGTTGGCGACCTGTTAACAACGCTCATTAGAGGGCAAGGAGGTGGTGAAAGATTGCGAACCAGTCAAGCGAGTTCCGATTTTCTTGACCTCCTCCCTTTCTTTGGGAGTGATGGCACGTAACTTCTCTTCTTCATCCCGTGTTTTTCTCTGTGACATTTCCTTGTCAAAGTTGGCCTTCCAGGCCCTGAAAGAAGCAATTGTGACCGGGGTTCCTCGAGTGCGTGCCTCCTCCGCCTGTTATCACGGACCATCAACATTCCTGGGCTATGAAGTTCAAGTGAGACCTCACTTCAATTGCCAGACGCTCCCTTTCGCGTTCCTCTGCCATGCGTGCCTTTACACGATTTTCCACCAAACTCGATAGTTTTTCCCTGAGATGCGAAACCAATGTGAACGTCATCGCCATGCCCTTGTTCTCTTCGCCCTGCAGCGTACTCAAATATCTAGTCTTTGGAACGAAAGCCACGACATACCACATCCAAAAGACCCTTCAAAAGTGCCTTACTCTCCGATTCATTTATTTCTCCGTCAACAGCTTCCAGCTGTAGTTCGGGCAGAGAATCGGGGTAGTCATCGGTATAATCAACCGTTAATTTCAGCTTGACTTTCTTCCACACCCTAATATAAACTTGGTTGTGAACGGGTGATTCGATAAGGCGTCTCACAGGGTTCTGCGCCATCTACAACAACGTCTGGTTCGACATCGATCTCGATCTGTCTGTCCGATATGACTTGACATGAGTGTTGAACAAACGAACTGTACGAGAAAATTATCGGACACAAACTTGATAGCTCTGAGGGGTATATGGCCTCAAGAACCTGGTTTTCAATGAGCAATGATGGGGCGGATACATGAAGGACTTCACAACCTCGAACTCCTCCTGCAGGACGGAAGACATAATAGCTCATCCGATATCCGACCAATTTGTTCCGAAGTCAGTATTACTACATTTGGTCTGAGCATTTTCAGCTACACTCAACCCTATTGGCACGACGACGGGATGATGTCCTGGATGCGTCAGCTTGCTCTACGATATATTGTTCCTTCACTGTCCGGCGGTCGTGCAGTGTCGAGCCCTGCAACAATTTTGAGCGGTGCTCGATACACTTCCAGGTTCTCCCCGACGTCACCGAACGCGGGTGGTTTCGACGTGCAGGACATGTTAGGCAAAGCACTGGATTTCAAAGGATCGCTGCCAGGGAACAAGTTACCTGTCGATATCTGGGCCGACAAAAGCAATAACCTGAAGCTCCCTCCACCTCCGGACACCTGGACAGGTATGTCCGTCGACACCTCTATTGCTTAATGCCGAACGTTTGTCACAGGCAGACGACTCGCTGTTCGAAACGGGGATTTGCATAATGCCTTTCAACAACTCAACCTGCGCCTACGGAGAAACCATGTAGCCAAAGAGATCGCGCTGACTGTTCGGCACGAAAAGAAGGGTGACAAAAGGGCACGTCTTCGCAGCGAGAGGTGGAGAAAACGGTTTGCCGATGCGGCACGTACAGACCTCCTGGCTTTTTGTCCACGTGTGCTGACTACACACATTCCCGTAGGTCAGGAAAAAGGTGCAACTGGTCAGTACGATACGTCGGCGGGGTGGCTGAGTGAAGTCATCCATACTTTCAAAACTGTATGCTACATGATTCTGGGTTACCCTGTTGATGGTCACCGGTTAGCACTAGTCGCTTCTCGTTACCTTCGACCTTCCCCGCCTAATTTATCGCGCGTGTGGAACTTCATGCCGAATCTCATAACACGGATCAACTGCGCCGCAAGCGTTCGTGTGTGGTACACTAGAACAAATTCGATCAATCTCACGACTCCTTCACCGTGCACGGCTACCCTTTGGTGATACAGTTCCTGCCGCCGCTAAATTACAAGACCTCAGGAATGCGGCGAGACCATATTAGGGTGTGAAATGCTTGGGGGCGCAGCGACCTGTGCGGTTTGTCTGCGACGATTGACCAAGAGCCGAAGACCCTTGTGAAGATGCTTTCAGGCGACGCTTGACTGATCGGGGTGATCGTTGTCCAATTTTTGATTGGCCTCGTGTTATTATTGTAATTTAATTACTGATGGTCAACAGTTTAAGATCTTGTCAAGCCAGCGAAGTTCCAGTGCGTGCACGATAAGCTATCGTGTGGCTAACTTGGACGATTCCATCTACGGCATTGACAGCTAGCAAAGACGAATGGCTCGATTTTCTCACCTGATGGTGTTCCCTCGCACCCTCTACACCTCGTGTTCACCACGATGAATTGATGAATAGTGTTCTTTACCTGCGATGCACCGCTTCATGGCATCGGAGATAAATTATCTTGCACCTCATGAAAGGACAAGAATGGCCCAATCTCATCTCATTAATCCGCCGAGAAAAAAAAACGCGAGATGAAAGCGTATGGTGATGTGATGGTGTATATCGATCGAGAGTACTTTCGCTCCCCGTCAAAAACGAGCTCCGTACATTTTAAATTTGCCACGCATCCAGTACTGTAGATGACCGGGAAGGGGCTGTACGATGGTTCGTGCAGCATATTATTTATTTGTGTTCTGACCCAATTCTGCGATCTATCTGCTTCGCCTCGCCTGGTTTGCCAATGTGACCGGCGACCGTAGAAAACGAGGTTTCCGTGCGCATTTGTGACACAACTGTGGCATCCACATAAAATCCATCGACCATGACGAAAGTACACTTACTAGAGACAACTTATAACCACCCTTGAGCTTGTGTTAGCTCACCGAGGCTCCCTCAAACCAAACTTTTACTTCTTAAAATGTGTCATAATGTACGCGCTCCGCTCGTTCAGAATCACGGCTAATAACTATCATTCCGTTCCAGATAATTGACGGTCGCTACCACACCCCTTGTGGACATTTTGTATCCATGTCGACACGAGTACAGGACTGCCTGAGGCATAACTGTCTCTTCAGCAGAAGACATGCGCATCCCGTTGGTGAGGATGTGTTCTCACAGCGACCTGAGCGAGAGTTTGCTAACCTAAGCCCAAGGATGCAAATCCCAGTCTTGTATTAGATTGATGGCGTTGCCCGTCAAAAACCCGATCCGTATTAGTCCCACTGTCTGTTGTAGTTGCCAAATGGGCGGCCCGGTCCCGGTGGGAGCGATGAGATCGTGAAGGTGGTTGTCAACGTTCAAGCATATCGCGGCCGCGCTGGCGCTCGCCGTTGCCCAGCTAGTTAGTACAGACATACGCCATAATCTTACACATAATGGAAATTTGTTATTTGAACGACGTTGAACCGGCTGGGATGCGTTGAGCTCTCATACAGAGCCTAGGTGCATCAATATCACGTGTCGGAAGCATGTATTTCCTTGACCCAAGTGTATGAATAGTGTTCGGTGTGACTATGCCATGGAACTGTAAATTGTTCAGCACAACTTTCGTCATCTGGAACTGTGGACATGGTTGACATGTTCTGCAACCGACATCAATCAACGGGAAGCTCAAAACCCAATTAGTGCTGAGTAGTGAGGACGTAATAAAGAGCATAAGATACGCTGGAAAGTGGTTGTTTGAATGAAGCAGCGGGGAGAGTCCGAGACGTTAGTTGGACGAAAGTTACAAGTTACAACTGACATCCGGGAATTTCCATCTTTGGTTAGTCAAGCAATAGTCAATTCAGATATCTGGAATAGCCAACAACGGACCCACCAGCAACCTGGGGTTTGTTCGTCAGAGTTGGAAATTTAGAGAGCCTGCTGCTGCCAATACTTCAAACACCAATTTTGATCTGAAGAAACATCTTTTCGTCTCTTTTCGTGGTTTATGTACATTATAAGGTGACGGCTTTGTTTTAAATTTGGTAACCCTGAACCTTTTTGGTTCGTGTTGTCTCTAGTGCCGGTTTTCTCGATGCTCATCGACTGGAAAGCTTGCGTCAGGTTTCTATGGAAACGTTGTCAGGTCATGGGCGGCCAGTTGTATTTGAACGAATGCTAAAATCTGTACCTCATAATTAGTTTTCGGCCTCTGCATTCTACCTCATCTTCTGGGAACCCCTGGCTTTGTTACTATTCTCGAATAACATGGCGTCCAGAGCATCAGACAACTTGCGATGTTATATACGGGAAGCGAGGCTCCCGGTCATGGCTTACCGTTCCCCTCGTAGTGAAACTGGGTCGCCCCACGTCTCGTTGAACGTTCGCCCGGAGCGGTACCGCAAGTTGAGACTTGTGCACACAATCAACGCTACACTCTTTAGCGAAATAATTTCGGACTGTTCGTAAGCACCCCCAGGTCTGCGCGCGCATAGCTAACAAGCAGACTCAGGGGTGGAAGAATTCGTACCATGCAAATCATTAGGCGTGAATGACGAAGATGAGCGTACTGGAGAACGCTTGACCATTCCTTGCGAACCATTCTTCTCCATAGTTCCTTTGCCGCTTGCACGTGCTGAAGACATTGAACGGTATGTCTGGCCAGTTTCTTTCCCATGCTGACGGTCTGACAAAGGCTAAAAGGGTGTTTGTCTGGGTTGACATGTTTCCCCTGGAAACCATTCGCCGCGTTTTGAGTCTCTTGTATGCGGATTCAAACTCGTGGAAATTTCTTCCCTGTGAGGAGGGGCCCTGTTTGAAGACCTTGACGTGGTCACACGTCAAAAGTGACCATGGAAAAACGATATTTTCGCAGCATGCATTATGTCTGTTCATGATGCCACCTTGGGTGCTATCCGCAAAGGATCTACAAGAATTTGTTCGAGGGCAGTCGGTGCGTAGCCGCCCGGCTCGGGGGGTTTTCGGAGGAACTAACAGGTCTCAGTTTCCTGATCCCACCTCATTATACCCGTTGGGAGATAAAGTAAAGAATACTCCTCACGGCAAGGAATGGCTCTGGAGCAAGGTTCTTGCCTATCTCAATGTGTCGACAGGATAGTACTGACCAGTCGGAAAGATATGGGATACCTGCATCTGTAGAGATTGTCCGTGGTTCATTGTCAGCACCTACACACATTGGGTTTTTGGCGTTTTCTCCGCTGGTGAGTGTTTTCAGAAAGCTAATTGACTGTCCCTTGCCAACATGTGGCCCAAGGTTGGACTGCTTCATTTGCGTCCCCTGTCTATTCGTTTGACTCTCATATGCCGACGATTCTGGAGGTCCTTGTCTTCTGGTTAATATCTGCAATAGGTTATCCTGGTGGGTTTGTAGTTCCTGAAATCTCCTATGAGCTGGTACATCATAAACAACTTTTGGTTGCAACGCCACGCGACATTTCTCGCGAAGAGCCAGCAGAAGCGCTAGCACTTGTAGCCGTTTGATTAGAAGGGTGGCATATTCAGCCTAACTCAGACTATATAGTTACTAGTGTGTTACATATGTGATTGTCACAAATGTCACAAATCGTGATAGATATACTAATGCATTTCTCCTAATGCATAAACTTACTAAGGCCCTGTCCAGTCTGGCTTGCTTATCTCAGGTAGGCAAGTTGTTCCTCAGGTAGGCTAGTTGTTCCTTGGGTAGAATAGTGATGTAAGCAGATCACATGATCACTCTGAGATCATGTGCAATCATGTGATTAGAATCTCAACAGGTCATGTGATGTCATGTGAGCATACACCAGGTCACATGCCTATGCAACATAGCTGTGACCAATCCAAACATTGTGCATGCTGTTTACCAGCGGGCCATGATTGGTCAGGACTGAGACCTGGCTGTGTTGTGTAGGCATGTGACCCAGTGTATGCTCACATGACATTTTGTTTTTTTTTGGTTTTGGTGTTTTTTGGTGTGTTTTTGTGGTTGGTGTGTGTGTGTGCCTAGTGGACGTTATCCACTTCCCCGGTTGCTCCTGCGAGTCTCTGTGCCATTGCACTGAGATAGCCCCTGTCTTCTCGCCCCGTCGGGCCGGACCCACAGCTGAGCTGTCGCGTCCCTTGTTTCTTATCCAATGACATTTGGTTCATCACGTGACTAGCACGTGACTAGATTACGACGTGTCAGTACCTTCGCGTCGAGACCCGTATCCAAGGGCTCCGCCGTTCGCGCACCCTTCGCCCTGTGGGGCTCGCCTCATGGACATCGTCACTTCGCCTTCAGCTCTTCTCATTCGCTGACGATGTCGCCATCTTACTCGGAGCTTCGCTCCCTCGTTACCGGCACTTTGCCGCTTCCCCTTTCGCCGCTATGACTCGGACGGACTCATAGCCCTTTGCCCTTCGCTGCCACGCACAGCTCGGTCTGTGCACGATGGACATTAGTATATATACTCGCACTTAGAGTAGTACGAGTTCTCTAGCTAATTCTACGCATCTACCAAGTGCATAGTAATCTAGCAATATACCCATCTCTTGCCGATAAAGCCGATAAGAGCCTGCTCGATCTCGTCTGGTCGCCACCACACAAGATCTCGCCGACACTTGCTTTGCAAGACACCCGATAGCGTCGTTCACGCGAGTCGGCCATTTCCTTATTAGGCTCGAGCCCCTAGTCAAGTGCTCGCTGCTAGTTATTGTGCGCTATCAGCGTAACAGACAGGGCCTAAGGTTTTTCATCTCCCAACTGTATGCATTATGAAATAGTTATATGAACTTAGGTTAATAATTAAGATATTTATTCATTAAATTAAAGTTATTGAAATTTAAGAATTACTAGTATAAAATTGTGAGATTTGAACTGATGGCTCTTTTTGTTGCGAAGGCAACGTGCAGTCGAATGCTAGCACGAATACCAAGCCACAAGCGGTCCACTACAGTTGCAGGTATACACAAGTACCTGGCAGGTATAAGACTGGAGCTTCAACTTAATCCTCAACTGTTGCCAGCGAATAGACAAGTGGTTAAAACTAGGGAATCCTAGTCTAACCAGATGTTATATATTATACAGAGATGCGCACAGACCATGCTGTGCGTGTGATGAACTACTATACATGGCTAGACTAAAGAAGAGAAGTGCAACGGTGATTAACCACACGAGGTGTGGGGATCAAAAAGAAGAGAAGTAAACGGAGATTAAATACATGTGTCGTGACGTCATAGAGTCTAGGCCTGGTCTAGGCCATGACATCATATGCTTAGTCAGCATGAGATCACATGTAAGTTCCCACGATCACGTGCGCTATGTCACGTGACCTTTGAAAGTGAAAGTTGAAGCAAAACGACTAAGTCCAAAATGAAAGTGTATGAATAAATGTTATGATTATAACACTTTTGTTTTCAAGACAAGTGCTATGAATCAGTCCTTTCTTTTCCCCACTACTAGTAAATACAGTAGGCTGAATTAGGGATCAGTAGTTATAATGTGTGAATATCACCATCCACCATAGGAGGGTGAGGAATCCCTGACTCCCACAGTAGTGGAGGAGGGTTTTCTCAGCAGGAAATGTGCCATCCACCAAACAAATGGACCTGCAGGAATTCTTTGCTAAATAAGGATAATATTATTTGTGTTTGTTGTGCCTCTTGAAAATTTGTTGGTGTTATAATTGTATCTCTTATAACCATCTTTTGCATTTGGACTTCGTCATATTTCTCTTTCAAAGGTCATGTGACTTAGCGCATGTGATCGTGGGATTATACATGTGACCACAGGCTGACTAAGCATATGACGTCATGGTCCAGACTGGCCCAGACTCTATGACATCACGCCTCATGTATTTAATCTCTGTTTGCTTCTCTTCTTTTTGATCGCCGTCGACTTCTATTTCCCATCATCGTCGACCTGTGACTCCCTTTGTATATACTTGTATAGTAACTAGTCTCACGCACTGCTTGGTCTGTGCGCATTCCCTTGTAATATAAAAGGGCTCGTGGTTGCGGCTAGGATTCCCTAGCTTTAACCACTTGTCTATTCGCTGGCAACAGTTGAGAGATTAAGGTCTAAGCTATTCCTCATTACCATCGCCAGTACTTGTGTAGTACTGCAACAGTTGCGGAACCCCGTGTGCCTTGATAACTTCGTTGTCATAACACTTGGTTAAAGCTTCTGATACACACCCGGTTCCCAGGGCAGGGATAGTTTCGTTTCTTTGCACATACCAGTATGCTACCACTTGAAGGGGCAGCTTTTCCGCTTAGGAAACCATACCTGGAATCCAGGGTTAAGGATTGTTACTAGGCATTTGCCAGTTTTCAATTTCGTTTCACCCCCACACCTTTAGGGGAGCTTCTCGGAAGAGCAGTCTTTGTGTCTTGGAGTAGCACCTGTAAAATTCATTCTCAGATGCTCCCTTTGGAGTTGTTAGTCTGCGTCAGGGTTGAGCCTGATTTGCGAAGTGCGACTTAGGGACCCCCAAATCCCTTTGGCTGAGCAGTTCTCCGAGTAGTCCCTG